>JAWWMO010000138.1:13256049-13375956 GCA_035047845.1 Dendrocincla fuliginosa | reverse complement strand
CACGTTCATCACTAAACTAGAAACCCAAGTGCCGCATAAGTGATGCAATAAAAACCAAAAGGGGGCCTTGAGAGCAGTTTCGTTTAAACCTTTTGAAAATGAGATAATAGAAAACCAATACACTATGAGACAACAGTGAAAGCTGAAGATGTTTCAATTTACCAATCAACTGAATTGCTCCAATAAAAATTTCTATTTGGAAAGATCTTCAAGATGTATGTATGACTTAAGGAATTTATTTTTTTTTAACTCTACTTTGATTTTTGTAGTTATATATTTGTGTGTATGTATATGTATGTATATATATTTCAAACATATACCTATTTATACATATAGTTATGTAAAATATAAAATATATGTATGTATTACAAGATACGTAGTCTTTATATCCCTTCTTGCTTAGAATTAATTTACTTTTGGCTGTTTCACTCTAAGTCTGCAAAAACATTTACCTGATTTAATGCCTTACTAAACATTTCTGAGTCTTTATAAAACATTATTCCTTTTCAACATCTTTTTTCTTTATGGTTTCTACTCTCTTATTCTGTGAGTTACTAATAATATTCATTGGTTTGTTTGATCTGTTTTTGTTTTTTAATGTGGTAGTTAATTTAAAATATGGTCTGGTTTCTGACAGTCAAGGAAAAAAATCATATTTGCTTTGTGAAGAAATTGAGTCCCTACCTCAAAAAATGTATATAATATGTTCCTTGATCTCACTCTCACTTGGGATGCTGGGATGTGTCAGTCTATCGCTCTGAAAAGCTTGGGTTTCTCATGGTCATCTGTGGGTAAAGCTTTTTAACATTCCTTGGAAGTCTATGTCACATTGTCAAAAGCCAGTTGTGAGTTTTGGAGGTTAATTCTACTTGTTTCCAATAGATGTTGGGATTCTTTATGCCCTTTAAAATTAGAACACTGGATACTCTCGAAATTTCTACTTCATGACCATTCTTGTATTTACTGCCTGATAATTAGGCAATTAGATTTTTTCTACAGCATCATTAGCATGCATTTGACATACTCAACTAATTTTTGGATACTGGACTACTTTCCATTTCTGAATTAATATCTACATCTTCAAAAGCAGAATCTTCCTGATAAAAACTAACAGCAAGAGCTGAGCTAGAGCAAATTGATAATACAGTTCCTGTTCACTGCATGGTACAATTCACAGTGCTCAGTGAACAATGTGGTGACAAACTTGTAAGAGTGACAAGACAGCAGTCTGTGTGCTATGAAGTTTTTACTTTCTTTTGCACTAGGTTACGGGGTTGAAATTGTAAAAGAAATTTGCATAGGAAACAGCAAACATAGCTTGAGACAAATCTTATATTCATCATAATTTAGGCTGTTAGATTACCTTTAGCATAGCTCCTCTGAGGAGCACCTTTCTATTTCTTTAAAAACATCTATAATGCAGATAAATTAAAACATATGCAGTAATGATTTAGCTGAGCTGCTACGCTGTGTCTACAATGGAGTCCTTCTCTGACCTTGCCAATTTTACAGTGTGCCAATAACAGAGCTGGGATTTGAAAACTGACTGATTAAAATTTTGCTCACTAGAATAAAACACTTGAAATGAATCATCTAATTTTCCAGCATGTTCTCGGGTTGCTGCAGGCACAATAAATTACATCCATATAATAGCAAACAACTATAAAAAATTAGAGTTAATACATTTCATATATATTGTAGCACTACACTATGCCCTATTTTGAACACTTGCAATTACCTTAAATTTTTATGTTTACAGAGAATGAAATATATGAACAGCGTTTTTCAGGGTGAAATTTCAGAACCATCAGCCTGATCCAAAACACAGAGAACTCCACTGAAGTATTTCTCCTGACTTGGTAGACTCCTGAACATTTCTGATTAACATCAAATGCTGTGCCTGGTATCTCCACAAAGAACAGACTTGCAGAGATGCTGAATGCCTGGGTATAACCTTGCACTCCAGTGAAACGAGCAGAATATAAATAGAAAAGAGCAACAAGCAGTTGCAGTGTCAAATAATCAGCAGAGGTAGCAATGGAATTAACGGTTGCCAAAGCCTTGCACATCATGGCAAAAACAACATATATCATGCAGCTGTTTGGCATCCTCCCAGGGTGTTCCAAAGGACTAAGGTTCACCTAAGGAGGCAAATCCCTTGGGTTTTCTCTCTAGTCAAGAGATGTAGGCTCCCCCAGAGGGAGATTAAGAGCAGCTTCTTCCAATTTCCTTCTCCACTCCACCCACTGTAGATACAGCCTGAGAAGATTAGCTGCCATGGAATGGGTAAAAGCCTATTCTTTGCAAAAGTAGTCACAGAGAACTCAGTTTTTCTAGCCAAAGAAATGGTTAACATCAACATTTATGTAACAACCTGACTCCTGTCAAGACACTGACAGAGATACTCAGCTAGTTTGGTGGGCCACTGAACAACATAACGAGCCAAGGGGTCTATGTAAAGATTATTAAAATGTAACTTAAATTATCTTACATCACTAAAAATATTATTTTTTGGTATCTATTTTTACTGCATTTGTTACAGCAGTTCCCAAAAGTTTCTGAACAGGTTACAGCAGATGCTCTATAAAGACATCAAAAACCCCCACAGTATCTCCTTACACTTGTCTTCCTTTTCTGTTCATCTGATGCCATAAGTAATTCCTGCAATTACTGAAAGGTAGAGGAGTTACATTTTGCACTCTGTGCATTAATTGGATTTGAAAGTACTTGAACACATATATGTCAGAATGCCAGCTACTGGGCAAACTGGGGAAACGCCAAACTGAAAAGAAAACTGTAAAAATGAAAGCATTGCAGCAGTTCTCAGCGTTCTCAAAATTTATAAAAGGGTTTTGAACTGGATTTGAATGCATGTGGGCACTCTTAAAAGGAGCATCATAATTTTTTAACACCAGAAACGCAACTTACACTCCCTAGAATATCCTACCATTCTGCTGCACTGGAAACCTGGTACCTCCAAGGTGACAAAGATTGCTGTGTATCACCAAATACCCCATCGTCAATCCAGGAAATTCCTGTGGGGAAGTGATTTTGAGCACATAAGTAATCATGCTGAAAACTAACAAGACAAATTCTGAAATAAGACAAAATCAAGGCAACTTGAGATCCTAAACCTCAGTCTAACATATATGTCCTAAAATATAATCGCTTCTCAATTACTTGTTTCTTTCTTTTACAAATAAGGTACAAACTAGAATTCCTTACACAAACATGGACACAAGTTCACTGGACTATTATTTTTGCAGAGACTGGCTCAAATCAGTGCGCTTTTCAACATTATTCAAGGCTAAAATACTAGAATTTCACTGTAGATTTGAAGATACCTGAATCTGGAAAGGATACACATTTATATATTATTATTTTTAAATGAGAGGAAACAGTCTAATGGCGCAAGTAATTTACAACCTCAAATGCCTTTCCTGGAAAATAAAACTTCACAATAAAAAAACTACATACAATTAAAAAAAATGTATCACAGAGAGGTTCCTAGAAATAATGTGTATTCCTAAATACTTTCTAAAGTTTGATAACTGGTATTATTTTTTAACATTGCAAATTGCATTACCATAACAAGGCATTGATCTACTCCCAAAAACAAGGCAAAAATATTAGCAAGTAAAACTGGCCTGCTGCTGGGCTTCAGCTGAAAGTATTTCATTTTTCATGCCAAAAATATTTGCCTCAGTTTTTTTAAAATGACAGCCATTGTCGTAACAGACAAACAACAAGTTAATCCTAAAAGCCATTTATCTCAGCAGTAATAAGGTACAAAAATATTACCTTTAAAAATGCATTGAAAGAAAAAAATCAAAACCCAGCATTACTTCATGGATTTTGCTATATATAAACTTCAGAGTTTTATGAATGACTACACAGGTGACAAATGAAAAGCTTCTTCAAACAATAACCAAAGGAAAACCATAACCTCTCTGAACACAACCTCCAATATTCATGTATGTTAATAAATGATGAGATGCTAGGACATTTTAAAGAATATTTCTTTATTCCTTAGCACTCCTGAATTAGAGGCTTGTTCTAACATTAAAATAATATACTACAACTAAACAAAAGAATATGCAATTTAAAAAGGAGTTCAATCCATGTGATCCAACTCGTTTTCTTTTTTTTTTTTTTAACTAAAAGAAAAACATATTAACAGAAGCTCAGACTTTGGTAAGGTGCTGAACAATTCTGTGGAGAAAAGATGTTTACTGTTCACACCGAGTGCATTCACTTTAAGCTCTTGTTCAGGAAATCATCCTTATTCAGGAAAATACTTAAGCACATGCTTGACTTTAAACACATGCTTTGGGCCCAGTGAAGCACATGAGATTTAATCACAATCCAAATAATGATGGATATAAAGCCAAAAGTTATTAACATGAACGTTTTTTGGATTCAGGCTTAGCATTTTTCAAGTCTTAAATATACACATAGAGACATGTACATACACATATACATACACCCACACACAGACACATACAGTGAAAGATCTGGCTCCAAACTAAGCCAAAACATGCAAAGCTAGAATTGAAAAGATAATTTTCTAAGAAACCAGCATTAAACTGTAAACAGAGATTTTAACATACAGTGGCTACTTCATCTTACTGACTCCTTAATCCCAAGTTTATTTCCTCTAAAGTAAACGTTTATGAAAGCCTGAGCATCTCCTGTCTGGAGGCTTCTTTCCAGTCTCTCATGCCCCAGGTTTTGATCTCACAGAAAAAAAAAAAATCATTTGGCTCTAATAGAAATCCAGTTTACATAGGTTTTTTTTGTCATGTTTTGATTCCAGGAACAAGAATCAATTCCTTTTCTAAAGAAATGAGTCTCCTGACAAGAGATTCACGTTGGCAAAAGCAGATTTTACATATCAGATCACTTTATGGGCTTTTTTTACATGAGATAGTGAAGAAAAAATAAGTAATCTCATCTTTACAATTGGATTACTCAATTAATTATTTAATCATTTATTGGATTCCTCATTGCTGATAAATAAAATGAGGATTTCCCCTTATTTTATCTCTCAAATGAAGAAAAGATGCCTTTCCAGAAGCAATTGCTAAAAAGGGGGTTGGGTGAAGCTTCACTGAAAATGTGGTGCACATTAACTTTTTTTTTTTTTGGTAGTACATTTAACATGGAGCTAAGCTCTTTAAAAGCCTAATAATAACTGCAGCTGTAAGACTTTCCCCTTAAAACACAGCACTTGGACAAATCTATCCTAGTAAGACTATATGTTTGAGGAGGCTTTTACTGTGGACTGAGGATAATGACCTGATTATCACTTGATGAAGATCTACAGATGTGTGGAGAGAGGCAGCCAAACAGCCCGAAAAGCCAGGGGAACAGCAAGAGAAATGCTTACCCTCTGACTATCAGATAGTCTCTGCTATTTGTAAATAAGAATTAAACACAGAAAACAAATTGCCATCTCTTTCATTTGTGTTGTGCTTGAGGAAACAGTTTGTTACATCTTCAGTAAACAAGCAAAGTGGCACCTAAGAAATATTGCTTAATATCACCAATTTCTCCCCGTAAGAAGAAAGGGGGAAAGCATGCCAAAACAACAAGGAAAAAAACCCCAAACCTCCCCTCCTAAAAAACAAACAAACAAACAAACAAACAAAAACCACACAAAAACAACAAAACAAACAAAAGCTACCAAATAAAAAAAGTCCCCACAAAACCCCAAAGAATTTCTACTTGTTTCAAAAAACTCACAGCTGAATAGAAGAACCTGCTTCAACCAAAGGCTTATAAAAACAACTGGAGAAAGTCCTGTGCCTTGATGCTCTGTAACAGGCTGGTCTAGTGGTTTCCTGCACTATTAAATCAGGATATTTATCTCCACACCACTTCAGCCAAAGCATGGCCAGGGGGGATGTGGAACACAACACAGACAGAACGTGAAAGAAGAGAATCAGTTCTGTGTAGAGGAGCGCCCACTCTAAGCCTACACAGTCTAGAGGTCTGACTCAGCACATGCAGACTCACTGCATCTATGCTAGCAGTACACACATGAGATTTTTCTTCTTACCTGTGGCAGAAGACCCCATCTCCAAGCAACATGACATTCAAGATTCTGTCTAAAATGCCTTTCTACGCTGCTGTTTGTAAGAGAGAACAGTAGGGCACCAGTTGTGATCTAATAGCCTGAGAATGAAATGCATTGAAAATAGTGCAATAAAGTCTGTCTGACTTCCTTCCCACATTTGCACAAAATCAAAATATGAATTTGTTCCACTAATCTCCCTCTGTCTGGAGCACAGATGACAAGCTTATCCTGCAGTCTATCCTAATTTCAGTAAGCTCTGCAACAGGGTGACTTACATCTTCATCATCATACAAACTTCAGTGAATCATTCCTGTCTTATTTGTAAAGCTGCTAACTTCCAAGGATGGCTTAGCAAAGATGTAAGGAAAACATAGCTCAAAGGCTGAAAAATGTAAGGAAAACATAGCTGGAAACAAAGCACATTCTATACCATATATGTAAAAGATACAAAGATGTCCAAGTTGGAAAATTCATGTATCACATAAACAACAATTTCCAAGCTTGGATTCAGACGCTGTGAAATTCTCAGCACTTGAAAACAGCTATGCTGCTCAAAGAACTGAGATATGATGGTTGCTGGGGTTATGAAAGACTTTTCTCCTTGCTTTTAATAGCTCTTAATACAAAAGAGTTATAAAGCTTAAAATTGTAATGGGTGTTCTATTAATAGCAGCCTTATAAAACCTTTTATAAGAAAGAAAGGGTTGAACTTGTTGGACTTGAGAAAGTCACAAGAACTAAGATGAAAGACAGCATTTCAGACACAAACTAAAAATCTGTCTATACAGCTCTATAAATATCCGTATCAAAGACTAGAATTTGGGGATCTGTAACAAAATGGTGTTGGAGTTTTAAGTAATATTTTGATGATTGATTGTTCCATTTCTGTTAGGTATTGAATCTGATTTGCTGTTTGATTTGATGATTGCTTTGCTTTATTCTTTATGTTAGCACAACCTAAAGAACAGCAGTTTCATTTAAATACATGTTCTTGAATGTGTTCGTATTATTCAATAGCACCAGTCATTACCCCAACATTTAATTTTATTGACATAATTTTTATTAGCTTATAAACTTTTACAACAGTGGAATCTAAGATTCTTTTTTTCACAAATAAGTGATTCTCTATTTGACAACCCAGGTTTTACCTAAATCTGCCATTTGCCACTTGCATCTCAAGAATTACTTAAAAGGAACAGCAGAGAGGTTGGACATACAGCCCACAGCCAGCTTAGATACTTACACTGGCAAGCATTAAGACTCCAAGGGCCCAAAGGAAGGTTTCCACCAAGAGAAGCACTTTTCTCTCTTTACCAGAAAGAAAAAGAAGCATGTTCTTCATAAGCATAGTATTTTACAACCTGCCCAACTAAAAATCACACTATTATCTTTATTTCAGACTGTTGGGTTTTTCCCCCAGATTAGCCTATGGAGGATGATTACTACATGAATTCAAAATATTTTATTGAAATGTACATAAATATGCTTCAAAGGGTTTCAGTCTTACTGAAATAAAATGTTTCCATGAATCTTTTCAGTATGCTCAGAATGGAGGTGCCTCGAATCTCTTTATTAACCCTTTAGGGTTTTATTTTGATTCAGTATCAACAGGCAGAAATCCTAAATTTTGACCAGCTTAAAAATAGCTAAGTATTGTTTTTTAGCATTAAATGTTACCATCACAGGTTCATCTCTTTAGAGATTACAGGATGAAATTGCTAGGAACTGTACTAACACCATTTTACCTTTCATTATCAGAAATTGCCCACCTCCTAACAAAAACCTCAGCTTATCAAGCTCAGTTTTTTTCCTCAAAGCAGATTTTTCAAGCTGTTTTGCACTTAAAGTTTGCATTTCACCTCAAAACAGTAAGGTCAAAAGAAAGTATTTACAATGGTTCATAAGGTATCCCTAACCAACATCACTAAATTCTGCAGGGGTTTATAACATTTCATTTACATTGTTTTCATTTCAGCCCTAGGACTCTCAGCACACACTTCAGATATGAAGAGGTAATATTTCTGCACAGAGAGTGCATTTAAAAAAAAAAAGAAAGCAACATCAATATCTTCTATTTCGGATGACACCTGTACTAAGGAATATTTTCTGTGCTTTCCAGGCAGATTTATTGAGCTGTGATACTAATTACCCTAGACTGGTGACCATGACCAAAATTTCACAAGTATTGCCTCTCCACTCTCTCCCCTCAGTTCAGAAACAACTGGTTGCAATGGCTTTTTCAACTCTTTTTAGCTGCAGTCTTGTACGAGCAAAGAACGTGGAATATTTGAGCTCTGCTAGGGTGAAAAGTAGAACATACTCGGTGCGCCTTGAAAATTGGATGCCCCGTGCCTCCTGGTTGAGTTGCTGTAAGGATAATCAGGGAACTTGCACCCAGAATCTCTTAATTATATAGATAATTCCTCTGTTTGTTAGGCACAGCAGATTGCCAGGAAAGAGAGAAATTAAAAGTGCTCAGACTGCTGGGAAAGAAAATAATTCAACAACAGCACTTTATTTAACTCAACGTCCCTAAAGTGCTTTAAATGAAGCCAGTCATTAAGGTCTTATAATTAAAGCCTTGCACAATTATAAAATAATTAGGGCCTGATCTTGTAGCCGTTTTCTCTCTGGAGAACACACACATCAGATTCCCTTGGAATGCTTGTACACTCGGCACAGCCTCTGCTAGGATTGATGTATCTGAACCAGCTTTGACAAAACTAGCCTGACTACTGGGCAGCTGTAAGAGTAAAGCTCAGAAAACACTCCCGTCTTAAGTACTGTGAAGTCTCCTCAAACACAGTTCTGTAGTCCACACTGCATTCTGTCACTGCACTACTCTGCTAGAAGAAGCCCCTGTAGACCATTTAAAACTGCAGTGTAGTTCTATCTTGCTCTGATGAGTATTTGCTACAGTAAAAATTCTAAGCCTTTAGTTTTTCCGACTGCCTACAGATGCCAGATATCAGTTCCCACACTATAAAAAAACCCACCAGAAGTATTTTAATAAGAAGAGCTATGTCCAACTAATCCTTAGGGCTTTTCTTACAGAAGCCAAATCAGAGTTAAGGAAGTGTAATTGAATTACCTTTGCTAACGGCTTTTATGAGCTAATGCGCTGGGTTTGGCTGGAGTAGAGTTAATTTTCTGTGTTTGGGATTTTTGCTGAAAACAGTGTGGAAAAAGGAGGCATGTTTTCCCTACTGCTGAGCAGGGCTTACACAGAGTCAAGGCCTTTTCTGCCTCTCACCCCACCCCACCAGCATGGAGACGAAGTGTTGGGCGGAGACACAGCTGGAATAGCTGACCCCAAATGACCCGAGGGATACCCCACGCCATCTGGTATCATGCTCAGCATATAAAGCTGGTGGAGGAAGAGGGAAGGCGGGGCAGACATCTGGAGTGATGGCATTTGTCCTCCCAAGTCACTGTAATGTGTGATGGGACCCTGCTTTTCTGAAGGTGGTTGAGCACTTGCCTGCCCATGGGTAGTGGTGAACAAATTCCTTGTTTTGCTTTACCTAATAAACTGGTTTTATCTAAACCCATGAGTTTTCTCACTGTACTCTTCTGATTCTCTCATCCTGTTGCAGGGAGTGAGAGTGAGTGCGCCTGTGCGGTGTTTAGCTCCTGGCTGGGTTTAAAGCATGAGAGTCCATTCCAGTGTCCAACCTGGGGCTTACAGGGTTTGAGATAAGGACAGATTTCACTGGAACATGCAAAATCAAATTTATAGTTGTTATTGCTGTTTAATTAATAATGGCCAGGCTCCTGTGCTTGCCATGGGGCTTGCTTGTCTTGCTGTGTATTATAGCCTACTGCTGTTTTTCCCTTTTGCTGCTTGCTGTCCTGCTGTGCTGCTTATCATCTCACTCTGCTCTGCCTGGGAACAGTTTGAGAACAGTGATGTCCATGCACCTTGGGCTTGGAGATGGCCAGTACATCACTGCTGTTTCTGTGCTGCTGTACAGGACAGGCTGGTGCTCCAGTGTGAACTGCAGTCTAAGGGACTGTGAGCCTTAGATGAGCCCACATGAGAGCAGGACACCCCAAAGCACCTGTGGTCATGAATATATCCACACCAGAGCAGGTACATCTTGAAGAGTCTATGGCCATGGTTACCTCTGTGCTGCAGCAGGTGTACTCCTGAAGGCATTGTGGCCCAAGGATAAGTCCAGCCTGCAGCAGATAGACCTTAAAGCAGTTGTGGCTGTGCATGAGGTCATGCTGAAGCACCTCAAAGCATTTGGCCGTGAATAATCCCATGACAGAGCAGGCACAGCCCTGGGTAAGGAGACAATGCAGTGGGTGTATCTCTAAAGGCATTGTGGCCCATGGATAAGGCCACGCTTATCCATGCACCACCAAATGGCTGTGGCTGTAGATACACCTGTGCCATAACAGATGGCAGACCCTGAAGAGGATTGTAGCTCCTAGATAAGGCTTTGGTTGGAGAAGGTGCAACCCCAAGGGATGGAAGTCTGTGGATAAGTCCAAGCTGAACCAGGGGCAAGAGGAGGAGTTCATTGCAACGCTAGACCCCGTGGTCTGGTCCAAAGAAACCAGGATGGAGATTGTAATGGAAATACCTTTTAAATTGTTGAAACCAATGATCTGAGTTGTATGTTATGGGAATTTCTGTAGCAGGAGCCCCTTGCTGATAATAGTAGGAGTAGGAATAGGAGCAAGGCGAAGAGTTCATTGCAATGTCAAACCCTGTAACCTAGTCCAAAGGGACCAAAGGTGGAGGTTGTAGTAGATTTGCTCTTAAACTACTGCAACCCATGATTTGAGTTCCACATTATAGGAATTACTACAGCAGGAACCATTCAAACTAATGGAGGACAAGCGCTGCAAGAAGAAGTGCAAGTGCAGCAGTGACACATTTTGAGCTGGCTTTGGTGCCCAATAACTTTACACAATACAGCACCTCTCCTGTCCTGAGAGACCACCATACTCACTTTTATGCCTCTGATTCTCTCCCTCATCCTGTTGTGTGGAGTGAACAAATGGTTGCATGGCTGGGGTTAAACCATAACAGTTACAGTAAATTCTAAGACACAAAAGTAAAGTTTCTTTTCTGCATTTCTCTTGGATTCTAACAGACTTTCTTTGGAAAAAAATTAATTAAAGAAAAAATCAATGTCTATCTGCATCTAGTTGGATGTCAGGTATCATTTTAAAAGCTTCAGTGGGCATTTAAAGCATAATCATACTTCAGATGATGTCCTTATTTTACACCACAGAAATGGCTGCATGAAAATGTAGTAACACCCTGATAAATAAAACTCATGATCCCCTGAAATGCTTTGGGAATAATCATTCTTGCATACAGATTGCACCAAATGATGTTAGACATCAGTTTTATAAGTCAAAACTAAAATATTAGGAAATAGAGGTTAACCTCTCGATATCCTTTCAGAAATTATTAAGGATGCCTTATATAATGTTAATGACAAGGCTTTGAAGATATATAACGATACATCAAGGACATAACTATTGTTCTGAACCAGCCTGTGTATAACAGTCCCCCATACACCCCCCTCCCAGAAGGGACTAACTAGCCAGAGATTCAGACAACTCAAAATATATGCCAACCAAAACTACTTTTCACTGCCAAAAATTTGCCCCAAGAAGTGATTAAAATTTTCCCTAACTGTGGAAATGACTGAATTAAGTTTGGTAATAAAATAGTCATAGCTACTTTTTATGTATGATTCAACATTCCATTTCTCTAGTGAAAAATATGGGTTGCATTAATTACATAAAAGGGAAGCTCGTATTTATTATTCAATGAAACTATTAACAGTCTAAAAAACACAATATTTTAAAACGCTAGGGAATATTTAATTCAATGTTTAAAGCATGAAATTTGCTTATTTTAACCTACTTTTCATCCTGAAAAATAATTTATATTATTACAGTTTAATCTTACAGAATTTCAATTACATATGAAATATATTGAGCACATTTTGTATTGAATGTTGCTAATTATGCAGTGGATAGTTTGTAATTTAAATAGCTTAGACTTAATTTTCATGCAGTTCTGTACACAGACCAATTCGACAACCACCAATCATAACACTGCTAATGAGCTCAGAAACAGAATACTTCTTCATGTTCTTTTCCTAGCAAGAGGTATTGAAGCAACCCCTTGTGTGTGATGGCCAGAATTTCACAGAGATTTCATTAAGATTCTCAAATCTCTGGTTTGCTTTCTGATCTTTTCTGGGGTTACTACCTACACATTTAAACTTCTCTACTGACATTGTCCATTCTGTTGTCCCACCGGAATAAAGCTCTTACAGGAGGTGAAAGCTATGCAAAAAGGCAGCTTTTCAGATAACACAAATTAGTATAGCAAAGGCTTGAAATTATGAAAACTCAATGCCTGAAGTTGCCCCAGTGAATTAAGAGAAAAGTGCCATGAGATTGGATATTCTTGGTGGGCTTCGTGGTTGAGAAAAAGCACTGAGCTTTCATGCCCAACTCAGCTTGGCATTGTATATGTGTACCATTTGATTTCTCCTCCTTCTGTGTGGGAAAGATAAAAGTGGAGGACAGGAGATGTCTTCCTATCTTCCTTCTGCACTGTCCTGCAGAATGTGGTCACTGTGAGAGAGCTGGTTCAGAACTGGAAGTTGAGGAGTCCTGAATGTCAACAAGATGACATGGGGTCCAAAGGAAATCTACCCTTCATTCCATCACGCTGTGAGTTTAAGTTTTGCTTCCAACTGGCTTTCTCCTGATACCTAGAGAACCAGGATGGGCTGAGATCTATAGAATTGGAGGTACACAGGTGATGGCCCACAGTGAGAGAGGGGAATAAAGTGAGTTAAATTAAGCATTTCTTCCTCACAGCAAAGGAGGTGGCTTAAAAGGATAGATGTGTTAAAGAAACCTTACAAGGTGTTAAGGGCAAGCAATTAGTTTTGTTTTTTCTTTATTTGGCTCTTTATACCATTGTGTTTACTTAAAAGTGCATCCTTCTGGGAAGATGATGAGCTAATATTGGCTGTAATTAAGCAGTGCTCTTCTGCCTGAGGTAACACCATTGAAGTCAATAAGAAACTTAAAAGGTCTCATTTCTGGACCCATTTGAGAGGTGTTTCTCCGATCCTGCATCATATACTTACTCAGCTATACTTTCTCCATCCATTTTTTAACTTAATATGAGGAACTCGTGTAATTAGTTAATATCTTTTTTTAAAAAAGGCATTTATTGTATGCTCTGAATGTAAAATAAACTGTATTGAAAGGTTATGTCACAGTTTATTTGGAATAAAGCTAATGAGTTTTTGTATTTAGATTTTACTGTTTGCAATAAATTCTGTTCACGAAGCACACTTCACTACAGATACAGGCATCATCTTAATTTATTAAAAAACTGGTCAGTATCAAAATAGAAATATCAACAGCAGCACTCTTCTAGCCCGGCTTTCTCCATGAAATATGGAACAGCTAAAGTATTCAAGCAATTCCTCAAATTTATGTGCTGAAAGCTATTCAAATATAAAATAAGCACTAACAAACGGGCAACCTTGTCAGTTGCAATGCTAATAAATCAAATTCACCAAGGTAAGTTAGCTACATTTTCAGTGCAAGTGGATATATCATAAGAGCCTGATAATGATACAACTACCAGAAAAATAAATGTGCATTCTCTGACCTTGACAATAATTCACTAACAGCTTGCCTCACAATTTTTCTAACATTGAGGCACTCTTCACAGGCCAAGTGTTTATATTTCTGTGGATAGAGTTTCATCTGTGTCATCACTATTGTATTAGGGATTTTGGTGCAGTATTAATTATAGAAAATTATAAATTTCAGGATAATAGACTACGAAACTGCCCAGGGGAATTTGGGGGATAGAGATCAGAAGAACAATAGGATGTTTTGTTGTGTTGGTCCTTTTTTTCCTTTTTTCTTTTGGAGTGCTAATATAATGCCCTTCACAGCATTTCACATGGCTCTAAAGCAACCAAAGCTGGATTTCCTTTACTCTTTTCTTACTCCCTAAAACAGGTAATGGGTGGGATTGCTGCTGAGCTTGCAAGGAAGAAGCACCTTAATTACTGGACCCTTAATATATCTTACCAACTTGGAAGAACAGTGACTTCTATAAGGGAAGGTCAAAAGGATGTATTTTATTTTAGGTTAGTGAAATGATATTTTTACTTTATATGTAAATTACAGACAGGAAGAAGAACTATATAAGCTAGAGGATGGCCATGAAAAAATGCAGGCTCAAAACTAGAAAGAGAAGAATATAGATCTTAACAAGGAACCTAAGCAGTTAGAAGATGGAATTTGATAACTTCATGGAAAAAACTACATGATTCAGTTCCAGAAGAGGCAAGAAACTGAACCTGGAGATTCTCACGTTGTTTCTAATGTCACCACCATTTGTTCTGTGCTTACTTGTCTTTCCATGGTCCTGTGCTGCCAAGAGATATTTGTAGTCAGGAACCCTGCCACCGGCCAGAATTGTTCCCAGCTCTGCATTCAGCACTCCGAAATGACCCAAGCATATGAAACATCAAGCAATCATTATGACCCACCACATCAGCTCATCCACCTTCTAGTACCTTCTCTAAAGGTATCTGTTATTAAAAAATGACATATAACCATTTGTAAACTATATTGATCTCAGTTGTTTTCAAAAAGGTAGAAAAACTTGGGAAAATTTATTTCCATTGCTTTTTGAAGAAGAAAAATATCTAGAAAAAGATTCTTCTGCTTTCACTTACAAAGCTATCTTCCTTTGGCAATAAACTTTAAGGCCAGTATCTCTGTCCTGACTGGAAATACATCAACATGTGTAACCAGCTTTGGGCATACAGAATGCGATTACATGGAGGGCTTGACTCACTTTACTAGGTTTTTTTTTCCATTGTCTAGAAATCTAAAGCACTGTGAGAAAGAAGGAAGAAAGTGAACTTATCTAATTATAAGATTGCTTTTTTTTTTTTTTTTTTTTAAACCATGTCAAGGAGCATTGCTTTTCAAGGAGGGTTAGATTTTTTACTTTTCAGCAAACACATTTTTCTCTTGCAAAGTGCAATGTGTGTAGGAGTCAGCTCACGTAGAAAGTGGTTCCCTGATCAAAACAGATGGCATGCTGGCAGGGTAAGTTTTAAATGGCAGAGTGTTGATGTTGAAAGATTTCAACAGCAGCTTCCATGACAGGGACAGAGACATAAATGACAAATACAAAATACAAAGACATTTCAATAACTTACGATCATCTCACTTTGTAAGTTAATATTTCTCTCTCAGTTCTCAAGATGTTAGAGGAAGGCTTCCTAGCTGTGGCCATGAAACTCTATTCTAGCTCAATAAATCTCGAAACACTAATGAGGGTTCTATTTTTAGGACAATGAAGCATGAAAACGAAAGCTTTACTGGCAGGGGGAAGGAATAAGCAGCTCTTGGAAAGGTTTTTTGCAAAACTTGGTGAAACAGTGACCAAATATTTCCTCTACTGACTTACTGATCTCATCGAGTTCTGCTGAAAGAAGGTTTTTATTAGACTCTCTGAGCTTTTGTCACATGTATTTTAGTTATCCATCCACTAATTTGTGAGGCACAGTATATCAAAGTGCTCAGACCAGGGAGTCTGTGAGGGCTTTTTTTCAGTGTGTGAATAATATTTTAATATTTTCCAAATGTTAAAAAACCTTTAACCAGAGAAATCATTTTAGATATCCAAATTTACTTAACTCTTGTCCTTGCTCTTTTCTCTTCAGTTCTCATTCCTTTTATATGTATCTGTAAGTCAATATTGCTTTGAAGATACTAAGTCATATTTAGACAAGTTCTTCATATTTGTTGTTCTCCAAACATTTCCTCATCTCCTCCTGTTTTCATTGTCTTTTCTTTTTTTTTTTTTTTTTTTTTTTACAGCTGAGAATAATCTGCCTTTTTTCTAACCTTCTTACTAGTGTTCTAATCTTTTTTTCCCCCATCACTCCAGATTCAGTTCTGCATCCAGCTGTCCATGAAGCATTTACTACCGATAAGACAAGGCAGGGAGTTTTGCATTTTTGAAGCAGAAACAGAGAAATTGTGCCTTAGCTCAACTCCTTGCTGCAGACTAGGGATGCACAAGATGGAATGACAGCTCTGTGAAGCAACAAATCACCAAAAGGAGATCAATGATTTATTTTTCCTCTGCAATGAAAGGTGTGCAGATGTCAGTTTGTACAGGAGGTACTTCCTGAACAAAGTAAGTGATATATAGACAAGGCAAATTAAACATATTTTACAAAAACATTTTTCTCATAAAATAACCTGGGCAGGAACCTATGCAGAAGCCTGACATGAACAGCAGCCTTAGGTAAATTCTTTGTAGCTTCCTCAAACTAAAAATGGAGGAGGAAGATGGGGAAGACATGAAAGCTGTTAAATTTGTACTTAATTGTTGCATCTGGTAATGCTTGCAGTCAAAAAAAAAAAAAAACAAAACAGTGAACAGATTCTGTGCGTCCTTCAAGGCATTGGCTCTATGCCTTTGATAGATTATAGATGACCTTCTTTTACAGTCTGTGCTTTCTGTGAAAGAGATAAACACTAAATACTGAGTAATGCATAGTAAATAATAGCAATGCATAATAATAGAAATACATTGCAAATACTAGAGAACATAATGGTCCCAATTTAAAATTGCTCTGAAAGGCACATATATAAAATAAGCTACTAAGGAAGGCTGGATTCCTCTTCATAAGACAAAATATAATGCCTTTTCAGGGAGCTGCATCCCAGAAAGTGAGCTCGTGCACTGTTATCAAGTTGCCACCTATCACCACAATAACAGCGTTATTGAAGGGGTATGATAAAATATGGGGTGTTGTCTCACCCATTCACAATGAAAACCAAACTGCAGCAAATTTAAAGGTCTTTTTAATTTGCTATGAAGAAACTTGAATCATTTTGTCTATAAAATACTAATTTATTGATATTAATAAAGCAAGGTCAGGGAAAAGGAAAGTAATGAAACTCCCAGTGTTCAGTAAACTTATTTCCACTTTCCATTCCAAAATTATTTGCTCACTGCTAATAAAAACATACAGCTACAAGCAACCTGAATTGTTGCTCTCCAGAGCAACTGTTAGCAGTTCTCAAATTCAGGTGTGCCATTACATAAATGCAAGTTTTTGCCCGTATATATATATATATATATATACACACAGAAAAAAGTTGAATAAACTTGAAGTATTCCTGCCAAGAGCCTGCTTGGTAGGAGTTAGAACTGCTAACAACAATTTTAGACAGATTTGGCTAGAATCAATCAGCTATGAGCAGCACAATATTAGACTTCACAGTTACATGCCTATCCAAGAATTTGAACACTAGTTTTTAACAGACAGGTTTGAATATTTAGGCCCATGTTTCCAGTTTTGCACATAATTCCATTATTTTGGGGGGGTTTTTTGTATGCTCAGACTCCAAATAACAAGCCGCCCTTCCTACAAGCATGATCTGAAACCACAAAAATGGCACCCACACACTAGATTGCCAAAATCAGAACAGTTTTCCCCTTAAATGTTAAGTTTAAAAAGAAGACTTTGCAGACAATCTTGTAGAATGAAATTCAGTGAGAAGCTTTATGATACAGTTTTTTATTTGACATTTCTATGCCAAATAGAAGCTTTATTTTATTTAAACAAAAGGGGAATTAGTGATTGTGCTTTGGGTTTACTATGGCTAACTGGCCTAAGAAAAAGCAAAAGTACTTCCTGAGTAAAATTTAAGGCCAGAAAGGCAAAAATAAAGTGTGTTTACCACAAGTCACTGCAATTTATGGTCATAGCACTACAGTTTGGCAAGGTATCAGTATGACATGAATTCCCCTTGAAAACCTGACCGTGCCAGTGTTCCACTATTCTTTTCAGGATTGTGTTCACTGTCTGCAGACCTTCCTTCACTAGGAAAAGCTTAGTGATTCACACCATTGAGCCCTCGAGTTTGTCCTATCTTGTGCAAAGCAGCTAACAGCTGAGAGAAGCGAGACTGGTAGCGTTGAGTTCCGTCTCTCTCAAGTGCTCAGCATCATGAGCCACACTCCAATGTCCTGAGCTTTAGGGAACAACCTGAGGGATTCTCCTGTTTGCCTGCTGGTCTTTGAGTCTTAAGTAGTGTTTTAAGGCTTTTCTCTGCAAAACCAGAAAAGCTCGAACAGTAAATAAATAAAATACAAACATAAGTCCTGAATTTAGTCACTTTGCTTTAATAAAAACACAACACGTATAAAGGCTATAAAATGTCAAGATCTGGTTATTATGCTAACCTGTTTGACTTCAGGCAACACCCATTCTAAAAGAGGAGAAATGCAGCAATCTGGGCATTGCATCCCTCACACTTCTCTGTGAGAGAGGGAACTGTTAGCAAAACAAAAGCAGCTGGCAGCTAGCAGTAGGGAACAGCTAAAACAACCAGTGTGGGACAAGCAGAGAAAGACAAGAAAGGAAAGAAAAAGCTGCAAAAGCCCCAAAACAAGCCAGAAATAAACCACAACCCTAATAATTGTTCCTAACATTTGCATCTGGATCTGGCAAAGTCTGACTGGATAACCACACAATAATTTTTGGAGACCTAGGAGTCCAGGATTTTTAGCTGAATGCTACCCAGTTCCCTGGGACTGAGGACCAGTGAAACTCCTGGCAACATAATAGTTATTGCTGCTTCTGATATCACGCTGTAGAAAAGGTTAGTGCCCATTTTAAGTTGGTCATCATCACTTTTGCTACAGCTGGCCCGAAGATCAGAACTCATGTGGGTCAAGATGAAAGGGCACTTAGAGGTGCTTCACTTCCAACCACAGCTGCCCTAATTGGAGAAGACTGAGCCTCTGACCCACAATCATCGCAAACCACTCAGCCAAATGAGTCAACATGCTTATTACAGTGGTATAAATTTCTTGTTTGCTTATTGTACTGTTACCCAAACATTCCATCCACTCAACCCCAACATTTTGCTTGGCAAAAGCCTAAAGATTTTGAAAGAAAACAACACAAAAATGGGAGATACACAGAATCAGACACCTGGCTGGCAGAGCCATCGTCACCAAGCAGATGTGTAGTCAAGCTATTCAGCAATGAACTGGGTGATGGCACCTGCTGACAATTTCATCATTAGCCATTCTCCCCACAGTTTAATATGATGGCATTCTGATAATGAATGAATCGTTGAGGGGAAAAAAATAAAGAAAATAAATAATATTAGTTAAAGGGAAGTGGGAGTAGAGAGGCAACACTACACAAAGGGAATCCCAAACAACATCTGGAGCAGAAAAACACAGAGAGAGAGCCTGTTCACCTGGCAGGTGGAGATGGAGTGCATGAATACTAGAATGCTTGCAAGTCAATGCTTGGAAACAACAAAACACACTTGAAAACATACTCCCTTACAACAGCTTTTACACCTCTGCAAGAGACTGATAAATTCCTTGAGTATTACAAGACCTAGGCTATGTCTAGACTGAGATCCTAGCATTCTACAAGCTATTTGACCCCTCGCTCCACAGCATCATATGGGAAACAACTGCCAGAGCAAGTGGGCTCATCCCTCTTTAAAGAGGACAGCTAACATGAACTAGTGGGATAAAAAATATTCCCAGGCAAACAAAAATTTCATATATCATGTTGAACTGAGTGAAATCAAGAGATTGTTGCTGTTAAACCAACATGAAGAGAGGAATGATTCACTGTTCCAAGGCAAAGATATGTTAAGGATGTCATAATTTAAAAATCAAATATTGTACCAGTAAATTTCTTGACCAACAAAACCAGAAACATACCTCCCTCTTCACCCTTTAGCTCAGAAAAAGAACTGAAATCACAAAGTACCTCAGAGCTAACAGTGAACTGTAAGCCACTTAAGGATTCCCCAAAATAATTTCCATGTTCCCAAGCAAGCTGTAAAGACGAAGAATACCCAGGTTCTACCATATTAAACACACCTTATTTCTATACTGCACTACAACCAAGGCTATTTCTTATACATGAGCAAATGCAACACCCCCTTTTTATAAAGAGATATTATCACTGCTGCCCTAACACCATTGCAGCATGTATTGTCCTGCTGGCTCTAACTGGAAAAGGGCATATTTAGCACCATGGCAATTGACTCTCCTAACAGCAAACCCTTGGGCCTTTATCTTCCACTGGTGAACATATGTTGATAATCTGAAAATTGTAAGACTCTCGCTATGAAATCCCCATTCCCATTTGTCTGCCATAATAACACTTTCAAAATGAATAGGTTAATCTACGGCAAAATATTCATTCAAAAATAATTTGATGGTCCAGGAATCTTCAAAAAGTTCTTCATATTCTGCAATCTATCTTTTAAAAATGCTAATTTTATAACCTAAAACCCGAATCCTTTTGCTGTGTACAGCATACAATACACATTGACTACCAGACAAGTAGGCTATTACAAAGAGACGTTGTTCATGGCTTATAGTACATAATAAGTACTTACAATGACACAATATATTGCTCTGATAAGATTATAAACACAATATCAGAAGAAAATCCATAAAAATCTAATTATGCCCACAAAAGTTGCAGCATGAAAAGCTAGCTGAGGCATTTGGACAAAAGGTTTGAAGGTAGAATTAATTTTAAACATAACACTACTGGTGGACCTAATTCCTACCAAAATTTAATTTTAAAGTTTTACTACTATTTAATTATAAGAATGGAGCTCTAAGGCCAATAGGATTTTAGCATTACTTTTAATTTAATACAAGCCCAGCTCAGGTTAGTAGAAATAGGGAAATCAGATATTTAAAAGCTTAGTGATTGAAAGGTACCTTAACTTAAGTAGCAACTTAAGTTAGTCTAAGGCATTGTAATGCAAGAGGCATTTCAACTATCACCTTTGAAAAGCTGGGAACAGGGAACTACAAAAAGCAGTGCACAATCCAAACTGCAGGAAAGAATAACAGAATGAACTCACCATGAACTGACACAAACTCAAGGGCTGTGTCCAGGTTGCCACAATCACCTTCTTGGGTCCATATGAACACAAAGGACCTGATGCATAAATTTTTCTGTTGTGCCAGCAACATGATGCAAGATTTTCACTTCCCTGTCATGACCACAACCTCACATAAGTAATGGTAAAGGGTCTGGGTGACAAGCTAAACACAATGCAGAACTCAGATCCTAAAATTAACTTTTCAACAGGCAGACCACCCGTATATGTCTTCATCTGTTCAGCTGCTAGAGGAGTCAGCTAGAGAACAATATTATAACCTGGGTAGTATAGGGATGATATGAAAAATGTATTTGGAGACTCTCCCCCTTCCCATCAGCAGCAAGGAAGAGGATAGCATAAATGAAGGAAAACAAATACCTTGCCAAGAGACAAGTTTGTTAAGTTTTCAACCCTAAGTGCTATGGAGTCAAACCTATTAAAGGTAGTGACAAGATTTTCATTGACAAGATGACTGAGTGCTAAAATCTCAACAGGACACAAGTGGAAGAAATCCAATTCTTTGTTCTGTATGGCAACCATCAAGATCTCCAAGATATATACATACAGATATAAATGTCTATGTATATTTATATACACAGAACCAGGAGATATTTATGTATTTATTTATTTATTTGTTCTGATAACAAAATGAAATGTGAAGAAACTGAAGTCTCAAGAGAAAATGACAGAATCTGAGCAGAAAATGGAAACAGGAAGACAAAAGGTGAAGCTAAGTTCTCTGCAAAGCCTGATAGCTCAGAGTGCAGTACTGAAGGAGGTTTCAAACAAAAAAAATTCAGTGAAAGTGATGGATTATACGTACAGAACCTTGCCATGGTATTTCTAAATTTTAGGAGCACTTTTTTGGAAAGACTACTAAAAACAGGAATAACCAAGTCAGGAACGAGCAGTGAACATGCTACAAGTGCAAACGAAATCTGACTGCATTCCTGCCACAGTACTCTGCAGGAAAAAAAAATAGAAAAAACCCCAAGGAATGAATAATTTATAAATGTATTTTTTACCAAACAGATAGGCTTTATTTAAAACATTGGAGTCCCTCATACTATGTTGTCTCTTCCTCTTGCCTATCACTCTGTTATCACTTATTATCGCACAACTTTATATGTAAAATATAATGAAGATGCTTTAATAAGATCCTAGCAGTAGGAAATTCAGGTATATTACTCAAGCAATATGAAGAGTCAGAATAAATCCATCAGAGCTATCAGGAAGTAGGTAAGAAGCTGAGGAACTAGCTGTCACACAGCCAGGAAGTCTAATTCTCCTTTCCATTTCACTTCTGAGAACCTATGATGTTGCAAAAATGAAGCTGGTGAAAAATGTATTCTGTAGCCTGTGATACCCAAGACTGAAAATCTGCAGAGAAAGAAAGGAAAGCAGGACAAAGTTGAAAAGAAAAAAGAAACTCTACTTATTTTCTTTTTGACGGGTAGGAGGAAAACAAATGGAAAAAGAAAAAGGGGGGGGGGGCAGAAAAAAGAAAATAGGGGGAAAAAAGAGGGGAAAAATAGAGAAAACTGAAAAGAAAGATGGAAAAATCCTTTTCCCCAAGAGAACCTGTGAATAACAGTCGGAAGACACAATTGCCTGTTACAGCTGGCTCTGAGTTAGGAAGTCTCTTTCAGAACAATAAAAGTTAAATTACTGTTTGCTTCTTTAAGAGGAAGGTTATGTTCTACATACATATGATCTTAAGCCCACACTCACCAAACATCTACCTCAGCCATAAATGTCAAGGCTTTGTCGTTTCAAGATGCTGCACTGAGAATTAGATAAATACAACACTCCTCCAAAGGAAGAGCATAAGCTCTGTTTACGCGCATGTTACTCACAGGCAAATCCATGTTGAGTAGGTTTAAGCTGAACTCTGGAGCAAATCTGCAAGGAGACCCTTCCAGAGTCTCAGCACACATTTAGTATTGACAAGCCATGCATCAATAAGGCCAAATATATCAGCGTGCAGAGCAGTGTCAGTGATGTCAAACACAGAGCTTCCTGCCTCCTGTGAGTCTGAGAGCCAATGGTTTGAACAAAATCACACCCAATCAAGCTTCCTGCTGGACAAGTAGATCTAAACTTAGCCTACATTTTGGAGATGTTAACTGTAAGACGAGAGAAAAAAATTAAAACAGAGGTGAAAAGTCTGTTTGCCACACACTCGTGACTTTAATAACTGTGTTCATCAGCAATAAATGCACACGGTGTTTAGATGGTCATATTAACAATAATATAATGTTCAGCTCAGTGGTTTGCTCATCAAGAGAGACACGATAAGGTTTCCTTTGCATTCAATTTTTATATTACCATTTTCTTGCTACAGTACTACTTTATTCAAAGTAGAAAGCATGAATGTATATCAATATTTACCTTAATTCGTCTTTTCTACTTGTTTCCTTCGTCAATGCTGCCACCTTCTGATAGTCAGAAGCTTCACCAAGCATCTCAAGTCCAGTGCTTAGGTTACAGCGCTGTGGACAAGTTCAGAATTGCAGTCTTTGTGGCCCTCAGACTCAGGAACCCTCTCTCCCCTCTCCTGTCCCCTCTACTTCAGGGGGATTTTCACATGTGGATGGAAAAGAGGATTTGAAGGATATAAATTTGTAACACATCAAATGTTTACAGGACCAAACCTGAAAGATATCGGAGCTGATGTTTGTTCATCAGTCTGGTTCTAAATTGACCACAATCCCAGGTTGCTGAAGCCACTGAGAACTTCTGGGAGTTGCTGGAATTTACAGTTCTGCTTTTTTGCCCTGTCTCCTGGAAAACTTTCCATGGACATTCCTTGGTTTTGTGAGTACTGCTTCTATGCCATAACATCATTTCCCATTCTCAGTTCCTGGGTCTGTTTAAAGCGTTGTTGAGCCTTTTTGGTTTAGTCAACTGTTTATCTGTTCTATCTGTCAAGGTCAAGGTGACCTAGGGGAAGACAGTTGTTCATATAGAGGGAATTACTCTCCTGAAGGATATTAAATGCTGACCTACAACCTTGAACTGAACTCCCCTCACTAGGAAAGCTGCCAATTTAATATGCTCTCATACCCTTCAAGATTTTTAGCACAACTCATTGAATTTAATGAATTCACAGGCATTGATGCTAGTTTGGGGGGGAAACTGATTTCTTTTTAAAATAATAATTCACAATTTAATAGAATTCTAGAAATCCAGGTTTAGGGAACATTTATCCTACTGAACATAAACAGGTCTAATGTTTGGATGGTAAATAGAATAGTCATATTTGATTGGAAATTAAGAAAAAAAAACACTTAGTTTTTTGCGTTTTTTTTAATTTGTGTTAAAAGACATGCTTACATCCAAAGCATGAAACCAAACTTTATAGCCAATGGTCTGTCACAGCATCCTATGCAGACTCCCACAGCTTGCATGGACAGCAAGCACAAATTTCAAGCTTAACAGAGTGAGCACAGACAAAGAAATCATAGATACTGTAAGATGAACTTACCCTAAACCCCTTCCCTGGAATAAGAACCTATACATAACTTTCTTAGACCACAGTTAAATGTCCCAGCCTCTTGTCTGAAATAGAGTCAGTCATTCTCTCTCTCTTTTTCACTCAGGGGCCTAATGAATATTTAATGCAAAGTGGAACTGCTCTGATCTGACTCCAGAGCAGACAGATATTTTAAACTGCAGTCTCTCATACCCCAGGCAAGTGGCCTGATCACTAAACCCCTGGTTAAACGGGGTGCCCATGTGCCTCACCATGTTGAGCCAGTATTATATATCATATATGTATCAGCCAGTGTTGGCCCCCAAGTGAAAAAGGCAGAGAAACTCTCACTTCATGAATGGTGGAAAGATTCGAGCAAAAAAATCTCCAGACTTTTCAGAATTTGACATGTCTAGGCATAGCCATATGTAAAAATGTACTTGATATGTGGACTTCATCAAGAGAAATCTAGGCAGTCCTGGGATTAGCCAGCTTCTTGTACCCAGATTTTGGAAGGAGGTCCCAAAATTAACCATAGCAAAACTATCATGTCTATGACACAAAACAGTGCAATACAGAGAGAGCTCTTATGTGCCATTTGCAGATCCAGAGGCAGCAGAGCTCTTCCCCGTGGCATTGCACCAAAGGGAGGACTGCTGCAAGGAATTCCTTTTAGTAGAGTTCTTTCCGTTTTGTTTCATTTTGTTGTTGAGACTCTGTTCACCAGGGGCTCAGCACTATAATATGGTCCACGTGTCTTTAGGTTTGCATATGCAGCTATAATGCACAGCAATATGATTGCCTGTGGCTTGTTGAACATCTGCTACTTTGGTGAATCACTTTAACAGCCCAATAGAACAGTGCACTCCATTGGCTTTTAGGTGCTTTACAGACATCAAGGAAAAGAGGTTACTTTCACAGTTGATTATTCATCAGAGCCAAAATTCTTAGGTTGTATGTCATTAAAATAAAATCTCAAAGTTTAACAAATTGAAAATACCAGATAAGCCCTTAATACCATATACTGAAAATGGTTTGTGACACAGAAATCATCTCAGTTTAGTACATCTCAATACACGCTGATTATTTTTACAGGAAATCTTCTGGAAGAGCCACAACTCCACATGAACAGCCTATCAGTCCTGCCAGCTGGCTCATCATATTAAGAAATGGAGAATAAAACAGCTATAGATTTTTAGGTCATTTTAAGATACAGTATGAGTGCAAACCTGTGTTTGCTGCATAACCAAAATTTCTCTGATAGAGAACGCAGGTGCAGAGTCAGCTGCTAGAAATGTTTACACTGTAATAAATTTCCAAGATTAGTTGTGTTCCTTTTAGAAATTACAAGTAATACTCATTTTTAAAGAAGAGCTTCCACAGAAGTTTTCTGAATAATAGCCAACAGCACCATTTAACTCTGGAGACTTAAATTACTCCACAAATTCTTTATTCCACGCATTTTAAGGTTATTTACAAAGAGTGCATTCTACTCTTGAGTAAAACCTTTTAGGTGCAGAGAAGTGGAATACTCCCAAATAAAGGTATGCAGTCACTTGAATAATAGTTACAGAAGAGAATAGGATAGTTCCAGACCAAAGGAAGAAAAAAGTAAATCTCTCATCTTATGGGCAGTAGTGTGCTAAAAAAATAAAAAAAAAAAAGCAAGGCATGTACAGTATATTCACAGAATGTCATGGAACACAAAAATGCCTGATCCACAGATGCCAATGACTACTGAATTAGGTCTCAAATATGTCAAGTGAAGGAAAGCCAAAAGCTGTAACACTCATCCTTGAGAACAAACTCCTGGAATTTCCCTGACAAAAGATTTTTAATGTTGTGTCAGTATTTTTGACACATTCATTCGCATTATTCTTTGAGAATACATGCTCTTAATTATCAAATATAATTAGTATAGCTGAAGTGTACAGTAATGCAGTAAAATAGTGAGCTGTAATAATATATTAGGGTACACAAACCCATTGGAAAATATATGTATTAACTTCTTTAATTGTATTTAAATTACACACTTTTATTTTTTTAGGACATATTTCTTCACAGTTTTTTGCTTCAAATAAAAGATAGTAATTTCCAAAAGATTTTTATAAGAATTACAGTTGACTGAGATAGCTTCAGGAGAGGGATGCATAAATCAGACAGCGAGGCAGTGAATTTAAATATTCTTGCTTTAGAAAAGGGGTTAGGGTTTTCCAAGCTTTAAACATTTGATTTATCTTTTCATACCTAACAATATGGAGAGAGAAAAAAGGATGGTACAGAAATGGGATTTTACATCTGGAAAAAAAAATTATGCTCAATTTAAAAATGGAATGAGGAGGAAACTATCATAAACAGAGATTGAAAGGACTGAAAATCCATATTGTATCAGTCCAACAGTGATGTCAGATACTGAGTGCAGATTATGAGCTCTCCCTCATGATGGCCAGTAGCATCTCACAGAAAGGAAATCCACCAGAGTATCCTTGTGAATAACTGCTCATTATTGCAAGGCAATAACACGGCAGTTCTAAGAAGAAGTTACCCTGAAAAGCCTGCTGTACTGGGAAATGTATTCGTACCTAGCTCCTTATGCTGCATTTCCCTTCCAGCAATATATTTTGGGAGATCTCTGTGCTGTATGGAACCAAAGAGGAAGTTGCACAACCTGTTGTTGACTTGTAAGACAAGGCTGCAACATACAAGTGAAAATGTAAATACAAAAGAAATCAAAATGCTTGGAGTAATTTTAGTCTATATAAGATTATATATACTATAATCAATAGAGGTACCACTAGCAACCAGAGTGCACCAGAAGCCAGACTGTCTGTAGGATAACTCATAGCTCTGAACTTGGGTATTTACCTGAACTATTTATGGTAAAGCCATCACAAAAAAAGCCTGTTTGCTTTACACTCATTCACACTATCATTTGTTTCTGTGACCTGATCTACACGAAGAATTCAGCAATGTACATTTGCCACATGGACGGAAAGGAACCACAGGGAAAATTTGAGCTGAGCGGTCCAACTGCATCTCCCTCAGCTGTAAAAGAGAACCCAGATCAAACAGAACTCAAATCAGCACTTCTACGGGAATCAGTCTTCGAGATATGACCATTATTTCTGTGTTCTCTGATCAAGAATAGATCTGTGAAGTCTCCCTTGTGCTCCCATAAACAAACTTTGCAGACTGTTACTGCAACTTTTGTGACTATGGAGAAAAATTATGATATAGTGATGATGATATGGTGTCTTCTATCTGAAGCTGCAGGTAGCAAGGCACCAGGCACACAGAATCAGTAACCCAGGTGTATCAAGTGCCTCTGTTGTCTCAAAGAAATTGCCATTTTTTTGAAACCAGTACCACCTTTACTTCGTATGGGGTGTAACAAAAGAAACTCCTTCTGAAGAGCAAAGAGAGAGTAAAAGATATGGTGGAAGATAAACATGAAAATCTGAACAAGAAGAGAAGACTTGCACCAACAATTTTCTGAAAACTCTTCTGGATCACAAAGTTTAGAAGAACTGCATTGCCACTAGATGTACTAGCACTGAGGGAAGAAAAAAAAAATAAAAAAACATTTCAAAGAATACTTCCAGTGCTTAAATAAGTCTAGTGTTATTTCGCCTTTGCCTCTCCTCCCAGCCCTTCTGTTGTGTTGGCTTTTGCTGTATCCAAGTAACAATCTCTGATCTCACTCTTTGACTGTTTTTTCCTCAACAGCTATTTGTTCTTTTCAAACCTTATGTTGCTCCCCAAATTGGTTGCTTCAGCTGTTTGCTAAACCTCTGGAAAAAAGAAAAGCAACAGTCCCCGTTACCAGGCAACATCCAGTTTGTTTCCTGTGAGGTTGTGATGAGGTACAGTCCTGCTGCCACTGCTGCTCGCAGCACCTGGGGCTGGCAGGTAGCAGTCAGTCTCTTTACTTGGTTCTGATAGCTGTTTTTTAATTAAATCAGGTAATATCAACTTTCTGCTGCTTGATTTCTAAGCAAAATTCACAGCAGCAACAGGCCAGACAAAAGAACTTAAATGTGATTTTACTAAGGTTATTACATTAACTAGGATTGCATGAATAAAGCAGTATATCTAAATAAAATTTCATCCTTCAGCACACAAGGTGATTGCTTTGGGCATCACAAATAAAGTGTTTTTAATCAAGTGCCTTGTTCACTTCTTGGTCAATGGAGCTTGGAAAATAAGCCTGGACATTGCAGTCTATGCAGATGGGGAGTTCATGGTGGGTCTTCCCATGCCTTGTGCACAGCCAGCCTGGCCTCAGAACTTCTCAAGCCTCATGCACTGCCTGTGAAAGTGAAAATCTGTCCATTTTCCATTCTTCTAGGTGGACAGAATTTAATGTTTAATTTTTTTGGTGAAATCCTAAAGCACAGAGCACCAGTAACAGAAAACTTCTACCTTTCTTTAAAATGATTTATGCAGTCTGTATGGGCTCAGCAAGATGAAGGGAATGTCTGTGCCTATGTGATTGCACATGCTGTAGGTATTTCTAAGCTCACTGTAAACTACCAACACCGTGGTAGCAGTTTGAGCACAGCAGTCTCAAGCTCCAGAACAGGTTAATTTACCCATTTTCTCAGGCTCTGAAGTAAAGGCAAACCCTAACAATCCCAAATGATATTGCAGATCCTAAATTCCTGCATGCAAAACCCTTTACAGCCTGAAAATATCTCACTGCTCACTGTGATGATAACATATCTTGCAGCATAGAAACAAGGCTTCAACCTTTAGTTAAATCACTCCCTTCCTTCATATCCCTTTGTATGAATTGCACCAGACAGATTCCGCCTGTTCCTGAATGTAGGCTGTGAACACTAATCAGATCTCCAAAGGGGCCTTTGGGATGATTGACGGGGAAGCCCTTAATAAAGGCTTTCTGGTTTTGGCAGGCAAGCAGGAGAGCAAGCAAGAAAAGGAAGCAGCTTGAGTTATTTGAAATGCTGAGGTGGAGGCGTTTGATAAACTGTGATGGGAGAGCTGTTTGATGAGCCCCGAGTGGAGAGCAGCTGCAGGGATTTTCATGGGCGTGCTGAAATGCCCATGGAGTAAGTGGGTAAGTCTTGATTTTCCATTCTTGTCATTGGCAAAGAGGAGATATGTAGAGTACAGTCAGCAAAAACCAGATGAACAGAACCATCCCAAATTTCAGTGAAACAAGGGGCCTGGAGATATCCCTGCATTTTACAGGTTATGTCTAAAATCCTTGCATGGTCAAGGTCTTGGAGATGGACATCGTCTTCAGAGCTCTCACTGAATTCTGTGGTAGATTTCTAAAGACATGAGAGGAAGAGAATTCATAATTTTGCTTCCCCAGGCTGTAAATAGTGGAAAAGCTAGTGAAAATACCAGGAGCATCTCAAGTAACAAGTGACAGGACAAGAGGAAACAGCCTCAAGTTGTGCCAAGGGAGGTTAAGGTTGGATATTGGGAAAAATTTCTTCCCCAAAAGGCTTACCAAGTACTGGAAGAGGCTACCCTGGGAAGTGGTTGAGTCACCATCCTTGGAAGTATTTGTAAGACACATAGATATGACACTTAAGGACATGGTTTAGTCGTGGACTTGGACTGGGTTAATGGTTGGACTCAATGATCTTAGAGGACTTTTCCAACCTAAATGAGTCCATGATTCTATAACAGTACCGAGGCAATAAGGCACTGAAAAGTCACTGAAGAAACAGTCCCTGAAGAAGCAAAGAAATGCTCACAGCATCAAGGGAACTGAAGAGTTTCTCAAAGTTGCATTACAGAATGGCCTCCAGACCAAGAGGATTTAGAACATGTCATCTTGCTAACTTGAATAACTCACAGCAAATGGAAAGGTCTGAGATACTCCCTCAAGTTAACAGTAACATTTGATAACAACATGCCACAGAAAAACAAGAGGCAAGAAGATGAAAAAAAAAGGACAGGGAAAGATGCTGGCATTACATTTTGCCAGTTTTTGTAACCATGAAACTCTTACTTTGATGCATTCCTAAAAAAACTTATTCAAACTGAGACTTCAGTAGATCTACTGATCAGCACTATTACTGTACAGCATGAGGGTTAGAACCAGATTCTGTGGTGCTGGCCTTAAGTGTGTTTTCAGAACTCTCTTATTCTAATGCTGGAATAAGAAACCCTAATCCAGCAGTATTAGCTGTGGCACTGAATGACCACGTACATGTGTCACTAGTAGGCCAGCTTGGTTACTTCTCACAACACCAACAGACACTACTTTGCTTAACCAGCCCAGGAGTGGAAATAAGAGACGTTTAATCTGGGAAGGTTTATTCATTTGGCAAAAACAGATGGAATCTAATTTTCTCACAACTATTAAGTGCTGAGAATAGCTAAATTGCTGCTATGGAAGTGGAAAGGTACAACACCCAAATAACATACGAGGCTAACAGTCTTGAGTCTGAAACATAAAAATTTGGTCTCATATACAGATTCACAAATGGCACATTATAGTAAAGCTCGTAGATGATTACCCCTGATTATGTAATGACAATAAGTTATTATAGCTATACAGCCATGTTGCTTTTCTTCCCCAGCCAGTTTCATTCTGCAAGATAAAAATGGCAAGGTATACGTGACACAACATTCATATTCCATGTGGAAGACATGAGACTACTGCTAAATGTATTTTACGAGTAACCAGTGAAGTTTCCCCTCAAGCTGAACTCTTCATATTATCTCATTAATGCATCTTCCAAGCTTTATACCTGGCTTCTTTGTGTTTGTTCACACAGCAATTACAGGTTATGCTCTCTGACTTGGACTAGAAAGGGTTTTACTTGCTTCCTTTCAAACATGGGGAAGGGATAACAAAGAATTTAGAAAATAGAAAGTAACACACTGGGCATAGTTCAATCTCAAACTATTCTGTTCAGCCTATAATTTAATTCCCTGTACAGATCCATATTCAGTGACCCAAAAAGTCTAGCCTCCATCCTATGGAATTTTGCCACTAACTTTACAGGGATTTCACCTGAAATATTATTTCACCAGATACAAAGGCTGAGGCGCAGAGGGCTAAAGTACTCATTGAAAATTCCACAGATGCATCGCTTTTAGAGACAATCAAACTCACCCAGATAACCTTAGTTTGTCCTTGTTTATGACCTAAATTTAATGAAATCTCCAGTAAAACTTCACATCAAAACGTCACAGAAAAAAACACAGATGTATTCAATGTTTGGAACTTTAATGAATGGTGTTATCTTAGAGGACCTATCTTACTGGTATATAAGATGAATCTTTTCTTATTTTGACAGGTAATATGTTTTAAACTTGTTGTTAAGACCCGTTTAGAGATAGAAAGTTTTAGCTGGTATCTAAACTAGCTAAAACAGTATTTACATTTGTGCAGTAGTGTACAATCGAATCATTATTAAGAGATGAGTCACATCTTGGAATCCCTTTATACATTTTTGACTAACATTTCTAAATGCTGACTTCTCTAGCTAATAAGGAAAGTAAAAGAAGTGACTAAGAATCTAACATTAACTTTATGGATTTAGGTTTCTTCCTGAAATATCAATTGGTAGCTAAGACTTACTAAGCACCATGGATCACGATTCCAAGACCTTCTGAAATATGGACAATATTCTTGAAAAAAAAAATGTAATCAACTTTCCAATATTTGTGTTAATCCAATTTGTTCTGTGTGCATGGAAATTTTTCAGCTGAAAGTTATTCTTGTGTAAAAACATTTTCTCCTTTGTTAAGGAGAGAAAACAAAAAGCCAAGTCCAAAAAAAATATCAACAAGGGGGAAAAAAAACCCGTTTGAGTTTCAGTATTAGACTCATCTATTTCTATTCCAATCCTCTGCCAAAATTTTCACATTTTCTAGCATAATTCATATAAGAATACTATCTAATATAATAAATCTTGTGTAACTTTACATAGTATATTATTCTTTTATATAAACATATGTGTAAGAATAAATGTATTCTTATGTACATAATTTTACACGTAAAAGACAAAGTATTTTATTTACATGAATAATATAAATGTTATTTTATATTTATTAAATGATCTGGTTTAATTCATCAGTCTATAACATATACTATGTAAAACTAAATAAATTTACTGTTTAAAACTATGTAAAGCTTTTGCTCCTTAATCCTATTCATGGCTCTTTTGTAAATTTAAAAGCATCTATAATTCTCCTGTTCAGTTCAGCTCTCAGCTCAATACTCAGTCCAGTTACCTGATTTATTTGAAAGAGTACAAAGATCAGAGAAGGTGGAATTAGAAAAATGAGGATACTAATCTTATATTAGGGGGGGGAAAGGATGAGCTAATATGGAACTTTGTAACAACAAGCTAACATATTAGCAGTGATTTCAAATTATAGTAATTTTTTATCCTGCTTTAATATTCAGTGTATTTTTAAAAGTTTACTTTGGAAGTAAACTCCATGGGGTTCCTGGCAGAGCTGCTCTGCCACAACAGTTTATACCGACCATCTGTGGTGTGCCAGAAGCTTCCCGAATGTTCTGCCACCTGACTCAAAATCCTGAAGCTTTTCACATTTTTCTGCCAATTTTCATCCATACTATGTCTGTTTCCAACACTGAAAACCTAAAAAAGCAAAATATATATCTAAAAGATGCAAAGGATAGTAAATTCAGCCACAATATCTTGGCCAAAAGAAAAGACTGAAGACCACAGTGATCTGCATCTGTGGGCTTTAGTCATCAAGGACAGTTGCACACTCTGAAAATAGAGTTGTTAAAGAGCAAGAAGGCTCCTGCCTTTTCTAGGGACACAGAACATACAACACTTGGTGTCATTTCCTTTTAGCACGAATAATGTTGGGCTGATTTCTATTTCTGTAGGTGACCAAAACCTTTTGTCGTGACCACAGACAACATTTCTTTTGTCAGGGGTTCGGTTTCTCACATGTAAAGCACAGAAAATACAACTATACTTTGAAAATATTTGGTCAGTTTGCAATCAATGAAGACCCTCTTCTGGAAAATACAGCAGATGATCAAAGAAAGCACAAGAGAAAAAGGACACTGAAATAATTGAGCTGCTATGCTTGCCAACAGCGGGAAAGGCCATGATTCCAAAAAAGATTCAAATTTATGCTGTAGGGAAAGGGACTACCAAAAAACTCTGAAAGCCTAGGATGATGTGCTAAAAGAGCATATAGAAGAGCAGCAGTTTGCCTCAAAATCCGTGTGAGCAACTCTACAATAATTTCCTCTTCAAGAGCTAATAATAAACCTCTATGAAAGATTTGGTCCAGCTGTTTCTGTACAATTCTATTAATGTCAGACACATGCTGAAGCATCTACATTCAGATTACTTCTTTCTGGTTAAGCTATATTTTAAAGCAGATTATAAAAATGCTGCCCACTAAGACAACATTGATGCCACAAAAGAGGTAACTATAATTTATCAATATCTTATAAATCCATCTGACATTTGAGTAATAATATCCAACTGGCTCTTATGAGTATCTGCCTAGTAAGCATTCAAAAAGCATTGCTGTTTTTGAATCAGGATGCTATCAAGTAGTTTCCTGGCCACTTCCAGCACAGCAAGCTTCTTTTACAGCCTCAAATGCCTCCTTAATTGTGATTGTCCCAACACCAACCTGTTGAGTCTGCAACCATGTGGGCTCTCAGGAACAGGCAAATTTCCCAGAGCGCCCAGGCAAGCCCTTTTAGTAGTAAACCCTCTCTACTCTTGAGCAACACTAGCAACATAACTTAGAGGGGAAAAAAGGTGGGAGGGGTGTCATTTCGTAGGCCTTGATGAAATAAGCCTCCTCTTTCAAGTGTGACCAGAAAACGGCTGCATTCCATATTGTTCTGCCACGGTATAACCCAAATCAACATCTCCTTCTAACCAGGATGTTGGGATCCCATGGTTTAAATACTCATCTCTGACTGGGTCCTGCAGAAACTGTCCAGACATGCTTTTCAGACAACATATTTAAAAATTAAAAAAGGCAAATATATATTTCAAGCACCTACTGATACTGAAGTTTTAGGAGTTCTAGGGGCTTGGTGTCAGGGGTAGGTTGGTTGGGAGGTTTCCTTTTGCTTTGTCTGTCTCAGACTAAAGGATTTTGTCAATTTGCTTGGAACTCATACCTTGTGTAAAGCCAAGTTTTTAAGAGTCATTTAGCTGAAATATTCTCAGCATGCATTCTTAAACAAGTTTATATAACTCCTGAAGCTCCCGTGAAAGAGCTGAGTGTTCAAAAGCCAAAGTCTTTGCCTAACTTTCCTCACATACCCTTTGAACTTCTTAAATGGGTAATGAATTTTCTCAGATACATGCTTCAGCTGGTTTCCTTGGATTTGATGCTGATATTAGGAACACCACCAGCTGTCACTTGCTTTACCAGACTCTAGACAATGAGTCAGAAGTGTGTTGGCCTTTGCATGTGTTATCCAGCTTTTGTCAGTGTAGTGGTCTCAAAGCTGCACTGACAATTCCCATGCTACCAGATTAAGTGTGCCTTAAAATAAAGCACATATGAGCTTCCATAATTCCATACTGAATTCTCTCTCCTGTTACTGTCATCATATTCCTCTCTTTACCTTTGTTCTTGCAAAATTTACCACAGTCTTTCAGATTATACCAGGAGTTTGCAAGCTGCTTGACAAAAACCTATGAGAAGCAGCATGTCAACAACAACAAAACATACTGGTTCCAGACCTGCACTCACTGCATGCTCCACAATAGTGAAAATATTTCCAAAAGCTAAACACGTTCTCCTGCCATTAACAGCATGTTTTTCCCTGGCACTGTACAAACACGAGTTACCTTTCTTTCACACACAGCTGTTTGACTCCTGCCATAAGTTGCCTCCAGTACCAGATTACTTTGCCCATGTCAAAAGTTACTACTGATTCTTTTGTCCACATAAAAATAGTTCTCTCTCCTTTTGGCCTACATGCATCTTTTCCACTCACAATTTGTTTTCTTTTTCCTTTTTTTTTTTTCACTGCCTCCTCCCCAAGAGAGACTCCAAATGTTTACACTTCTTAATTGAATTTATGTAGAAAGGAAGTCCGAGTGAACTTTGGCTTGTGTTCAACAGCAATTCAGATAAGAAATAGAAGGAAGTCTGATTTTAAAGGAGAGAAATTAGAAACTCAAGCCACCAAAAGTGACTCAATGGCATGTCAAATGCTTATCAAGATATCTTCTTTGACATATTTAATTGTCTCTTGTAATTTGAGTAATATGAAAGACTTCGGTAATAACGAATGTTTCACTGTGTTTCTTTTTGAAGTGCTGTCTGAAACCCTGAAACATTTTAAAAGGATGCTATAATTAGACTTGGCTGGAAACTTCTTGATTAAACACTTTTCCTTCGAAAAATGCTGATTTGTCAGAAGTGCAACTTTTTGCAGAAATGTATTTTTTAATGAAACTTTCATGAGAAAAGCTTCTTAGGTCAAAACAAGAGAGAACCAGAGATAAACGATGACAACACTCAGCTTGCAAAGGTACAACGTTGTTCTTCTTTGTCCTGAGACAGTGACCCAACACTCTAAGAGGCTGTTTCAGTCTGGATTCCCTGTAAATGACACAGGAAAAATTGCCACAGTATTAGAGTAAACTGGCAGCTTATCTTTTTTTCCATGTCTGATCTTGTTACTTTCTCCATGGCCATCTATGCATTTACTTATTGTAGACACTTTGCCACCTTGGCTATCCAACTTCATTATACTCTAAATTTTGAGTATTTCTGAATCTGTAACATTTCCTTCCATCAGGTCACTCTCCACACTGCACCCAAATTTGGGAGAGCTTATTTAGTTGGGTAACTTTCTTTAACTGGTGTTTTTAAGAACCAGTTCAAGCTGATTTTTTTTTCATGTCACTAAACTAAACCAAAGATAAGCCTCTCAAATTCTGCATGACTTTGAGAGTTCACAGTGCTATCTTTAAAGTTTCATCTGTAATAAAAAAATACAGTAAATCAGTCAGTCAGTCAATTAAGACCGAAAAACCACTGTGACCTTTTCAATCCACTTTAGAAATTCATAAAGACTTGCTTTCCAGAACGAGTAGGATTGCTTGATACAGTGTAATAGACTGAAGCCAAAACTAACAAGATCTTTGAAGGTCTTGAATAGTCTGCTTCCAGCGAAGTCTAGAGTCTCCCAGACTTGTTACCTGGCACATGAGCTATACCATCAGCTCTCATGAACAGATTGTGAAATTTGCAATTTCCGAGGAAATTTTTTGTACTGCAATCTACCCTGATTTTTTTCTGTTGTCAGGCTGCTCACTTCTCATGCCAGCTGCTCCACCCACCTGTTCCCCTGTGTATAACTTAATAATCTCCATTTGATATAAACTAGAGCAGACCGAGGAAGTGTAAACTTTGAGTGTAGGATGATAGCACGGGGCGACTCTGGGGGAGTAGAATGTCTGGCAGTATACATACAGCAAGCACAAGATTGTGATCAGCAGTAATGAATAGATCTCTTCGGGAATAATGTTCATTAAGTCAGTCGCTGTTATGGGGGATTGGTTCTACAAGGTGCTGTTCATCTTGTAGCCACACAAACATTTTTGAGCAAATGAAGTGTTCTTCCCCCCTTTCCAATCTCCCAGCATTCCTCAGAAGTCAGAGGAAGATTCTGTATCCAAGCAGGAATTGTAGCTCTTACAGTTAGAGGATGAACATGCTGACAGATGCATTTCCCAGTCTCTGATCAAAAACCATCCCTCCCACACCAAAAAAAATACACCTTTCCCATGATGCTTCCCAAAGTCTCATCTTGAAAGGTTGGTGAGATTTCTTAGAGCTTGAATAACTTACTGTTTAAATCCAGTGGTATGAATTCTTTGGTGAAAATAGTGATTTACTGTCACAGGAAATGGGGGTCTTTCCCTCTTCAAATGATCTTCTTTCTCTTTGCTCAAAAGTTAAACTTCAAATTAGCAGGCAAACTGGACAGACTGACAGAAGAAAGAGAAGAACGTTCAAATCGTGGTTCATCCCATCTTTCCTAAGATGGCAAGAAAGACATTTTAGAGTTCCTTATTTCTCTTCATTGACTAATGAGGCAATCTAGATTAGCAGATTGAAGAAATGTCTAACTTTAGAGAGTTAAAGTTTTTAAGTTGGGGAGTGACATGAAGTCCACCCTAGAAATGTCCTTGTATGTATCACCACATATATGTACAACTATCTATGTAAAATTACATAAGAAATGCCTGTGTACTTTCATATCACCATTATATCAAGTCTCTGAAGATCAGCTATAAGTACATTAATTTTTCAAGACTATTTTTGAATACTTTATTAATTCAATGAGAAAGTTTTCGCAGTTTTCTCAGTCTGGTGGAAATTTTTCCCCTTTAGAACCAGGAAATACAGAACTAATTAGTTTTCTAATTTTAGATTTGTGTATCTTGGTTTTGATTTTACATTTGTTTAATTGCATTTATAAGTATTGGTAAGGGGGTTAGATAATGAACACAGGTTGTTCACTAACTAATTTAAACAACTTTTTTCTTTTACAGAATCACAGAATGGGCAAGGTTGGAAGGGACATCTGTGGGTCATCTGGTCCAACCTCCCTTCTCAAGCTGGGTCATCCCAGAGCACATGGCACAGGATTGTGTCCAGACAGTTCTTGAGTATCTCCAGTGAGGGAGAATCCACACCCTCTCTGGGCAACCTGTTCCAGTTCCTGGTCACCCACACAGTAAAGAAGTTCTTGCTCATGTTCAGGTGGAATTTCTTTTGCATCAGTTTCTGCCATTGCCCTTTGTCCTATTCCTTGGCACAACTAAGAAGAGCCTGGCTCCATCCTGTTCAGATACTCACAGACATTGAGGAAGTCCCCTGTCACTTGTCTCTTCTCGAGACTGAACAGGGCCAGCTCCCTCAGACTATTCTCGTATGAGGGATGCTCCAGTTCCTTCACCATCTTTGTAGCCTTCCCTGGACCCATTCCAGGAGCTGCATATCTCTTTTTTGTACTGAGGAGGCCAGAACTGGGCACAGCACTCCAGATGACTCACAAAAACTGAGTAGAGTGGCAGGATCACCATCCTCAACCTGCTGGCAATGCTCTTCCTACTGTAAACAAATACTCCACCTTATTCAGTCAAGAAGTGACACGGCCTTTGCTAAGTTACTTAGGCAAGTAAAATGAGCAGAAGTTGTCTGCCATGACTTAATTAGAAGGATAACTCACCATTGAAATCTATGCATAATCAAAGGTATAAACCTGGATAATTAAATACCTTCATGCACCTGAGCTTCAATGGTCTTGGCATGCTGAATGTGCTCCTCTCTTACTGCTCTCAGTGCCAGCCAGGGTAGCTCAGCATCTCACACTTCTCTGCCTGCGTACGAACTCCATTAAAGGCTGGCAGTAGCTCTAAGGTCTAACATTTGTGAGCACAGCTAAGTAAAGAGGTGTGGAGTCCATCTGGACTATGACAGTGGAAGCAGGAAATGTATCAGGGCAGGAAAACAGATCCAGCTGATATCATCTGCGGTACTTTGAAAACAAGATATAAAGAGCAGATCACCAGAAGCTCAATGTGGAAGGGTGGAATTAGAAATCACAAATTAAAGTTTTTGCCACAGAGGCAAAAATAAGGAGCTTTTCTGACAGGCAAAACGTTACTAAGTCTTAATCACCATAGGCCTAAGAGAAATAGCCCAGAAAGGAGTATGAAAATAATAAACCACTATGAAAATAATAAGCTAAGGTTACCAATTAATTTAGAGAAAAGAGATGGGATATTCTTATGACTTTCAGAGGCCATGGCAGTTTCCTAGTTCACCCCAGTGAAGATGATGACTGTGATCTGTTAGCACTCTGGGTACCTGCATTTCATTTATTGCTTCCCTGCATAGAAATATTTTAGTCTGGTCTTTCTACTCATTATGGACTCACAATGTGTGTGCAGATCCTTCTCTACCAAAGCACTTCTTTAGCACTCAGCTGGCTATTTTTCCACGAGAGTCCATACCTCAATGATATGAAGGTACAGCACTAATTTCTAATATCTGATGACCACTGTTTTCCTCTAAATAGCCAGTTCTGTATTTTAGATGTTGTCACACAAGGTGGCAGACAGGAGTTTATTTCTGTAACTGTGACAAGATGCAGTACTAAAATCCCCAAACTCTAACCACACCCAAACACGCAGGCATTATATTCCAGCTGATTTTACAACAGACCACATGATGGCAGCTTCCAAAAACCTTCCCCTGAGGTGTACTTCCACACTTGTATTGACATGGATACATTTTATGGATTACACTTCTAAACTACTAGCAGCTGTTCTGTGTGGGCCCAATAAATATTCCTTGCATATATGACATAATTTTTTAAATTATTCCACTGTTACACTCCTGAAAGAACAAATCCTGCCAGCTTTTATGTATGTGCTTGGCTTTACCAGCCTGACTACTCCTGGCATCGAGTATGATTTTCATAAGATCAAGGCCTAAGATATCATATGCAGTAACTTGGAATAGAAATGCTTTCTAAAAAAAATAACACTTCAGCCCTAGCTGAAAACTACGGAGATTTCATTGCGATTATCAACAGCAGCCTGGTGAGTAAACATGAGACGCTCAGGGATTTACTCTGGTCAAGCATCAGGGAGAAGAACAACATGAAACAAAGGAGGGAGAAATGAGGCAGAAGGGCAGAAGTGGCTCTTTACAGCTTCCAAGTTCTCAAATGTCTGGTTATTCTTAGTGAATAGTCAGGCAGGCCTAGAAAAGGGCTAAATGTGCAAAGGTACTTTGGGATAGAACTTAGTGCTGGAGAGATTTTGAAAGAGTGCTGGAGAGATTTTGAAAGTAAAGCTCTGGAATCACAGTAGCTTTGCCTCTGAACTCTACACCTGGTTACTACAGTATTGTTTAATGCATCTAACGGGAAAAGCAGATCTGTGTCCAAAGGCTTTTTCTTTCCTGTTATTGTAGTGGAACAGAGGATATAATAGGTTACAGGTGATTAACAAAGAATCTCATGCTGCTCCGTGTCTGAAATAACCTAGATTTGGGAAAAGTGGGTATTTATTAAAATGAGTAATTTAACATGCCAAAGAATATAGGGAAGCTGTGTCATAGAGTGGCTTGGAAATCAGTCTGGTTTACTCTATAATTTCTTTGATGATAAATTAAAAAAAATATTTTTAATAGCTTTGCTGTTTTTCACTGGCTATTTCTGAGCTTTCTCGCTGCTACTTCTCAGCATTAGACCTTCTCTTAAGATACCCTCTCCTTTCCTGTGAAATCCTGATTTCCATTACTATATCCCTGCACTGAGATGATGTGAAGAAAGCATCCCATATACAATCTCAAATTACTGAGATAATTTACAATGGTAAGCCATGGACAAACTAAACCAGTGACTTCTACTGTTTCTGCTGAAATTCCCTAAGTTTTGGCATCTGTTAAAAAGGGCTCTAGGCTGTCCCATTCCTTGTACATGCTTCTAGCAGCAACTTATTCAACATTTTCCTCATATTAAATGTTTCCAATATCTTAACTGTAGAATCTGGGAGCCTTTCCCAGCCATTTGGTCAAGCCATGGTCTTTGCATCCTGACCCCCTGTCAAGACATGTGTTCACAAACTTTCTGGCTCCCCCTGCCAGTTTTTCCTATACCTTACTTCCCATGGGAAGAAAAACTGACATGAAGTGTGGAAGAGGGTTGTAATATGCTGTGGCTAAGTGTTCAAGTAGGACAATCATGTGATCAGGTGCCAGTGTTTTGACATAACCATTAGTCATTCCGTGTTCAGAGTAATGCAGTCATTTCCCCTCAAATAACATGAGAAAGTGTTGGAAGTGATCAGAGCCCAGTTCCTTCCTTTTATGAGGGACAGACCCAAGGTATTGAAATATCATCCTGGAAGATCTCTGGTAAGAGAATCTTTGAAAGATGGATCACAGGCAGAGAAACTAGTGTCTCTAGGACTTCCCCCAGTGCTGAGGAAGTTATTCCTCACTTTTAATGTCTACATTAGCCACACTAGAATTGTATTCTGATTTCTAGATGTGAGTGAGAAGAAAGGAAAGGATTAATGGACTTAACATGGAGGTGTTGCAAGAGTTACTTGGTGGGTCAGCTTGCAAGGGCTAAAGCTACTGCAAGGAACAGCTTGCTTAGCTCTGAAGGGACTCATAAATAAAAAGTGAATCGACAATGAAGGTCATAATTTCTAGAAGATAAGTGATATTTTACAGAGAGTGTTGAAGGAGAAGGAATAAAGTATATCATAATTGTCCAGTGCTTGGGAAACTGTTGAACTACTTTGTGGTTCTTTTTTTTCTTCCCTTTTTATTTCTCCATTACCATTCAAAGAGGTTTCTAAAATCTGTTACCACTGCTAGAGCTTATAACTTCCTGCTGTGATTTGTTGGCAAGAAGACTGTTGTGTTCCTCTACTCTTTGGCAGTGAAGAACTAAGAAAGAGATTTGAAGTTTCCTTCTGAGACACTACAAGAAGAGACAGAAGAGAATGAATTGCCTTGCCACGTAAGGCAGTAAAATACTGCAAATTCTCTTCAAACAATTTTCTGAGAAAAGCAAAGGCAGTAGGGTCACTGAATAAATGATCTTTTCCTTGAAAACTGTTAGGACAGACAATCACAGAGTGAATATTAAAGTTCTTACAGTGTTGATAAGATTATGGCATTACCTCTATGAGAAGATCTGGTTTGGAAAGAGATACACCTGAGGAGGAAACAGAAGAGAATGCATAATATTATCAAATAAGCATGTAGAGCATGCTAGGAGCAGGTACAAGGAATGGGACAGTCTAGAGTCCTTTTTAATATATGCCAAAACTTAGGGAACTTCAGCAGAAACAGTAGAAGCATAGCAAATGGAGCTCTGCTTCAACTGACCTTCCTGTCTCTACAAACAAAAATGCACACTACTCAGAGCTGAAATAAGGTTAATTTTCCTGGACCTTTTTTATCTCTAGATAATAGAAACAGCGAGCAGGAATTCAGAAAGTTCAAACCTTATCGTAAGATCTAAAAGTTGAGAGAGCAAGTAATAGGAATTGACAAAAGTTTGTGTACCATAGAAAATTATTTAGAATTGTACCCAGCATTTTCTCCCTGCTTTCCTACCAGTCATTGTACTTGTTAGGTGCATAAGGAGACTTTTAGAAAGTAATTCTCATTTTGTTGTGCAAGAGTTGAAACACGCTTGGGCAGCTGGATTCATGTCACTCTTTTCAGCAGATATTCCAAAATTATAACTGTCAGAATCCGGATTGACAGCCTGCTCTTATCTACCCTAGTCTCATCTGGAGATCCACTGATCTGCCACTCACTGAGCTCTTCCAACTCTAGCCCCCAAGAGAATTACTCCTCCACTTCCTCTTGGTTTCTCTTGAGTTATTTCCCCTTTTCTTGACCAGCAGCCACACCACAGTGGGGTGTAAATCTCCCCTGCGGAGCATGTGGCACTGTAGAAGCAGCAGAAACTGAACCCAGCATCCATCCTCAAAGTGATGTGACTCCTAAGCCGAGTTCCCCACAGTAACCCTTCTCCTTTCTCTCACCAGACTGCACAGGCAGCCAACAGAAACAGCCTATAGCTGCAACAACAGCCTCATGGAAACACAAAATGAGACTGCACAGGCCCTGGGTCAAGGACCAAGGGTATTTAAAGAAAGCATAGTTTAATCCCTGAAGAATTCCACCTCTGGTGAACATTTTTTGGCAAAGAGGTTACTGAGGCAGACAGCTTGCAATGTTATTTTAATTAAAGCAGGCAAGTAATCATGAACAGCTAAATCCACGACAGGAGAAAAACCCACATAGCAGACTACAGATACTGATACAAGACTTATTGTAATTGAACTTGCAGACAAGAGAAAAATGTGCACGTGTTAAAGATGCATCATTGGATTATCCTGGCAAGGAAGACACAGACTTTGTTGTTGAAAGAAAATGGTTTCTGAAGATATTAAAGGCACATCCTTGGGTCAAGTCAACAAGCTCATTATCACATGACTAGGCTCTGGTTTGCTATGCATATCTGAAACCAGAGAGTATCATTCAACCAGTCTGCCCTTAGTGCTTCTGTCACACAAATGCTCATGGTTTTCTCAGATTCGTTGAAACAGAAATTTCCAAACAGGTAAGGAAGGGTGAGGGCATAACTACTGTTCCATTCCCACACACCATGATTCCTTCCCTTCCTGCCATTGTATTAATGCCAAACTCAAGCTTAAAAAATAATCATAAACTAGGAAACCACGACTCTCTAAAGTATAAATAATGACTTCATAGAAGCAGAACTAAAAAAAAAACTAAAAAAACCTAAGTCAAAACCAAACCAAACATCACACTGCACAGGGCAGGGAGTTGTTTCTTGTTATCCACCTTTGGCAGTGCATTGTTCCAAGTTCTCTTAAGAAAGATTTCTCTAAACATAGTTTAAAATTAGTGGCAGATGATAATATCTATAATTAGTTAACTTATGGAAATATTTAGAAGAGACATCAGTTCTCTTCAGACTGCTTCTTTATAGCATATTTCCATAGCCAATACATATATGTTCTGTTCATGCTTTTCTCAGAATACCTTAAAATTCAAGATTCAAAAGAAGCCAAACAACACAGAAGAGAAAACTGGCCAGACATCTTTTCTAACTAAGTGCACTCAACAAACCAGTTAGAAAATTCACTTTCTACCTATGTATCATGAACTTGCAAAGTCATCTGTATTCAAATGTAGGATAAAATTGATGACTGAGACAGGAAGAGGAGAAAAAGTTGCAAGAATCTCTTTGGTCATTTATTGTAAAATGAAAGAAACAAACAAAAAAAACAACAAAGAAGCAAGCAATCCTATTGTTACTTCCACTCACATTTCATGCAAGATTACTTGTTCTGCTTTTAATAGATCTGACTGCCATTTGCAATTAGAAAGGTTTTATCTCATGGTCTCTTCTCTGCAAAAACAAGACTATATTTGCACCCTTCTTGAAAGGTATCAGACAAGTGGAAGTATGACAAAAAAACCTGAATTCAGTGAATGCTGTTCTAATGTTCTTCAATTTTAAGATATACATACCAGAACTGATATTGAGCTATGCCTTCCTTTCTGCTGAAGTTACAAAAAATTCTTCCTGCTGACTATCTCCTCATAAAATAACATTTAAACATCAATAACATATTATTGATACCAAGAGCAGGTTGGTCAGCAGTGTGAAAATCCCCAAGGACAGTCTCTTTGCAGATAGTTTTCCACTGATATTTGTGAGCCTTTTAGATTGTTCAAGCAGGAGCAAAATCTGCTCTTTGCCACATGAAAGTATTAATTTGCCAAATCAACAAGTCTTCTAAAGCAGCATTGTTAGGGGAGTCATGACAAGAAACACAGCTTAGCAACAAGGGGAAAAAAATTCTTCTTGGAATTTAAAAGAAATGGTGTCAGCCATTCTGCTTCTGCACTTTTTCTTGTATATTTATATTGTTGCCAGCTCAAGGAGAAACTAGCTGTGAGATTTGAACCCCGCAGGAGATACAGATGGCTCCTTGATTTAGTTATTGGTGAAATAAAAAGAAATTCTGCCTGTGGACAGAGAAGTAGGATTTGGTTTTTATTTTCCATTTACTGAAGAGGAAATCTCCCATATGAGAAATGTAGCAACGCCTGCTGCAGTTCTTGCTTATACAGCCATCAACGAGTTAGCATGCACACAATTGTCAAAACCTAGATTAAACATTGTAAATGACCACAGCATTTTCTTCCTGGAGCTAAAGCTACGATGTGATCTACAGCCATTTTCCCCTTATTTGGAAACTGCAGGGGTCATACTCCGGGCACTGTAAAAACACAACACAGAGCTATCAAGCAAAAGTAATCCTCTTTATTTCAAAACAGATGACTAGCTATTTGCATGGTTAAAAATATCAGAGTTTTCCCTGGGTAATCCGCTAGCCAGTCAGGTCTACTTTTTTCACCCTATAATGCTAGGTCATTCTTGGATTAAAAACAAGAGTCTCTATCCTTAGTGAAATTTTCTTTAACACCTTCACAACACAAAAAATATTTAAAAAAAAATAGAAATAACCACCCAGACCTTTAAAACTCATTAGCTTTTTCTCAGTTATATTTTTATATGATCTTGTAAATATTCATTATTATACACTTCTTATGTATGGTAGCTCAGCTTTTGTAATTATTAGATTTTTATGCTTCCTGTAAGAATAATTGAGGTTTCTACAAGCATAAACTTAGTAGCAAGGTGTCTGCCATGGAAACTGCAAGAATCTAGAGGAAACCTTCCCATCACTTAGTTAACTACAGAGAGCTGGCACCACCAATAAGCATGATTAATGCTGGCTGTCCAAGAGGCTTTGCCATGGCCACAAGATAAGGATTCAGCACCTAATGGGAGGCTCTAAGAGTTGTTTAAAATTCCTGTCCACCAAAGCAAGCAAGGACGTGGTGGCAGACACAGCTTGCCAACTTTGTCGCACGCAGAGCAAGGGTTTTGCAAAGGAGTCCCAACTTCAGCCATAATTAGTGAGTCCTGGTGACCAGAACTGTAAATAGCCGAAAGTCCTTGGTGTGACAGTGCTAGATACTCATTGCAGGAATACGTGGATCATGGCAGGTTGAATAATTCTCTCTGAAAATTTTACAGGTTTTGAAGTTGCATGTCAGAGTATGCACCAGATGCATGAAGAAGGATGAAATTAATGTGCTTGCTTAGAAGTTGGTATTATGACCCAAGCCATCAGATAGATGATGTAAGATAGGGCTTAATTCTTAAGGAAATGGCAAGTATTGACAGAACGGGGGACATTTACCTACCACAAATACACATAAAAAATGATTTAATTTTTTTAATAAAATAATGATAAGAAGAAAAGTTCATCCAGAAAGTGAAAAAAAAAATTGCCAGAATCTAAATATTTTTGAAGCAAAGCTAAAAAGGTTTTAAAAAAAAATAATTTTAAAGGATTCAGAGAAATTTCATTCTTACCAGCAATATCGCTGGGGTGTTTTTTTAAAGGAGATGAGTAGATACAACTATTAACCCTGTTTTAAGACATAACACACAGTGAGAAATTACTGGCAAGGTACCTAACATTGCACTGCTATAGATCTCACGCAGGCTGTCACTGCTGCTCCCTGATGTAGGAGGGAGACAAGCATGTGAGGCAGCACAGACTGGCAGAGCAGGCTACACACACAGCACTTGCCAAGGCGCCTGCAGTGAGGAGCGAAACCACCATTCAGCCAAATGCGGGGCCTGGGCAAGTCTAGCAGCGATAAACAGTGACACCTAAGGGAAGGAGAGAACATTTCCCAAGGGAAACAAACACTCGGAAAGGAAGAAAAAGCAGCTGTGCGAGTCCTCTCAAAATTAGCTTGATGGTAATTTAATTTTTAAAAGGGCAAGTTGTCTATCATGCTACCTGCCTAGAACTAATAGAAAATAATAGAAATTAATAGTAAAAAAAAAATAGAAAAAATATTTTAGTCATTACACAGCCCTTAGTTATTCAAAAGGTCAAAGCAGCTGCCTCCATTATCACCTAGGGCAACTTCAGCCACGTTTGCCCTATGTGTAGACTTTAAAAAAACACCCTGTTATCTAAGAAAATCTCCACATCCAGAACAAAAAAGTAATATAGTATGATATTGTCAATATTATGATTAATACCACACCAATTCCACAGCAGAATGCTCTCCCCTAAAAAGGTCAAACAGCTGTCCTCTCTGTAGAGGAAATTGTTTCCACATCTGGAAGAACGTTTGTAGCTTCGTATCACACAGAAACCACAAAGCCTGCTCACCCTCTAGACAGTCTAGGTGGTAGCAGGATACAGGTGTGTTTTTTGTTCTGTTGTTCTCTGACCCAAAATACAGGAGCATGTTTCTGACTAACTTTCTGCTTCCCAGCCCTGATTACCAGCAGATCCCCACATGTCCCATTCAGAAACCAAAATGCTTAAAAATGCTGTCACCTGAAAGAGAAAACTCTACTGACAAATGAATTACATTGGTTTACCTGAGGGGAAGAGGAAAAAAACCTCCCTTTTTTTCTGATATTAACACCTTTGAACTTAATTTTAGCCCAAGAATTTCCCTGATGATAGAAGATGCTTTAACTGAGAATAAGGTCCCAGAGAACACTGATGAATTCAACCCTAAGTCGCAGTCGCAAACGTAACCTCACCATTCTGACACATCTTCTGCATGTTACTGTATCTTGTTCCTGTTTGTCCATGTCCCACAGTATCGCATCTGTGTGTTTCTCTATCTTAATGTCACCAAATGCTAGTTTACACAGAAGGGCTTGCTTAGGTTCTAGCTAGTTATATACTGTACAAACACAAATTAACAGCTTACAAAAATTACTCTGCAATCTTCAGTATCTGAGAATATAAAAATAGTCCGTGCAGTCTCTCCAATACTGGTATAATAATAGAGGCTTAGGGAAGAGTGAGTAATAACCAAGCAAACATGCAGTGATGTATCCCAGTATTCCTCCGGCTTCCAGTGGTCTTGGGGAATTCGCTTCATCAGCTAAATGACGAATAATTGTGTTTGACAAACTTATATGGGTTTTCTTTCATGACTTTGAACCTGCACAAACATTTTGCCACACACAACATCCTTCAGCAATGACCTCCTCAGTTCAGATGCACACTATGTGGACACACTGGGTTTTGTTTCCGTGTTTTGAACCTCCTGATGTTTCCTTTTGATGCCCTTCTTTCACAGACCAGAAAAGACATTGACCACTTCAGCCCTATTTTTTCTCTTGCTGTCACTCATAATTTTACAAATTCTATTACAGTCCCCATCAGCAGACTTTCACAGACTCTGCAGTCATTAGATCTGTAGTCACTTCTCAGATGGAAGTCATTCTGTAACTTCAATCTTCCATGTTTCTCCTCCTGTTATCAGCTTCTGAATCAGGAAACTTATTATATTTAACTTGTTCTCTATATTTATTATTCCCAACACCTATCTGCTGTTTTGTAATCACCACAGAGCACAGCCCTTACACTGTCATTAGAATACTCAAAACTGCACGATCTTCTTCCTGCCTGGTAACAGCTAATGCAGAACTCTCCATCACATGTACAAAGTTAAGAATCATTTTCTTCATCTGTGTTGCTGTACCTTTCTCTACAGAGAATTTAATCTGTCAGTTTATCATGCCCTGTCACAAGACCTTTCTTCTATGCAGAAAGTTTTCCCTTTTACTGCTCTGCACAACTTAATGCCATCAGCAAATGTTGTCACCTCCCTCTCTACTCTCTTTCCCAGACTGGTCACATTGAATAGCATGGGCCTTAATGCAGATCTCAGTGGAATTTGCCAGGTGAAAATCCTACACCGTATATGTTTCTACCTTCTGTTCCCTATCTTTTCAACTATTACTAATGTATGGGAAGACCTTTCCTTTCACCCTATGGCAGTTTGGCTTCTCTAAGTATTTTGGAGGGATTTTTGAAGACCTTCTAATGTCAACCTCAATTAGATCACCTTTGTCAAACACACAACAGTGATTCCTTCAGGGAACTACAGCAGATTTGTGAGACATGACTGCCTCCTGCAGAAGCTACACTAGCTCTTCCTGAATATATTGTATTTATCTATAGCTGCACTGCTCTGTACAGGCATCAGACTCACCAGTCAGAATTTTCCACATTTTGTCCAAAGTCCTTTTAAAAACTGGAAATGCATTTGCCACTTTCTCTGATACAGAGGCATTTCTAGGTGACAGTTTATGTAACACAAGCAGGGGTTCAGCACTACCTGAAATATCACCCTCCAACTCTTCACTCACTCTTACCTGTATATCTTATATCAGCTTTTTCAGAATGTCAAAGTAACCTTTGCTTTGATCCCCTAAGGACTGTCTAGGTTCTACATTAGCAAGAATTTCTTATTAAAAACTTCTAATTTTGTTTGCTTTTTCAATTCTTTTAACTCTTACAGGAAGCAGGCCTTCTATATCAAGGCGGCCAGCTGAACAAAGTTTTTTCCCCTACAAAAACACCAACCTTTTTGATGTTCATTCAAGCCTTGACCACAACTAAATCAAGTTAGTTGAATTGAGTTAAACATTAGTTGAATTAGCAGTTAAAGTCAATTTTAGAAGCATATCTAAAATGATGTCTTCTCTTCCACTTGCAGAGCAAAGATAGCCAGGGAAGAAGATTGATTTACAGAAGACATAAGTTAGGAACTGGATTAAATTAAACTAATTTGACTGAGAGTCTAGAAACTGCATGAGCATTCTTTAAATGTAACATTGTTTGCATAAATTCAAATAACAGTTGCATTAACCCAGCCATTTTATATAATATTATAATTCAAAGAAATTTCCTGCAGGGATTTTAATGAATAATTTCTATAAAGTACTACAGAAAATTGCATCTTAATTATTAACAACAATATAAAGTCTGTTCTTAAAAATGGTATAAGAACTAGAATAACTGTAGAGCCATACTGTTTTCACCTTTATTCAAATCTACTGGCTTTTTATACAGCATAAATACTCAATACTCACAAACTTTTATGATTCATAGATGATAATGAAGATAAGTCATCATAGGGGACGCCACAAATCAGAGCAATCACACCTTGATGGCTAACCTAGAAGCCTAGGATTTGGCAGGTATCCTCCTAACTTGAATGCCCGTGCCTGCAAATTTCAAGACACAATAGAGAAAAAAGCAAACTGACTGCTTACAGGGCAGAGATGCTAAACTACATTTCTTTATAATAGTAAATTGGTCCTGACAGTGTCCTACTTAATTGGGAGTTTTATGAAATGAACCAAAAGAAAGCTTAGATTTAAACATATTTATTTGGTTAGATTCAAAAGGGACTCATTTTTCATCACTTCTGCTAATTTGTATAGAATTTATTTCATTCCTCAAACACACAAGCAATTCATTATTTGGGGGTGAGGGGAGTGGGTAAAAAAAGAAAAAAATTATCATCCCTTTCAAGTTGCCATTTGTTGTCAGACTTTCCTAAACTGTAAATCCAAGACCTTTTCCATTGAACACAATCTTCTCTGGAAGCAAAAAGGACAACAGATGTCAAAACAAATCTAGCAGAGTTGTTCACAGCGCAACCCAAGTGCAAACATCAGAAGACCTTCACGATGATCTCAGTATTCTCTGTGTTTCAACAAACTACCATATTAATGGTGTTCATTCTGTTATCCGCTCCCCCAGGAATACCAGCTTTCGAGGAGAGGCATTTCTATGCTGTCATTCCATGTCCTCAGTCGGGATAGTCCCTCATTCCGTAGTTCTGTGATGGTTTAGTCCCTCTCTGTGAACTTTTACATAATCCCGTCCATAGCCCTGATGACAAATTTAAATTTGTAATATATCAGAATGATCACACCTCCCTTATCATCACACAGTCCTGACTTGCTTTACCTTAGCACAGGCTGATGCAACACTAAGGTCTGATCTGCTCAGTTTGAAAACTAACTTGAACAGCAGGAGTAAACCCAGATCTTCCAGAGAGTCATTACATTTTGCCTACAGCTAAAGAAATTTATAATTCCTGACCATAGCACTGCTGGTTGTGGCAAACAAATAGGACAAATGATGAAGGAGATGAAAGAGAGAAAGGAAATGAGGGAGGGGAGGGGAAGGGGAAGGGGGAGAAAATATGGAGGAAATGTAATATAAAGAACCAGAGGTGGATTCAACATGTTTCAGTTGACAGAGGCTGAGCAATAGGTACTCGATGATAAACAGTCCCTCTGTCAATTCAGCAGAAGTCAACTCATGTCTCCTGTTATGTTTTAGGATCAGCTGGGAACAAGTTGCTCCCAACTCCAGTGGTGAGCACAGTATAGACAAAATTAAAACTAAATCTCCCCATAGGCAGAGGGGCTTGGTCTGAAGCGCTTCTATTGAACCCCAGGTGGAATGTAAACAGCTCTTCTGAGTTATAAAACATGTGAAAAGACTGCAGTGGGTTCTTGACCTTTTGTCCTCACCTGGGGTGAGCACTTGCAGAAGAGTAGCCCTGGTACTGCACTGGTAACACCCTCCACGTTCCAGGACCAGAAAATATTAAAGCTATTCAGTATCAGGCAGTGTAAAACTCACCTAATTTAACACCTGGTACAAAACCCATCAAGCTGTCATTAAAAATGGCAAATATGCTGGAATGCATTTCAAAAACAGAGTCATTAATAACCTCCATTTAGGCTGAGTAGAGAACCTCTATGCAGAGTTGTAACCATTTGGACTCTCATTTACCTGTCAAAAAATTGTCATTTCTGTAACTTCTTTAAGATTGACAAAATTTAAATGGACTCTTTTGTGAAAACTCACTTGCAAGGGGATGCTCTCAGCTGTATAGAAAAAGTTCTGGAAATTCAAGGAATAGGAAGCAACCAGGGAGTAATTGTGAATCTAAAACTAAAAGAAAACTGAGTAATGGAAGCAACAGAATACAAATACACAGAGTATGTCACTGCAGCAAAGAGAAGGGCAGCCAAAACACAGGATGAATCAGAGCAGTCAAATCAGTTAAGAGAAAATTGGATGGGTTATAACAAATCATGAAAAGAATAAAACTGGAGACAACGAAGGACTTTTAATAAATGAGGAGGCTGCTGAAATTAATGAGGCACATCAAATGGTTGAGATATTGCACTGCTTTATAAAAATGTGCCTTCTGTGAGGCAAATAGAGAACAGAACTGGCAAGTCATCAAGTGGTAGAGGTGTGTAATGCATTGCATTGACTGGAGGTAAGAGGGGACCTTTAAATGTGACCATATGTACCCTAAAACTTATGAGCTTAGGAGAGAGGGATTCCTTGCCAAGACATGCATGCCTTGAGAGATACGAAGCTATAGAAGAAAGGAAAATTTGGTACCATTTTAATAAATAAAAAAAAAAAAATTCTTGTGATTATTGTTTGTAAATTCAGCTCCAGTTATGGGTCAAATGATGGAACAAAATAATTTCTTCTGCAGCAGCTAAGTGGTTGTGTTCTAGAAACATCATAGGTTATAAATTATACCCAATCATCATTTTAAAACATACTTAAAAAAGAAAAAAAAAGCAGCATGGTTTTCAATTCACATGTGCATGATAGTATTGTGTTAATCAGAAAACCAAAATCCAAATGAGGGACACAAAAAGACTAATGGCCACATTCATTAGGGATTTGCCTGTTTCACCTTTTGAAAGTCAATCAATGAAAACAAACACAGAATATTTATAAAACTTTTTGTTTACGCAGTTGGGGAGGTATGTCAGGAAATGCAAGTATTACTACACTGAAATATTTTCCTAATTATAGGAAGCATAAATCCAACTTATTTCTGAGAATCGGGACATATTCTACATCTCTTGCCACTAATGACTTGGCAGGAGACTGAAACAACATAGCAATTAAAATTGCCTGAAAAAAAAAAATTAGGAAATATTAGAATTAGCAGAAGGAACAAAACAGCAAGGCAGAAGACAAATAGCTCAGAGGCAGAAGGGAAAAAGTGCAAAATCCTGAAAGGACAATTAAACTACCTTTCAGAACTCCAATCTTTTATGGCCAAATCATGGCAAAACTGTTACTGAGAAAACTAAAAAGGTGAGTAGCAGATATTAATGATGTTTCCTCATCAATCCTTCTGTCATCCTTTGCCCTTGCTCTGCTATTCAAAATCCCTCACATCTGTCACAATCCCTGCATTTTGCACATAGCGCCCATATTCTGTGCCAATTGACATGTCCTGGTCTTGCTCTGCCAATCTACTCTAGGAGAGTGAAACGCAAGTTAGAAGAAGGCAGAGGGTATAACAATAGTTCTCTGTTCTTGTCATTGACTGACATGATCCTAGTCAAATTACATTCAGTGGATTTCTTCACCTTTGTGACGGACTGAGAGCTAGTAAAACAAGAAGGCTTTCAGAAAGTGCTTTGAGAATTAATTGCTACATGTAGAGGACTTAAATCTAGTGTTAGCAGCACCACAAAAATCCAGAAAACTGCAACCTTTTACCCAGTCAGTACATGCAACTCTGCTCTCAGCATGGGGATTCTTGTTTGGATTCAGCTGCCTGTTCAACCGCTGCCACTAACATGCACTATTCAAGTCTCCTTATTTATTCATCAATGTTCAGGGAGAAGACTAAAATCAGCACAGTTAGAATATGACCTTTTTCTTTCAGTTCGTATAAATAATGTCAGGAGATCGTATTGCTATTCTCCCTGATGTGAATAGTTTCATGAACTGAACAAAAATAGAAGCTTTCAGAACTTTCGCAGTCACAAATACAGCATCTCCCCTAAGTGGCTGAACAGCAAAATGGGCAATTCAACCTCTAAATAGTGAGAATGCGAGAAAATAGGAATCTGACCTATTTACCCAATGAAAAGAATATTAGTAGTACTTGTAATCCTCACTGATACTGACAGGAAATGTAAGATTTCTTTTTTACTTCCTCCACATCTCCCAAGAAAAGGAGAAAAAATATCATTTTACCCTAGTACTGAAGTGAACTGCTCCTGTCTAGAGCTTTTATTTTACCCAGACAGATCAAAATACTTTCGGGATATTTATGCAAGAATTATCTCTGCTTCACAGATGGAGTATGTGAAACAGATTCTCGTGGCTTGTTTAGCAGCTTTACATCAAAGAAATGTCGGAACTCTAATTCTGGCTGTATAATTCTCTGCTGCACGATCTTGACAAAGTTGCATCTAACTTTGAAGCTGGTCCTGCTTTGAATGGGAGGTTAGACAAAATGACCTCTAGACAACTCTTCCAATCTAGTAGTGTTCCATGATTCTTCTTTCCTTTGCATCTTTCAGCTTTCCAGCCTGAACAAACAAATCACTATGCAGACTCCAAACCCCAGATCCAACATATTGGTAGGCTCTGCACAAAGTCAGTGCTTAATCAGGAACCTACTGAGACACAGAATTTTAAATAGCAAAATCTACTGCTTAGAACTGGAGCATCATAGTATCTGTGGAATGACAATTGAACACCACTGCAAGTTTTAATGAAGTGCTAGCACATAGCCCATCATCATTCTCCACAGCACAGAGCACCCAGCTGCTCTCGGCTGGAATAAATAACCCCCTGACTTCACCAAAGGTAAATAAGGGTATCTGATTTGTAAAGAATGAGATATGTACAGCAATAGAGATCTCAACTCTGGTTTTAAAACATCAGTTTCAAACAAGAATTCTAAATTTCTCCACTAGTGCTGAAAGGGGGAAGCCTTTCTTCTGCTGCAGTTTTGTTTGTATGTCCATCAGCATTCTGTCAAAATGGTTTGGTTTCTCTGGGAAAACAATTTGAGAGCACAGAAAATAGTTGAAAAGCAGAATAGAATAAATATATTTTAAAACAAAGAGGCAGATGACCTTGTAGCAGGGATCTTGCTGAAAGAGTTGAAAAAAGAGCTTAATCTCTTGTGAGGTGACCAGCAGAATTGTAAAAAATAAGAAAAAAAAATTACTTTTAATTCAACTAACACTTTGCTATGGCTGGTTGATAGCAGTGATACTTTTTGATATCACATTGTTCTGAGCAAATGGTTTTTACTCCAGCTCTGCAAAATTATTACTTTTTTTCCTTTGAAATAAACTCTGAGAAGTCACCTTGCTAGTATTCTGATTTTTGTGGATGTAGCTGTGTTTTCATAATTATCTCATTTGCCTTTTAGCAAGGACAACATCTTCTGATTTCTCTAATGCCAGGGGTTTTGCTGACCGTGTTCTAGCATCAACATTCTTCTTTTGTTGCTGCTTTCTCTGCAACATTTGTAGGAGACCTTTTAAAGTCATTCTAGTTATTTTAACTTTAACTTTCTTCCAAACTGATTTTTAGAAAAGTTTGTGTAAATTGCCATTTTTGCATGTCAAATATAGCACTGTTACCTAAGAAGGAGATAGTAATTCCATTAATTCTTATGGTTCTTCACTTATTTTTAACCTTTTATTTCAGTATTGCTTGTTTCTTCCAGATTTATTTTCTCTTAGAGGTTCAATAAACTCTGTAACCACAGCACTAAACCACAAACCCCACTTTTGATGAGATGAACAAGACGTCTGGAATCTGTGACATGTTTCCCCACTTACAGCTAAAAATCAATTACAGGTCATCATGTCTTTTAATGTGCAATCTTTTGAACTTGGGTGTTGATTAAAGTTACCACCACCTACGGTCTTCCCTTCCATAAAAAGCTTTTTGCCCTTAACAACTAAGACAAGCAAATCTGTAAAACTCCTCAAATGTCACAGCTCGGAGTGTGCTGTACTTCATTAATTCACCAGCAAACAATACCACAGCTAGTACCTCAGGTAGGGAGCAGAGGGTGCTGAAGAGCTGGCAGGAAAAATAACCTTCTGCAGAGATGAAGACAGATGGGGAAGGAGCAGCTTTAAACATCAGAGGTAAAACTGACAGAACCTGTCAGAGCCTTTGTATATATATATTTCTTTTTAATTAAAAAACCAAACACAAGCTCACTTTCCTTTCAGAAGAGGAAAAAGGCACACAGGGATGTTTCTCCAGCAACATACCTCTGGCTCCTTAGCAGAAACAGGTATCTTGTGTCACAGCCTCTAGGGCCTCATTCAAAAGAAACTATTGATAACCCTTGTGCATTATTTTATTTGTTTGGTTTTTTTTAAATACTTATTTGTCCTCTGTTTTCCATCAGAAAAAAAGCACCCTAAGGATCAATAGCATCCAAGGGTGAGTCTGCATGTTTGCTAGCTTCAGCTGTCAGAGCAAGGTAAAAAGATTTGGGATTTTTGTTTTCTTTAAACTGGATTTTGAAGTTGTTTTTTTTGCTTCCAAAGAATAGCTTTGGATTCTTTTACTCTTTGAGTTCAGGAGTGCAGGTAAATTAACAGGAAACAGTCTTGTGGAAACAAGTTACCTGTAGTGGCTGCGAAATCTCTCCCTGTGGATACTCACAGCCAGATGAGGCTGAACCAGTTGCTCTGTAAGGGCTGAACAGAGGGATGGACAGGACATACCCAGAATATCCATTGTAGTTGGTCAGTGCTGGGCTGATTTAACTCACTGCATTGAGCTGGGCTGCAAGGACTGTGACCAGAACTGAACTTAGTCATACAGGCTAGGTTGGGGTTTGGTGTGGGTTTCTCTATTTTTGTTTGGGTTTTGGGGTTTTGTTTTGTGGGTTTTCCTCGTTACAATGGGGTTTTTTCCTTGTTTGTTTTTCTTGTTTTGGTTTGGGTTTTGGTGATGATGGTAGTGACTCTCTTTTTTACAAAAAGAGAGTCACATTCAATTAGAAACAGCAGGAACAAATCATAATGAAGGCAAAACTGTTTTCAACTGCCTGAAAGATTTATACTCATCTTCTCTATTTGCAACCTTCCTTCAACCCAGCTATTTCAAATTCTGGGGGTAGGATATATCAATATAGATATTGAATATATATATATTCAATCTAGTTGAAGATGTCCCTGCTCATTGCAGAGGGAGTTGGACTGGATGACCTTTGGAGGTCCCTTCTAACCCAAACTGTTCCATGCTTTTATGATATGTTTGGATCTCACGTCTTGCAGCTCACTACTCTCAGACAGAGACAGCATACTTGTGCAACAGCAATAAGACAAGAAGTCACCTGGCACTTTCCAAATGTTATTTTTCTGAATTGCACAAAGAGATGGGTCTAGATTAATCAAGTTCAGCAAGTTATGTTGATGTCTACATCATCAAATAGCCTTTCCCCATGTTTTCTTTGTTTCCTTTGTTGACAATCAGAGATGTACACAACACAAAAAACTTATTTATTTTCAATACATAACAGCACACACACTGAGATATGGTCAGCCAGACACAATTTGGGAGCTAGAAAATTCTATAGTTATGCATAATCCCTTCATGCAACACTCAGTTAAGACATGTCCAACAATTTGCTGTGAAACAGCCTAATCCACAACAGAATTGAAGACCAGAAGGACAGCAATAGGTCACACAGCACTCCTCAGTAAGAGAGATACAAAGATACAACAGTCAAGCAATCTGTTCTAAGGGGAATCTTCAAGACAATAGGGGAGTTTTGTTTGTATGTTCTGTTTTACTGATGTGGTTGGTTGTTGTTCTTTTTTCCTAAGAGACGAAGAATTGTACTCAAGAAAATGTGGTTTAAGTTTCCCTTTTTATTACTGTTAAATGCTCTAAGTAGCAAATACATTCCTTACCTTAAGAAAACCAATGAAAAAGAAAGAAATAACTAGACAGCATAACAGGATACAAACATATGATTAGCAAAAAAACCAACATGCTATATTTATATTCTTTTCACATTTACTCTTCTCTTATAACAATACCAAAATGTTCCTCCTGCAAATATTAACCTACACAGATACAAAGCTTGCATTTCTAAAATAAGCAAAATTTATCTACATCCTCGAATTAACCACAAGATGGCAGAATAATCTGACCAAACCGGCTATCAGTACACCCAGTCTTTCCCTGACTACAAACACGGCTCTCAGAGGATGGTGTTTACTCACATCCAGACAAAACCTGCTCATTCCGCACCTGGCTGAGCAATATTTAACAAGCTGCAATAATCAATTTTACAGGCTACCAATTGACAGCCAGATTGAAGAAGGTAAATTGGGGTTGACTCTTCTATGAATGTACTAGCCTACAAATCTACTAAAAAAAAATAATAATTATAGGCATCATCTCTGGTGCAAAGGGCTGCTAAATCAGTTGGGTTATCCCCTACAGCCTGCTGGGTATTTCCCCAAGACCCACTCAACAGCTCAAATCAAACTGATGACAAATTGTCGTAATCAAATACCATCCTGTGTGTTCCTATGCAGCAAAATAAAGGCATGATTGTGCATGTTACAATGTGTGTGCTAGTTTGATAGAATTATTGCAGTGAACAATAGTTGTGAACACAAAACAGCATGTGCTGTCAACTATAGCATGAACTCCTCACACCCCCTTAGACTGCATTCACCTTGCTGCTGCTGCTCATGCTATCAGGGGATTAAATATACACAGGATAACCTCAAGGCCTACAGTTATATTTTCATTTAGCTGCACATATTTTCACTGTCCAGACCGAATCATATTTTGCTGAAAAGCAAAGAACCAGCATTGGTTTAGAGAAAAGAGCAAGACATGGAGAGTATTTCTGCTACTGTGAAACTATCACCACTCTGCTTCTCTTTCATTACCTACCTATGTATCTTCAATCTAATGCAAAGTTGGTGCCACATTTTTTTCCTTAAATTTAAAAGTCTTCCAGGGGGAGGGAGGATAAAATAAATCCAGCATCAAACCAGTAATAAAACAAGTAAGATCAAGTTTTATGACCTTCTAGCTGCAAGAGTTTTCACATAAGAAATACTTCATAAACTAAATATTAACCCTCCCTCTATTCTCCTTTTTTAATCCACAGCATTTCCTTACAATAGATGCTCCCAGGCCAAAGCATACTGACCTAAAATTTCAGAGATTACTAAATCTCTGAGAATTCCATGCTTTACACTGAATGAGCAGCAGAGTGGCAAAAGTTCCACCAAGTTCACAGCAAAGCTCTTTTCTTGCCATTCAAAACAAAAGTGTCATTGGGAGAGACAAGTGTTCAATTAAAAAAAAAGTTAAATTTAAAAAATCAAACTAGCAGTAATTTCATAGCATGATAACAGCAGACTCCTATGACTAATTTGCCAGTAAAGGATCAGACAAGAGAACAGATGGAATATCTGTTGAAATATGGAGCTTTGCACATCAATCAAGTATATACCATCCCAGCTGGTGTAAACCCAGCTTGTATTGGGCCATAAGCCTGTATATTAATGGCTGAAACACACTGAAATAGGGCAGTTCTTGCACTTGGATTTGAACTTTGAATGAACTAGTATGCTTGTACTCTTTTTTTTATGCCTGCATGTCTTGCTAAATTTGAATCCCTCTTATATAAGAATAGAATTGCAAACTAGCACAATTTAAACTACTTTGACATATGTCCTTGTTAAGCAGATTAATAGCCTAATTCCCTGTTATCTGCTCTGGCTAACTACTAGTTTCCAGGTGTTACAGTTTTCTGTTCTATAGAGTAGAACACATGCTGAAATGATATGTGTGTTTGTGTATGTATATATGTACATATATATATATGTAACATTTTCATCTTTTTATGGAGACCTGTAAGAGCTATCATGTTTCCTAAGAGGTCTCTATTGGAAAAGAGCACAAGTTCTTAGAAAGACTTTTTCCATTGATTTTTTTTCTCTCATCATTAAAATTCACCACTGACTTATACACAACAGCTTAAATGTAATGACTTTTAGATCACTGAGGGACAAAGACACAGAACACCTGTGTGTATGTAACTAAGTAGCAGTGAACAGTTTTTGCTCTCCCTGTACTCCAGTCATTTAGGGTTCTTTTTCTGTATATGGCAGGAGAAGAATTTAAGAGTGACTAAAGAACTCTCTAATGGTGGAAAAAAAAATAAATAAAAAAGTCAAATGTTTAATGGCAAGGAAAAACCCTCCCCAGGACCCTTTATTGCAGCTCTTGTGTTTGTCAGTAGGATTTTGGCCCTCTTCTGCAAACACATGGGTCAGGTTTTAAATGAATGAATTACCATTTGCAGGCAGACCTGCTCAAGATAAGAACTTGGGACTATAACCTCTGTGGGTTTAGTCCTTTCAGTGTACATATGGCACTTGGTCCATTGTCATCACAGAAAGAAACAAGAGTGAGCTAAAACTCAGCACCTTGGGAATTCTTTGCTTCTCCTGACTTCAACAGAACCAAAGGGTTGTTTTGCATTTAAAAACTCCCATCTTTGAGATTTGAGGAAGTCCAAAACAAAAACGGGATTCAGACTTAAGTTCTCTGAGAAGACTTGATTTCTAATTTAAACCTACCATATGACTTTCCTACAAGTTAAAAAAGAAGCACCCAAATTATTACTTTTGTTCTAAACTCAGGCTCAGCAAAGACATTGAAAGCTCTGGTACAGCCCAAGGTTACTTTGTGCCTATAGCCATAGCTGTTCTTTTGTCAGCAGTTAACTTCTGTGCCCCCTTCATCTCCTCTGCCTCCTAGCTAGAAGTATAACTTAGAATTACTCCAAACTGAGTCACAACTGACCTTGAAATTATTTAGCTTAAGGTTTTGCTTTTTCAAGAAAAGTTGGCTTGATAACTTCTATGAAAAAACCCCCAAACCTTTATTTCTATATTATTTCCAGCCCTTTAGAAAGCAGCACAGACCCCTGCCCCTTCAGGAAGAAATATGAAAGGTTTTGCAGTCAATTGTTCACTTTCTAGTCCATAAATGCTGCCCCAGCCTGAGAAACTCATCAGATTTCCTCACTTACCTCTCGTGGTTTCTTTATTTACTGACAAATCAGATTCTTTTCCTCTTTCCAGACCTGTCAGGATGAATGATCCTAAAGGAAACAGTAAAATAAGGAATCATAAGGTAGCGACAGTCTCAGTCTAAGTCATCTGTAGAAAAGAAATGTGATATTCACAACGTTACTGCCAATAATTAAGCCCTAAAGCTACACTTCATTATTTTATTAAGGCCAAAAGTTCAATCTGGCAAAGTTCCAACATGACTTCGACCATGCTGGCTGTAGTAGTTGAGAGACATCATTCTACTGCTAATGTAAATGGTTTTGCTGGCAGCAAGTAGTCAAATGTATAGATTTCTTGTCAAAGACACAAAGAGTACCAAAACATTCAAACTAAAGTATGACTGCTAGAGAAAAAACATGAGAAGATTAAAGATTTTCACAAAACTGTATCTGATTTCCTTGTAAAAATTAAAGAACATTCTCAACAAATGACAGCCAAGTGACTGCTTTATCTTTCCTGTACAGGAGCTGACCCTATTGACTGAACTTCATCTTGTACTGTGCCAAGGAAGAGATAAAATAATTTTGCTAAAATTAACTAAAACCTTTGCTTGTAATTAGGAACAAAACAGCAGCCTGCCATTCTCCACTAAATTTGACTTCTCATACCCAAATATTCACACCATAATTACTAAAGCAGTCACACAAACCTACAAGGCTGGGGTTGGGATTGATCTCTCAGCTCCAAAACAACAGTTACCTTTAGATGCAAGAATTCTCTAAAAAAAGTTACTAGAGTGAGAAGCTGCAATCAGTCTCTAGTGATGTGCACAGAGCATATATTAGCAGAAAAAGAGTGAAAACACTCTGAGGGGATACAACTCAGTCTCTCTCAGTAGCTGGCTAGGTGACAGACCTTTAAATAATGCTATAAAATTCTCATCAGCAGTTTCTGCAACCCTTTTGGATCATCTTCATCACTGTATTGATATGGCACAAAACCAGAACAGGCTGATACTTTATAAAGTCTGTTACTGGAAATATCCCCCTGGCCCAGGACTTCCACAGCCAAGTAGCAACAAGGAAAAGTCCACAGAGAGACTTTGAAAGCAAGACATGTATCCACGGACATGGCCATGCTCACCCCAGACATATCAACATAGGCCAGCATTAATGGCTCGCTTACTTTTAAATAATTAAAATTTATTTTTCTTTTAAAGAATTTAAGTTACATTCAGCAATTGCTTATTCAGAGAGAGCCTCCCTGCACTGGTTTTTAATTAAATACTGCACCTGATGGTCTTCAGGTGAAGAAAGTGAAAGGCTACATTTGTTCTTCTTGCAGCTTAGCTGAAACTTCAGATCAACAGTTCATTGCCCCCTTTCCTCTTCTCTGCTGTTTCCAAGGAGTGAGTTTCTCCTCCACCTTGGAGTAGAAATTAGTCTTTAATTACAAGACTTTACACTTTTACTTCTACATGTCAACTTCTCCAGTCTTCAAGGTATTTCTGTAAAGCATCACCATTCTCTGCTGCATTAATTATGCTTTTCAGAATCCTCAAGGGAATTACAAATCCATCCAGGAAGTAAACCTAAGAAGTAAAATTCCTATTTCTGTCAGATATTAAAATTCACAGTTCCAATGTGAAGATGGGGGGTTTTCCACACACATAATGTTTTTCTTCTAGGCATTTCCTTGTTAAGCCTCTACCTTCCATATGCAAAAATCGCCTATTTTAACCTCTGTATCACAAGGCTAGTAAATCTTCTACTTTCCTCTTGCTAATATACCACTCTGATCTCAATTTTGACTAACAGAATTAATTACTTAAGTAATATTTCTTAGAGCAAAATTGTTTCTAAACGGCACTAAATATATTGTTACTTTTCTGGATGTATAAGAGGTTTGTGGGCTTAAAAGTTTGTCCTTTTTCTAACAGCCGTACTAAGTACTCTGATGTAATGTGATACCTCACCTTTTCTTGCACCTTGGTGATATTATCAAAAGATGTCATTCTACACTCTCCCTTTTTTAACAAAAAATCATTCCTTGGATGAAAATACCCCTGAAGCCAGTGATGACAGTGGAAAAAAGCAGGAGTGAAAATTATTACTCACTTTATTCATTGCAGTTGTTCTATTGTACACTGCTCCATAGGCCTAAAAAGTTGATGCTCATGGCATATAAATACAGTGTACAATGGCTTTGTTCTCAAAGCAAGCTAAATATGCTATCCTAACTTCCTGCCCCATCTCATTTTCGGAGGTGAAGGTTGTTGTTCAGCCAAGAACATTTCCCAGATCAAATTTGCACAGATATTTGTACCAGCACAAATAAAGGCAGCAGCAGCCCCAGGTGGGTGAGAAAAACATCCAGGATTAGGAGTGTAGATGAGAGAATTCTGTGTGATTGGCTTTGTTTCTGTGGCCATCATATTATAAAATTCTATTTTTCGGATATTCCTTGAGCAGTTCACTTGTTTCAAAACGTGCACTGTTTAATTGTTGTTTTCATCTCTAGTTTCCATATTTTGTCAGGGATGGGGCATCAATGAACTTCAGACATCTTTGCTGAAGTAGCTGTCTCAGAAAGTACATTAATTTTTCATTTTTAATTATATTGGTAATTCACTATAACAAATAAGTGCTGGCAGCGGTCTTTGAAAGACTTATTGGAATCTTCTCTTTATAAGTTATTTAACATCTGAAATAATATAATTCTTCAGATTTGTTGAACCAGAATTATAACAATGATCCAGACAGCCATTTCTATTGAAAATACAGATTTTTGATGTCTTGTCTTGAAAGAGCAACAGATGGAATTAAAATTATTAATGATTAGGCAAAAAAAAATATGATGGGAATAGCAGCAAAAATAGATACATTTTAAAAACTCCAATGACTTCTTTCTAAAATATTTAGAATAAACAGATAAGTAAAAGAGGCATTTCTTTGTCTATAAATTATACCTTTTTTCTCTTTAAATCATCTATTTTTAAATCTATTTGTATTCAGTTACAGTGGTATTGAATAGTTGGAATTTGCCATATGCAAAGGGTATTTGGGTCATACAAGTCAATGCAGCTATCTTGAACTATTGGCAAACCCCCAAAATTCACAACTATCTTACAATGTAGATTCATTAGTAAAGATATACAATTTGTAGGCCTTCTAATGCCTACTCTTTTTTCAGGCTTTGCTGTGTATCCTTTAAGATTTGAATTGGAAACTTCCATTTCGCTTTTCACAACACCTGGAGAATTTGATAAGAAAGGAACATGAGGACCTTTATATAATCCACCAGAGAAGGCATTGGGAGTTAGGCATTTATTTATATCATAGACATACATACTCAATTAATTTAATGTGTCCATCTCTGATCCAATCTGAGCGGGTATCACTGGACAATCAATTATAACTAGGAACTGTTTTTTACTAGAATGCAAGAAGACAGATCTCAGTTGGCTTCAGAAGGAACCTGTTGGGAGGGTATCCTAGCTCTTCCAAGATGTTCACTACAGCACAAAAACTAGCTTTACATGATGTATTTACTTATTTTGAGAATATTTAACACCTTCATTCATACTGCTCTGGATGAAGTTAGCATCCCACTCCTCTCACGCATTTCCACATCAGAGACAGGAAAATGGGACAAAAGTGCATCTGTTGAATACCAGCAAAGTGCTAGAGATGTTCTGCAGGAAGATGCTAATATGAAAGAAAAAATGGATATTAAGAAAAAAGCATTCATTTGATATGAAATCTCAGCCATCACAAGGCTTTAAACCAGGACCTTGCTGGGAATGGCTTTGGTACATTTGAGTCTTCCTTGGTGCAGCAAATTGAAATAGAACATAATGCGAGGACCTCATCTCTACAGTTTTGTGTTTCAGATTCAACTTTGGTTTTATAATGCTTTTATTTATATGTTTTTTACTACTTTCAGAACTCTTAAATAGATGTTCAGAAGTAATACTGTTAAAGACAAATTTAAGGACAAAGGTAACCTTTGAGAAGAGCACAAAGTGGTTTAGCAAGTAACTGAACTTCTGTATGGCAATTCTATCTAGTCTATCAAAACAGGTGAATAATTCTGAGGTCTTTTGAATACACATTTACAATGACTTATCACAGATCCCGGTTTCAGACACTTCTCTTAACTATGATATGTTAAGATGAATTGATATAATTCAATATTCAATGACCCTCTGACTCACACTCCCAGTAATCAGTAAGTGTTAATGTGACAAGGACATGCTTCACAATAAGACTAATTGTTTAGATTGGAAAAGACCTTCAAGATCATCAAGTCCAATCTCTAGCCCAGCACTGCCAAGTCTATCACTAAACCATGTCCCCCACATCTACAAATCTTTGAAATACCTGCAGGGAAGGTGATTCCAGCATTTCCCTGGGAAGCCATGGCTCTGGACTCACTCCAACACCTCAATGTCTTTCTTGTGTCCCAAAACTGGACACAGGATTGGAGGTGCAGCCTCACCAGTGCTGATACAGAGGGACAATCACTGCCCTGGTCCTGCTGGCCGTATTATTTCTGATATAAGCCAGGATGCCAGTGGCCTTCCTACCCATCTAGGTACACTGCCAGCTCACTGAGGACTGAAGATCTTTCTTATCCTGCCTATGCTGATATATTTCTCTGCTACTTGGTCAAGTTACTTAAACTTTTGATTTCCCGTTTCATGTATCTATAAAGTAGGGCACAGCATCTCACAGGGATGCTGAGAGATTTTATTGTATGAATATTTCAAAAGCATTTTAACATTCTTAGTTCAAAAAACCCAAATCATTACAAATAATCATTTAATTGTTTAATTACTCAAATTTGGTATTTTCAGTGGTACAAGGAAACATTTTGTTATTGAATTATTAAAATAATATTGCCCATGTAATAAATCTTCATTCAACTGACCCCAAGTTTACAATGTTCTTTTTCTTCTTTAGCAACATTATGCATTATCATTTCCAAGGTGAAATCAAAGGGCTAAATGCAAAGGTCAGACACATAAATGTTTTTCTAAAACTATCCACTGTAAACTCTGACTCTGAACAGAATTTCACCTATCAATCCTATTAAATGTATTAAGTGACTTGAATTTCACTGATTACAACTCAGAAGGTAAGGAATTCAGATAACAGAAGAACAACAGACATTGTGTGATGGTTAAGTTTTCTTTGTTTCCTTTCAGAAATTTCTTACAGGACTTGATCGTTTTCAAGCAAACAACTCACCAACTGACCAATCACATAGGAGGCCTTCTAGAGGCAGGAAGAGATTTAAACAAAGGGTTTGTTATGCTTACCACATAAAGCAGAAGGGAAAAAAAAGCCAAAACAAAGCAAAGACAGGTGGAAGAACTGATTAATTACATGGACATGAAAACTGGAAGCTCCTTTCATTTCAAATAGGAAGTGCATATTTATAGAATAAGAATATCACACGAATGAACGATAATCACATTTTTATGGTGCCTGGAGATTTAGATTAATAAGCAAGGTATGATTTATACATGTAACACTGCTTGCTGTTAACTGAACTGCTAATTTGTCAACTCTGTTTTGGAAGAAGATAATGGGAATGCATAGCTCAATTCCATACAGAACTGCATGTTAATGGCATTTTCTAATGTGTAACAACAAATGTCATCCAGCTGCATATGGGATTGTTTGGGGCTTTTATTCTTCATCTCTGAAAGTCTTTTAAATCATCCCTGTTTGACTACAGATAACTCTCTGGGGAAACTAAGGTAGCAAGGAAAAGGCAAAGCATACACACAAATGGAAGCACTGTGAACCATTCTTAACGGGGCCTTGCACAGCTTATTAAAAATATACACAGCATCTGAGGAGAACCAAAAAGGCAGACCATAAGTTTTAGGGCCATGTTTGAGGTGTCACCAGGAATTTCCCTGGCAGTTATACACGCAGATCTAATCGTAATCTCTCTGTAAATAGCCTCTTAATATAGAAGTAGTCTAGTTTTACAGGCCACAAGTCAATTTCATGTTTATATGCTCTGCTAAAAACACTTTGAAAACTCTCTGTAGTGAGAATTCCCTTTGATAAGGAGAGAGAATTTTCCTGGTCAAAGCCAAAAAATTCCCTTTTAGTTTTATTTTACCAGAGGCTGTATAGCACTCCTTTCCTTCTATCCCATCTCTAGCTGGAGTTCAGAAGTCAGAGCAAGTCCGACACACAACATACCTACCATGCAGCAAAACAACTAGAAACCAAAAAAATGCTTACCCTGGCACTAAATTCTCCAACCTCAATGCAATAATGGACACCCTTAGTATATTAAATTCATATGTATGTATCTTTTACATTCTAGCCAGCAGGAGTCCTTTACACATCGTGAGTGGTGTACTGTGGATAGTAGGCAACAATTAACAGCTGCGAAGAGACTGAAGGTGTGTAGGGGAGGGCATTAAATTTCCCTGAGGCTTTGTGGTCTGCTTCTGAGCAAATTGGAAAAGGTTAGTCCAAATTACCTTCAGCTGATATTTGAATTAAGTCAAGTGACTCGTTCTGCAAAGGCTATACATGCCCATGCAGTGTGGCACCAATTGGAAAAAAATACAGCCTTGCAGCTGAGACCAATCCACCTTGGAGCAAAGTTACACAGGTGAGCTTGAACTTCATCTACGTAGCTTTGCCTGTAAACAGGATGAGCAATTGCCTATCAAAACCAGTCTAGAAAGCTGATCCCTACAGTTTTGTGTCTTCCGAGTTCTGGTTCCTAGGCAAGACCTGCATATCTAATCTTACTAGGTGTATTCACGACCTGGCTGTAACAAAATTGCCCCCTGCCATTCAGTTCCTTTTCTTGATTTTACCACCAGAGGAGATAATCCAGCTACATGGTTTACCACTTCTTTTTGCTTGTGAATGTTTCCAAGCACCACAGAAGTTGGCGCTTCAATAAACAGTGAAATTCACTGATGTCTTCCATGTACTGTGTTTAGAAATATTGTAGCTAGGTGTTCAATCTACTGTGTAAGAAACCCAGTAATAACAGTGAGACAGTGTTTGATTTTATTGGTATTTCAAAACATAAAAAGTGAAAAATAATAAATCCATTGAAAGCATGGCAAAGGATATTGGAGAAAAGAGCAGAAACTGTGACCACCTTTAAAGACATAACAGAACTGGAACCTCCCAATGCAAGAGGTCTAAAAAAAAGTAAGAACCTGTGTGTAGTTTTATTTTTTTTATGCAATGATTATGCAAAGAAAATATATTCTGTAAGACTTGAAAGTAAGTAGAAAAAAAAATGAGATTGCATCCATTTTAAAGCATTTGTTGGCCATTTCTACCAAAAGCAAATTTGACTTGAGCAACCTAGAGAGCACCGGGAGGATCCCTGGGGAGGCCACTGACCGTGGGCTGCAGCACATTTAGGAGGTTTAGGCTGTGTGAATAGGGTTATTTGGTACCTCAGAGAGTCAGATGCATTCAAAAAAACGCAAAAGGAAAATAACAGGACCATAGGATCACAGAATGGCTTGGGTTGGAAGGGTCTTTAAAGCTGATCTACTTCCCCCTCCTCTGTCATGGGCACAGGCACCTTCCACAGGACCAGGTGGCTCCAAGCCCCATCCAGCCTGGCACTGAACGCTTCCAGGGATGAGGCATCTACTTTTCTGTGCAACCTGTGCCAGCGCCTCGCCACCCTGACAGGGAAGAATGTTGTCCTGTTTAACCTACACCCGCTCTCAGCTTGAAGCCATTATCCCATGTCCCATCACTACGTGCCCCTGTGAGGTGATTCCTCTAGCCAAACGACAGGGATGCGTAGTTTTAGTCCCGGGGGATGTATTTTAGGCAGAAGGCCACACAAAAACAGCCCTAGAAGCTTTTTTAGCACCTTAACCTAGCGACTGAGTCCAAGCGAAGCCGGCAGAGGGCTGGCAGGACTGGGGGGGATCCCGCCAGAGCCGCCTCCAGAGGGGCAGCGCTGCCCCCGCGGGAAGGAGGAATGCCCCAAAATGCGTTCTTTCCCTGGAAGAGCCCCCCTCTCCCCGCCCACCTGACCCCAAGAAGCCGTCCCCGGGGGAAAGGCGATCGCCCCACATCCCTGTTCTTTCCCTGGAAAAGCCCCCCCTCCCCGGCACCGCCCCCGCGATGGCACCGCCCCCTCCCGGCCCGAGCCCCGCCCGCTCCAGGGCCGGCTCCCGCTCCAGCTCCCGTTCCCGCTGCTCCCGCAGGCTCCGCCGGGGCTGTGTCTTCGTCGAGGCCGCCGCCGGCAGCAGCAGGAGCAGCAGCAGGAGCAGCAGCGCCCTTGCCCGCCCGGCGGTGCCGGTGCCACCGCGGCGGGAGGGAGCGGGGCGAGCGGCAGCAGCAGCAGCAGCAGCGCCGGGGCTGGCGGGCTGAGCGCTGCGGCCCCGCCACCGCCGCCAGCAGGGGAGAGAGAGGCTGAGCAGCGGATCGGAGCGGAGCGGATCGGAGCCGCGCATTGTGCGAGCCTGCATGGGCAGGGCGCGGGGGCGCGGCCGCGGGGCTCCCCCGAGCCTCCCGCTGCGCTCCCGGCGGCGCCCGTAGCGAGGGATGCTCCTGTGCGTGGCCGGGGCTGTGTCTGCAGGGCAGGCCGGGGCTGCGGGGCAGGTCGGGGCTGCAGCCGGGGCAGGTCTGGCGCCGCGCTCACCCGCAGCCCTCCCGGCCAGAAGGGCCGGGCGCGATGCTGAATTGCTAGGCGGCGGGCAGGCGTAGCAGCCCGCAGCGAAGAGCCGGGAGGGAGGGCGGGCGAGGAGCTCCCCATGGCGAGCAGCCGGAGCATCGAGCTGGAGCACTTCGAGGAGCGGGACAAGCGGCAGCAGCGGTCCGGGCCGCGGCGGGGCGGGCCCGGCTCCGGCGGCGGAGCGGGGCCGCGGGGCAATGGGCTGGTGCCCAGCCCCGCACACAGCGCCCACTGCAGCCTCTACAGGACCCGCACCCTGCAGGCGCTCAGCTCCGAGAAGAAGGCGCGCAAAGCCCGCTTCTACCGCAACGGGGACAGGTACTTCAAGGGCTTGGTGTACGCCATCTCCCCCGACCGCTTCCGATCCTTCGAGGCGCTCCTGGTGGAGCTCACCCGGTCGCTGTCGGACAACGTGAACCTGCCCCAGGGCGTCCGCACCATCTACACCATCGACGGCAGCAAGAAGCTCACCAGCCTGGAGGAGCTGCTGGAAGGTGAGGGCGCACGGCGGAGTGTGGCGGGGGGTCGGTCGGCAGGCGCTCCCTGGGGAAGGTGAGCTTCCCTGCCGCTCCCCGGAGCAGGGCTGAGGGGCTGCCCTGCTGGGCATCGTCAGCCACAGAGGCCCTGTGGGCTGGGGGATTGGGTTGCCACTACTGTGAGGGGCAGTAAAACCTCCTGTTCCCGGTGTGGAGCGTCCCCTCCTCCCATCACCCCAGTGCTGCTGTCTCTGTGCCTGGGATTGACTCCGGGGGTAGTTCGGCATCAGCGGTAGGTACGCTTTTCTTCTGCAAGGACTGGAGTAAAGTTCTTGGCTGCCTTTCGTTTGGATGCTGTAATTTAATCCTGTAAGTGCCATTGTTGGCTCGCAGTGGCTTAAGCTTTCAGAGGGAAAGCCCCAGTCTTGTAAAAAAGGTACTGATGCCCTACCACTTACTAAAACTAACCGGTGTAAAGTTCTGTGAATTTCGAGTGTGATTGGAGCCCACGTTAGTAGAGAGAATTATCTACCTTGTCCCCTTTCTAAAGCATGTTGGAGAATCTGATGTATTTCAGAATTGCTTCTAAGTGGCTTTTGATAATGGGACTTAGCTGCAGAGGTTGTGTAGACCGTGCAAATCTGATCAGAGCAGCGCTTGGCTGTGTCAAAGTGGGGCCAGAAGTAGTGTTTACTGAATGAAACACATGCCCCTTGTTTGTAAGGAATGATAACTATCAGAATGAGGAGCAGAATTCCCCAGTGTTTTCACACGGTGTCTTAAAATACAGCTCAGCATTACATGCTTTTTCAAATGCCTTGGTTATGTCGTGCACACTGTGAGGTTCATAATCAGTTTGCATTTGATGGTTGTCCTCAGGTGTTTTAATACATCTTCACTGCAGTCTTCCAGCTCTGTATGCCAGGTGTAGCTGATGTGCATTAATGAAGAAGTAAGGTTTGTAGGCCTTCTGATTCCTCCTGCTGATTAGGCTTTCAGCTGTGTGTCCTTTAAGCTCTGATTTGGAAGCTTCCCTTTTCAAAGCACTGCTGAATCACACCTGGAGAATTTGATGGGAAAGGGAACCTGAAGACCTTTATGTAATCCACCAGTAAAGGCACTGGGAGTTAGTGCCCACAAGGAAGAGGAACAACCTGGGAGAGGTTACAGCATTTGCTTCGTCAAGTGGGGTCTCCCTCAAAAAAGATACCCGTGAAAGTGCCCTTCATAATGGTAACAGTGTTTGAGGACATTCCCCATTATCTGATCTACCATAAGCCTGTTCCACAGTGAAAACAGAGGAAACGTGAAATGATGGCAGGGTGAAATGCTGACCCTGTGGTGATAAAAGAGATGAAATAAATAAAAAACTTTTTCATGACTTGGTGGTTAGTTTAGAGATACCTAACAAAAAACGTGGTGCTGAAGTGGTGATGGTAATGAAAGAAGATGAAACAGAAACTGAATAAACGAGGGATAACTTTTGAAATATTGCAGCAGAAATGATAGATATCAAGCTTTTCATGACTTAAAGACAAAATTACTTGCTGGACAACATTATAAATATAGTGTATGCTCTCACAGTGCTAAGGTAATAAAGCAAAACTTACTTGTTATCTCTTCAAATACTCATTGAGAGTATAACCTTTGTCATGGCTCTTCGCTGGAAGAATAAAGCAAAATAAATGTCACAATTGAAATGCCACTTCCATGCCTTTTCAATGAAATGAAAGTAGGGAAAAAAGCGTCCCAATTACTTAGTCATCTCTCCATGACCAATACAGCTTTCAGGAATCTTAAGAAAATCCTATAGCATCATAATTGGATTAGTATGTTCTCCAGTTAGCCTGCTAAAAACTTCACCAGTGTAAGTCTAATGATCACATAGAGAAAGAAAAGTATATACAGGAAGGAAGGCAAGCAAGTAGTGAATCCATCATTCCTTGAAATTATCTGAGCTCTTTACCAGCTGTTTTATTCTTGAGATGCTGGAAGAGATTTGGTTCATTTTTATTTTATTTCTTGTAGTTACAGCCCAGCAAACTTGAATTTCTACTCTAGAATAAATGCTTGAACATAGGTGTTATCCTAAAGTTCGAACCGCAGTAGCACCAGAAGTGGTTTTGAATGGTGTTTTGCTGTATTACTTTTTAGTTTTTTTCAGAAAGGAAAATAAAGTGCTGTAGTGTGTGCCAGCTACAGGCTGAACAGCAGACGGACCAGGGCTGTGTGATGCAATACCTGACTGGTCTGTTGGCACATTATCAGTGTTGGTGAACTGGTAGGCTCAGCAGCTCAGGTTCAGTAGTGGCAGATCTATGAAGTGAGCAGAAGGTGAGCACTCAGCAATCCTTGCCAAGCCAGCAGGATCTGCAGTAAACCTCCTTCCCCTCCAGCCTTTGTGTGTAGCTCTTGAACATTGGCATGTCCCAGTGCAGGCAAGCTCTTAAAGGCTTATTTGCCATTATCAGGTTAGTATCTGTCTGGGGTATAAAAGCTGGCAAGATCAAATTCTGTATGATAAAAATCCAAACTAGCTGAATTGAGTCACTGTTGAACGTATTTTTTTAGATTTGACTAGATTTGGCAATCTGTTTTACCCTTTATCGAGGGAAGAGAAACAAACAGCTAATGCATAGACATACCGAGGATATAAAATATTACTGTTATGGGATTAGTCAGTTAAAAATTTGACCAAATCATGTTTATTAGTCAAAAATAGAATCTCCATTTTAAGCATATTGGTTTTTTTTAACTGGATGTGACAACCAAAAAAGCATGCTGTGCTGGACCAGCCTTAGGCAAATATAATTTATATTCCCGGCCCCTGTAGATTAGGAAACATTATGGGTCATGAGTTTGACAGTTTTCACTGATCTTAGAATGGGGGGATGGAAGAATTTGATTATCTGCTCCTGATCTGTTTGAGCAGGCAGATCCAGAGAGGGGATGGTGTTTGGGACTGTGATGACTTTCTTAATAGTTTTCTTTCTTTCAGCTTTACTCTCAGACATTACTGTTTACTTTTGAATAGAAGGTTCTACATGTAATTTTACATTTGCCCTTAAATAGCAAAAGTGGAACAGTAGATTAATTTTTATTTTATATAAAAGTTAATTATTTGTCTATATCCCCCAGTTTTCCTTAAAAATGCAAACTTCGTAAAGCATGATGCAATGGTAATAGAACTGTGTAAGTTTTCAGTCCCTGGCAGTGTGTTTTACATGGATGTCAGTTGTGTTCAGTCTCACTATCCTTTGTTTTCATTGTTTTGTTAGTGGAAGACATGGGGAGTCTTGATTGTAAAGGTCTGCAAAAAAGTTGTGAGTTATTGTTGGATTTTGGTAGAAGAAACCAAGTGATGTTGACTTTGCATCTAATAGGGAATCTTTCTGGTTCCCTAGGTGGAAAACATCGCTAAGAGTCTTTGTTCTTTCTATGACAGTGCTTAATTAATACAGTCCTTCATAAAATGGCAGTGGTTTTGTCTGCACAGTTGTGCCCACAATCAACAGGCATCTGTAGGGAAGTCTGTGGGCTGGAGGTGGGAAGGTTCTGAGCAGGGCAGTCCTTATGCATGGCTAGATCATGTAGTACAGGGCAATATCTGATTTATGGAAATGAGCTGTGCCTCGCTAATACAGACTAAGTGAATGTTTTGAAAAGAGGTATTGAACAATCCAAGTTTTTACTGCCTTAGATCCTTGTTGTTGTTACTGCATATTACATTTTAATCCTGCATAAGTAGCTGTGATTTTAGTCAATGTGCACTGTTATATTAGGTCAAGAATATATTTCCTCTTGTCAGGGCAAGCAGATGGTAACATCAAGTAGGCAGTTTTTATTTTTGCTTCCTCCAAAAAGTATTATTACCTTCCTGTGCTAAAGCCAGAAGCTGTGATGCTTTAAAGAAGAGGCAAATGTAGCAGTTTGAACAAAGAAGGGTAAAAGGGGAGGATAAAAGAAGGATTAAAAAAGATTAGAAACATGTGCTTCCAAATATATGTTCAAATTGCTGCAGTTACCCACTTCTGGAGCAATGGGGTGTGGATGTGAAATACAGATGGAATTGTTGGTTAACTTCCCATCCAAGTGAAATAAAATAGTTCCACCACTGTGCATCTCTTAGTTTCAGGGATGGGGGAAATGTAATTTCCCTGAAAAGAGTTATTTACTTCCTGTGGAGGAGGCACATGGTATAAGGTGGGTTTGATACCAGGTGGCCTTGACTGTCTTTTGAAAGCTTTTACCCTGCCTGATCAGGGGGATTGAACCTCCAGAGGTTCTTTCCGCCCTCAGCTGTTCTGTGATTCTGTGAAAGCCTGTAGGAAGCTGTCATTTGAAGCTCTTGTCTAAATAAAGTCAAAAGAGAAGTAGTAGCAGTTCGTCATCTGCTAAAATCCTGGTTGTCATCTCAGGTTTTAAAGAGTGCATGGGGAACTTCAGATGCTGTAGATGAGGAAAGATTGTGATTTATACAAGGTTATTGAAGGTGATGTGAAAGTGTATTGTAAGAAACTGATGAGGAGGGAAGTTGCTCAAAGAAAGGAAGGAAAGAGAAATTTAAATTACCTAATCCTTCATAAAAGGGGTTGTTTTATTTTTAGATCAGTCCCTTTATATATGCCATAAATACACTGCTCTGGAATTCTGCTTTGCTTTTTGTTACAGAACATAAAAAGGGTACTCTGCTGTGTTTCTTAAAGTTAGAATGTTAGTTGTGGATGAGTTTTTAAGTAAGCTAAACAGTATTTAGGCTACTGATGGTCTAATGGTTAGTCAGATTGACCAATGTGGTCTTGTTTTCTCTTTTATCCATTCTGTGTTCATCATCTGTATTTTCCTGTTGTGAAGGAATTGCAGTGTTAGGTTCAGAATGTTAGCTCTCTGGAACTGGAATCCTTCAACTGTGTGTTTAAACTGTATATACAGCATATACAGGTCTTGCTTCATGGATAGTGTATCTGGTTATTAATGTAGTACAACTAAATTATTTAATGGCAGGTAAAGTTTCCTGGTTAATAGGCAATGTTTCATGTCTTCTAGTTGATTTTTTGATGTTAATAAGACTTAGAGAATCAGAAGCAGACTTATTCCATTTGTTGCTTATTTTGTGACCCAAAATACCAGCAGGTGTTACTGCTTTTAAGTGAGGATATGCCCCATTTGAGGAATTTTTGGCAGAATTTCTTCATAGAAGTATTGGCACTTTTAGATTGCTTGGGGTACTGTCATGAAGCATTGGATGGATGGCACATACTCTCTGTTGCAATTATAACACAAACTTATAAAGGGGTTTCCTACTTCTCCCAAAACTGCTCTGCAGCCGTGTTAAGCCTCTGCTGTAGAATAGTTTGGCTGGGCTCAGGAGTCCCAGATGTAACCTATGTCTGTAATTCTTGGTTGGTTGGTTGGTTTTCTTCTTCATTTAAATAAAAAGAAGAAAGTATAGCTTAATAGATCTTTCTGCTTCATTAGCCTGTAGTTCTTTACCTGCAAATCTCCATGTAATATTAGTGACTAAGTTCATGATCTGGTCTAAAGCCTAGGGAGCTGATTCCTGTTAATGCTAATGTTGTAAGCTAAAGCTTTAAAGTCTTTCAAGGATTGTAAGTGGGAAGTGGGCTTTCAAACCATGAAATTGACCATATTGTAGTCAGCAATGTAAATATTTGAAGGATTGTTTATGCCTCTGTTTGGAGTTGGGTCAATTTTCTAGGACTGGTAGATGTACAAATCAAAAAAACCAGAAAAGTTGCAGCCTGGTCAAAATGTTGCTGAAGTCTCAGAGAAGATTTTCTTTGTATTTTGGGAGGATATGTATTTAGATTAGACATGTGAAAAATCTCAAGCAAGGCAATCAGTGAAACAGTTAAACTTATTTATGTGATTTTTAACTGTATCTGTTACTTTGTTAACAATATTTGAAATAAATTTAATTGGTTCAAACCCTCTCCCCTCCCTCCCCCAAAATGAAGTACCCTGTGTTGTATTTTACAAATACTGGTTTTCTGGAAGATAGTGGAGATTATCAGAAGTGTGTAATTATACATGAATTAATCCCAGCCAGATTTAAAATCAGGTCATGCATTAAAGCTGTGAGCAAATATTGTTTATAATATTGCACTTTCAGGTTTTTACCTACAAAATACAATGTAAAAGAGAGATAATACTCTTAGAAATGACTTAAAGTTTCTTCCAAACAGACATACATAAATGCATTTTCTACTTTGGAGGATGGCTAAAAGAATTTAAACAATAGGACAGTGTTCAAAAATTAAGGCCTGCTTATCAAGGGGTGGTGTTTTCCCAGGCCTTTCAAATACACCATTCTATAGGAAAGTTTCCTGTAGTTAACTTTATGTGTGATTTAAGTTGCCTCTGCAATTTTTTTCTTCCTTACATGTTTTCTTCTGTTGAATAATCCATTGAACACCTCTGTTAAACCAACAAATCAATGTCTAACTCATTTCTAGAAACCCATTCTTTATCCAGAGGGCAGCAATTGACTTCCTAATCCTATTCCATTTCTTTCTTCTTTTGGTATTTTGCAATAGGACTTAGAAACTGGAGGTGAAGTCCTGGCTACAGTGAAATAATTAAAAGTTGAAGTAGTACTTTCAGTTGGGTAAAGACTTCATCCTTTGTCTTTTTCTTAAGTCCTGAACCAAGCCAGTCACTCAGAGAATGAATGTGTTTTCTCACTTACAGTCCTTGCTCTAGTCCTGCCATATGTGCCTGCCTTGCACGTGTAGCAGTAAAATCTGTTTTCCATGTAAACCCTGTGTCACTAAGTTTATTTATATGACTGGTATATGAAGGCAGGTGTGGAATTCAAAACACTTACTAAACAATCTGTAATGTAGTGCAGTTCTCAAGTAATTAGGCATTCCTGTGTCTGCCAATTGTAGAAAATCTATCAATCCATTTTGCCAGATTTTTCTCTTTTTTTTAAGCTAAAATAGTTTGTGCTTCAACTTAAAGCTTGGCTAACTGGAATTGAAACAAATAATTGGAAATTCATTCTTTTAAGGCGTTGCATTGTTTTAAGTTGAAAAGACTTCCTGTGTTTTGTTTACCAGAGAAAAGAAAACCGTGGCCTCTGCTTAAAGGAAAAGAAATAGTAAGAAGAAATCTCCATTGCAACGTCTTGAGATAATGAAGAAGTTATTTTAGTCATGCATCAATTAAGGGAACTAGTAGGAGTCACAAAGTTTTACACTGTTATTTTAAAGAAATAAAAATCCTTTGGGATTAATATTGATTTAAAATTTCTACTGTCAGAGGGTGTTGTAGTACAGCTGTAACAGATAATAAATCACATTCCATGATAGTACGGAGATGTTTTTTTTTTTATTATTGTGTCCATAAAAGACAAAGCCAGCAGAGCACATTGAAACATTTCTATGGTCAATCCTCTAGCAAAGGGACCTTTTGTTCTCTACCCATACTTCTTTATGTAATGCAATTACTTTATTGCAAGTTTGAAAGACTATTTGTGAATAGCTTTAATTTTGATGTATTTTTTTAACTCTGTTAATTTAAACCTCAGCCCTGAAGGTGACTTCATGTACTGAAACTAATGTAAATCTTTGAGATGCTATGGGCACTCTGCATGTTTAGAAAGGTATTCACAGGTATAAGATGCTGTCAGGTTTATTTATATATAAATTATCGCCAGAGTATGATTGAATATTATCAAAGTCTTATGCAGCTCAATAAATTTCAAAGCAAGTGGTCAGGGACTCTCCAAAGTTGAATGCCTGACATTATGCACCCAGAGTCATGACTGAATTACCTTCTGTTCATTTAAATAATAATGAGCATTCTTAATCAGTACACAAACACAAAACCAAGTCACTCACTAGGTACATCCATAAAAAAGTTAGCATGTAAACATGGAAAAAAAAAGTCCTAAGATTTTTGCTGGGTTTGGCTGGGATAGAGTTAATTTTTTTTGGTAGTGGCTAGTATGGGCTATATTTTGAATTTGTGCTGAAAACAGTGTTGGTAACACAGGGATGTTTTTGTTACTGCTGAGCAGGGCTTAGACAGAGCCAAGGTTTTTCTGCCTCTCACACCATCCACCAGTGGGTAGCTGGGGGAAAATCAATTTGGGAGGGGGCACAGCAGGGACAGCTGACCCAAGGGATATTCCAGGCCATATGACGTCATGCTCAGCATGTAAATCTGGGGGAAGAAGAAGGAACAGGGGAAATGTTTGGAGTTAAGAGTGGGTGTCTTCCCAAGTCACTGTGAGGCATGATGGAGCTTGGCTTTCCCGGAGGTGGCTGAACACTTGCCTGCCCATGGGAAGTGGTGAATGAACTTCTTGCTTTGCTTTGCTTTGCTTGCATGCATGGCTTTTGCTTTACCTATTAATCTGTCTCTACCTCAGTCTCTGAGTTTTATTTTGCCCTTCTGATTTTCCCTTTTCTATCCCACCCAGAGGAGTGAGTGAGCAGCATGTGGTGCTTAGTTGTCCCCTGGGGTTAAACCATGCTGGGGTTCTGTGTCATGCAGTAAAGTAGTGGTAGAGGGGAGAGTAACACAGTGACCATCGGGTATAATTAGTGAGTCTGTTTGTATGATAAAGAACTGCCAGCTTCTTTGAGGTGCTGCTTATTTTGCAGCACCAATTTAGAGAAAGATAGTTTCATGGCTTATTAGAAATTGTTCAGAAAACAAGTGTAGTGTTTCGAATCTAGAAGATGTAGCTGTACCTTTGCTTTCTATTGCAGCTGAGCTGCTGTAACAAAACTTGCATATCTCGTGCTATTTTTGCAGTAAGAGGACAGATGAGTGAAACAGCTGTTGAAAGACAACTGCAAATCTTTAGAATAATAGGATAACGTAGTATAGAAGGGGCCTTCTGAAGTCATCTCACCAATGTCTTGCTTTAGAGCGGGTTTGATAAAATCAGATCACTTGGAGACTTATTGCAGCTTAGCATGCAGCTCTGGAGCAGCATGAACCTCTAGACCACCACAGTCTTTACAAAGCTGTGTGGAGCTTGTTGTTTGGGTTGTTTTTTTTCCCCCCCACTTGTAAATTAGTGCTAGTATGCATGCAGCTCCTGTTCAAGTAGTTTATGGGCTGAAAGCATCTCTCTTTTGGCTAATTTTTTGGGGAAAGAAGAGTCTGGTTTTGTTTGTATTGGTTTCTGCTTTGTTCACCACTTAATCTATGAACATGAGGAGGAATGATGGGGATGAGTGAAGAGGAAGAATACAGACAAGACAGTGGCATCCGCAGAACCTCATCCCAAATTTTTTCCTAGTACCTCAGTGGAGTACAGTCCCAGTGATGTGTGTGGGGGCAGAACTGGCTGCCAGACTTCGCCAAACAACATCATTGTTAATTTGACTTCAGTATAATCTGTGTACTTTCAAATACAGCAAAGTAGATGTTCAAGAAGGTCTAAATACAAGATAAATTAGAAAGCAGTGTAATTGGTATTGGAAAAGGAACAGGAAAGTCTTTCAGCTCACAGTAATTTTTCAGGGCTTTGTAAGTTGTTTAGCATCTTGCTTTCAGACTTAGCTATACAACTTCTAAGGTAATTCAGCTCTCCAAACTAGAGTTCATAAAGCAAAAGTACTGTTTGAAAATTTTTCTAGTATGTATCTAAACATAGGTACATATTTTGTATCTCTTGCAATACTATCCAGTAGATGTATGTTTGCTCATCTTGCTCTGTAATAGGTGAGTTTGGTTTGTTCCACAAGCGACCATGAGCGTGTACCTTTAATCTTGGAACAGGCTAAGCTTTCTAAGATGTAGGTAGCTCTTCTGCCTGGAGGAGTGGTGTGTTGTGTGGGTTTCGAATGCTTAACCTTTCATCCTTCTGGCAACGGGCAGTGCTCTGCCTCTTTGAGAAAGTCTTGGGATGCCATTTGGTGAGATCCTGAGGACATGGTTTACATAAATAACCCAGACTTAAAGATGTTCTTTGTCATGGTTTACATCTTGAATATTGCTGTCAGACATTATGAGTTATGGTAAACAACAAGCAGCAGTTTGAAGAGAAAACTGTCCTTTTAAAAACAAACAAAAATTAGCTTCCAGCCTTGTATTATGTCAAGAAATGGAGAAAAGTAACCAGTTCCTTAAGTCTGCATCACGGCTGGTGCCTCTAGTAATTTGATGTGCATTACTAGCTTGTGATAAAGTTTTTTTGTATGCAGGCTTTGAATTAGGAAAGGAATGAAAGTGGGGAAGTGTAGATGTGTTGTGCCTCTGTAGTCTCAAAGGCTCCTTTGTGGCCTCAACAGGTGTTTATTGGTCTAAAAATTACTGAAGTGAATACATTTTGTGTGTCATTTGTAGAAAAGCAGCAACTCCTGGTACATTAATGTGTCTCTCATGGTAAGGGTCTTGAGATGCTTAAATTTTATTCTGTTATTGCTGTTGGAAAATAATTAAAAATAGATACAGGTGTACATATCTTGAAGTATATAGTTGAGGACTGTATAGGGAAGGACCTGGATATTTGCTTTAGGAAAGTGCTCTTAATGTCATGTATTGTGGGCTCAAGTAGTTTAAGCACTTGCAAAATTACTCAGAATCCAGAAGAAATGTGAAATACCTTCAACCTCCTCATTACCCCTTTTATTGTATTTCTTAACTAGAGGTCTTTTACAACTGTTGAAACCATTCTATAAGAGTATTGTTTGGGTGGAAAGCTCTGATAATTTACAGTCCTCCATTTAAATGGCATAGTTGAAATACGGGAAAATCACTCCTGAAAAATTTGTCCTTTTTTTGGTCTGTTTGTTTTCAGATTGACAAAATGTAGCTTGAGACCTCCTTAAGTTGTGAAAATGTCATCTTGCTTTCAGGTGAAAGTTACGTGTGTGCATCCAATGAACCATATCGCAAAGTTGATTACACCAAGAATGTCAATCCGAACTGGTGTGTGAACATAAGGACTGGGTCCAGTCGATCCTTGACATCTCTGACCTCCACGAAGAGCGAAGTGAAGGAAAGTAAAGATTTCATTAAACCCAAGTTAGTGACTGTTATCAGGAGTGGAGTAAAACCACGGAAAGCTGTGAGAATTCTGCTGAATAAGAAGACTGCTCACTCCTTTGAGCAGGTCTTGAATGACATCACCGAAGCCATTAAGTTAGACTCGGGAGTAGTCAAGAGACTTTGTACACTGGATGGAAAGCAGGTAGGAGAATAAACTGCTGTGACCATTTAATAGCCATGGGTTAATCTAAGCTGTTTCGTTTTCATAACTTAAATTCTTATTACTGTATAGCTTTAACCTCTTCTGAATAAGGCGAGTTAAAAAACATCAACTTAAAAAGATTTTATTAAAACGTTAATATATAAAACAAAATTAAAATATATAGTGCAAAGGAAGTTGATGTTGACACTCTGAAAAAAAATGATGCTAACCGTTGCATTGCCAAAAAAGTGCCTGTTGCTTAAGCAATACAATTTGTTTGGAATATTTGAAAGGAAACTTGTTAAAATACATTTAGTTTTAACCCTGCAAAAGCATGCTGCCAGGATGAATGATGTGGTAGGTCTGTATTCCCTCAGGAATGTTCTGCTGCACCAGTTTGAAGTGTCAGGGATACATTTGCTGTTGGTCAGTCAGGTTAATGACTCAGCCCTTCATGGAACAGCACTTTGATACTCGACACTGATGTGGAACTCTGACAGCATTGTGACTAGTAATAGAGCAACACAGGCTGCAGAGCAGATCACTTTTGGTATTTGGTACCTGAATTATTGTTGACTTAATGTTAGTATCCCTGCTCATTGAACAGGGATTTCTGTACACCGGGATACCTATATATTTGCATGAACTGTTTGTAAAAGTTTCAGTTGTGTTCAGAGATGTGGGAGTTTTTATTGTCAAGCTTTTTGTAATGGTTGTAATCGTATAGACTGCTTAAAAATCACCTTTTTTGGGGTGCAGATTTCCAGCAAAGGTGTTGCAGAAAAAGTGCACTTAGATTGCCTCAATACAAGTTCTGTCTCTGGTTATGTTCTTTCTGCTTGGATACACTTCTATTAATTTAGTACAGGAAAAGAATAACTTCTGAGTTCTGGCATTAAATATAACAAGGCAAATGCATCACTGAGACTGTTGATTTCAGTATTTGGTGTCAGCATTATAATGTGCTCTTTAGTTCTTCTAATAGGTTTGATTTTAAATGAAGTTTGTTAGCACTACTTAAGACAGAATCCTTCCTGGGAACATCTGAAATGTGTTCTAGTCACATTTAATTTAATTCATAATAAAATAGCATTAAGGATATCTATTATGCAGTAATTAGTCTCTTCTGGCCATGAAGTCCTCTGTTACTATCTTGGATAGGAAGATTTTAATGTTCTCAAGTGAGTCAGGAAAGGAAACTCAGTTCACATTCACCTCTTCTTTTACATTGTTAATGCAGTAGAAATTAACTGATCTTCATTGATGTGGAAGATGCAGTGGTGCATCACAGAACAATAAAACTAATTAACATTAAATCTCACATACCTTGCTTGCATGTTACCATCACTCATGGTGATAATGGCCGTCTTCAGTCCACGGTGAGGGTGGCCAATCATTGGTAATGCTCTAAACTAAAATCTCTTATTGCTGCAGTAGCTCCTCTTGCCCTCTATGGTAAGGACAATAATCAGACTTGGATTGCAGATATAGAAGTGTTCTCAACCATGACTGAGAAATCCTAGCTCTCACTGGGAACAGCCTGCAGATAGTTGTTCCTTCCACAGTGAGTCAGCTGTAAACTTTTTTAGCAATAGTAGTGAATAAATGTGGAGACTTCCCTTCCATTTGGAAGAAGGGCCTTTTTCTTTCCTGTAGACTTTGGCAAGGAGCCTTTGTTTGCACAACCGTAGTGAAATCATGTTTTAAGTGGCCGTGAGATAGAATGCCCAAGAGAGAAGACCTAGGGCTTTAAACATCCTTTCAAAAAAAGCCTTCTACCTCTTATCTAGGAAGATGGGGAGTTCTGGGTTTTTCTGTTTGTTTGTTTCTCTTTCCCCACAGTGAAGGGCTGACCCCAGTTTGAGGCAATAGGGTTGTTTTTTAATTTGTTTGTTCGTTGCTGGTATATGTAGGGGTTGGTGCCCAAGAACTCTTTGGGGTTTGGCGCATAAAGAGTTGCTTTGCTGCCAATTACCAATTGGTGGAAATGTCTGAGCCTATTTTCTCTAATGTAGTAATTGCTTATTCTTCTAAATGTGCTAGGGAGGCAGATCTTTTATGTTTGTTGTAGTGTTGGCACAGCTTGAAAGGCAACCATTTAAAAAAAGGCATTTTGTAAAGGCCTATGTTCCTATAAATGTAGCTCTTGTTTTTCTCATGAGTTTGACTTTTTTTCTTCTCCCTGCTCCTTCATATTTTTATCTCTATGGAAATACCTTTTTTTTTTTTTTTTTTGGTAGTGAGTAGTTTCAGGTTGTATTTTCTCTTTAATATGAGAATGGTGCTGAAATTCAGATGTTTAAAACATGCATGTATAAAATTTGCATCCTTTCGTTAGGGAATGTGTTCTTCTGTTAACTTATGGGGCGATTTTTTTTGTTGCAGTAGAACTGTTTAACATGTGTAGTAAGAAATGATGATGAAATCAGTGATCTCTGAAGAGGTCCTTCTGAGCAGTACAACAGAAAGTATTCCCTCAAAGTAGTTTTTATTTACTCTTCTGACTTCATTAATCTTGACTGTGGCAACATCTTGATGATAATAGTAATATAGAAAATAACATCTGAGTCAAATATTTTCCCTAATTACTGTGTGTGAAGACAAACTATTTTATAATATTTACAAGGTTTCCTTTTATCTTCAGTTTCAACGTGCTGTAACTTATTAGTTACAAAGTGTTTTGTAGTTTCAAGTACGGATTTATTGTTTTAACTATGTTGATGCAAGGCTGACTTTTTCCTTCTAAGCTATTGAGCAACTGATTTTTTTACCTCCCAAGACTTTTGTGATGGTTTCTCCGTGAGAAAAAATATTTCTGTAAAAGTAACTAGACTTTAACTTTGCAGTGCAGACTTCTGCTATTCCAGTCTTTGTGCTTCTGACATTGAGGTTTGCCTAATATATTTGCTTGACCAAAGTGTTTTCCTTACTTGGCTGCATTTTTCCTGGAATCTGTCACTATCCTACTGTGAAGCAAGGACAGTCAGCCTGAAACTTCTCCAGTTGGGAAGTTAACCCTTTGCTATCTCTGAAGAGAATGAGAAGGGCTTCTTTCTTGCTAAACAAGCTTCAAGCTTCAAGCATTGCAAGGTGTGGGGTAGCAACTTAGTGGTAAATTACCTGCACTAGTTTTTTAAAAGCATTTATTGTAGGGGAAATTTCCTGTGAGAAGCTCACAAAAACCCATACAGAACTCTGAAGCATGTGTTATTTGACACACAATAGAAAATTAAATTTTCACACTTTTTAAGCTTGCAGGGTGTTGCAGTTTGATGAATTGATATCCATAACAGAATTGAAAAGGTGGATGACTCACCTTTTCTATACTCTGTTCCCAAAACAGTGAGAATGCACTACAAGTTAGCTTTACTTTGAAGGTCTTTTTTGGTGGGGCACGGGTTAGGGTGGCTCTCTCTGAAACAATTTTCTGTTAATTAACTTTTTTCATAAAGTGCTCATTAAAAGTAAATAGGTAACTGAAGAAAATAGGTGCTACATGTGCATGTATTTATCAGACTCATCGTGCTCTCCTCTCAGTAATACTTTTATTTTCCAGTGGGAGATTTGAAAATTCTTAGTAGAGAAGGTAGCTTCTGTACACTGAACTTCATCTTTGCTTTGCTGTTAATATGCCCATCATAGAGAGCAGAAATCAAAACAAGGGATCAGCAGGAGAGATTTAATTTATTAGTGTAGTACATATTCCCCATATTGTTGATTCAGTTGTTTTGGCACATAGGCTTCTGTCATTCACATCTTAATATTTCCACTAGTACACTATTTTTGCTATAGTCTTAATCTCAGTGAGATCTGACTGTTTAGTATGGAGATGAGTTTTAGAACAAATGGATTTTTATTTTCTCAGTTTGGTATGTGAAGCCATACTGTATGAGATGATTTTTTAAGCATAATTTTATTGTGGTTAACTAAGTATTTTTAGCAAATATTTCCCTTTAGTTCAATTTCCCCCTACATAAGGAAGAGGTTCCTTAAGAAACCAGGCTCTAGAAGTTAAGTGTACTTTTATTTTTATTTATCTTGTACTGTTACATGGCTGATACCTCATTGCAGACTGAGAAACAACTGTAATAGAAACTTGCTTCAGTGTTAGCAGGTATTGTTTGTAGTTGAAAGCTACCAAAGCGAAAAGAAGCTTTTAATCTTGCATCTCAGCCTCTAATGTAGTACAGGCACTGTACAAATGTATTGGAAATAGCACAGATTTGAATTTCTGCTACAGGCAATTTTGCACGAATATAGAAAATCTCCAGCTTTTTTTTTTTTTTTTTTTTTGCAGTTCCAGTTCTGCTGAAATTTAAGATACCATTTTAAGCTGAAATATTGCATTAATCTGCAAGTATGAGGGGAAGAAATCCTTAAGCCTTTACATAGCTCACAACTCTTGCAAAGGCTTATGTGTTGTTAAAGAGGAATGTCAGTGGCAGCTGCAAAGAGAGTGATTCTCTGCATTGCAGATCCCACAAAAAGCTGGCATTTGTGGGCAAGGAGTCTTTCCTTATTACTGTGTGACAAATAGTAAAACATGTTGTGGAAATGGAGCCAGAAGTTGTGTTTAGGTTGTCTTTAAAGAGAGTGAATAGAACTTTGGAAAGAGAGATCTTCCAAGAAAATAGGAACAGAGGAGAAAAACAAAAGCTCATGCTAGATTTTAAGCCATGTCATTCACTGGATCAACATGAGACAAAAGCAATGTGAAAGAGCTAAAGATTACTTTTCAAGGCATGGGGGAGCCCTGAGAAAACTGTATAGAGGAGTCCTAGAAGAGTCTGATCATTCTATAGCTGATGTTCATTGGATGAGATGTGTGTCCCTAAGGTTGAGCTAAATAAACTTAACTCTCAGACTTAAGGGACAAAAAATTGATGGGACAGTACTGTGAATCACTTGCTGATGGTTGCCTGGACTAATTTCCACTTTTATGAGTAAATATGTAGCAGTGGAGGATGTGTATTACCTGGAAGTTGAAAAGTTTCACCTTTGGTACAGATACCTCAATGTGGGTTACAGAGCAGAAGGGCACTGCCATAGCACCTGTCTGTTCAGGGAGCCTGCTGTTCTGGGTGGAGCTCTGCACACAGAATGCTTCACCAGGGCAAGGATGTGGGGTTTGGGGGGGGGTTGTTGTTTTTCTAATGATAAACAGTTATGAATCAATGGCTTGACTGGGGAGAGAGAAAAGGGGAAGAAAACAATAGTGGCTGCTTCCTTGAATCTGAAGTAAGCTTTTTGATGCTGTCTTTTCTCATCAGTCAGCTAAGAAAGCATGATCCAGAAAATGCAGTCCTTAGTGAATGCACAGTTAGGATACTGTTCTTCTGAGTGATTATTGATGATTCACTGCCAAAGCGGAATTTCATATTGAGTAGAGGTCAATGAGTGTGTGTCTATGCAAGCCTCTGTAAATGACCTGGAAGATGGCATGGAGGATATGGTTAATAAATATACCAAACAGATGAGCTACAGGAAACCTGGACAACAGGAGATAAGAGTAATCTTGACAAACTGCAGAAATAGTGTGGGATAAAGCAGGCTGAGTAATCACTGGTTGTTAAAAATGCCGGTAGGAAATGACAAGTAGTTCTGGTGGAAGTGGTACAGGTTCACAGTAGAAGATGAACTAATGTAGTCACTGGTCATGCATAGGAGGGGAAAGCCAACATCCATATGGAAGTTACAAAGTGCCCACTTTCCTCTGTCCTACTCAATGCAATGATACCCGCCAGAGACAGCTTTATTTTGGAAAATTCAGAAAAGAGTAAAAAGATTCAAGAAAACATATTCTATGAATAAAGAGTGAAGGAAATGGGATTGCTTAGACTACAGAAAAATAATAAGTTTTTGGGGGCAATGAATGAGGAATAGAACTAGCAGCAAAAAGAAAATTACTTCTGTGTCTGTCAAATGTATAGAAAAAGAAGTAATAGGCTTACAGTCGAGATCAGATCCTGTGGATTTAAGGGAAGTTGTGCTAGAGGCTAGAATTCTTTCAGGGAACAGCTCTGATAGTCAGTGTGGGATGCAAATCTTGCAAGTTTTACCGAAAACAAAAGAATTAAAGTGGCTCTAATCTTGAGGAAGGAAATGAATTCATCAATGGACACCGCTACATGGTATTTTTGTTCAGTCTTTCAGTCAATGTGCTTGGAACTGGAAACCATGGTTATTTATTGCTAGAAGAAAAGAGGAAATAGCATACTCAAGCAGAGGAGATAATTTTGGCCTCTGTTCATGGACATAGAAATATTCCCATGGGTAGTTATTTATGGAAGGAAGTGTTTATCTGAAACTCACCTGAAATTAACCCTGCCCTGTCATAGTTGCAGCAATCTGAAAAATACCATGAATATGAAAATACAGAGATCTCTTTTGGGGTACATATCTTGTCATGAAATACTTTCTAAAGGGTTTTCATTACATACAGTGGTGCAAAGGCACCAGGCATTTAATGTGGGGTTTATGATTTAGCCTAGAGAATATTTACAGTTTTTACCATAGTTGTCAGAATATCACATTGCCAGTCCAATTACAATTTTAAGGAAGAAGAAAATACAAAATGGTAACGGTTTTGTTTTAAATCAGCAAAATTATGATGCTTAAGGTGCTACAGGAAAAGGATTAAGAAAGAAACAGAACCTTGAACATCCAGTGAGTCATCTCAGGAGAGTGTGTTAAACTGGAAGTGAACAATAATGCTGAAAAAGCTCTTCAGCTCTGTTGCATATGCAAGAAATAGAGGTCATGCCATGTGAAACAGCCACAGTCTAGCACTGGAGAACTTGGCTCTCTGGAACAAAGGTCTTTAGAATTTGTCACAGCAGGGGAACCCCTGTGTCTTATTCTTACTTTCTGGAGATCAATAACCCAGAATACAGTACAGATAGAAGAGAGAACGTATCTCTTTTCCTTCCCACAGGGATGCATAATTTAGCTTTGGGGATGTGGTGTAATGTTACTGGGAATGTAATGGCTGGTGTCCACTAGGTGTAAATTTAATCTTTTCCAGGGAGGTATGGTTTAGATATATAATACCCATTGTCATCAGACTAACAGGTTGGTGAAGTGTGATGTTAAAATAATAGAGTATTTCTAAAACTGAGTGTAAAATCAGACCCTGGTGTGAAGTCAACACTTTTAAATTAGAGCATGGCAACTGAAAAAATCTGCTGATATTTTAGCTAACGGCAAGCATGTGTGTCCTGTTAAAAGTGACATCCAACTTGCTGGAGTCTTTGTGGATCTATAGAGAGGATAAATCCTACTGGGACTTCCATTTTTCATCTGCGCACACCAAGAGCTGACAGCTCTTCATAAAAATGACATGCTGCACAGTGTGGGAAACAATCACTGCAAAAATAGTGGTGTCACCAGTGGTAGCGTTGTATCTTTGTTGATGTCTGATTACAATAATTTCAGTGATGGGTTACAGAAATGGTGTGTGTAGCTCTTGGAATAAAAGAGCGGTATGCCGTCATTGTCTGCCATCTGCCGTGCTAAAGATTGAATCACATGACTTGGAAACTAAACCTTGGGAATTTGTTATGTCCCGCTGAGCCTGGCCATTAACAGATAATTAGTCTGGTAAAAATCTTCTGAATTCATTCTGCAGCTGTCATATGCCAGATTAGGATTTGTGTCACAGGTTCTTCATTACATTGAGATCTTGGAAATTTTTTTCCTTTAATTAAATTGCCCTATGTTACTTCAGTAAACAGTTCTTATTACACTTAAACATGCAAATTTTCTTTAAGAAGCTTGTTACATCTTACAGTGTAAAGCTATTTATCAACCACATATGAAAAGTTACCAAGGTTGAATTTTCTCCATTCCCATTCATAACAGAGTCTGTAAGCAGACTTTCAAGTTTTTAAGATTTGTATTCCAGGTTGTCAGGTTGATGGATCTACAGCTGCTTCTTGCTCAGCTGTAATCAGAGTGTCAGCATCTCTTCAGTCTACTGAAGCAAAAATACTGAAATCTTAAAATACAAACTTGTATATTTGTACCAATTACTAAGAAATATGACATTCTCTTCCACAATAAATTAATGGCAAGAAACATGAGGCAGTTTGTCAGAGAGAGGAAATAGACTATTCATCTTTAATGTTTAAAGTATTGCTAACTGATTAATGTGCAGTGAACCTTTAAACACAGTGGCCTGAGGACTCTGAAAGTAATATTGAAGTAATAAGCAACACAAGCCAACTTTTAAAAGCAAAGAGCTTCCCAGCACTTGAATGGAACCTAAAGTGACCCTGTTTATGGCTTGCAGTGTTTAAGTTTTGCATAGGAAGGAGTGATAACTCAGTGTTTTCGGTGTAGGCAGTGAAAGTCAGTGTTCTTATAGCACTTCTCTTGCTCACACAGCCAACAGTTGTTGGTTTGTTGTGCAAATATGCGTTCTGTGACATGTTCTTAAATATTTATTTTGTTCCGTGTTGTATTTGTTGCTACTTGGCACAGGATATCTGTAATCGTGAAAGACTTTTTAAAGAAATTAAAATATTTCAGAAGAAAGCAAAAAGCATAGAATGTAACTCATAAACTAAAAGGGAAGTTGGATTTTAGGGCTACTTGGTTTGGCATGCTTTGGATTTGTCTATCGTGTCTCTAACTTTCAACTCAACTAGTACTTGCTTATGGAATTATGGGTAAAATTATTGGAAAATAACACAGGTACCTAAGAAAAATAAAGATGGTTATACCATAAAAGGTCCCAAACAGCCAGAATTCCCTTTGTAAGTGTTTTCTGAAGGTGCAACTTTCTTGCACCTGGAAATGTGCAGTTTCTCTTTTAGAGACATCAAGGCTCTGGTTGACTCAACCAGGATAAAATTGAATGAGAGAAATTCAAGCATGGGAGATAAGTGTGCCATATTGTCCCTGTATTTTGCGAGGAACCCAATAATACAGACACTTAGAATATGCCCATGTGGTTATACAGGCAGGCATTTAGAAATGTCTTGGAAATTGGGAAGAGTTCTGGCTTGATTTGCAGAGAACACACTGGTGTACTTAACATCTGACTCAAAACAAAAATACCACTGCAAACAAAATCCGTACACCACAATTGGCTTTATATGAGCATAAGAGGAGACATGGCACAGTGAAGTCTCCTGGTAGCCAAGTATTCTGGTCAGTTCTCATTGTGGCTGGTATTTATGCCTCGAAGGGAAGAGCATTCTCAGAATTTCCCTGGGGCCTGGGGAGTTAAGCAGGGAAATTTGTTTCCTACAGATACCCATGTGAGGTCTGTCACAACAGATTAATGTGGGAAAAGTTTATTTATTAGAGCGTATTTTTAATATTTATTTTAACGTATGCTTGCAAATTTTAGAATGTTACTTTATGTTTTTACTTAAAGCATAAATACAGTAGAATTGATTATTGTAAACTCATAACCTCTAGGGGGATGAAAAACCAATGATGAAATCTCATCCCCAAAGCTTTGTTTTCCTCTCCTTGGTTTTCCTACACAAACAGTACAATTTCCTGCAGTTTTAGCATCAGAGTGGCTATTGGTGTAGACAGTGAGTTCCCTCAGTCCCCAAATTCTGTCACCTGCTTAAGAGCCCACTTCCAGCTCAGGCACTAATCTTGCTTTACCTGACAGGGATTTGCTTTTGGGCTGACATACGTAATCGGATGTGTGAGAACCTCATCACTGTCTCGTGTCACGCGTTATCGAAAAAACCATGAGACAAGGTGCAGTCCAAGATGCAAAGGTGTTTTTTGGGAAGCTTTCAGGGTCTGAGAAGGCTTTGAATACTCTTAGAACTGATAAACATTACAAAAATTTTCTTGGTTTTGACACGTGAACACATTTTGATTTCCTGCAGTACTTTTCACCTTTTGCATGTTATTTTTTCCTATTTTCTAATTCTCAAATATTTGGCTTAAAAATGTATTTATGATGCCTCTATCTCAACAACTTTTTCCTCCCATCTATATGTCAGTGAATATTCAAATTGTAGAACACTATTTTAGTAAGTGGGGGAATTAAGAGGTGTGATAGTACTTATGGATAGATGCGTGTCTGCAATTTCCAAAGTAACTGTCATGGCTTGCTCCCATGTTTTGGCAATAATCAGTGGGAGATGAAATTGACTGTTATTTGAGCTTCTGTTTTGGAACTTTATTTACCATTTACAATAACTCCATCTTTCATATCTTAATATAGGGAGGTATAAAATAAATGCTAATATACTGGTCATAATATTGTGTATATTTTTTTTTTGCAAAATCAGCATGAAGAGAACCACAGATTAGATGGATGAACATTTTTTATATATATATATATTTTTTTAGGAAGTTCTTTGTCTTCGTTTAAGACCTATATAACAAAGTATGAATGACACTAAACCTATTCTAATGGAAATAAAAAAGACTCACCAGATATGAAGCCTCTGTCACAGTTCTTTGTAAGAAATAAGATTCATAAGGAGTTTTTTGAGATAAACACTAGTGTAAGTTATTAAATATGGAGAAAGGTATGTCTGAAAACTCAGTCTGATTGATGTTCAAGAAAAAAGCACATTTAGTTTTCAAGCTATTAAAATATGATTAGCTATAGAGTCTATAAGGCCAGATCACAACACTTAAACCCTTCAGTCCTTGATGACCTAATTTGAAGAATGTAGTCTTCTAGTGAGAAAAAATAACAGTGCTGTACTTTATAAACTCAGTGTTCAGTGGTATCTCCATGTGAGAGGAGAGGAAAAACACTTCTGAAATTGTGTTGGCTGTCTGAACTATTCGTAAGGGGGCTTTCATCCTTTACTTCCCATACACGTAACAGAAATAAAGGAGGGACTCCCAGCTGTTTGGACTTTTACTGAACTACCTCTGAGTGGAGAGAGAGCAGCTTTCTTTGCTCTACTTCTCCTTAATCCTTGTGTAAGTATTGCTAAGTCAAGGTATGCTAAACTACTCTGCTGCTTGCATCTTAGTGGTAAAAGACACCACAGGAATTTTTAGCAGAGTTTATTAGTGAAATATTCTTCGAATCATGTCTGTTATTAGAGGCAAAATACGCCTGTCATCTGGTTTATTTGGCTCAATAGTTAGAAGTGGAGTTATCTTTTAAATGGAATCTTTCCCTTTCCCAAAATTTTTCCAAACTTGTAATCTCTGTGTTTCTTCCTTCTCTTCAAAGCCAATGGGAATTGATACAGATCTTGGCAACAGGATGGGATGCATGGTGAAAATTATCATTGCTCTGACCAAAAATTCTTAGTTGCTGTAAATGTTGAGGAAGGATGGAGGGGAAAGCTACATTCTAATATTCACATGCAGACTCAACTGTGAATCCCTGTTAGACTGAAAAGAATTACAACACTTTCTCCTTTGTGTGATGGAAATAAAAGGGTTATGTGAAGTTCAAAACTGACTTGGGACTGAACTAAAAGAGCCCTGTCAGGTGTAACATGAGGAATAAATATTAATACCTCTTTTGTAAATTGACTTTGTTAGGGATGAGTCTGAAGTTAGAGGCTCTTTTTGAACTCATTTGTTTTTTTCTCAGTGTTTTATATATCCATATATAATTAGTCTCAAAATGTTTTAGATGATTCATATTCCTTCATACCGTGAGTCATTTTCAGTCTGACTAGCATACTCAAAATTTTTTTATTTTTAGCTAAGGGCTGGATATTCTGTGTATGACACTGGAATGTTTGTGGGAGGACCCATATTGTGCACTTCAAGTATTCTGCTACACTAGATTGGTTAAATCTGTCTCATAGTTCTTAGAGTTTGATGTATTAGATTATGCTTCAGATTTTCAAAGTTATGAACACATTTTGACTACTTTAAAAATTAAATATTCAGATCAAAATCAGAGTCCTGAGAGATTGATTTTAAAAAATACCTGTGTGTTTTCATTAGTGCATAGATATGCTTGTAGTATGCAGCACTTGAAAAGCTATTGATTTGGAAAACCCTGATAATAAAATTGCTGGTTGCAAATTACTTATTGTGCATCACCTCTTGAGCAGAAACTTGATATCTGCTGCCTTCTAATTCACAGTGACGCATCTCCATCACCTCTCTGGTGGGATTCAATTTACATTAGTTTTGCTTTGACTCTTGTAGAGTTATTATTGTATTATTATAGTATTAAGATAGCCCTGGAAATCCCTCAGGTGATTTCATTCTAAATATGACGTGCTTTTTTATATCCCTCTTCCACTTTTTCCCCGTATTATCAGTGATGCTGGTGTGTACTAGGGAAGGTATGTAAATAAATGCATTTTTGGGCAAGGTGTTGTACACACGAGTTGAGAGATAAACTTACCTGTGTCCATAGTCACTCTCTTTGCCGTCTTTCCAGCTTAAAAAGATTGAGTGTCCACAGCTTTTTTTTAAAATTTTTTTTTGTATATTTGGTGTAAACGCTTTTTTGTTTCATTCCTGGTGAGGATATATAGAGAGGCAGGTGTAAAATTCAGCTAGTTCTAAAATCGCGTCAGTGTAACTGCATACTCTCTATATTAGAATAGTGTGTCATGACTGATATTCAGAGTGGTAGTATGGGCTTTTTATAAACAGTAGCAAAATTACTTGACTGAGATTTTTCATTTGCCTTTCCTCCTCCCTTTCTTTCAGTCTTTCCTCCAGGGTGGAATGAACTGTAGTAAAACGTGGACTTTGTAAGTTAGTGGTACAATGCATTGTTGATCTCGTTGTTATTACAACAAAGTATATTTATCTTTTTATGTCATATATGTTGGGAAACCACTATGAACTTTTGGCTGTGGATGTTTTAAAAGTTATTGGAAGAAAACTTAATCTTGCAACTTGATGAAAAGATATTACTTAGGTTTTAGTTGATGAAATACTGAAGCTTCAAACCACTCAAATTAGGTAAATGTACTCATGCTATGCAGGTAATTCTGTCAAATGAAGGGTGTTTTTTACTTGAATGCAATTCAGTGGGTTAAACTTCTGCTTCCCTTTGGCTGAATTTGACTCAAGCTTGATGATAGTAAAGGATGAGCAGTTGTGCTTCCCAGGAATGGTGGAGATTGGAGGACCATCATGAAATAAATGAACTGCACTTTTGTGGTGTTTCTTTAAAAGAATGTCACCAGGCAGTTTTAGAAAAAGCTGATGCAGCATCTGCCACTTCATGCTGGCAGACAGTAAATCCCCACAGAGGATTTCTGAATTCATTTGCCCTGGATATAAGGAGTTTACAATGACACACAGTAAGTATGGCCTTCCGTCTACTTAACTGGAGTAGACTGAAGTAAAAGTGTTACATTTAAAAGCTTTTATGTTTAAAACATCTGTGATATTTTCATATTTTGACAGAAAACGTCAGTATTTGCTGTGAAATCTCTGAGGTGGCAAATGACTGGAGTAACTTCTAAAGTGCATGGCCAAGAGGGTGGCACAGTTGAGAGAGTGAGGGTAGATGCATTCACATATAGCCTGAGACATACTGAAATTAATATGGTTTACTTTTTTAAGTTCTATACTTGCTGAAAAGCATAAAATACCTTCTCATTATAGAAGTGTTTTAAACTTTTGCTCCTCTCATCTTTACTCTGAGATTGGAGGAAGATGTAACATGAGCATATTTTAGTGTTATTCTCATAACTGTTATATTCTTACATTTTGTTGGTTTATTTTTATTCTTGTTGAGTCTTCCTGCTTTTTTCTTCCCTGCACATACTTCTCACAGTCGTAACTTGCTGATGCACATGGCAGTACTGGAACATTTCTGGGGTCTGTGTGTAAACTTAAATTTGACAGTACTTTAATGAAACATGAAGCCTATTAACAGTAACTGTGTGTAGGGGGAGATTACACTTCTGTTGTGAGTTGGTTTGTAAGTGGTTTTCATTTTTAGGCCTACTGGTTTTACAGTTATGCTAAGTATTACAAATAAGTTAACCGAATCAGAGAAAAGAATCTTCACAGGAGGACAAAGAACTTGGAATGAACTTGATTTTTGCCCTGCAGGCATTTCATACTGTGTGTTTTAGAGCATTCTCCAGACAGACTTTCAGGAATATCCCTACTGATAGATACTGAGTTGAGAAAACTCAGCCCAAGTCCAGACGATCTTTTGGCCACTTACAGGTCTGAGCTGTCATGTTTTGCTTGCTCTGGGTCTTAACTGCAATAAAGGGATCATAAAAATGAGTTTTACACTTTAATGCAGCTCTGCAGAAAGGTGTGTTCAGTTCTTGCAGGATGGTTGAGTTCCTCTGTGGTTATTAATAGTTCTCCCTCCTTTCTTAAAGGCACCATTATGTGACTGCCATTTATTGAATGTAAATACTTGTGTAAAAATTTCAAAAGATGTTTTTCAGCCTGGTAAGCAAAGGGTTTTGTAACAAAAAACACTGCTGCAGTCTTCTTTCCACAACAGAAAAGCCTGTTGGAGAAACATCTATGGAATACTTAGATGCAGTATGAGCCATGGATTCCTGGAGTTGCAGTTAACTTTTCCATATGGTGTTCTAAGCAGCAGTTTCAACATGGTGTTCATAGAAAACAGATGGTTTCTAAAAACTAATTAGGACTAGAAAAGTAATAGCTGATAATTTAAAATTCCCACCTTGGGGGTCTGCATCTCCACTAGAAATATTTCTGTGGAGACTCAGAAAAAGGGGGAAAAATATTCCACTAATCCTGCATATGCTTTCTAGAAAACCTTTCAGCATTATGCCCTTATTTTGGGAATAAATGAGCCATGTTGCCTATTATGCCTCAGACTTTCCACTTGCAACTGAATTGAAAAAGTCTATTGTTAGTGTCAAATAGATGATTTGTATCAATAGAAATAATTTCTCTAGGCGTTTTCTTTAAGGCAGCTACTAAGAGAGCTTCTTGTTTGGGGGAGGCTTTGCAAGCCAGACAAGTACCTGCCAGCACACTTAAATGCACTGTTCAGAGTGCTCTTTTAATGTACCAGCAGAGAAAATGTCAGGGTAAGTAAAATCAAGTAACTATGGTTGGATATGCTGAATGCAGGCAAGAATCAAGACTCTTGCAGTGAATCTGCCAGCAGTAGCTGGGCTTGGGTTCTGCTTTGGAACACTAAATCAGTTGATCAGTGACAGGGCCCCACAAAGGTCTGCTTGGCACGCACAGTGAAACTCTACCCAGAGTTAGTAAAAACAACATATGTTCCCAGAAGCTGCTTAGGAAGCTCTTTAAGCACTAGAGAATATCTGCAAAAGCCTTAGACCTTGAGAGTAGAAATAAGGACACCAATAACCTCATAATGAAGGAGTAGTCACCACAACTATACTCCTGCTTTAGCAATAGTGACTAAATGGATTAAGGATAATACTGCTGTAAACAAGTGTAGGAGGGGTTGAAATTCTAACCAGGTTTTCAGTATGGACAGTAATTGCCTCAATGGGAGGAGTTGTAAAACCAGGCAGTGTAAAAGGAAAATGAGATACTTTTTATTTTTTTTTTAAGTCGGCTTGTTCAGGATCACACAACTAACTGTGTATTACATACATGTAATGAAAGTTAGCAGGAAAATGAGAGGAGAATCACAACATATGCTTCTTCAATGATGCTGCTTCTCCAGGCATTATATATTTATGGGGATGAAACCAATAAAATCCTGACCTGACTGCAGAAGACTGGAGGAATGGGATTGGTGCCGTTGCTGCATGTATAGTCAGAAGCAGGTGCCAAGAACAGCCTGCTGCAGTGTTTGCTTCAAAGCTGTGTAATCCTGAGCAGGTTCAGGACCTGCTGCTGCTGTGCCCCTCAGCAGTAGCTGGTGCTGCTGCTAGTTGCCTGTAGTTTTATGCTTGTGGTATTAAGAGACCACCCATACTCCTTTTATTCTGTTATATTGCATTTCTGTGCAGTTCCAGCCCCGGGGGCAGGCTGAGGAGGGATCTGTTACTACAGACCTCCCTTCTGCATGGGGCAGGGGTGAGTTTATAATGCATTTCAGTTCTAGAAGGATCACTTGCCAGCGAATAGGTGCAATTGCAGCGTGGCTCTCAGTTGGCTCTGCTGCAAGCAGCAGTGCACTGGCAGCAGCCCAGCTCTCATGGGCTGGTATCGGTACCCAGGATGTCAGGCTGCTTTTTGCAGAGCTTTATGCTGGAGTGTTTCTACCATTAGTATTGAATGTGGCAAGAGTGAAGTTACCTTGGATTTGTGTGGATGAGGTGGAGTCCATGGTAGTAGAGCCAAAGTTAGAATTTTGTATGCAGATGCAGATACTATCATCTCCAGTCTCAGCATTATTTTTATCTTATCACGGAATAAATTAAAAAACTACTTAAATACCCTTTTTGGCTCTTTGTAGTGATCATTCATGATCATTCTGTGATTCTATGTTTTTATGTGTGCTTAGTCTTGGTGAGGACACTGCTTTGGTTTTTAGGGAAATGAGGAGGGAATTTGCAAACTTTTTTTCTGGTTTCTAAATTAATCGTGATAACAGTAAAGGAAAAAACCCAGTAATCCAAGGATTCACAAGCCATTTGCATAGGTATTTCCATCAGCTGCAACAATAGTACATTTTGAGCCAGACTGAATCTTGATAGCATTCTCTTTAAGCTGCAGTATGGAGCATAGAGCAAAGGCACCAGTGCTGCAGTTTAGATTCACCCAGACTGAGCTGGACCTCGATTAATTCCACTTGCTGGGAACTGCAATGGGAACATTATAAGAGAGGTGTTGCAGCTACAGTAGCTTCTAGTTCTGTGCAAAATAACATGGCAGTTCAAGTGTTGGGGCTGCATTTACTCTTCTTGACTGCCCCAGGCTAGTTTAGGATTGGGAACACAGGGAGCATCCTCTGTACCACTGGAGTTGAACTGCATGCCACTAGATGTGTGCTATTACAACCCTCATCTGTTCCCAGTTTTGTTATGAACTGTAACATAGTTTACATTTTTATCTATATTTGCGGTTTAAGTAATGTTTTTAAAAAATCCCTTTCGTCAAAATTGAAAGCAGGTATTATAAAGATGCTAAAGAAAGCTACCTAAATGGAAGAAAGCCCCACAAAATGGTGAAGCAGTGGTACTAGGAGACACAAAACTACTTCATAAGTGCTCTTGCTGATATAGAAATATCATCCTTTTTTTTCTCATTAATCACATGAATGACTTCTGCTTCCAATTCTATAGCCCGGTCTTAGTTTTTGCACAGTATGTTTTGTAAACAACATGACTGGGAACGTGAAGGGATCCTACTGCTGCCTTTACTTGCTTTCTGTATGTGGAAAAGAAATAATCAATGAAGTGAAAATGAGAGCCAGTGCATGAGGTGTTAAATATCATGCAGACAAGGTATGATGAAATGCTTGATGAACTGGGGGTTAAAAAAACCCCACAGAAAACCCCCTGAACCAAACAACAAGTTGGAATGAACAAATTTATCCCAATTCAGGTTTCTTATTGTATTTAAATGGCTTTACATAATGTATTAATGCTTCTAAGTGCTTTTTATAGAGAGGAAGAGGAGGTAATCAAAAAAGCAGCCCTCAAATAAAAGAATGTATTTAGTGTACTCTGACTTTGTCATTGGAAAAGCACAAACTGTGGAGACTGTCAGTTTAGCAGCAGTTTTGTTGAGTAGAATTTTGGAAAAAAGATGAAGCCAAACCACTGAAAAGATCTGGTCAGCCAGAATCTGTTTTATAGAGATTTAAATTTTGCATTGGACCTCCCGTTATATAAATTGGAGTGATGCAGTTCTAAAGTCAAAAGAGGTTTGTATTACAGGAATAAATGTGGTAGGAGTTTGGAAGAAAGTACTGATTCAAGTATTGCCAAATATAAGTGGAAGAAAGTGAAAAATTCTTGCCGGGTGCCACCATTGTTTTCTGAGGGTAGCAGAGCCTTCAGTGCTGATATTATGATTCCATGATTGTATTCCCACCATTTTACACTTCATAGTTCATAGTGTCTTACTTAGGGAGGAAGCCTGGAATGTATTTTTCACAGTCTCTTCAAAAAAAAAAGTGAAAACCAGTGGTTAGGAAATGGATCTTCAGTAACCATTTGTGGTGTCTTGTTCCTGCTTTCTGAAAAATTATTTCTGGATAGCATTACTGAATTCTGAATGAATTGATTCAAAATGGGATGATCTTTCTCATACATTTTAAAAGCACCCACCTATCAAGTGATTGATACAGAGGTCCATAAAACAAGACAATGCTACCAGATGCTTCCAGTGCTCAGCAGCATCTCTGATGCTCTGGCTCAGCAGAAACAGTCATCCAGGTTTTTAATATTTAGTAGTCTATTGCTGAATTATGACCCTACAAGCATCTTTTTCACCTTCCAATTTATTCACACTTTGCCTAAAAAAACTCAACAGACTGCGTCAGCTTTTAACTAAAAAAGGAAAAAAGTACTGAGTCACCTAAATCCTCTGCCTAACTCATCAAAGTCAAGTTCCAATCTGCTAATAGCAGTATAGCAGTAAAAGGGTATTATGATGTGATTTTAAAACAAGCCTTATCCTAGATGCATTGAAGCCACCTGAGTGATAAATGGGGCTTTGTGTTCTGGAGAGTTGGGTGGGGTTCAGTTCTGTGTTTCTGGGGAAAGGAGCATCTGTTTTGCTTTTCTTCTGAAACTTGTAGGTGTTTGTTTGAAGGAAGAACTGACATTTTCAGATATGGAGGAAGAAGCGTATGTGGGCTTTTGTTGGGGTTTGTTTTTAAGGAGAAACTGATGGAGACACCCTTTTTTTCTGGCAGGACGTCTGGTATAACAGTATTGATGCATCTGTTCTTTTGTCAGTGCCTAAACATTTTGCTTTTTCACCGTCTTCATAATACATTTGTTTTCCGACCATGAAATCAAAGATGTTTCTGCATCTTCAAGTGTGTTTTACATCTGTTTTTCTCCTTAGGAAAGCAATGCAGAAGCAACAGATTGGAAATAATATTGGTAGTAGTTGAGAGCTAATGAGATTGAATTGGATCTCTGAAAGCCAGATACAAAGTAGTTTGTTTCCTGGATTACTGTAATTTTTCTCACATTTCTGAGCTTCTTAATCTTTCTGTTAATCAGTTATATCCTCACTGATTTTACTTGATGCCCCTAGCCCAGCATAGATCTTCCAGTTTTTGCACACAACGGACCTCAATAGTTAAATGACAGGCAAAGCAGAGTAAGCATGGAAGCTAATTAAGACCTTTATGGTATATATGCTAGGATTTTTACACAGAATTTCTGTTACTTCATCTGTGAAATGTTATTGTTTGAAATTGGGCATAGAGAGGATCCATAAGCTTCATTTTAGTTCTTTATTTTGAGTTTGCAATTAAACGAGGAGGATGCTTCAAGAATCAAATGCCTTTAAAAGCTGTACGTGCTTTTAAGCTGTCTGGCAAGCAATTAGCATTGCAAAACCTATAAGCTAATTTTATAAAAATAGTACTGCAAGTTGGAAGGGTAGTGTTGTTGTACTGAAACAAATAGAACATTGATTAAATTAAGTATCTTAAGGGTTAAGAAAACGTTAAATGACCCAAAATGAAAATATATGTCAAAAGCATCTGATCTGTTATGAGCTCAATGGATTTTATCAATATTTCTTGTTATGTGAAGTGGAATATGTGAAGGGAACAGAATTGAGAGAAAGACCTTTATTTATAGGGTAACTAAACTTTTTCTCCCCCTATTGCAGTGCTCTGGCAAACAGCTTTGAATGACTACAAGATTGAAACCCTAACACAGGAACTCAGAAAACCAGATTTTTATAGCTCTGCATAATGATATTACATTGCAGTGAGTCATGCATTTTGACTAATGTTCTGTGTCTTAGAGTTACTTAATTTGATTTTTTTTAATCCAGTTTGAACAGAAACCTGACTTTAGCAGCTACTGCATGAACAATTCAAGCTGTAGGAAAACCACAGACTCGTAGAAAGGTTTTATTAATTGAGTGGACCTTTAAAGGTCATCTAGTCCAACCCCTCTGCAGTGAGCTGGGCCACCTTCAACTAGATCAGGTTGCTCAGAGCCCCAGCCAACTTGACCTTGAATTGTTTCCAGGGGTAGGGCACCTACAACCTCTCTGGGCAACCTGTTTCAGTGTAAAACTGCAAAACTTTCAATTAAAGCTTAAAGATTCATGAAAAATTATTTGATCTGTCATCAAAGAACCTTTACACCTTTTCTTTTATCTTTTCTACACCTGCTACAAACACCGAGTTTGAATTTGTTATTGTCTATGGAAAAATAGTTCTCATTTAAAGATCTGCAGCTTTTGTAACCTCTCCAGGAAACAGTATCTGCCCATGAACACTGGAAATTTTGGCTTGCAGGAGATTATTGCTGCATGCCACAGCAACTCTTCTAAGCTAAAAAAAAAAAAAAAAAATCCAAAAAATGAAAGTACATTGAATATTTGCCCATACGGTTTTGTTTTTTTCCAAGTTTTCCGTAGTATGTAAATGCCATGTTTTTCAAGTAGGGTGATCAGCTAAAGGCACTGATTTCTATAATTTTATGGAAAAAAATATTATAACTTAAAATTTAACTCCATTTTTGTTGTGGAACAGGGGAACATTAAATCAAGAAGATTTGATTGAATTAGACAAAGCTGGGTATCTGTCCTTATATGTACACTTTTTCTTTTAATGTTCCTTCATAATCCAAGTAGCTTTTATTTTTAGACCAGCTACTCCGTGCTGAGAGGGAAGGGTAGCTGTGTGAAGTCAGGTGCTATTTTTGGTTCTGTATTAGGCTTCCCAGTTATGCCACTTAAGGAAAGGCTCTGTTATGCTGACCTGAGAGCTGGTGTGATGAATGCACCTATGGGCAAATACACCCTGGTCTTGTAACTGAAAACACTTTTGCTTGATTTTCTCTTCAGACAAACTGGATTACCTTCGTATAATGAGCTGCATGTGCTAATTTTCTGTTTCCAATTTCCACTTATTCCATGTTTAGTAAGGCTTGTTACTTCTTTGTGCAACTCATGAAACTGAGAAGCATGACATTAAATTTCATTGCTTAATTTACTGAAATTATGGACTCTTGTTGAAGTAGTGGATAATACCGAGGGAAGGGTTGTTTTGCATTACAGAGATAGAGGAGTTGTACAGTGTGATTGAAAAGGATTCAAGATTTCCAGAATTCTAGTGCTTTTCAACTGTAATTTTCCAGTATCTAAATAGCTGCACATCATCAGTGCAATAATTGAAATGCCATTTTGCAGGGAGATGAGTTTTGCCCTTTGGAAAAACTGGTGGATGGACTTTGCCAGAAAGTCCCACATTACTGGAAGGCTTTAAGAAATAGATATATGTAGGAACTCATTTCAACTTCTGCATATTCCTACAGTTTATTCCCCTTCCTGTCATTTCCATTGCAGTGAGGATGATCGATTTGAATCACACCCAAACACAATCTTCCATTTCCATGTTGTGTTCGTTCTCTGAATCTAACTTTGAGACATTAAAAAAAATATGCAAAAATCTTTTTTAAATTGAGGTAAAACTAAAATGTGGTATGTGCTCTATTCCATCATCTGTTCCCAACAGCTGTATGAGTTGTGGTGATCTGACCAGTCTGTTTATTCAGTCTTTCTGCGTTGTCATACTGTATTAGGCGTTTCCTGGGCTTACTGCCAGACTTTCTCTGTTTACAAGGCAGCAGGCAAAGATTTAACATTTCTGTTTTCTTTCTTACTCTCCAGATTCCCTGTGAGACTGAAGGGTTTGTCTCCTCCTTTTTTCACTGCTGTTCCTCATCATGGAGTATCAGTGAAATGAGATTCATTTTCTAATGGTGACTGTAATAATGTGACACAGCCACTGATTAAATAGTCATTTAGGAAACTGGCCTGAAAGAATTGCTCTCATTATGGTCTTTGTTTCAGGTTTTTTTCTGTTTTCCTAAATAGGTTAATGAGCTCCCTTTGTCCAAGGCAGGCAAATTCAACATTTGCAAATTATTAAAACCAGAAAACTTATTTTTTTCTCTCACTGCATTCAATAACTCTTAGGGCAAGACAAAAGATGAGAGATGCCAAACCTCAAATGGTAAATTAGACAATATCTTGTGGAAGTTCTGACCTAGAAATCAGATTTATTTCATAGTTTACTGGACTGTCCAGCAGAGCTCAGGAGGTCCTCAGGCCTTTCACAAGCTATGGTTCATAAATATGAATGATTTCATGGGCTGTGGTAGAACTGCTCTGAAATCTAAAGCTAACCAAGTGAATGGGTTTAAATGGGACTTTGTAGAATGAGACCAAAACCAAGCAATCTATTTTATCTAATTAACTACAGAGAACAAGGACCCTCAACATGTTTTCACAAGCAGGTTAAGGTCTTGGAGCTGCTGAGTAAATTGCAAGCAAACAAACCTAAAAGCCCCGCTTCTAAAAAATTTCTGTGTTTTGTCAAGAAAGATGAGAAATTAATAGAAAAATCACAGTCTTTAAAATCTGAAGTAATTGTGCTGGTCAGGATGCACAGTCACATAACAGAAGAACAGGTAATGAATTTTTAAATTTTGTAACAGTTGATACTTTTGCATTCTTTCTGCATGATGTGATCTCTGTTACTGTTTTTCATGTTTCAGTTGCAGACAACATAATTGTGCATTTGAGCCTCAGAAATTAAGAGGTATTTGACCTAATTCCAGTTATTTTCAGAGAACAAAGGAAGGGGATTTTTTTTCTCCTTCTCTGCTAATGACCTCATGGAAGGTGACTGCTGGAGAAGTTATTATGATGTATCACATAATCCTCATAGCTACAGCAAGTAGGAAAGTTGTCTAGAGTCTATCAAGCTCATGGGTTTATGTCCACAAATTTTAGGACTCCCTGGTCTACCCTGTAGCTATTTTGGGCAGATGTGCCCAGTCTTAGTAGCATTTGAGCTCTTTCAAGCCTTACATCAGATGTTAGCAACTTGCTTACCCTTCTTTTGGAGTTGTATCATTTTGGGTACTTTGGGAATTCCCAGAGAGATTCTGTAGCAGAGCTGTCAGAGAGGACATAAGCTGGTGAGGAACAGAAGCTTTTTGGAAGTGTCAAGTGCTTCTTCATCATACCAGCAGGAATCTTATCGTTTGACCTGATTTTCCAGGTTTACTACGTGTCTGATATAACAGTGGGTTTTGTTGCTGTTCTTGTGTACGAAGGGGCTGCTGGCCTTTGAACTGTTTTTTTCCTGCTTTCAAATTGCTCAGTGTAGTTTGTCATTTCTACCAACTGAATAGGTTGTTAATTAAAAAAAAGAATATGGGCAATTACAGTATTTTTTAGAGGGCATATTAGGGGCTTGTTGGTTGGATTTTTCTCTGTATTTCTACTTCCTGAGTATATTCTAGCTACCCATCTGGCTATTCTCTGGCTGTTTACTGAAGACACGTCAGGAAACATGACTCAGTATAACCAGGCAAAGAGCTGCCATAATTTAGTAGTGAACTGTTGTGCCTCCTGTTTCAGTCATGAAGGGTGTTGATGACTAAGTAAATAGTTAAGCATATTGGCTAAACACACCCCTTTTGCCTGGCCACATTATTATGAGAAAGTGCAGAGAACAAGGGGAAGTTCCAAGGTAAAAAAACCTGTGTTAAAATCACCGTACTCAGTTGGAAAGGGCAGGAATGCCCTTTTCACCTTCCTTTTTGATTTCCCGAGGCTGCCCAAGGGAAACTTCCTTTTCAAAGTTAATCCTGCTGCTGTTGGTGATGGAACTGAAATAGGAAACAGGCAACAGACCTGTTTCTGCAGGAGTGCTCTCTGTGCATTTTGTACCATAGGGCACACATACATCCTTGAAATGGAAGGCTGGCAGCTTCAGAAACACTGCAGGCATCTTAATGAGTCTGAATGGCAGCAAAGAGGAAGCAGCAGTGCTAAGTGCATGTCAAAAGGGGAAGCAAAAATGATGATTGCACGTATGACCTGACTGGCAAAATAGGCAAATATTTGACTTCTGCTTACTCAGGAAAAAAGTGGACACAAGGGGCAAAGGGCAGAACCATCAGGACAGCGTGGCTGTCATCTGTCCCAGTCACAGGGGAGCAGCATTTCCCAGTAGGAATGTGGAGACCCCTCACACTGAAGGCAGTGGCAGGAAGGTTGTATCTTGATTTGCCACAATGACATTTAACAGATTATTCACATTTTTTCCCCAGCAATTCATGGGAAAAAAAAAAAAACAAAGCCTTTCTTCAAGAATTTTAGCCTCAAACTGCTGAGCTGAAAGCACATTCACAAATCCAGCTGTTACTGTGCATGCCAGTTTTCCTTTTGCCTCTTGTATGTCCTTCCTTTTAAAAGTATTTACACCGTATCCTGTTCTCTTGAAGTCAGTAGATACAAATATTTCTTCAATTGTTGAAACAAATACAAATAACCTCACATACCTTTTCCAGTTTTAATATTTTAGTTCCATTTTCAGCTGCTCTAAAGAATTTGTCATCCAGAGGAGCTTTCCCCAGACAGAGGGTGTGGCTCTCCAGATTTAAACTGCCCTGCCCTGTAGCTGCTAGTTTAAATGGAATCAGACATACTAAATTAAACCAAACTATTTGTCTTTACAGCCCTTCCTGCTACATTTAGAATGAGGGATATTTGTAGACCTGAAATAAATGCAGTTTATCCAGTGAGCTCCTGGCTGGAGGCTGTTGATATATAATAACAGAACTCTGTTTAGCATTAAAGATTTCAGAGAATTTGAATTTTCATTAATTTTTCAAGTGTTTATAAAAACTTCCATGGCACCAGTCTCTTATTTTTTTTTTTTTAGTATTTTTCTTCTGGAGAATGGAGGACAAATATATTTATGATAAATGTTCATTTATTTGTTTCTTTTTTTTTAATTGTAACTTCATTATAAAGCACAATCATTGAATACATGTTGAATTCTGCCTATAAGACTTATCATTATTTATATTTCTTCTGGAGGGAAAGTGTCTTCTGGTTGTTACATTAAGAGGTGGGAGTGGGGATTGATGTAAATTACATTTCAAGGGATGTGTGATGGTAATGGGAAGGGGATTTCTGTGTAGATCACGTGCTGTATATTCTAGTCCAGTGGTTTGATCTGACTGAAGAAGTATTTCTTTGGAAAGAGCAAACTTGTTTGGTTATAAATATTTGTCAGAACTATAAACCTGTTTTAAAAGATAAATGTGGTGCGTGTATGAGACATTAAAACGCTGCACTGGTAGACAGGTGTGGACAGGGAATTTGATTTTTCAAGTAGATGTGCTTCTCTCCCTTCCTTTTCAACACCCCATTTTCACTTTTTTTTTTTTTTTCTGCGCATAAACTGCATTTTTTATGCTTTTAGCTGAGTGATTTTGAAGTGCTTTAACACTAATTGTCTTACAAGCTATTGTTAGTCATGACACTTCTGTAACATACTGCGTATTTAGTCATATGTACCTCTCTTAGAAAGGTCTTTTTTTAATAAACTTAATCCGGAATTTCAAGATGTCCTCAGGTGGGATGTATGTGGGAATGTTTTATGAGAAAATACTGCTCTTTATATAACAAACAGTTCAGGTTTTGAATCATTGGATCATTGTGCCATCTGCATATGTGTTTGAGTTTGCAGCAATTGAAGCCAATTACCATTTCATTCTCCTAGTGCTGTTGCTTGAATTATGTTGTCCTCTGAAGTTTTTTGAGCCCAGCAGGCAGCAGTGATACCCTGAGTCATCTGCACATCTCAGAAAACTCTGATGAGAATGCAAGTGAAAGAATTCTGACAAACAGACCCACAGTAATGCTGTGGTGACTCCACTGAAGTGAAAAATGTAATATTGATTTCAAGTTATATGTATTCTGATACTTTTCAGGCAACATTTTTGCTTTTCCCTATTCTGTTGTATTCCTTCTTGTAATTCTAGGGCGTGAGAAGTACCTTTAAAGGACTGAATACAAACCCAATCTGGTCCTGTGCAAATATGATCCACTCTCCTGTGTACAGGGACATATTTTGAAGAAAAGCAGTGCAACAAAACAACCCGAGTAGTCCTGAGTTGTCAGAGAAGCACCAGGAGTCATTTTTCATTCTAAATAAGGGGAAGGCAGTGGAGTTACCAGCAGGACTTAGGCAATGTTTGTCTGAAATAGAGTTTAACACATTTTAACCATGTTAATTGAAACATATAAAGTTAACAACATAGCATTTTTCCAAAGTGTTCCTAAAGCACTTCTTCAAAATATATTTCAGTTTTCTGTGGGGGGAGGAGGGGTAAGAATTCAAGGAAATGTGAAACTTCTTGGTGTAAGCCTTTGTAGTGTTGGCTATAATGATAAACTCCCAAAAACCTTAATTGTGCAGCTCTGGATATGGCTTCAGTAAAAAAGAAAAAAAATCAGGTTTAAGGTAGAATTACCTTTTTCTTGTGGACAAACAAATCGCATTCATCTTGTCCTTTTAAAAGAGCATTATCTGTGATAACTAAAGCCACAGACAGGAGAGAGACATTGTGATTGAGCTTTACTGAAAAGCTAGTGATGGAAAGCATGTGTTTTGAGTACTTGTCTAGAGCTTTTGTGGATGTAAACTAGGAATTGGCCAGATCTGCATCTCAGAAAAAATTTGATGACTAATTTTAAAAAAGCTCTCAACACTATTAAATGCCAGATCTCATTTGGGTGCTGAACCTCTTCAAGGTGATCCCTAATATACTGGAATAACTGACGTTCTTAAAAAATTTGTTCAAAATATTTTGATTTAAAATTTCTAAACTGATTAAATCCTGATAAAATTTATAAAAAAACTTCCTATATGACCTAAGTGCAGATATTCTTTGGAGGAGAATTGTGTGTTTTGCAAGTTGCAGTGCAGTGGATTTGCAGCATTCAAAGCCACATGCACACAAGTTACTAATTTCACCTTTCCCTTACTATTTTCTTGCACGCCAAGTGAGCTGTTATCATTAATTGCAATGTATACATTAATTTTAATCCTGTAGGAAATGAAGACTTCATTTTAACATCAGTTTGCACCTTGGGAGATGCTCCTTTGACTTTATTATGATAAAAGCCTAGAAAAAGAACTATTATATCGTCCTTTTAGGAAAACACATTTCCTTCAACTTGGGTTTAAAAATACTTCCCTCACTTCATAGTGTGTGGTTATTTGGGACTTTTAAATTCTAGCAGATCTTTATTCCTTGTTGCATACAATTATTCAGTATTTTTTTGTTCTTGTCTATTTTTTGTGTACTCTGAACTATTTGTAGGGTGAAGGAGTTCTTCCAGTATTCCCTGCTGGAATATGGTGAGCATCTGTGTAAAGCTTTCTCATACTTGCACTTGCCTGGCTTTCAGTTATAAGAGCATTTAGCATCTTTTGCAAGAAGCAGAAGTCTCCTGTGGTGTGTGACTGACAGGTGGAAGTCACACAGGTCAGGTACACAGTGTGTGAGCGGAATGAGATCTGGAATTAGCCTGAGCTCCAAGATGGAGATGCTATTGCTCTGCCTCCAGCAGTTTATCTGGTCATTGGCACTTAGGATTACTCCAGTGTATTCTTGCCTGGGGAAACTATATACATGAAGGTATGAGGAAGCACCTCTAGGAATTAATGTTTCTTAAAGCTCTTTATTCCTTCCCATTCCCAATAGCCACCTCTAGCAGATTTTTCGGTGCATTTCTAAGGGTGTTCCTGTCATCTTTTGTGCACAAATCTCACCCTTCCTTTGTAGAATTGTTCTGCAGACAACAAAAGGATGCTGCTGCATGCAGTTCTATCCCTGTGTATTTCCCAGAGTCTGACATAAAACCTCTCATTTCCTCCTCCCTTACTCTTCAGCTCAGATGTCAGACTGGCTGGGTTAAGGGGTAAGGGCGAGGCTTTCAATCAGAACAGAAAGATTACTTTTAGGCACTGCTAAACCACAGCATTTAACTCCAACCTGCTCAAAACTCACTGCAGAGGCACTGGGGGCATGAGCAGAGGAGTGGTGGGTAGGCAGAGCTTGTGGAAATGGCACCCAGTTTTAGGGGCCTTGGGTGTGACCTTGCACCTCACAGAACATCTCTGCTCTTGTCCAGCCAGCGCTGCTGGGATAAGCGTTCTGGAACCTTTCTCACAGCTTTCCCTGTTGGTTGCTGGATTCCTGAAATCCGCAGAAATGGTGCTGAGTTCTCCTGTAGGCAGAGAGAGTTACTAAGCAGAGAGGAATAAATCCCAAGTTAACAAAACTCTTAAATTTGTGCAGCCTTTTGAATCCAGTTTTTACTGCCTCCTCGGTTGACCAGAAGCAGCTGTTTCAAGCAGAGCTGCAAATGCCTCTGGTCAATGGGAGCAAATTGTCATTGCAGTGGTAGGAGAAGAGGGAAAGGGTTTTGGTGATGGCTGTGCAGCACAGTGACACAAATGCTGCATCGGGCTGTGCTCCTGGGTTAGCTGCCATGACAACTGTGCTGCTGGGGAATGCCCTGAGCTGGTCTTGCAGAGAGCTGAGGGTCATTGATATTCTGAGTGTTTCTTGGAATATCGCAGGAGGGAGAGACCCCTTCCCGTAGTTCTGCCCATGTTTGGTGTTATCGCAGTGGGTAAAAAGCACAAATGGTGTCGGGGACAGGTATTTGGAAAGGAAAAAAAACTGATTTCTCTAAAAGCAGTTTTTTGTTTTACCAAATACTTAGCTTTTACTTCCAGATCTCATTTGGGCATGCAGTGTTAAAAAGAATAGGGAAACAATTCTACAGTAAAATTTTAATCTGTTTGCATTTTAAAAAGTAGCTTGCTAGCTGCAAGCCCTTTCTTTCCTTCCAAGGGAGTTAGAATGGACTCGGTGGAATGGCTTGTTGTGGCTTTTTGGTTTTCATTGGTTTTAAAACAGACACTTGCTCCTTCACAAAATAGTTTTTGCTGTCTTTTGAGGACTGAGATTTTTTCAAGGTCTTTGCTTTTGAGTTTTTAGATAATGTCTAAAGCATTTTTCTTTCTGATATCACAATCCTTCTTGAAATACATTGCAGTATCATTACTGAAATAACTAAGAACAGGCAACTGCACAGACCATGGCAGGGACTCTATTTCTTTTTATTCTTGAACATGAAACACCTTTTCATAAAAAGGAGAATTATTTTTTTTTCTGAACAGGACATTAAAACACAGAAATTAAATTCCTCAGAGCATAAAAATAAATTTGCAGATGAAATCTCTCTAACTCAACAGATTTTCCTACAAGCAATTAATGTAAGAATACAAGAAGCTTTGATATTTGAATAGTGTTTTCAGATGTTCCTTTCAAAGTCATCAGCTTGCATTTGCAGTTATAGGCAAAAATACAGGCATTAAATATAAGAGAAGGCGGTTTTGGAGGTGAAGGGCAGTCATATTTTACATTCTTGGCCCTGAGGTTTCCTGCACTAGAGAGCTGAAGTACTGGGAAGGCAGCGTGTTTGTGTCATTACAAAGGAACATTATGATATCGCTGGGAAAAAGTGAAGATAAACTTATTGTTGCTGACTAGCTGAAGATTTAGCATTTTATATTTGTTTATTTTGCCCTGTATGTTTTGCTCTCAAGGTAACATGCTTGCAGGACTTCTTTGGAGACGATGACGTCTTCATCGCGTGTGGACCTGAGAAGTACCGCTATGCTCAGGATGACTTCGTGCTGGATCACAGTGGTAAGACCAGACATCCCAAACCCTCTGAAAGAGTAAACTCTTCTCCCTGTTCCCCTGTTCAATGCTCAAGAGTTGTGTCATTTAGGAAAATATACATTGAAACCTATCTTCCTATGGACAAAGTGTTTTCAATCCATCATCAGGATTCTGTAAGCCTGTTAAAATGGACTAAGAAACCTGATCTATTTTCCTGCAGAACAGATGCCATCTTTAAAATTGCACGGAAAGCAGCAATGAATTTTGAAAGGTTCAGTCATGGATCTAATTAATCTAAAATCTGTTAAAAATTTTCACTGTGACTATAATTTCCATGTTGCTGCCTTCATGAGACTTTTGAAAAATCACATCTGTATAACCATGCACATTTCGGGTCTTGAATTGTCCTTCCAGATAATTCACACACTTCAGTCTTTTCTGCTGTACACCAAGTGATAACCCTCTTTATATTGGGAGCTTGTAGAGGGTGTTGGGTAGGGAAGGAGATGAGACAAACTGGGACTTGGTGCCTGTGCTGTCTGCCTTGGGCAGATCATGAATTTAACTGGTTAATGAAAGTCTTTTTTTCTGTAAAAAGAAACTTTATAATGTAAGTTCAAGGAAAAAGCAGTCATCTACCAGGCAGTTTTAGAATTGTCTTAAAATATTGAATCATATACATGTTGGGATTTTTTCTACATGGTCATAGAATGGTTTGGGTTGGAAGTGACCTTTAAAAATCATCTAGTCCAACGCCCCAGCAATGAGCAGTGACATCTTAAAAAAGGTTCAGGTTGCTCAGAGCCTCATTGAACCTGATCTTGAATGTTTTCCAGGATGAGGCATCTACCACCTCTCTGGGCACCCTGTTCTAGTGTTTCACCATTCTCACTGTAAAAAATGTTTTCCTATGTCTAGTCAGAATCTACCCTCGTTTTTTTAGTTTAAAACCATTCCCCCATGGCCTATAGCTATAGGTCCCACTGGATGTGTTTGTATTGTTTGAGCTGTAGAATGACTCTCATTTTCTTTGATGAAAAAGATTAATCTCTGGTAAAGAAGGCTTGGAAAGAATAATCAGATTATTTCAGAAGAGCTTCAGGGTGTGCATAAGAGGGAATTTTTTATTTGTCTGAAAGCAAAAGCACCTGCTGTTTTTGTAGTTTTTACAAATGCCATAATTGCATTACTGAATGTTCAGATGCAACAAGAAGGACAGGTGTATATCTAACCACTGGCCCACACTTTTGGATGGATGGAGTATTCACCTGGCTCCCATTCTCTTGTTGTTGCCAGCATGCTTCTTTTCCAGAACTGCTTGGTTATGGTGATTCAGCCAATATGGAGGGGACAAAAAGGGTATTTTTAAACATAGTTAATATTGGTTTTCTTCTTGTGCAGGAATGGAAGAGCATAATTCAATTAACTCACACTGCAAATCCCAATGTGGCCATAATCCTAATTTTCCTTACACTTTTTAAGGCTGTAAGATTATTTTTCACATTATATGATGGACAGACCAATTGAGCTCGTTTCCTTGCTGAGAACCCAGTGATGGAGCGTTGTTTCCTCCCTTTGTCTCTTCAGCTTTGGTGGTCTCTTCTTCCCCTAATAACTCTGGGAGTCTTAATGGAGAAAAGCAGGTTAGGTAGAGAGTGGAACATGACTGGCAGGGCATGCAGCTCAGCTTACTGTTTTTGATGATCACGTGGCATCATAATGATGACATTGACATTGTAGGGATGAATTAGAAGGGAAATTTATATGATTCCATTCAGGGTGATTTGCTAACAATGCTAGCTGTAGGAATTAAAATTTCCAAAAGGTCAATGCATGTATGCCTGTTGATTCCTTTTCCATTTAGGTTGTCTTTTATTTAATGATATATAGCTGATGGTAAATGGCAGTAACCTATTGTTTCAGCCTTTTGGAAACAATAGACATTTTTCACCTGTTCAAAAATTCAAGTGGGCAAGGCTGTTTGGAAAAAACGGTTCATTTTCTGAATAATAAACAGCAACAGGGGTGTGTAGAGGAAGGTGTAACATTGAACATCGGCAAAACTCTGTCTTGTTGCTTTGTAGAATGTCGTGTCATGAAGTCCTCCTACTCACGATCATCTGGCATGAGGCACACTGCATCCAAAAGCCCGGGACCTTCACGGCGAAGCAAATCACCTGCCTCAGGTACTACTGCTAGGAAAGAGCTGAACACGTGAAATACATGCAAGTTAGAATTTGTTTAATAGGGTGAAAAAAAGCTGGTGGCTCTATCTGAAATACAAGTGCCATGCTTTGTTTCCTGAGGGGGAAAAAATATTCTTTCAGTTTGTCTCAAAGATTTAATACTAATGTAGACCAAAATTTGCATTTATTTTTTTAATTCTGGGAAGAAACATGGTTTCTGGTTTTTAATTAGAGGCACAAATAGTTTCAGTTTATGAACATTGGAATGATTTGTGCTAATTGTACACTTGGGATATGTTCTCAGCATGGCACTTGATTTTGGTGAAGACCATTGGCTACAGAGGGGTTATGTGGTAAAATCTGTGTTCATTGAACTAGAGTATACCCTCAAGTTTTGAAACTGAAAGGCTTTTCCTGTGTAAGCCAAATGTTGTAGGAAATACAGGACACTGATGTTTAAAGTAAATTTAGGAGATGTGCTGTAATGTTATTGCTTATTAACAGAGAGGTTTTTCCTTCTTCTTGTGTGTCTTGTAGTTTGAAGAAAGGTTTTGAACACCATATGTTCCCATCATTGCAAATAGAAAAAGGGAGAAACTTGGGGTTTTAAATTTTTTTTGAACCTCTGCATTTAATTTCTAAAGACAGTAAAACCTTAATTTTTTTCCTCTCAGACCTGGAGAAGTAGCCCTGAAATCAAACCATTGAATATGTAAATATATGATGCATCTTTTTTTGAATGTAACTATACATGTAAGCTCTTGTGTGTGTGTTCAAAATTGTAACATGTTCCATATTCTCATTTCCACATCAGTATTTGTTTTGCTTAATTGGCACTGGTTAAAGTGATTGTATGTCTTTGGGTTCTTTTAAACTAGAATATTTATAATCTGTTTATAAAGGTTAAATATTTAACTGAAAAGCTTCAAAGAAGGATCACAGAAAAATGCAGCACGAAGGGCAAGTTTTGCAACAGATCTACGTTTCATGCAATACTGTAACCTCCAACGAGATCATGTAGAATATCTATCAGCCATGAATTTTATGCAAAGTATTTACAAATCAGTGCTGCCGTTTCCTTACTTATTTCTACTTGAACCCTCCTTGGTTTGTTTAATTTGAAAAATTTATCCAAAGTGTCTGATATTTATCCTTCTGTTACTTGCCTTTTTTTTTCATGTAGTCTTATCTTTATTTACCCTTCTTCATTCCATGCATGTTCAGAGCTGTTTAATAACTTCTTTCCTTACTGTCTTTTTCCTTTGTGTCAAATATATGAGTACAGTAAAGAGGGGTGGCCACTCCAGTGCTCATTCTTCAGCAAAATCCCCAGGTGAGCCATTGCTATTATGGCTGTATATCAGTAGTGCGTCTCCTCCCTCACCATTGACCTGTATTCTTTTTGCTGTGTTCGTGAATGTTTTCAAGCTTGAAACACCCATTTTGCATTTGATGAAACGGAGGCATAATGGATAATGCTTTTGAGTTGTTGGACATCTGCTAATAGTATGAAAATTAAGTTTTTAAAGGTATAATTTGACTACAGATAGAGGAGCATCTGAGGAGCAATATGTTTATATGTCTATTCTAAAGCATATCATAACAGAAAATTTCAGCCAGCAGAAAAAGGCAGGGGTCAGAGTTACTGAAAAAAGCAGTGTAAAACCATGTCATAGATTTTCATTTTATCTGCCCTTTCTTATCTCTGTTTTCTTTTATTATTTCAGCCTAAGTTCTAAAACACTGAGAAACCTTCAGTTCAAAGTACCTGTGAAACAAGTAACATGCAACTTGATTAGTAAATAAGTTGAGACTTTGGATCCTATTAGAATTTAACAATTGAAGTGGTATTAATAGATTTTAAACATTCCAATATGCTAAAGAGCTGTAGCTTAAAATATACGACTTAAGAATGACAAAAAATAATTTTTTTTCTATGTAATCAGACTGGTGTGCATGTCGAAAGAAACCTCAAAAGAATTTATGCTTAGAGAATAGATAAAAAGTTAAATTTGGAATATATATGAAATAATCAGCAAATGAATAGCAGTGGACAAGTTTGTGCCTGTACAGATTGCTTATGTGGTTTTTGAGTGAAAAAAAATCCCTAAAAAAGTGCTGCTCTATGAAACAGCAGTTCTGGCTGTTTAACCTCAGCCAGCAAGTCAACACCACAGGCACTTGCTCACTCCCCCACTGCAGCGGGGTGGAGGAGGCGAATTGGAAGGGTAGAAGTGAGAAACATGGGTTGAGATAAGAACAGTTTAACAATCAAAATGACAATAATAATAATACCAACAGTATTTTAATGCAAAGGAAAATAAAGAGAAATTAAACCCAAGGCAGACAAGTGATGCAAATGATCAATGATGGATGCCCAGCTCTGCTAAAATCCCCCTGGTTTTATTGCTGAGCCTGATGCTGTATGGTCTGTGCTATTCCTTGGATCAGTCAGGGTCAGCTCTCTTGCCTGTGTCCCCTCCAAACTCCTTGTGCACCCCCAGCCTACTCACTGGCAGGCCCTATGAGGAACAGAAAAGGCCTTGATGCTGTGCAAGCCCTGCTCAGCCATAACAAAAACTTTCCAGCAAAAACATAGCCCTGTGTAGCTACTGTGAAGAAAATTTCCTTTCCCCCAAACTCCCTATAGATGCAGAATTTTTACATTTATACAGCGCCAGTTGCAGCTTTTACTGTTGTTGCTGTTTTGTCCCAGCTCACATTCGGTGGATCCCAGATGGCATTGGGAAAGAGGAATCTCCAGGCAGTTCTTTTCAGTGGGATCTTCAGCAGAAGGAACCATGTGTTGTAGAGTCATAGAAGCACAAAAGTTGGAAGGGACCTCTGGATGTCATCCAGTCACACCCCTGGCTCAGAACACTGCCCTTGTCCACCAGGCATAGCTAAGATATTAGCAAAGAGCTAGAGTACTGTCAGTGTAGGCTGGGATGTTCTTCCTTAGACAATTTTGAGAGGTGAGAACTTTGGTAACCAGCCAGTTTCACTGGTGCAGTTTAGTGGTTCTGTCAGTGTTTAAAAGGATGGTAGAGACAGATAAGGATGCCTTATTATATAGACAATAATGGTCATGGCTCAGGAAATAGTGACCATTCTGTGAGCTGTATAAAAGAATTTGTGAACAAAAAAAAACCTTTTCCTCCTGTAGTAACAGTTTGTTATTTGGAAGCAAACTCTTCTACTGAAGTATCTGATTTTTGGTCATGAAGGAAACAGCATTCAGTAGCTCTTTTCATTGTCATACTTGCAAATTCTTTATAAAACAAGGATGCATTGGTGTGCAAGGTTTCAAGAAGGTTGTCCAAAACAATGTGATCTGTTAAATACTTCTAGCTTCTTAAAAAAACCCACTTAAGCCATTCACCTATTGTTCTAATAGGCAACCTTTGTTAAAAAGACAAAAATATCCTAAACACACTGAATACTTTTAGGAGAAAATACTAGTCCTGTAAACAGAGCTGAGAATGTCAATCCAAGTTATCAGTCTTCAAGATAGACTTATTCTGTAGTTTCAATGCTCATTAGTTATATCTTGATGTCATACACCGGAGAAGGATTTTTGTGAAATACAGGGATTTGTGGAAGTTGCAGTGCAGTCAGCCTGGCCTAGTGGCAGATGGACTGCCCTGTTTGTAAAAATAGTACTTGGAAGGCATCTTTAGCACTTGGAGAATGTTAGTGTACCAGGTCAATAGACACTTGTAAAAGAAATCCAATAGTGCTGTTTAAGGAGTAATGCATAATGCATGACAGACCTGAATATGTAGGGGTATGTGCAGGTGTATCTGTTAATTAAGCTAAGTTTCTCTTTACCAAGGTTGTTATTTCTTGCTGAAAAAATAATTCTTCATGATGAATCAGCTATGAAACATTTTTAGCTCTAAATTTCTGCCAAGTATTTTTCTCTCCCGCAAAAAATGAGGTTCAGCCTGAAAGGAAATAATGTTTAATCATACAACATTGCATCATATTTGTGTATGGTGGGCAGTGTGCTGTTGTGTCTGCATAATGAAATTCTTCAGTTTGTTCTTTTCAGAAAAATACAGGGACTGATCTAAGTTATACTCAAGTCATCAGAGAGAGAACAGATGTTGTATGAGGCCTGTCTGAAAAACTGGACTTGAAATAAATGAACTCTTTAAGTGAAGGAGGGGGGGAGTGTATGTTTTCATAGCCCCTTTTCTTATTGGAAGTTCAGAAATAATCTACTAGTTTTTCCCATGTTGAGGGTTTTTTCCCCTAAATCAATATTATTTTCTGAACTACTGCTGAAGTTTTTTTATCATCCAAGCAGTTCATACTTCTTGTTTGTTTGTTTTCCTTTGGGGAAAAAAACAAAGAACTTGTGATCTGTGAAACATTCTAACTAGAAAAGTAAGTGTTGATCCAAAATGAAGAGAAGGAGGGTCAAGTGTCTTTAGCATTTTTTCTATATAAATTTATTGTGTCACATCACAATAAACTATGTAATTTTTAAAGGCTGTGGTGGTTATTTGTCCAAAACTCTTGCACTGGCAAAGGACAGAATAATCTCTGGAATGATGATGAAATATTTGTGTGTATTCTTGATCCCATGTCCAGCCACATGAATTTTTTTGGGGCATAGTTGTGTGGCATGCAAGGATGTAAATTATTCCCATATGCTGAGGAGACTTTTTTGGTCTTTGTATGCAGACTTGAGGGACAAGTTGTTAAGAGAGGTATGTTATGTCTAAAATTAAGTTAGGATTTCTGACTTTCATTAATCTATTCCATTTGTTTGCTTTTATTGCTTTGGCCAGTTAATGGAACCCCAAGCAGTCAATTATCTACCCCAAAATCTACAAAGTCCTCCAGTTCTTCCCCAACAAGCCCAGGAAGCTTTCGTGGACTCAAAGTAAGTGCAAGAACCCTAAATTCCATTATTCATTGAATGTATTCAGTGGTGCTGCAGGGGAAAAAAAAGAAAAAAGGAAGAATGTTACATTGTAGGATAGCCTTGCTGGTGTAATTTTTTGCTAATATGGAATGGAGAATCGATCTGAAGTGAGATTTTTGTATTCTGCCTGGTTAGCAGGATTTAAACACTCAGCTTAGGAAAGGCAGAGGACGATGATGGCTTGAATGCATCAATTTGCCCTCCAAATTTCCCATTGTTTCTTTGTAGACTGCAGAAATCCTCCGAGTAATTTATATTCCTTCAGCCTATATAAATGTAGTATCCTCTTTTCAATGCCTTACATTCTTGTAGCATTGCCTAAATTTCATCTTCCTCTATGTCACACAATTTCACCCCTTAATGCAGTCTCTTGCCCAAAAGCATTTGAGGAGTTCCTTTGGGAGCAGCCTGATGTCTGGCAGATTTTTCTGTGTTGCACTAAGAGAATTCTCTTCCTCTTGCACTTAAAATCTGGTAGCATTTACAGTTCTTGGAGGCTGCTTTGTGCCTTTCACTCAGTCAAAGAAAAAGAACAGTCTGGAGCACAGTTGAGCATCTTATTACTGCATTCGTGCAGCTGTCCTTTCAAGGAGAATTTTCTTATGGAATCACCAATTGCAGCCTTTCTTGAAGGAGACTGGATGGTTTGCACTGATTATTCTCATCAAGTAATAGCTCCCATTGGTGAACAGCATTTGTGAAGAGGCTGCATAATTCTGTGGAAAACTGTTTTCTCAGTTAAGAGACTGCCTAAAGGACGTGATTTGAATAATACTTAGATTTGGGTTTTGACATGCTAATTGTTATGAGGTCTTTGTTTTGCAAGGAGTGTGGCACTGGTTTCTACCAGGCTTCCGTGACAATTCTGACAAAAGGTTTTGATTTCTTTATTTTATTTATTTAATATTCAATTTTTGAACATGTTTGATTGTTTAATTTTTATTGCTTTGTTTAATTCTGTTTGTAGTTATTTGGTTCATTGGGGTAATTTCCTGTTGATCTCTGTCTTTATGTTGTTGTCCTCTACCATCCCATGGCTAGTCTTCCTCCAAAGCAACGTGGGTTGGCCATTGTCCTATAAAGCATTTTCAAGGGCAGTAATAGTTCTGACACTGGAAATGAGAACTGTGTGTCTTAAAATTTGTCTGGACAGCTCCTCTATAGAGCTTACAGTAGAGGACACCAACATCATCAGGCTTGAGACCTTCAGCTGGTCTGCACTATATTTAACAGATGCTCTTTTGTCTTTCTTTAATGAAATTACAAGTTTAGAAACTAGATAATGTGCTTTGGTTTTTTCCACTGCTGTCCTGTCTGCTTTTAGCCAATTAAAGCTCCATTAAGAGAGAGATAATTCTGATAGCAACAAGCAGTTCTCACTGAAGTGGACATGTCCCCTTTCCCTTTTGCTGTCAATTTTGCTCAAGTAGGCTCTTGTACTTTTTCAATTTGGAACTTAATTGATGCTGGATACTAACAAGTTTTCATGGCAAATAATTCATCCCCATATGAGCAAAGAAAACAGGAAAACCAAATTAGGCATCTCAGCCCTGACATGTTACTGAAGTAGTGAGTACCTCTTGCCTTTATTCCATTGGGATCCATCTGCTCAGTAGGAGCATCCCAGCTGTGCTCCTGAGACTAAAGACAGGGAAAGATATCTGGGGAACCTCAGGGTAAATTCCAAAAGGATCAAGTGTGCTGGTCACTCACACTTGTGTCTTCATTATGATTATGTTCTAGTAGGAATGAATCGTAGGGGGTTTTTTGTTTGTTTGTTTTGCTTTGGTTTTTTCTTGTAGAATTGGTTTTGGGACAAATTTTATTATTTTGAGATGACTGCTTTTTCCCTATTGTTAAATAATTGGCTTGTTGCCAAGACTGCATTGCTGCAAACACCAGCAGTTTGGCTTCCTGCACTTGTATAAAGAAGGTGCCACGAGTACAGCTGAATGAAAATGTAGATAAA
>JAWWMO010000138.1:13221971-13249034 GCA_035047845.1 Dendrocincla fuliginosa | reverse complement strand
AGCTGACCAGCAATTGGTCCCCAAAAGAAGATTGCTAGGGTACTCTGCTAAAGTAGGATAACTTAAAGTTTGCTTTCCTGAAATCCAGTGTAGCAACTCTGCTGCGCTTTTTGTGTCATTATACCAGAAGTTTTAAACTCAGCCATTTCATGTCCACACATTACATCCCCCATGAGACTTCTCTGTTCACAGATAGCAAGTCTAGGGAGGCACTGTGCCTAGTTGGCTCACTGAGTACCTGTGACAAGAAATTGTCCCCTACAAACCTCAAGGATTTCTGAGGTCAGTTTGTCACAGCAGTTTGATGTTCCCGCTTAATGTTTAGAAAGTTGAAATCTCCCTTAAGGACAAGGCATGCACCCTGAAACTGGCCACACATCCTTTGTTATTTATAGAGGTAACAACATTCATGAAAGATAGCAGATTAAAAGCATAAGATTATATACTATATTATTTTCAGAAATACCAGCTGTGTGTTTTGGAAATCACTGAAGTTCCACTGGAAATGGGACATGGGCTGCCAGGTCACTGGGCTTCAAAATATCATTAGTGCTTTTGGAATGAGGAACCTGGACTAGGAAAACAACCTTCCAGTCTTAAAAATAAACAGAAAAAGGGCAAAATTAAACTTAAACACCTAGTCTTTTTATGTGATCAAATCTTTAGTGTAACGTTATGAAATGAATGTTATATAAAATAAATACACAATATTAGTTGCTAATAATAACAATGAAAGAAGAAATGCCAACTATAAATGGTTCTATTTGAATTCCTGTTAATTATACTTAATTTCTAATAGTGTTGTGCTAAGAAGCCTTAGTTGTGGAGCCAGGATTCTATTATACCAACTGTTCTCCCAAAAGAGTAAAGAGGTCTCTTTTGTAAAGGGTGCCTATATTTCTGTGTATAAAGACATGAGTCAACAGATGGGCACTGACAGCTCAAGAGAAGAATACCAGAAACCTGTCAGACAATGCTGGTGTAGGATACACTGTGGTATTAGCACAGAAACTATGTGGATTATATCCAGGGTTTTTATTTAGGTCCTGTAGTAGAGGACATTTGCAAGAGGGATTTGAAGTTGGGTGATGAATTGGCTTTATGGATGTGAACGCCTCTCTTCTCACAGCAGAAGGGCCAAAGGTTTCCTAAGTGGATTTTGCTGATCAGTTGTTTGCAGGCTTTCTGATATAATTGATAGCATAATGCACAAATTGTGATTCTGAATTACACACGGTATTCATAGTAGGTGTTACATCGGGCCTGTAATATGAGAGGATGGCATTTCACAGATACCATTTAGATAAGGCTTCTATCTAAAGACCAGATCAGGTGGTAACTATGACAACCTTGCAGCTACAGCTGCACTTCCAGAGCAGAGATTCTCTACTGCATTTTTTCAATAATGCATATGTCGAATGTTAGACACTACTTCAGTTCCTTTTTCTGCAAGGTGCTGATTTTGATTTTGACTGGTTGTATCTAATCTGAAAAGCATAGTGAAAATTACCCTGAAATGTAAAAACATGCCTGACTTCTGCTTTTGTAGCTACCTCCTGTTTTTGCTGTACATGCTAGTGGTGTTCTGATGCACACTGGAGTCTGCAGGCACTGGCACCATACAAAGTAGTAGCAGCAGGGTCTTTATGGCATTTTCTTCTGATGTTTAATTCATCATTAACATAAACAGTATATTTTTTTCTTTGTTTGAAAGGAAAGAAAATTGCGTTTCTTTTTTGTCTTGTTTTCTCCCATTCTGGAGAAATGAAGATTTTTTTATTGCTTAAAGGGATGAAAGACAAACAAGAGCTCCTTTCTGTGAGAGCATTTACCAACAGGAATCCTTTTTACTTCGTGCATAACCACCCTCTTAAATGTCATGGGACTTTAGATGACTGCTGTAGAATTCAACAAAATGCTTTAAAAAAAAAAAAAAGGAAGAATGAAATACAAAAGCTCAAAATCAGTGCCTAATAAATTCTACAGGATTTTTAGACTACTCTAATGAACTGTGGGGTTTTAGCTCTGCTGAATCCTATTGAATTTTTTTACAAGGGTATCAGTCTTTGATCTGCTCACTTACATATCCATGTGTATGATTTTATCTCTAAAGCCCACCAGTTGAACACAGCTCAGCAGAAGGCTGAAGGCAAATTTTGCATGTTGCATTAAGGAAGTAAAAGTGTTGTGCCAGCTCACAAAGAATAAACTGCAGCTGGATCCTGGGATTAATACACCAAGGGAGCCAGGTTGTGGTAGTCAGGGAAACAGCAGGCACAAATGCTGCTGACGAAACAAAACCCAAAATCAAGCCCATTCTGTGAGTTCTCCGTCAGCAACCTCTGTGGGTCGCAATATTCTGTGATAATGATGATGTGTTTATAGGTAATGCCACAATTTGTTGATCAGTTTCTAATTAATGTCTCTCATGTTTTTCTTGCTAGATCCACAGGAAAGGAGTTTGCACTGAAGGTCATAGACAAGGCTAAATGCTGTGGGAAGGTAGTGTACAACAATTTGCATGTATACAGAAGCAGCACTGGCAGCTGCTCATTAGTCATAAATGGTGGGTGTATTTGGGTTTTCTGACTATTTTCAGAATATCTGTTTAACAAGATGATAATGTATTCAAGAAGCAAATAATAAAAGCAGTGAGTGTTAGTCTACTAAATAACAGAGTAAAAAAGCAAACTAATTGTCGTCTCTTTTATTGGACTGACAAAAAAATGCTAATACGCATCCGAAATATATTGGAATTATTTTCATCTGTAAAATATGAGAAAGGAAATTTTCAGCTATATTTGTATTTGTGTAATTCCCATCCAGCTCTGCTTCTATCTTTAATCATTTGGTGGCTCCTTTTATAAGCAGAACATTGATTTGCAAAGAAATGGTTGCAACCATTTCTTTCTCTTTACATACTGTGTTAAAAAGTATCTCTTGAGTTCCTAAAGATTTTTTTTTATTCCAGTTTAAAAAAATAATTCCAAAATTGTCTTTTCAGCAGAACAGCAAGTCATATAATGAGTCCAGTTGTGGGCTCCTCAGTACAAGAAAGATGAGGAGTTAGTGGAGAGGGTCCAGTGAGGTCACTAAGATGATGAGGGGTCTGGAGCATCCTTCTTAGGAGGAGGGACTGTGGGAACTGGGCCTGTTTAGTGTGGAGAAGTAAAGGCTGAGAGGGATCTCATCAATGCATGTAAATATCTCAAAGGCAGGTGCCAAGAGGATGGTGCCAGACTCTTTTTGGTGGTGCCCAGTGATAGGATGAGGAGCAGTGGCCATAAACTGAAGTACAAGAAGCTTCACCTCAACATGAAGAAGAACTTTTTGTTGAGGTGGCAGAGCTCTGGAACAGGCTGCCCAGGGAGATTGTGGAGTCTCCCTCTCTGGAGACATTCCAAGCCCACCTGAATGGCATTCCTGTGTAACCTGCTCCAGATGACCCTGCCTAGATCTCTAGGTCCCTTCCACCCCAAACAATTCTGTGAAATAGATATCTGGGAGTGTCAGAGCCCTTCTTTCCTTTCCTCATGGGTACAGAGATTCTTGAAAAGGAAGAAAACTCACCAACCTACAGCCAAAAATGTAGACTTAAGTGTTGGAATAGATACCAATGAATAAAATGCTTCTATTTTCCCTGCTTTGATGTATTTTAAAACCAAAATGCTCTTAAGGAAGTTATGAATCAAATGGATCCTAGTTAAGTGTCAGCCAAAAAATCACTGAGGCACAGCATTTATTAGCAATCCAATTCTGCATTGAAGTCTCTTTCACAGTAGGAAATACACCATTCTCTTAAGAATGACTGAAAAGTTGGACTTTTTGATGCAGACACCTTATCTTTTTTATGTAAATTATTGCCTGAAATTATTCTGGAGGTAACTTTGTAACCAAGTCAGGGCTATAAATCAAAGGTATCCTTTTTGTTGATTGCTTGGTGTAACTGCTCTGAAGTGTCATTCAGAGCTCCAAATGCTGAATGTGTCCTTGGAGGAGGATGTAGCAAGTCTGTGGGACATTCTTTGTGTAGTAAGGAGCTGTATGATTCTGTGATGACTTTCTTTGAGTAACCCTAACCCTCTGTTTTATGTATGCAGACTTTAAATCATATATTAGGTGCTAGGAGATGAGTGTTCCAGCCTCCCCATTGTTCTATCTCATATTCCCCAGGTTTATTTAGAAAATTTAGAAAGGAATCTTAAAAATGCATAACCGCGAGAAGAAGTGCTAGAATTGCCTTTCTGAGATTGAAATGTTGCAATTTCTTCAGCTGTGGGAAGGGTGACCCAGCACATTCCGCTGCAAACAGAATTTTTGGATGATGTGTACAGCTTGCAGCTTTAGATGGTGTTTATTACTTGTCTGAGTCAGCTGCTTAGGTATCACAAATTTCAATGGTCCAGAGACAGGCAATCTATTTTATACAGCAGTGTTTAGACATATTTTCCTTGTATCTTTTTCCCTGCTTTAAAATAAATTGAAAGATCAACCCCATGAGTGCATACTTGCCTTGAAAACACCCATCCAGCCCAAATATGGATGACTTGAATGTTGCTCCCTGCTCCTTAGCAGCTGATCTTGGATGTCCTAAAACTTGCATGCAGTTGATTAATGTATTTTCCACAGGTGGCTTAAAAGTTAATTACACAATAATTTCTCTGTAAGTAAATCATATTAATGTAGACTTAAACATATATTGCATTATTCAGGAAAATATCATAATGGCTTTGAAAATTACTACTTTTTATATGGCAAAATGCAGCAAAACAGTAGGGTGGATAACTACATAATCACATTTTGAGGACTTTTTAAAAAATAGTATTGTTTATTTTAAATAAATAATAGTTATGCCTGAGCTTTATTTAAAGCAATTAACAATTTAGTCAAGTGAAACAAAGAAAGCAAAGATAAAGCTATTGTGCCTGAGTCATAATTAATGGATGTAATAAATTTTAATACATTATCTGTTCTTTAGGTAGAAGAAGCTATAATAAAATTTCAGGTTTTGCTTAATGTTAATGCTTAATGGACTCTTAATGTTAGTTTTGAATTTACAGGCTTCCATCCCTAAGGCTTAGTATGCTGTGGCTGTTCACTTCTGTCTGGTGATGAGATTCAGCATTGTGTTTAACAAAATTGCTTCATGTTTGTTTGTTTGTTTGTTTTTCCTCCAGAGCACTTTGCTTGGAGCAGACATATGTTTGTTCAGAATGACAATTGATGCTCTTTCAAACTGAATTTCAAAGGTGTGACTGTTTAACCCGTATATGCCGCACCGTACTCCCACGAAATGAGATGCACACGTGGCATGTGGTTTCTGAGTTACGTAGCCACATAAAGCTTTGGCAGAAACACAATGCATCTGTAAATAACCCCGGGAGAAGAAGGTGAAGTAGCACAAGGTCTTCAATCACCGCCTGTGCACAGTGGATCACGTCTCCTTCCAATGCTCTGCTCACAAATGCATGAAGTGCATGCTACTAATCGGTGCATTAAACATGAATAAGTTCCCAGTTCAGTGACATGATTTGTTATCTGCCAAAGTGTAGGGGTGCTCGTGTTTTATGCAAGCATTGGTACTTACTTTGCAGTGAACCTAAATATGTCTGTATTCCAATATTTATAAAGGAAAATTAAAATCGTTCTTTCGGATGAAAGGGCCACGTAAATTTTTTCGCTCTCCAGTGTTAACCATGTGCTAAAATGTTCTAGAAAACAAGACATTTGAAACTAATTTGTTCTTGAAAGCCATTACTTCCTCAGAAGTATAGGAAAGGGGAAATTAAACTCAATCTGTGTGCTGTTAAGCTGTTGGAGTCACAACAATTTAACTGAGCTATTACACATTTTGCAGATTGTAAATCTGAACATACATATAAAATGAACTGAAAACCATAACCAACACAGTTATATTATTTTTTCTTGTATATATTCCACAACTTCTTTTAAAAAATTAAAGTCCTTGAATAGAAATCCTAGGTAATCTGTCCTTGAGTAACCTACGCTAAATGAGAGGTGAAGGCTGGAGAGGATCAAGAACATGTTAACTATTGATGAGGGGTGACAGGTTACAATGCTCCAGCTTGGGGGCAGAAAGGTTCTGAACTTAATTTCACCTCATAATACCCACATAAGAATATAATCTGCACTTCCTGACTTGCGGGCGTGTTCTGGTTTGTTTTTTTTTTCCAGAGATATCCCATTGGTTATGTGTGTGAAATCTGGTGTTCTAAATTAAATGTAGTCAGTGATGAGATACAACTTCATATCCAGCATCTGAGAAAACCCTCTACTATATAAACTAAAGAAAAAAAAGGGTGCTCACTGATCGAGTGATCAGCTGATCAAAGGAAAAGTGAATTGGCAATTTTATGTCTATTCAGATAAACTTCCATCCTCTTCTGAACAGGAACACCTGATTGAAAATGAAGTGTCTATTCTGCGTCGAGTGAAGCATCCCAATATCATTATGCTCATAGAGGAAATGGACACCCCAACAGAACTCTATCTGGTGATGGAGCTCGTCAAGGTAAGACTGGGGAGGCTTTAATTTGGACTTCTCTGGGTTGGTGTGAAATCTGAGCAGTATCTAGGAACACTAAGATCTTGGGAGATGTAATCATAAAAGATTTCAGTGGCAACCTGCATGTTTAATCATAAAAATACTCTTGTCAATTAATTATATTGATGGAATTTATCTCTCCTGAGTTGTAATTAGACTATTAGCACAGATTTGAGGTAGTTTTGCAATGTGCACAGTCTAGACAGAAATGGGTAATGGTTATTATATCATGCTTACTATATGCGGAGGTGATAGTGAGAAGTATTTACTAACAGAACACTTGTATTTATTTCACTAATATATTTATTTAATAATTTGCTTTAAAGAAAGTAATGAATTTCTCTCTCTGTGATGATTTTGTCTTAATTGACAACAGATAAGACAAATAGTTTAAACTCAAGTGATTATTGTCCAAGAAAATTAAAACACAAAAAAATCCCACCTGTTTTGCCTTTATCAAACATTCATATGCCTTATTTCCAGTTCACCAGTGAAGAGATGCTGCTTTTACACGTGTACAGAGAAAACAAAAATGCTCATTTTGCTGTCACCTTGTGAGCCAAATACACAAGTTACATCATTTTGTAGTGCAGTCTGTTGTCTGAGTGGTGTACATGCACAACAACACTGCACATCAGGTTGGCTGGCATGTCAGATCCAAATACCATGAGCAGCAGCACTTCTTATTTCTGTCTGAAACATTGTTAGAATCAGGAGTCCCCTCTGGAGTAGTTGCCAGCCTGGGAAACCTCTAAGAAAAGCGTGTAGCTGTTGAATTCATAATTTCTGTAGCCTACTCATTTCCTTTCTAGAAGTTATTTTTATATATTGTAAGCTTTTTTGGGTTTCAAGATAGTATTTTTTTTAATATATATTTTAATTCACCACCATCTTGGCCTGTATTTCCTGAACTGCTGCTTCTCTACCCATGTGTATTGAAATGCTTGGAATGCCACCCACAGCTCAGACAGATCACTCCCACAGATGTATCCAGGGTAACCATCATAGAGACACCCACATCAGATTTGTTGCAATTACTGAAAATGCTGCATAAGAAACTTGCCCACGTGTTGTTATGTATACCAAGAGAAATAGGCTATCCATGAAACAGACACATTCAGAAATCACCTGTAGGTACTGCACTTTGGTGTATCATAGAATCAGTGGATTCATTTATGGTGGAAAAGATCATTCTTGTCTTGTATGTCCTCTTCAGCTATATTTATTTGAGATTTTTGCAATATCTGTAGAAATTCAGATTTGCAGTTCATTACAATTGCTGAATATTTGTTTGTTAGGGTTTTTTTAGTGTTGGGCTAATTTACTTTAGGCTTTACTGAAAATCAGGATTGTTTTTTTGCTATGTCAAAGGTATTATAAGATGAAGAAAAGGGAAACTGTGTGCCTGTACCTGTAGGTAATATAAATGAGTGATCAAAGGCAGGAAGATGAATAGAATGAAATCAAGGCAGGAAAGATCTGTGATTTGTCCAAACTCAGACGGAAGAAGCCAGGAGTACAGCTGAGACTTTAATGTAGATGACCCAAGTCCCAGTCTAGTATTTTTTACTGTTTAACAGGAATTCGAGCGTGCCTTTTGTAAAGGAAGATTTTACATTATTTTGGTTGGTTTTTTATTTTGTGAAATATCAATTTATTTTTCACACAGTCATCTTTTTTTTTCCTGTTATGTAGGGAGGAGATCTATTTGATGCTATCACTTCATCTACAAAATACACAGAGCGAGATGGGAGTGCAATGGTCTACAATTTAGCCAGTGCTCTCAAATACCTTCATGGTCTCAACATTGTGCACAGAGACATCAAGCCAGAAAATCTTCTGGTATGTCCCATTTATTATCTTAATATTTTCTCTTACTTTGTTCTCATTAATGCAAAGGCTTGTATATATAAATGTCAAGGAGCTGAGCAGAGAACAGCAGGCATATTAATTTAGAATAAGCATGTATGAAACAAATCTGCCATGAGATAGCAATCACCATAATGCAAGAGAGCTGTGCTCAAACCTGTCCTTAGACTTAGCTTTATTTGCATTTTGATTGGCTGCCATTTGGGTAAGCAGGAGTATTGTCTCACAAAACAATGAATTTTAAACCTATGTCGATGAATTATTTATTAGTTTACAAGTGGGAGAAAAGGTGGGCTGAGTGCCATTTCTTCCATTTCTTTGAACGATCATATGGTTACCATCTGAAGCCTTCTTTTTCTTTTTTCTTTTTCTCTCACTGTTGTAGTAGGATCATCTTTCTGGTGATTTACCACTATTCCAGCTGGGAATTAACTCTCTACATATGTTTATTTTGTCCTGTAGGACTGACTACTTCTGTTTCCAGCAGAGACATAAAACAACTGTGGTGACAAGAATTACCATGAAGTCCCTAGTCCACAGAGGGCATCTTTCCCATTCTGTTCACAGAATAGGATCAGCATATGCCATTTGCTTATGCTCAGAGGTTATACTTGTGCATTACATATTGGATATTAGATGTTAAGTGTCATGCACTGAACAAACAGGGCCATAATCTCCCCTCCCTGAGCCACTGGCATCAGGAATGCTGGTGGCTTTCATCAGCACTTGCAAGGCTTTTCTTAAACTCTTCTGTGGTGTTTGTCAGTCCTGTTTAATGAGGTTGCATCTAGAGTAGGAGCCACGGTTTATCCCGGAACAGATTTTGCACTGTTACAAGGATAGGGCTACACAAGCTGAAAATATTCTCTAATTCATAGCGAGTTCCTTCCCACCTAATTCCACTGACAGTGTTTGGCAAGTTAAATAAACCTTTCAATAAATTAGATTGTTTAGCAAAGGAAAGGGAAGGGAGGCTTCTGGAAAATGCAGTCACAGCAATATGGCACTTAAGAGTGAGAAAGGGAAGGTGGAAGTCTCCCATTATCAGTTCATCTCCAAAAACACAGACAGTCCAAAGAAATTTTAAGCTCTCATTAGTGATTGAATCAGTTATAAATAGGCATAAATGTCCTTTCTGCCTAGAAAGCCTGAAGAGATTACTCAACAGATGCAAATCTTACTGTGACTGGCAGTGGCAGAATGTAAAGATAACATACTGGTATTGAATGTAAATGCAAATAATTACTATCAATTGCTACCTCGAATTGCAAGTAGTTTTTTCTGCACAGGGTCATCCAGTTATCTGAATTCTCTTTACTAGTCATGCATTTAAAAATGCGAGCTCTGAGAGTAATAGCACTTACGAAGGTGTTATATAAAGGAAATCAAGAGTTTCCACTAATGATATGAATTGCACACAGGAAAGAAGGACAGTATTGCTGCCTTAGCAGTGTTCTGTTGTTTGAGAAAACCAAAGAAATTCAGCCATTCTGGAGATGATAGAGTCCTACTTTCTAAAAAATGGATCCCTTTGAAATTATGCTAATACAAATATTTTACTTTAAGAATGAAACTGAGATTAATATATTAGGGGGAGGATTCCTTTGTATTGGTCTCGTTTGCTTTACTCTTGCTATCACTGCTGTACAGCGCTTTTCTTTGTATTGAAATTCAGCTTCTTTCATCAATAAAATGACTCAGAGGTAGACTCAGGGCTAGATTATTTATGGGACTTCTGGTAAGATGCACTTGGGTCTGCACAGAAACATAAACACTTCTCAGTCACCTTTCTCACTCCTGTACTGAACTTGCCTAGACTAAACTTAGGGAAGACATTTGCTGATGAAATACCCAGTATAACAACTGACTAGATTTTTGCCAAGTTAACAAGATGTTAAACAAATCTGATTGTAGCTGCCAGTCCCATTTTAAATGCTAGGTCCCAATAAAATGAAAGTATAGTATTATACTTTACTTAATATATTTAAAACTTCTCAGCATTCTAGAATTGGGTATTTCCTTCCCCCCTCTTTAGTTGCTTGAGTCTCTGTCATGGTCTGACCTACATAGCTGGCAGACAGCTCCATTGAACACTAGCTGCAATCAATGGTAATAGCATTTTCCTCTTTTTTCCCCACAGGGCTGTGGAAATTGCCTCTTCTCCCCATCTTCTCAATGTGATGATGATTATTTTCCAGACAAATTAAAAAAAAAATGCAGATGTTCTCTTCCGCATTGTGTTTTTATTTTTGTGATTCTAGGTATGTGAATATTCAGATGGAACCAAGTCTTTGAAGCTTGGGGACTTTGGACTGGCGACTGTGGTTGAAGGACCCTTATATACTGTCTGCGGTACACCCACCTATGTGGCTCCAGAAATCATTGCAGAGACAGGGTAAGAAGGACTGAGACACAGGCCTTGTAACCAGTTATTTTTGGCAGGTAGCTCCTAACTATATTAAGAACTACAATGTTTTAATAGGCTGGCCCTCCATCTTTCTCTAACTAAACCATCCATGGGCATCGTTCACAGTTCCTCAAAGAGACCAGTTTTTTCACTCAAGAATTCACCTTTGCCTCCTTACCCACCTCCCTTGGCCATGCTGGTGCAGTGGAGTTCATTGATTTGTGCTCCCTGCCTCAGCTCGGTGTTCAGAGCTCATTGCACCAGCCATGGCAGCTGCTTGGGGGAAAACAGACAAGCAAAATGCAGTGTTCATATTAGAACTGGAATAACTTATATTGGAAGAGGCTCCAGAGGTCACCCAGTCTAAACCTGTTCTCAGGGCAGCTCTAATTAGATCATGTGGATTCAAGTGACCTTGTTTGGGTGACATGTGCTGTTTGGTAACTGTTTAATTAAATAACACCATTTTTCTGTATTTAACAGGTTGTTGCATAAGTACACAATAATTTTGTAAAATGATAAAATTTCATGAGTCATCCTTCTTTTTAGACCTATTAGAGCTCCACTCCGTGCTATAGCTGTCTTGCCATACCTGTGACCCACTCTTAATTTGGTCTTCTAATGGAGGGAGGTTTGTTGTATTGTTTCAGTCATTGTTCAGTGCATTTGTCGTATTGAGAAATACTTCACAGCTGCAGTGAGCTCAAGTGTCAAAGGGCACTTCGTCTGCGTGTTTTAGATTTTAACAAACTGAATCTACTGGAGAGAAAAGAATAGGGCAAAAGACCTCTGTGTGACCTGTAGTGTTTTAATTTCTGTGCTTTGAAAGGCAAGTGCAGTTCTCTTTGGCTGTGTTACTCCAGAGACTGGAGGATCGGTGTGAGTCCTGTTGCTTAGCAACACATGATAACCTTACAGATACTTCACTAGAGGGACTGAGAAGGCACATCCTTGTCTTTCATCATCACTGATTCTGGATTGGGAAACCTTGAATTTGAGTATATTCAGAAGAACCTGGAGAGCCTTGAGGCTCATGGTGGATTTGAAAAAAAGAAAAAGAAAAATCATAGAATCATAGTTTCCTAAAGTTGTGAAGAAAAAGGTGCTTAGGTACAAAATATGTTACCACATCATCATCAGCTTAGAACAGATTCTCGTGTATTCACGTCAATGCATTCTTTTTTTTTTGATTTGGAATGACAATTTTTTTAAATTCAGCACAAGTAACACAGTCTTGTTTTCTCAGATATGGCTTAAAGGTGGATATTTGGGCTGCAGGTGTGATCACATACATACTGTTATGTGGATTTCCACCTTTTCGCAGGTGAGTGTCCAAGGGAAAAACAGTAAAAAGAATCGAGTTCTTTCTGAGCGAGCCTTAACCTTTCTCCCTGAAGAAGGCATCCCTTGGGGGGAAAAGGTGGATTAGATTGACACGTTTTCTTTGTGTTTTTGTTCTTTGCTTTACATCGCTTTCACTCGTCCCTCTTTTGAGGTTGTGGGATGATTTAATCTGTGTGTTTGCCCGCGGGAGCCGCCGGCTCGGCTGTGCTGTGTGCAGGGATGCGGAGGATGCAGGGATGCAGGGATGCGGTGGCAGAGCCGGGTCTCCTTTTGTCTCCCCGCGATCCATGGGGACGCGCTGCCCTCTGGTGTTTGCGCCGGGACCCGGCAGCTCCCGGCTCCGCAGGGCCCGGGGATTCGCTTATCCTTGCCTTTTTAACCTTGGTAGCCTCTCTCTGATAAAGTGTCACACGAGCGGTGGGGTTTGCAAACATCATTCGTGCCACTCGGTGTCACAATGTATAGGAGCTGCACTGAACATCAAATGGATGTGCTTGGTGCCTCAGCAATTCATTCTTTTCACCAGGGAATGAAAAGGAATTGGCATATTGAAATACTGAATTCTCCCCTTAACACATCGTTTGTTAACGTATGGTTTGTTCATTTTTACAGCAAAATACCTAATTTTTAACTAAACCACCAGTTTGAGGGTATTTTGCAAAGAACATAATATAAGCAACTATTTAAATGGAAAAATATTACTTAGTTTAGGTATTTGGTTTTTTTTTTCTGTGACTAGTTCATGTTTAAAACTGGAAACTTGTTTTGAAAGATACAGTATATAAATGGTAATTTCTCTGAGTAAGGTTTGGGGGTTAGGTTGGGTGGATGTTCACAGTGGCTACAGCCAACAAACAGGATGAAAACCAAAAATCCTGCTGCCATTGATCTCTGAATAGTCATGATACCATATTTGTGATATAAAAGTATTTATCCTTTTAATATCAGTAGCCAGTCAGTACTTATGATGCATTTAGTTTACTGTGTTTTGCATACACAAAATCCTCTTTGGATTTTGAAAATACTCCTGTGTTGATAGTTTAAGAGATGAGGCTCATTTCACTACACTTCTTCACCCTATCAAATGCTTTCTGTAGCAGATTCTTTAGAACTAGGCTGGCAAGTGACTTACTTTTTAATCCCCTTTTCTGTTCCTGTGTGTTACTATGCAGTCTCTATTCCAGTGAAAGAGCTTTCTCTTCAATATTAGTTTTTCTGTTCTCATCACTTCTGACAGTGTAACTCTAACAAACAGCTCAGAAGTGTTGCCTCTATATAAATGTGAGAATTATACATTTCTGGTAGTTATTAACATCATTTCTGTTCCACCCCCAAATCAAGTTAAGAATTCACATGACAAATTGACTTCTTTATTACTTTTTTCCTTACTGCTGTTCTGCAGTGAAAACAACCTTCAGGAAGACCTCTTTGATCAGATACTCGTTGGGAAGTTGGAATTTCCTTCTCCCTACTGGGATAACATCACTGATTCAGCAAAGGTACCGATATGTTTTCTGACAAGCCACTGAAAAGATGTTGCTCTGTTGGAAAGGCAGAGTAGAAGAGTCAGAACAGGCTCTTACCCACTGCTCCAGCTGCTGTGCCTTTTTACTTTGGTTTAGCCTACCAGTGTTTGATGAAAGCTCAGGTGTTTCAGGCTGCTGTGTTGCTGTTTGAGTGAGTAAGGGTAGCAGAATGCCAACTGCATTCAGTGCACATCACATGATACTCAGTTTACCTCATGATGGACTGTTATAGCAGCGTCAGTGCTTCAGCTGCCTAATGAATGTGTCTGAATTTTTCCCTCCTATTGCTCTTTAAAAAAAGAAAAAATATTGCTGTGTGGACTGAATGCAGTTGACATTTCTTCCTGTTTTACTTGAGCCAGTCATTAGAGCTTTTCAAGAGGTACAGCCACTGCTAAATGCCATTGATAACAGTTCTTGTGTTATCATTGCAATTTTGTTTAAAATGACTGTAGCGGCAGGATAAAGGTTCTGACCTGTAAGCCCTGCTACTCAAGATAAATCACTAATGTGCTCTGAATGATATTTGAAGGCTCACCAGCAAGTGGAGATTGTTTTATTCAGTCAATGAGAAGTTGCTTTTTTTCTGTATTTCCCAATGGCTGTTTATCCATTTACCAACATTTCCCAAGCTCTGGTCATCTCACCCACTTCCAGGGATGCATTCTGAACAAACAAGGCCCTCAGTCTTGATACTAAATGTGATCTCTCACCTCAAACTCACAGAGTTGGTTGGTTGGGAAGCCTCTCAATTAGGTATGTTATTATCTGCTTGGAGAAGCCATTTTTTTCCACCCAGGTACAAAGAAAATTGCACTGAGAGGAACTTAGTGCCACAGTATTTTCAGCTGTAATATCCTTCCCAGCTCTTCTCAAACTATTTTTTTTTCTTTTTTAATACAGGAGTTAATTAGCCTGATGTTACATGTGAATGCTGAGGCCCGATATACAGCAGCACAGATCCTAAGCCATCCCTGGGTGTCAGTGAGTAAATCACATTTTCCTTGTCTCTAATTTGCTATTAAACCTGGAAATCTAAGCATTAAAGTATAAGTTTCAGAAACAGCAAGATATTTCTACTAGGTCCATTTCTGTTTATGGAACCACTGGTCCCATTTCCACGTAAAGGAGGACAGCCAGAGTTTCCCTTCAGCTGCAGCAGCAGTGGCAGCTGCTGGGCTCTGAAGGACCAGAGGGAGGCTGTCACCTTCTGACTGATGCACATAGGCTGATGGCTGCCAGGTCCTTCAGCATTTTGGGCAGCAGCAATGGGGAACACCAAAGAGCATTGATTGATTTAAAATCAGTTTGTATTAATAAATACTAGGCTTATATGTACATAGTTAATGTTTATTTCCACACATATTTTAAAAGAGGGACTGAGTATGATCTGTGGAATTCTGGGACACAAGAGAAGACAACTATAATGAGTGTGTGCATAACAGCTCCTCTGAAGGACACTTAGGACATGATGGGCCATTTAATATACTGATATAAAAGAAATCCAAATGACAAACATGCTTATTATTTTAACATTATTTCAAGCACGTTATTTTAAACATGCTTGAATCAAACTTGCAGCTTTTCTCTTTTACTCAGTTGCATTCAAGCATACTTTTGGGGTGTTTTTTTGCTAACTTCAATATTGTGTTTGTTCTTTTACAGGATGATGCTTCCCAGGAGAATAATATGCAAGCTGAAGTAACAGGTAAACTGAAGCAGCACTTTAATAACACCCTACCCAAGCAAAATAACACATCTGCTGGGGTTTCTGTCATCATGGTAAGAGAAATGAATATTTTCATACATTGATATTATACTTTGCATAATTTCCTAACAGTGCTCTCTGAGCATGTGTGGTGCAAGAATAGCAAAACCCAAGCTAGAATAGTCTCTAATTCTAGTCTTTATTTATGTATAATGTGGATAGTCTCATCATTGCTTGAGAGCAACCAAATCTATCACAGTGTGCTACCTATGCTATAAAAACAAGTTTTCAAACAGAAACATGTAAACACTAAGTAGGTGTATGTTGAATTTGAAATCTTTCATTATAAAAACTGTGATTTGGTTTTTTATAATCATACTGACCATGTAGTTAGTTAAGCAGGCTCTTCCCCTGTGCCCTACCAAGTATTGCTCGATCTTGAGCATACTGTTGTTCAACACTATGCTTGCCAGGACTCCATTTCAGAAACTTTCTTTGTAGTATTGAATGTTTGCCACATGAATTTTGTCCTCACCCAACCCCTGCTACATTTTTCTGTTCCCTAACGGGGAACTTTCTTCAAAGCATACAACAGAACCCTGAGGATCTACAGCTTCTACAAAACAGTAATTCCAGAAGGCAGATGTGTGAATCATGGTAGAAGAAATGGAATTTACTGCACTTGTAATTGCCCAGTCACTTTTGCAGAGAATATGCAACTGCAGTAGTGATTGAACTGTCCTTACTGTGGTCTGTCCCTGTCTGATGCAGGGATGGACACTGCACACACAGAGTATCTACAGTCCCTAAAAGAAAAATAAAATCATCTGTGATAGTAACATAACAGTGATTTCCTCCCCCACCCCTTCCCGTTAGTATTAATTACTCTCATCAAAGTCCAGCCCACTTATCTTAACAAAGAATTGTTTTAATCATCTGAAAGTCAGTAAATTTAAATAATGTTTCTTTATACATACATGTTTTTGCAAATACGTTTACATGAATTAAATAGACCAACACTTTAAATGTAGGACAAGTGATAACATAAAAATGAGATAAGTCAGAAAATGGATTTCAGGTTCATGCTGTTGTCTACATTTCATTTGACAGTTTGACTTGACAGTTTGAGAGGGACTTCAGAGCTTCATTCTTTATACTGTTGAGACTATGGATAAGCCTGAAGCTGAAAACTGGTATAAAATGCACTATGTGTAATAAGAGCAATTTTAATTCTAACTCTCAGCCCCTCTCCAACTTGCATGCCACTTAAGCCTGTCTCAGATCTCTGACACAGCATAGCTTCTGGCTTCTTATTGGTGTGGGTTTTTTCTGATTCTGTTAGCTACTGACATCCCTTCAGCCAGGAAAGTACACCTCATTTCCCCCTTTCCTGCCTTATTTCCTTCTAACAGGTATGGAAGGATGTAAATGCATAATTATTTCTGAATGCAGCTCCCACTTATTGCTGAAAGGAAAAGTAAAATTTCGATCCAAACCACTGTGATCTAACGAGGGGCAAGTCCCCAGTTTGTTATTCTTGCCCTGGTTTATCTTGAACATTGAAATTTAGTTACCTTTGTGTTCGGAAGTTCTTCACTTGTACTAGCACTCATTGCTTAAAAACATTCAGCTTCAGACAAGCACACCTTGTAATTCTCGTGTATTGCAGCGCATTGCTCTATCAGTCCACCTGCATATTTAATGGAATCCCCTTTAGCATCACTTCATTCCAATACTGTCACCTGGCCAATGCAGATAATACCATCCTGTGGCAGATAAGTAAAACTGCACATCCCCAGTCCAGTGTTCTTGCACAGGAGGCTCCTGCTGCCCCCAAAAGCATGTTGCTGTTAATTCATTACTGATTTTTTTTATTTTTTTGTCAATTTTAAAATGTTCTGTAAATCTAAATTTGTTGCAATTGTGTTAGTTCTGCTTAAAGTAAGTCTAGTTTCTGTCCCTTGCTTCCTTCCTTTTTCCTCCTTTCCCAATGCCTGCATTGCTTTCCTCTGAGTAGGTCCAAGGCAATGGTACGTACTAACTGCAATGCTTTGTTCTGCTGCACAAAAAATACATGTTCTCCATTTTTAACAAGAAAGGAGAAATAACTGAGCCAGTCTGAAGTGGAAAAAGCTGTACAGCCACACAAAACCAGGAAAGGAATATCTTTTAAGCACTTTAAAAAAAGAGAAGTTCTGTCTTAAGCAATGTATATTTGAAATATTCTAAGCAAACACTAATATAACTATTTCTTACTTCCTCAGACAGATCCTGGTCTATTCTCCTGGCACTAATTTTGTGTATGTGTATATATTATCATATCTAAAAGCAATTAGAAAAAGAGAAGAACTCTGTGGTGACAGACCCAAAGAACAAAACCACTGAAATAAACATTGTTTCTATTTAAAATAAACATTTTACTTGTCACTTCCTTTTATGATACTACAGAGCTAGTCAGAATGAGTCCTAAATTAGTAAAAAACATTCTTACTTAGCTACAGTAAAATTAAGCCTTGTCTTAAATCTTTTTCAAACAGAAAATCCTAAATAGGTAGGTATTGCTTTGGACAAGGTGTGACAACTACCAGAAGCTGCTGTGAGGACAGCACAGGAGAAAATTACCATCAGCATGAACTGAAAGCACATCCTTCCCTTTTACAGAACTTTACCTGTTCTGCCACTGAAGTAGCAGAAACTGCTTTATTTAAAACTCTTTTTCCAGCAAGTGAAAAAGGCAATGCAATCCTGCCAGCAGAGCAGCTGCCTTGGTAATGATAAAACCTCAAATCTCAAAAGCCCAGATCCAGCTCAGCTAGTCACTTCCTTGCATGCTCTGTTTGCAGATTTAATTGTTAGTAGCAGAGAATTCAGGTGTGTAGTATGGAATTATCTCCTGGTACCTTTATGCAGGCAGGCTAGTGATATAACTCACCAAAAAATTACAGCAGTAAAACCTACACACCATAAATTGAAAACATTAAAAATGCTTAACCTTTTTCTTTGGTAACTTCTATACTCAGTATTTTGGTCTGGAAGAGCCTGGCAGGAAGGTCTTGGTGGCAGGAGGGGCATCATAAGGTTGCTTGCTCCCTCCCCTGCCCCAGCACACAGCCATAGCATTATATAAAATAGTTTCAGCACAAGAGTCTGAGTGAAATCAGTTCCTGAACAACAAACCTTCCACATATATCCAAATCCTGGGAGTCCTCTGAGAAATCAAAGGTACTAATTCAGCTCTTTGCTAAGTCAGGTAAAGGAGAAATCTGAATTCATCACTCCCAAATGAAATAAGTTACATGATCAGTTTGGAAAAAAGAGGGTAAGTACCTTTTTTCTGCTGTCCTTGATGACTTAGATGCAATAAACCACATCTAGAAAAAGAAATGAACCATGCTAAATTTAACTTGTATCAGAAAACTATTTCAGTATTAAATATTGTATTGAATAGTGTATTAGTCAAACTCCACTGAAAACACAGATAAATTATCATATTAGTAAGGCAAATCCTCCTGAGCAATCAAAGAAATTCCTAAGGAAAAGGCAGAGCACCCAGCCTTACTTACAATTAGCACCTCCCAGTTGAGAAGATGAAATTCCACGTGGCAGAGTTGGATAATTCTTACACATCCACATGCAGGAGGTGCCAGACATGTATTTGTGCTCTGCTCCTCAGTTAGGTGCATTTAGAAAGCACCAGCTGTACATGACCAGAGTACCTTGCACAGTTCTGAATAAACAACAAAATACTTAGTTTGCCTGTTTTAAATTAAATCTGTATTAGCACTGGCACTTAAAGCTCTTCCACAAAGTAAATAGCTAAGCCAAGGAGTATATGGATTTATAATCAGTATCAGCTTTCAAACTGGGAACCAAGACCAATTACATTGCTCCTCAAAGTCTTAAAAAGCAATTTTGACATGCATTTTTGACACAGGAACTAGCAGATTTCCCTCTAGGTCACCTCAGACATCGCACTAGCAATTAAACATTTTCCTCTGGTTTAATATAACTTGCAGTATCCTTCAGAGGGTATGGAAATTGTCATCTTCAGCAGTGCTTCAGTACCACATACTCCAGAAAATCCACCTACTGCACTGTGGAGTCTCAGTTTTCATTCTAACCTGTTACTCTTTTCCAGTAAACATCTTTTTAAGTATAGAATTCAGAAATTACACATTTTTGTCACCATATCAGCTTCATGAAAGGTCATTTGCCTACTCCCAACAATAAGCAGAGAAGCAGACCCTTTAAGATAGAAAGAATCCTGAGTTTTCCATCTGTCACCTCCACCAAGGGCTCCTCTTCTGCACCATGTAGTTTGTTACAGAAAATGTATTACTGAATTCTCACTCAGCATCACGTGATTCCTTGTGTCTGCAAAAACACAGGTACATAAATTTTGTACCACAACCACTCACACCATCTTTTTTCCACATCAGACTTGCAAGACAAAATTTTAAGCTTGCAACATCATGGCAAACATCTGTCTGGAAAATAAAGTTTTCCTTACATTTTCCAAAGTCAGCAACACAAAACGCTACCATTCATTATATATAAGAACTCTAATGTTATTTCTCCTTTTTTTCCTGGCTGTAATGCATGCACTTAATGTCTTGTAGATCGTTTTAACCTTTAAATTAAGACAGGGCTTTATTTACCTGCTGTTTTCCTGATTTGCCTTGGGGTTTTTTTGTTTTTTTGTTTGTAGAACACAGCTCTAGATAAAGAGAGTCAGATTTTCTGCAGCAAGCGCTGTCAGGACTCTGGTAGAGCTGGAATGGAGAAAACTTCTGCAAGTGCTGCTGCAGCTGCTGATCCTCATGTGGCTGGGTCCCAGACCCTCTTCCCTGCTGCTGCTGCTGAGCCACTCAGATGCCCCACGCTGCCTGCCTCGGCATCTCCTGAGCTTGCTGGGGATCAGCCTGGTGCGTAGGACTGAGGAACACAAACCCAAGTAAAGCTCCCCACGCTCTGGCCACAGCTCCTCTTCATCCCCCATGACTGTTTTTGGTTTGTGTGCACCTCTCGTGGCGAGCCCAGCCAGGCTCTCATCTTCTTTCTCATAGTGGGTGAGTGAATGTGCGCTTTGAGTGCTCTTTGCCCTTGTCTTCAGAACAGCGGTAGGGGAAAGACTCTGGCAATGTTAGATGGTTTTTAGGTTGTCTGTGTTAGTAATTAACTCCATTTCACACAGCCTTGGGCTCTAAATAGACTAACTTATGGTGTAGCTAACCATATTTTTATATGAGCAGTGACCGAGCCTCCCCTCTACGAGCAGGCCCTGCTCAGTTCTTCTAATGAGAATTCTCAGAACAGTGGGAGAGGAAGACAAGAGATGAAACCTTCTATTTGCCTTCTGTTCCAATGCCTCTATTTTTAGCCAAGTTCCTACTAAACTTGAAGAGGCGAGTTTTCATGAAAAATTTTTTAGCGGACTAACTGTAAAATATCATGACACAAACATTGGAGATAGAGAGGGAAGGATGGTTGTTTTCCATCACGTTTGTTATCTAACTTGCAGGCAGGGTAGTGTGTAGGTAATATGAATTTCAATAAAGTGACTTGGGATGTAAACATGAGCACTGGACATATATTTGTAATGAAGACTGGAGTGAAGGAAGCCTTTTTGTTTTAGCCATTTTCTCTCTTAACCACAAGTGTCCCATCCACACCTTTCTCCAGGGTCAGACTACCTATTAGATAAAGTAAAACTAGGGAAAGCCTGCTGCATGTGATCTAAGCTACAATGAAGGGAACAGCTCCCAGTTGCAGGGGATGCTGATAGAGGAGCTGCCATCAATAGCCATCAAGGGCTGTCAGTGCTATCCCCCTCTTCACCTGGTGCAGGCACTGGAAACAAGGATTGGGGAGCAGCTATCCTTAACCTGCAGTCACAAAATAGACAAGGTTTTATCTTTACCATAATGCTTAGTTCAATATAGTATGTATTCAGCTTAATTCTTTTCCATTGCTCGTTCTTAAGAATTGGTCATAGTTCATTTTCTCTCTTAGCTATACTTTCTACTAGAATTGTAAAAGAAAGACCTGCAATAAACTTTCTTCATTAAAAAAACAAACGACAAAAAGTCTCATTTCTTTGAGAACTCAAGTTACTTTGCCAGTGAAACTATTGTCTTATTCCCTCTGGGCAGATTGAACAATTAGATACCTCACAAAAAACATTTCACAGAATGATTTTGAGGGATTCCCATAACCTTTTAAAATTCATTGACTGCTGTGGATTGGGAACACATGATTAAACATGATTGTTTTACCTTTTGAAGAGTCGTTTACAGGTCAGAAAGTGCCAATTGATAACTTAAGGTCACGGTAGCTGAAAGATGTGCATCAAAAAGAATGCTAGTAAAGGCAGGGAAACACATTATATATCTTAAATTGTGATAAAAAGGTTGGGCAACAACCAGTCATTGTGAATTAACCTTGTTATGCTTCACTGCAGCAAGTTCAATGTACTCAAAGAGTACAGGAATAGCCTTTGCATAAAATAACGTACATTTATATCTTGGCACAGTGCAGAAAACACGATAGCACTCTACCCTTAGAACAGAAACCAGTGAGAGTCTTTGAGCTGGCCTGGTGTGTGGCTGTTAATTTCTATACCAAGTCTCACACTGAGCTAAATAAAGGATGTAGGATTTTGGGCGCAGCAGGTTGAGCAGCCACTACAGCAGGGACAGGGAGCCCCCAGCAGAGCTAAACTGGGAGATGAGTAGAGAGGAAGCATCAAGAAAGTGGTGAATGCTGTGTTGAATTCTGCTTGTCCTGAGAGGATGGAGATTCAGCTGTGCAAGACCTAGATATTTATTTTATGAAGAAAAAACTCTCATGGATTAGTGGAGATATCCAACAAGTGTTACACAAAACCTCATGCATATATAAAAGAAAGGATAATAATTTGCCTGGTCAACAGCTGCCAGTTCTAAACTACTACTTTGTCTAATGGAAGAAGAGAGAAAAGACATAAATATCCTCAAATCACATCCCTGAGTTCATGACTGATCAACATCTAAACGTTCTTGGACAAGTATTTTGATTCCCAGAGCAGAGGAAGGTGCGAGGCTGTGCCAAAATGTCTACTGAAAAATAGTGATGACAGCTGGAAAAGATGATCATATTGTCAGCATAATGGGATAAAATAATGGGATAGCTGGGGAAGTTCTTAATGACCTTAGGGAAGTTGTATCACTACTCCATGCCTTAAAATAGTTCCACTTACTCCTGTTCAGTCAGTGCTCAGGGCACTACAGTTTAACATAAAAATAAAGATGTACTGGTTAACACTTAAAAAACTTACGGAAGGCTTGTAAGTATTACCTTTGGTTTGTTACCTACTGCCCTTTGATTTAATCCTTCTCTCATTGTAGAACCACCACTTGCTGGAAGAAGGCAAAACTAGCATGTTTCTGGTTTACAATTTTTCTATCTGCTCATAAAGGGAAATAACTATAGAAACTCAACAAGTGATACATTTGTCAAAGAGGATGGGCACCATTTTTGTTTCACAAAAGTAGCTGAAATTCACGAACCATTTTGATACCGATTAAATGCCAGTTTTTACAAACACTCCTCAGTGACAGAAAACCTGCTAGCATGTCTACATTTGAAAAAATGAACTATTAAAAAAAAGTCTTTTAAAATATCCCAGTCTTTTTAGGTCCTTTGAACATTGGTGGTTGTTCATGATAGCCCAGTGGAGCCATTCCTGCATTTGAAGTCCCAAAATTGAATCCTGTCCTGCTGTAAATCAGCACTACAGTAGGTTTAACTGGTATTCTCATCACTATTCACCCTTACAGACAATCACCTCCATTCTGGAACTTCAGAAATTAATTAAAATAATTATGAAAATGCATTACCATAATGAAAGTAACATCATTATAAATCATTTAAGTCTTGGCTCGTGCTTACCAGCTAATTGTTAAGAGTATTTACACAAGTTGGTAAATCTTACCATGGACTACTTCAGTAAGCAAAGATCTGTTTTACAACCAGGCATAGTTTCCGCCATCTAAATTGAGTAACAGGAAAAGAAGGCAGGAAGAACTAACAGATTGCAGGGCAATTTTCCCAAAATTAATTACATTTTATTTTCTAAAATACATAAATTATGTATGTAATATACCAGGACAGATTATTAACCCACTTCTCTAGTCTGAATTTTCCTTTTCTTTCCTTCTGCCTGTGGCTTGTTTTTTTTTAATCAAACCAAAACACAAGCTTTTCTACTCAAGTAGTGTGAAGCTTGTTGTTTGAGCTGATACAGAAGACACTCCAGCATCCTGGTGTACATCCAGGAGACAAGAAACAAAATCCAGCACGTGATTTCCAGCAGGGATCACACATCTGGCCTTTATGAGAAAACTCTCCTAATCTATTTGAAATAACAAACCTGCTAGCCAGGAAGCAGCAAGTGTTACACCACTGCCTCTACACTCACCAAAAGGGCTTCAAATTCCTATTCACAGAAATTATTGTGGCCATCTCAGGCCAAGCAATAAATCTATGCAGCAAGCAGGAAACCTGTGTCATTTCATCCTGGTTTTCATATCTTTCTTCCTTCCATTAATCACTAGTCTAATTATTATAGCTTGATAGCATAAATCTACTGATTTCTTCACTTTCACATAAATATACTTATTTATCAATCACCTTTGTTTTTAACAGTTTTTAAATGTGAAATTGTTTTTGCATTTACTCATTATTTATTTCAAGCTACATCCAAGAAGGAATTGGAAGGCAACACAAATGCACAGAACTAGTAACCTATCCAAAATGCTCATTAAGTAAACCTGATGTCTTTAAGATTTAAAAAGAGAAAGTAAATCAGACATTCCTTTAGACACTCCTACTGCAATCAGTTCAATGTCTAATGCACACAAATAGGAATCTAGTTGAGCTTTTCTGTAAGGGGAATCCTTTCTAGCAGGATTTTTGTTTTCTTTTTAAATAATTTAGCATTGTAAAAAAAAAATTACCAGGACAGGGACTGGTAGAAGCAAAGTGCCATGCAACCATCAAACAGAAAGTTTGTCCTCAGCTGTTGCTTCTGTTCTTCATTTTGTTTCAAAAAACATTTCAATTTTAAGTGCTTTTATCATGTTTGGAAACAGGAGGCCAGGAGTGTGAAATGTGCAATATGCAGATTTCAGAGGAGCCTCACCAACTGTTTCATTCTCCCCAAAATAACAGGGGAGATAATTGTCAATTAGCAGGAAATACAGAGGCTAGAGTGTTTAAATGCTGGATGCTCAAAAGTTTAAACAGTTTGCTTAAAATGACACTTCTGCAGTCTTAATTTCCAAAGCACACATTGCAATTTGATTAGTTGTGTAGAAGATGCAGTCCCAAGGACAAAGTTGGGTGCAATTTCAGGTTTTACTAAATGCACAAATCTCTTTGGTTTCAAGACTACTTTTTGATATTACCTCAGTTAATTCACAAAAAGGTAGTTGTATTTCCTAGAATTTATAAATAAAGTTGTGAAATATTTTACATGCTTTTTAAAATAATATGCTTCCTAAGAATAAGTCTCAACTAAAAATAAACTAGTTACAGGTACAAGTTGGAATTTATTCCTACAAACTTTGCTTTTAATGCTTTAATCCTTTTTTTTTTTTCCCCTCATGAGACAGATTGTAGTTGAATTGCAGAGCTTTAGGTTAAATGTAATTGAATTTTTCTCCATTTTTTTGAACCAGAGCTTTTAAAGAGCAGCTTTCAATTACGATACATAAGCACAGGAGACGCATCATAAGTTTATATAAATTCACTGAAGATCTTAGGTTGGTTCTACATAAAAGTAAACTATTTTGGATTTCATGTAATATTGTATCAAGTGGTAAATCCAAGCGAGTGACTCATCTCAAGTGTTAAACAAACATCCTAACCCTGTATGGGGAAGGTCTCCCTGGTTTAGAGCAGCACCCTCAGAACAGCCCATCTCTGGGATTATTTAACAAGGATAAAACCAGTTTCTCAAGTGCAACATAGTCATCCTTACTCCCTTTGAATTACTTCTGGGAGAAAGAGAAAGCAAATGAGAGATGCTCTACCACAAACACAGCTCTGTAAATATGAAACTTAGGACAGAAAAAGGAAAGGCTACAATCTAAACAGTCACCACATCTAGGCCATTCCTATTCAATACATGTAACTGCAATCATGTCCTGACTAAAGCTACAATAAAAATCATTTCCCATTACCTTGGTATCAGATTAGCTCCTCTGGACATTCAGTGTGCTAAACCAGCAGAACAGGAATCTTTATCAGCAATAAGTGCTGCAGACAGGAGGACTGCCAAGAGGATGCCAGGGCAGAAACGGTAACACATACACCTTTCAGGTGTAAAGGCTTTTTGATAACACACAGCACAACAAAGCCAAGAACTGCAGAAATATTCTCAAAAGTCTCACAACATTCACCTCTGCTTCTGCTAACACCCCAACACAAACCTCCTCCAGAGTAACCCCTACGCTGAACACCCTATCACCTTCTTGCCACATCCTACAGCATTTCTATCAGCAATTTCCACAAAACAAAGGGGTTTCAAGCTACTCCTGCCAAGTGCTTCTCCACAACCCAAAGGTGCAGCACTGACCACCCTCCCTCTGCTTTCCAGAGCATCCCCCCACCAAACACAGCCACCAGCAGGTCCCTCTGAACTCACCAAAACAGAAGAAAGCCCGGGCTATCACCTAAATGCCTTCCATAAATGCTCCATCTGCCTTTGAGGAATCAGTCCCCCTCTTCTGGAATATTCTGCAAATGACAGCCAAACAAGGCCCAGCTGCAGGTTAATGGCTGGCACCTGCCCATTAAACAGGGTTCAGGCAATCCAGGTGACACAGTGCTGCTCTGAATAGATTAACAAAGGCCTGAAGAGCTGCGAATTCAACCCTGTTTTGCCATCTCACCATGGCCTGGTTCAGCCAGAGCTGAGATCCCAGGTGCCTGAGGTGTGTGACTTACCTGTGGAAGCAGAGCCATGTCCTACTCACCAAAGCAGTCCAGAGCAGGGTGTCTCCACAGGGCTGCTCACAGAAGGGTGAAGATGTCCCTTCCCACAGAAGGGCTGGCAGAACACCACACTGCACCAGCTGCTGCCTCCCTGGGGGATGCTGGTGCCATGCCAGCAGCTGGACACAGCTGGGCACAGCACACACAGGTACAGCTGTGCCTTCGCTTTGGGAAAGCAGGTCCTGGTCAAACAGGGCCCTTTCTAAAGCAACCAATCCACCAGATCAGCTCCCCACGAAACATTTTGGCTTTAAGATCAGAAACTACTATTTTATCGATAATAAAGTGTTTCCTAAATCAGCAGGAGATTATAAAGAGAAGGCTTTCAGGATTTCCATTTGGTAAAATACACATTTTGTTTGCATTTTCCCTCCACCTAGCCTAGGAAATCCACGCCTGGCTTGAGACAAATGCAAGCTGCACTTCGAAAGCATACCAATTACCCCTCAAACTCTTCTGATACCAGGCTAGGAATGCTGTGGAACTTCAGGAACTGTGAAGTACAAGTTCTGCATAGCAAATGTTACTGCCCAGTACACTGGGCGTTAACCCGAGACATGATCATTATAGACTTTGCTTAATCACATCATCCTTCTGCTACATAAAT
>JAWWMO010000138.1:13158434-13221871 GCA_035047845.1 Dendrocincla fuliginosa | reverse complement strand
CCAGTACACTGGGCGTTAACCCGAGACATGATCATTATAGACTTTGCTTAATCACATCATCCTTCTGCTACATAAATCATAAAAATATAAGTCCACTGATAACCACCTCGGTATGAAAATGTGACAAGCACAGAAAACTTGGTCAGCATTTCATAAGCACCAAGAGTACATTAAATGCATTAGCCATAGCATCACTTTCCTCTGGTGGGAATACACCCTGAATCACAAGAACCCAGTACTCCACTGAAGCTCTCAATTACAAAGGTAATTTTATTTAATTTCTTCACTCAAACTGAATTTTCTCATTCCAAATCTTTACTGAAAGAAATAGTAATTAAATGCTTAGAAAACACAGGAACTGCTCTAGAAGGCAGCTGGAGAAATGTATGTATCAATACAGATATGGAATGTAAATTTCAACTCATATAGATCACAACATAGAAAGAAGATTTTTATGCAATACAGACTTACAAAACAGTAACAGTTCTTTTCACAAATATTTTCACAGAGTTCTGCACAGCAATCTCGTAGAAAAAGTAGATTTGTGCAACACCAAAATAACTTATTGTTCCTTAAGTATAAATTATTTTTCTTTTCCTAAAAGAAAGAGGTAATTTAATGTGACTGGGCAGGATCTGGCTGGATTTGGTGATAGCGAAACATGAAAGACATTGTTACTAAAAGGAACGTGGCATGTGCTACAGGTTTGCAGGGGCAAATTCTGAGGAAAAACAAAACAAAAGTCACCTGCAAGCCTAGTGCTTCTGCTGCTGCTGCCTCGGAGCTTCCCCAGTCCGCCCGCAGGAGCGTGCTTGGGAATTTGCACCTTCTAAAAAATACCTGCCCCTCTCGGTTTCTGCTTTAAAGTCTTCCAAAGAGCCTTTCTGATTCTGAGGAACAATCCACATTTTGGTGTGCTTTAAAGGAGATGCCAGATGGCAACTAAAAGGATTCACACACAAACTCCATTCCTGATTTCTCTCTCCTAACTGCACAAAACATTACAACTAAAAAAGAACTAATTGTCTAGGCCTAGAAACATGCTTGAATAGTAACATTGATGGAAATGATTTGCAAAGTTTAAAATTACATTAACCATAATTTAAATATTACCCCTTAATTCCCAGAAACTTCAGTGCTGATGTAGTACAATCATTTGGAAAAGTACAAGACAAAGTGTGGTACAGATAGCATAGATTAAAATTCCCCAAATATCATAATTCATTTCCATTATGTTAAAATCATATATTCCTCAAGGTTCTAGATAAAGCTTCAGGTGGAAAAATCTGTTTCTTCATAATATAACTAGAATGTGAGTTTTAACCATCTTCAGGTTTTGTTTACATACAGGGATCAAAATAGACTTCTCCTTGTGACTAAAAATATAGATTTTTAACTACAGAACCCAGCAGCTGTATCTCTGCTTCTTTGCCCTTCCCCCAAAAAAAGTTAAGCAAGGTCTACAAAAATAGCAATTAACTTTATAAAATAGGTTGCTTCTTCCAGCAAATTTAAGTTACATTCAGATGTAATAGAACTATTTATAAGGAGCTTGATGCCAAGAGGGGTGCGCCGTGTTGGGTCCCCTCCCGGGCACAGCTGCCCGTGTCAGTGCCCATCATCAGTATCTGGTTTGATACTCGTGGTGCCAGCGATTGAAGTCATTGTAGAAAACCACGATGCTCCCGGATGCCATGCCAGTCATTATGCACCTGGGGAAAGCACAGCAACACTGTGGTTAGGGGACCATCTCATGTGTCCACACACCAAGGGTTTACATCAATACAAGCACAAGAACCCCAAGGACACAGCCAACTGGAGCTGGGAGTGCTCCACATCCCAGAATTGAGGGGCTTCCAAGGACTCCAGAAAGCTGGATTTGAATAAAACTCCCATCTGCAGCACCTCTGGCAGATTTATGGACCACAAAACATACACAGCAACGTGCAATGGTTTTTATGGTCGGCCTGAAGCTGCAGTTGAGAGACAACAGAGCTGTTCACCTGCAGGGCCACTTCAGATTTCCCAGGATTATTTCCTGGCTAGCTTGGTTGGGTTTTGGGGGTGTAGGAGTGGGATTAAGCCCTGGTGAAGCAGCAAATGGAAGGAAAGCTACAAGTGTTCATTTCAGTTCTAGCTCCCTAATTAGGCACATCTACATGGAGGAACTGGATGTGGGCACAGGCCTTGAGCTGAAAATACTAAGTGTTTGAGTCTGAAAGTGATTTGCAGGCTTTGATTCTTTTGGAAGCTCCTGGAAGCAATCACTGTGCTTTTCCCACTTTCTTTCTAAATTCCTTACCCTTGGCCTGCTACTGGAGAGAATCTGGATATGTTTGAAAAGCCATGACCCTGACACAGCACACAATTGCAAGAGTTTTTATACCATCTTCTCTACTGTCTCATCTAAGTACAAAGCAGAAGTATAAGGGTGTATAAAATTCTGGCCTCTGAGGTAAAAAGCCTCAGTATTAAAAAATTCAGAGTAAAAGGCTGCAATTTTTCCTTCAAAAGAAAGACTAAATGCGAGATCATCAAACCACTGCATCTTGATGGTATCACACTATTCCATGTCAAGAGCACCATTTTCATTGTTTTTCCATTAGGTTAAAATCTCTTTTTACACACTCTCAAACACACATTCATGAACACCAAATAAACAACTCAGAGTTATTTACCTGTGATTACTCAGTAAAATACTCTGAGTAGATCTCTTCAGTTTTCCTTGTCTTCAAACCCAAAGTGAACAGGTTCTTAACTTGAACACACGGGTAAATTTATAGATGTCCATCTTAAATTTCAGTTTATTGATGTGTCATTAATTGCAGTTTAAAGATTCTCCAAATGCAAAATTTTAGACATTTCAGAGGTCTAAAATTAAACAGCTGTAACTCCAGTTTTTGAAGGGCATTTAACAGCAGGGGCTTTTTTAACAGAAAACTGTTTCTTCCCAAGTAACTCTGACCTCTAATTCTGCTTAATGAGAAGCTGTTCAATTGAAGTCCACAGGTTTTGCTGGCTTGGATTTTTTTTAAAGTTCATTTTATCTAAGTTTTAGAAATATAGACAAAAATTTTAAAACAAGGTTAAGGGCCTCAGCAATATGCTTTACTGCTCAATGTAGACATTTCTAAGGGATTTAGGAGCCAAATCTGCTTGAAAAGTACATAGGAGCACCACTTAATAAATACAGCAAAGCAAATTAAATTCTAGCCTGAAAGCTAAAAGTGTACAAAATGAGATGGTAAACATCCACCTTATAAACAAATAATATTTTTGTGATAAAAACTTTTAAGTGCGGGTGCACTGGAAAGTGGGATGTAAAACTGCAGTGAAAATATTCAGTGGTCACCTTTCAGCAGGAAGAGTCTTCAGAAAGGGTCATGCTGTATGTGCATAACATAACTTCCCTAGAAATGAGAATTACTATTTGCTTGAGCAAATATATGAATGTGTGGAGGGAATCTTGTTGTGCAACTACTCTAACTGCTCTATATTTAACATAAGGGTCTGGAATTAGGAATCTGATTTGCATCATAAGTGAAAGAAGAGAGACGAAACACACATGTAACCTTCCACCTCCCTGTGACCCACACTGTACAGTGGCCCAGGCCAATAACTCAACCTATCTTGAGAGTCTGCCAAAGGAAGATTTCTTGGATCTCTCTCTTCATTCTCCCAAGAGCTGAAATCATGAAATACATTATCTGCCCTAAATATAACATGTTAGAAAAAAACTTATGCAAGCACAGAGTTCTCGAGGTAATCACCAGGATCTGTGATCAACAGAAAAATCAAAATCAGAAGAAAAAATGAAAACGCAATTGAATTGTAAGTATATATTCTCTGATATTGTTGTCCACACCAGGCTTTGCTCTCACCTTTGGTCATATGACAGGGCCATGGATCGGATTCCAGCATCACACCCTGGGTAAGCAAAAAGCTGCTTGAGGTCCCACATCTGCCACACCATGACAACCCCATTGTCTCCACCTGTAAGCAGGTACTGTCCATCTCGACTCAGCTGAATTGCCTAAGGGGAAATCACATGGGTATGTGTCACAGAAGGATGTCTTGCTCTTACTCCTCCACTTTTACTTTCAAGAAAAGGTTTCACATTGACAGCTGAATGTCCAGGGAGACTCGATATCAATACAAGCTTTTGGGAAGCAACATTATGGTTATGTTATTTTACCCAGCAACAGAATTAATGTTATGCACAAATCTCTTTAATACATTGGATGTCACTAGTTAAGTTCTACCTGACCTGTGATTTATTCCATATTCCAAAGATCTAATACCAGGTCAGCTGAAGAAATTTACTCTTCTAATTAGCTAGATTTACAAGATCAAGCAGCACTGGCATTAAAATATAGTACCTGACATTCCCCCAAGGGTCTTTAATACTACCCCAGCAGAAGCTGACTGCTGAAGGGAACTGAGATGTTATACAAATCACTAGAGTTAATTTAGACCAGCATGTTTAGATTCCTGCTCTGGATTAATAAAATAATGATCCACCCTCCTAACAGAGACCATGTTTCCTTTCATCATCTGTCTGGAAACTGCCTCTGACAAATTCAATGGCTTATACCCTGATTTTGTATGCATCGTGGGCACTGATGGCAAATCTCCACCTGAAATCTTTATTCAGGATCCAGATCATGGAGAAAGATGGGGTATCACCGGATTTCAGAGTGATTTCTTGAAACAGGAGTCTCTAATCTATTTGGATATTTCTTGTGTGCTGTTGGAAAAATCACTGTACATGAAAATAAATTTGGGTAGCCTTTCAACAGAACACAGACCCTCCACAGCACGACATATTCAAGATAAATTTCAGCTCCTTGACTCACCTTTTCAATGGAATGATGTAAGAACAGAGGATATTCAGAGCAATAACTTTTAAATTCCAAACACACATGTTCTACAAACAGACTGATCCACTTTAACTAAAACATTCTCACTGGAAGGCAAGGAAATTGCTCAAGATCATACTGTACAAGCAAAATTCCAGCTCAAAGATTTAAATTTAGGAAACAGTATAAAGAACAAGACAGGATCTTGCAAACATCTCTCTCTCTGCTGAAGTCTGCAAGGATTTTGGCACTTGCAGTCTCAGTTTCTACAGCTTTCAAGTATGCAAAGCTTGCTACATGTCATTAAATTCCTCAGGAAAAGGAATTTTTGAGCTTTTTTTTTTTTTACCATACAGAATTTATAGTGTATGCACCACAAAAAAAAAGAGAGAAACTAAAACACAAAGATGTTAGGTTCATGCAACCCTGAAGTGTTTATACAGACTGCTGACAAGCCTAGAAACCAAAATATACAGCGTGTAAGACACTGGCCCATGAGCAGCAATAACTGCAGTCAGACATATTGCACATCTGTAATTTTGTATTGCTGTGCTCCATTACTGTGATGCCAAATACATTCTTTAAGAATTATATGATGTGCGACACTTAGATTAAGATAGAGTTTCTCTATTATGTTATAAATTTTGAGTGTTTACTGCAACAACTCCCAAGTAATCGGAATGGATCGCATTGCTACAATTTTATATTACACAGTAACTTTCAAAGGAATGTAATTGAAATACAAACATATACTGGAAACAAAATAGAACACTGAACAAAAAACCCCAAAGAGGACAAAACTATTCCAGCTGTGTTTTGAAGTAAGATGACAAGATATACATGTATATCCAGACACAATAAAGCAGAATATTTGGGAGTTTTTTCCAACCATATTCAAGTATGAAAAACCGAATACTAACGAAGGTTAGAGTTGAGTATTCTGAGCTGAAGCTTCTCCCCCAAGAAAATAAATGTTCCAACCATAAATTGCTTCTGTGATTGTTTCTACCAGCCTACGAAAACATGCTAAGCACCTCCCAGGGCACAGACTTGGGCTTGAAAGGAGCTTGAAAACTCTAATTTAGAGGCCATCTTAGAGGAGCAGAGTAACTCAGTAAGAAAGGCGTAGAAAACAAACTGATATGACTATGACGATTATCCAGAACTGAGTAGATGATCACGAGATCTAACATAGCACACATAATTATTAAAGAGATTATTCATTAGAAGCAAAAATCAATACGGGGTGGTTTTCTTCTCTATAGCAATGGCAGTCTCCTAAGGGTATTTTCAAATTGCAATGAAGACCATGACAAATAATTATTTGCTACACTTACAAAATTCAGCTGATGAAAATCCATTAACCTTATGGTCATGGTTCACTTGTATTTTATACTTGGGGCTTTTACTGAAGAAATGCTATATTAAAAGGCAAATTAAAGCCATTAATCTTTTAACTCTTCCACTACCTGCAAAATGCAATGGGGTTTGTGATCTTTTGCTTACATAAAGTATAGGCTTTAAACCCTTCCTAATACCTATGCAATTTTACTAAGTCATTGGCTTGTCAGGAAGACAAGATGTTGATTTATTTATTTTTCCTGTCTATTAATAAATTTCTCAGCCACTTGCCAATACATATATATATGAATGAGGGAAGGAATGAATGAATGGAAGAAAAAGGTCACCCTCTCAACATTTCAGTTCCATGATATGCCCTCCAAGATTGAACAAACGAAAGGATGCTTTTACTCCCAAGTACTCCAACTGGTACACAAGATGACATGAATCAATTTTACTGTTGTGCTTCTCCCCAGCACAGTTTATCTCCAATTCTGCTAGGTGGGAAACGGGAACAACTCTGCAACTAATCTTTCTCACAACACAAGCTTCAGACTCTCAAACAATCCCCAAAGCACACAGTTTCAGCAGTGTTCTAAAAGCTGCATTTCTGCCTTGTATTTCCTTGGAAAGTCTCAAAACTTTGCACAAATCCCTTTTTAACGTTCCAGGTTTTTGAAAGGCAGTGCTTTGTAAAAAGGCAGAGCTGACACTGTGACAGCCCTGGCTTACAGCAGCAGGAGTCTTGTGGGCACTTCCACGTTTCAAAACAGACTCATGAAAGGAAAATAAATTGGTTCCTCTGGGTGAAACAGCATACAGTCTTTGCTTAGGGTAAAATAACTTTGCTTCTCAGAACAAGCAGACTATTTAGAGGTAAGTTATTCATTAAGATATCTAAACACTACATGGTAGATGTACTGCGATATGCCCAAGCTCCGCTGAGGCAATACAGTATTTAAAACAAAAACAGGTGGAAGGCATTGATTAGACTCTGAATTTCCCCAGAGCGCCTTAAATTTTTCTAGCCCAAGAATACAAGGAAGAAAATCAGGACGCTGATCCAAACACCGCTATTGAAAACTTCTACCTTTGCCAACGACGTTCTGAAATCCTGCTCAGTAATGACACAGGGAAACAGAAACTATGAATGTCACATTACAGATTCAACACTTATGACCTTTTCCTTCCCTTTTCCATCCTCCTCAAGCAAAAAGCCAACGAGAAGTATTTGTCAGCACAGCCCATGGGTAGGTGCTATTCATTTTAAATGCCCCACTTTAATCATGCAGTTGCCACTCGCCCTCTAAGATGATATAGTGCAGAAGCTGTAGGTTGTTTAAGCGTAAAGCTCAGCTGGGACCACTGGGAGAGAAAGAAAACAAAACAAAACAAAATAAAACCCAAACCCCTGTACAAACGTAATTCTGGCCCACAGAGAGCACAACTTCCATTGCCTCTAGCAACATTCCTAAAGCTGTGGGTACTGACTGAAACACTGCAGAAATTGTTTTAGCCGGCAAGGGATTTCTAGATATTTTACAGATTTGCTAGCCTAGCTGACAACATAATCACAACTGAAAGTGACAGATTATCAACATTATTAATGTAAAAAGGGAAAACACTGTGATATGTTCTTGCTTTGTGGAAAGAACTGGGAGGAAGGGTAGGCTGCAAATCTCAAAAGTGTTTCTACACGGACAGCCAAAGGTACAATTTCAGAGAACCGATACAAAAATCTACATTAATTTGGAAAAATGTCTTGGGACAGAAATACACACATTCCCACTTCATTTCCCCAGCCTCAAATCCACACTTGAGGCTGCCACAGCATGCAAAGGCAGAATGCCCTCTCACCCCTGCAGACTGCACTCTCACTAAGGAAAAGAGACCTGGCAGAGAGTTATTTCTGCATATTCCACCACCAGCACATCTGATGTTTTGAAAACACAGGGATACTGGATTAACAGAGCATGACAGAGTTTGAGAAGGTTCTAAATGGAATATACTGAACTACCCTGGAAACTTCAGTGCTAAAGAAGCATTTCACTGTTCCGTGTTAATTATAAAATGGAAATAACAAAGATCAAAATTCTTTCAAATACATTGACATCTTCTTCCATCTTAAGAATTAGTATGGATAAAGTCAGGAAAAGGACTGGTGTAAAGTTAAAAATGCTCAATTTTGCACAACAGCTGAAAGAATGTCCATAACACTGTAAACACAAGAGTGAAGAGGCATTTTCTTCCTGAAATGTGTAATCCCAATACAGGAAAACTTCTGAGAGTTTTCAGCTCAAGAGAACACTGGAATCCCAGCTGCTGAGTTCCTGGGATCTTCCATCACATTAGGAAAGTCAGCTTGGAGGTGTAAGTACTGCTCTGTGCTTACAGCAAAAGTCTCCTCTTGCTGATGTTAAATATTTAACCAGTTTTTATAGAGGAAGCACTTCCTTACTGTGAGGATGGCTGAGCACTGGCTCGGTTGCCCAGAGAGGCTGTAGAATCTCTGCCCTGGGAGATATTCAAAAGCCATCCGAACACAGTCCTGGGCATGTGGCCCTAGATGGCCCTGCTTGAGAAGGAGGGCTGGATGAGAGGATCTTCAGAGGTCCCTTCCAACCTCAACTATTCTGTGATTCTGTGCCTCCCAGACCACGTTTACAGGCATGGAGACCATAACTTTAACTCAGGTAGCCTGAGCCCTGACCCAGAAATGTGATCTTGCTTCATGTCTCTGCTGCGTTCCGTCACTTTCTAGCAGATTTGGCAACACTTGTTCATTCTTTTTTTTTACATAGTTTCCTTTTTTTCTCATTCAAGGAAAAAGTGGAAATATTTTTAATTCAAGGAAAGCATTCTTTTGACATTTTTGCTTCACTGCAGTATAGCTGGCAGCTTCTGCTCTGCTTCAGAGGTACTATTTCACTGTCAAGAGACCTGCATTTTGTAGTATAAAATAATTTTCATAAAACCATAAGCTTAAAATGCCTCCTGCACAGTTTTGGACTTGCTCCATGTCTCTTACAGCTAAAGATGTGGAACTCAGCTGCCTGCCTAGCAAATGCCAAAGGGCTAAAGAGTTGAAATACAGACATATAAACTTCCTGAAGCTATCTGAATTAAGATAAAAGAATATAGGCAGAGGTGCCAAGAAAAGGGAAGGTAAGACCCAAAGCAGCATGTCCAGTGACCTCCTGCCTCCAGACTCGAAGGTAAAGACACAGCCCAGGCTCTCCTGGTCAGCAAATAGTAATGTTTGTATTCCTCAGTTCAAGAAAATGCCTACACAGTATTCTTTATGAACAGAGTTATTTGACAATTAAAATTGTAAAAAACTTCCTAGCGCTATTAGGAGTATGTGGTGCCCTAAAAGTTTTTCAGAACGCTGCTATTATGGTCTAGTACCATGTATTTATGGTGTGGCTATAGAAAGAGTCTCCACACAGGTCCAACAAGAATGGCTTTTCCTGAAACTGGAACTGACAGCCCTTAGCACACATTTGAGACACTCACCCTTATCTTGTCATCTGTCTCCATGGTGGCTTGCAGTCTCCCATTCACACTGAACACACAGAAGAGGCCGTTTTCATAATATATGACACAGTGGCCTTCTCTTGAAGCTTGAATAAGCTTGGGTCTCAGGCAGTTTTCAGGACCTTCTAATCGTTCAGGACCTTCTAATGTCCTCAGTAGATCTCCATTCATAGAATGTATCAGACATGGTCCTTCTAATGAGAGAGAATAAAATATCTAGTTATTGATTTACATGCTCATTTGAAGACATCATATATCACATAATAAGTAATGACTTCTACTTAAATAATCACTATTATAATGCTTTTTACCATGTTTAAGTGGATTGCCTATGACTTTAAGGGTGCCAGAGATTAAGATGAACAGCTTATTCCTTAAAGGCTTTATAGGAAGGTATTTTAGAGCACCTATCAAAACAAGTTAAGAGACCTACCAGATTTTCTTTTGCGGATTTTCTTTTAAAACTAGTAGTAGTTAATTTTGAGAGCAGTAAATTAAAAGTACAGCTTCTTAAAATGAGATTTTTTCAAAACACAAAGATGCACAGAGCTAAGTGTAATGAATTTACATGTGTAGGTGTTCTAAAAGTGTATATTCTCATATTAAGATTTAAGCTCATATATGATCCCCTAAATATTTGCTTTTTAATATCCTTGGGCAAGTACCTGGGTTGTACATAAGCCACATGAGTTCACAGGCATGCAACAGAAATGCAGACAGGTGCACATGGTGATTATACCCAACTTTGAAAAAGTGCCTCAAGGTAGCTACTTTGGAAACACTAAAGCAGAAAGATCCTGATTCCAAGAAATTTAGTTTACAGTTTAAAAGTAATTGCAGCCCAGCAAATAAGAAATTGCAAACAACATCCCTAGAATCAACACCATTCTTTATAATTTGCCTGCCAAAAGCAGATCTTTGAGAACACAAATGGGGCATATTTGCAGCCAAGCACAAAGAGCCTGAACAGTAGTAGTTTATACACACCCTTCATCAAACAAACAATCCAGCACATTCTCTTTCTCCTGAAACTAATTTTTGCTTCCCTTTTTGAGAAGTTCTCCATAACAACCACTCTTTACCATCCTGGCCATCAAGAACTGTATCCAAACTGTATGCCCTATGCAATTACACAGTGGATAAACAAACAGAGAGAGCAATCAGGATGGAAACTGATGTGGTTGCCTCTTCTTGTAAATGTCTGAATAATCCTCAGTTTTAGCGTGTTTAAAAAGCGGTTTCAAATTCCACAGCAACTAGCAGAAGGTTAGAAATAAAACCACTATAAAGTTCATAAATTCTGCCACCTGAGCCTATATTCTTTTTTAGCATTAGGATTACAGCTTCATGAACACAAAGAAATGACAGCAGCTACCTTACCTTTGGAACCACTTATTACCAGGCCGAGCTCGGCACAAATGGCAGCACAGGTGATCTCATAGTCATGTCCTGTCAGAACAGCTCGGGGAGTTGCAAAATCACCTTCAATGACAAAACAATAAAAGCAATCCTTGGTTACAATCTATTTCCAAACCCACTGCTTTCAATCACTGAGGCATCTTTGGAGGAGTTCACTGTGCATGTTTACTAACACATTAAAAGCGAAGTCAGGCGTGGAGTGAAACCAACCAAAGTTGGAGCACACAGAACTGTCTTTTCCCTCCCTCCACTTCCCCCCTCTATTTATATTTTGTGAAGGAAGACATCTAAGTCAATTACTACCTTTTCCTATAAGAGGCAGAAGTAAGCGTAAGTATCACTATGACAGATACTGAGAGAAGACACCTACAAGTGCCAAAAGATGAAACACCCACTGACTGATTTTATTTTAACCTAGTAACAGTGCTGAAACCTCAGCCTGAAGACCAGTTCTTTGCAAGATGTGGAGCTGGGATCACGTTCAGGGTGAATTTCTGATGAGTTTGCATAAACAAAGCATCCAAAACCAATGCTGAGTTACCACTGGTTCTGTTGGACATTTCTCTGCAACAAGAAAAAACAAAACTGTGGGGTTTTGAGAGTGTCTTTGTGATCAAACATATATGGATACAAAAAGAAACTGTACAACTGGCACATTTAAAGGGAAAAAAAATTATTCTCCAGGTCAAGGGACACAGAAAGGGTAAGCAAATGCCACAAAGCTCTTTAAATAGTTTATAACTTTGCTCACAGGTTACTCACTGCCCGCTTCAAGAGTGCTACCACTTCATGGAAAGGAAAATGTTATCCTTGTGTTATCATATAATTACCGCCTTCACAGCTTTCTACAGAGCATTTAAACTCTAACAAATATATCTTGGGCAATGTTATCATGTAGTTTCAAAAAGGTTTGGATGAGTTTTTAAGCAGCAGGGAATAATTTCACTCCACAATAAATGATGATATGTGAGATACCAACAAGGCAGTAACGCAGTTACTACTTGGCAAACAGGAGATGGTTTTGCAAAGAGACAGAGCAGTAACAGGACAAAGGTGGGTTTTTTGTAAAGGTCAAACCTACAGCAAAGTCTCAAACCAGGAATTTTGACCTCCTAAAATTGAATTTATTCTGTAATTACTATTATAATCTATAATTTATATCCGCAATGCAAAATCTTGAAAATCAAAAAAATCTATTTCTTCTTAGATATAGACATGGACACTAAATATATAGATATATATAGATATACACACAGAGGCATGTAAGTTATCAGCATTTTAAATCTGAAAACGCTTTGGAGCAACTTGCTGAATTGTCCCTAATCTCTTAATAAATAATCATGAAAAGCTATTGGCTTTTGTTTTGTATAATGTTGGAATACACAGGCTCAAACCCAGGAAGTATGGCAGACAGCTCACGAGGGGAGGAAAAAACTCCCACCAAATTAGAAGCATAAGGGGAGACTTAATGAGCTCTAGGAACTTCTCAGGTGGCTGAGCCTACGAAGGACCACAACCCTTTAGAGCAAACTTGTTCTAGTGAACTTCCCTCACCCAAACACGGGGCAGCCACCTTAGAGGATTCATAAATGAACTCTGTGGACAAGCCAAACATTTGCAGTTTTAGGGGGATTCTTTCTCCCTGTTGTCCCCCAGCAAAGGAGGCAGCTTTGTGCATTTAAGGGTCTTGTTACTTTGTTTTCTTTTAAATGAGCTGCCTGCGTTGGCAAAATTTTAGAATTCTGGTTTGATTGCTTTATTTTGCTTTCAGAAATTGCATTAACACATACTCCCTTAGACCAGCAAGGAATTAATCTAATTATTCAGTACACGTTAAGGAAACTTTTGAAGTCAGAGAAGTTTAAATATACAAGGTTGCAGTGGAGGTAATGAATGTAAGATGTTGGAGTTAGAAGGACCTGGGAGAGGCAATGTCTGAATGAATTATTAGGACGTGCAAATAAACAAAATCCTTAGAGCAAACTTGTTGCTTGCAGCAACTACTTTTTATAAGCTTTACCTGAGTGTGACTGCCAGTAACTACATATTTAAAATTTAGGAGATAAGATCCTTAAAACTAGAAGTAGAAATTGAGATATATATATATATATATACTTATTGCAGTTCACAGAAAATAACATTACCTAAGTAACACAATCTTTTCAGAATTTGGACTTGACTTCTAACATAACAGTATAAATCTACAGGTGGCAGGATCAGTGTTTCTTAAATTGTATCCATTGTTTCCTAAATTATATTTGTACTAAAGAAACACTTCAATTAAAAAAACAAAAAAAGAAGAAATCAGAATAGTGACTTTGAAGAACTTAGGACTTGAATAGATACTGTAAAAGAGAAGTCTTGTGAAAAGTCAGGCTGACTCCTTTGATAAGAATGTCAAGTATTTAGGGGTTTCCAAGCCTCTGATTTTCCAAATAATGGGGTCAACTTAAAAGCTGGTCATAGAGCAGAACAGATTTCTTTAAAAGCTTTTAAACTGTTATTGCCTCAGAAGATTGTCATGGTTTTCAATAATGCAAAGAGAAAATTTTATTTTGTTGCTGGTTTAAGGGGCACCACTTCAAACTTCTCTAAATTGTTTTAGGGGAACCGACTTGCAGACCTTTTGAAAAGCTGGGGAAGTGACTTCAAAGGGAAAAGAGTCTTTGTCCGCTAAGCAGGTTTACGACCACTGATGCAAACCCTAACTAAGGACTGAAAAGAATACTCAGTGAATCTTTATGGAGATCCTTAAGGAAGATGAACAAGTCAGATGAAATTAAAGATAGTTCAAATCCTAGCACTAATAACCAAGACACAAGAGTTTTACAGATGTGTTTTTCTCAGCGTAGGATGTAAAAATATCCTTAGTCTATATATCCATCACTGGATTGCTGTAAGATTCTTAATGCCACACACACATTGCAACAAACGCCATCGATGATTTATTTAAGTCACAGGAATTATACATAAAGTTATTTTCCAGCAATGGGCAAAATACTTTACCTTTGCAGCAACCATTCAAATTATTTCAAAAGAACTCTCCTACGTTCCAATAAATAATTTCCGCAAAGCCGCTCTCCCATAGAAAATAACATAAAATATCACTCTTACTTAAGCGACTAAAGGACATTTTAAATCATGGAATTCAAGCTGCAGAAGATAAAAGAAGAGCACATGATATCATGTCAGCCTGCGGTGATATATCAGTGCAAAAATGTTAGGCGTTTGGAAACTGCATTTAAAAAGGAACAGTGGGATCACAGCGAAGCCAAAACTTTCTTCTGGTTTAATGACATCCAGAAGAAGATACGCCTTAGTGGAGAGCAAGGAATTGGTTTGTGTTGCTGGGTCTCCCTCTGCTATTTCTTTTTTCAGCTTCGGTGATGCTACAACACAAAGCAGGATCAGGACATTGGAAATCCATGGGTAAATTCCTAAAATATCCGTTTGTGTTATTTTCAGCACGAAGCTGTAAAAGCTGAGCCAAACACGAGAACTCATTTAAAGAAAAATATCCCCCTGGAAGGAAATCAAACTAGAGACTGATTGAAAAGCTTAGCTCAAAATTAAACACAAGATATTCTTCCTACTATTTATTGACGAGATAATATTATGCAACACATTAAGAGATAAAATATTTGACTATGCTGCTTTTAATGTTTCACACTGAGAACACAGTTAATTATGATAAGTCACAGAGAGCCAAAAAGCCATTTCTAAATAATTATTCTATGACGGCAGAGGATTTGGGACAGTTTAAATAGCAAATTAATTATGTGATTTTATGTCAATATAAAATCCAAATTAAATGAAGCATCAGTTAATCTATCTTTTTACCTATTTCTTGCAAAAGGAAGTGATTGATTATTTTCTCAGAATGATGCAGCAACCAGACCAGATTACACATGTTAGAAATTCTGAAGTTGCTTCTTATGATAAAAATTGAGGAAAACAATGAAAGGTTTGAAATAAGCCTGAGAAATACCAAATACAGGTCATTTGGACAACAGCGTTTCCAGCAAAACCTAAGTAAATCAAGAAAAGTAATTTGCTACTTGGCTTCTGTATTGATTATACAGCAAGTTTCAGAGTTTAATTACATCAAAGTGGTAACTGTTGAATATCATATAAAGTCTGTGTACTAATGTTATTTACAGATCACAAACAGTGAACACTTAAGTAACAGCCAACTTGTTAGAATTCCACTTCACTGGCACAGAAAGTTATCTTGTGGATGTGGTATTTTACTCAAGTGATACCACACAATATTAGTATGGTACTACTAAAATTTCAGTTTGAATAATCCTTCCTTTGTAAATATGCATTTTTATGTAACAATGTCATATTTTCATATTATATAGGAACTTCATTGTTGTCTGGTTCTTCACATGACACTCCATCAGCATTTCCTCTTAATTCCTTCAAACCACTCCCCATCTGTTCAGACTTACTTTACCACAAAAAGTACAACCTTATGCCTAGATGCAAGTTTTGATTTTGCAAGAAACACTTCAACTGTGTATTTTCTGGGAAAGGAGTATCTTTGATACCATTCTGTCCTGAAGCAAAATCAAAACACATAAAACATGGGAGATGCTATAGTGCACTATAGAAAAAATATCTAAGATTTATCTTGTAGAATTCATCTCAGCAAACATAACACAGAAAGGCTCACCATCCTTCTCACAGTCACACTGTGCAACAAGTGACGACCATTTATTCAGTGCTAGAAGGAGATTTTTCATACGTTTTGTGTCACAAGAGCAGGTTCGCCGTGTTTCCACAATAAACACAATAAAGATTTATCAGGCCTTCATGAATTGGATATTACAATTCAGATTTCAAAAGCCAATGATCCCCAGCCTCTTAATTCCTACACCATGTGCAAGGCAAAGCTTTCTGGAATGAGTTCGCCCTTACTAGGGATTGATCTGCTGCAAGTGCTGGAAGTCATTCCACACGACTCCTCCCACTCAACACGGGACTTTTTGAAGCCCCCAGAAAGTATCTGCAGGTGAATAGTCAGGGTCAGCGTACATTAATAATTTAATATTTGCACCATCCTGACTTCATAAACTGTTACTTCGATGTCAGCTTTGAAGTTTGAGATCACTGTCATTTTTGCCTGATAATGTTCTAAAACAGGTTATGAAGGAGCTTTGTTTATGATAAAAAATCTATTTTCTTCATATTTCTCTTCTGTGGTTTATAGTTACCACTACCTAGTGAGTTCAGTAAAAGATGACAGAAAAAAAAGAGAAAAGGAAAAAACTCATCAAGCAATTATTTCAGTCGGAAATAGCAGCTACTGAGGAATTGTTTTAAGATGAAAGTCATGTCGAGTGAAACATATTTCTTAACTTGGGCAGAAAATAATCTGAGATGAGAGGTTTTGTATGGAAATTCCATTCCATTTGCCAGATTTTGATTATCTTTTCCCCTATTAAAATACTCCATTAAAAAAAATATATTTCAAAGGCTGACCACCATGGCTTTGCAATGTAACTGGGAGCACCAATGGCATACCACAAGCTCACACATGAATTAGCTGTCTTTTTACAAGTAACTCTCTTAAAGTAGATCCTTATTCAATGAAGCAGGCCATCATTCTAGTCACATACAGCATTCTTGTGCTCAGCAGACTAATGCTTACCTCTGTGATGCTACTGTTAATTAATAGAATTTGGATCCAGAAACACTTATGAAATAATTTCTTACTCAGGTCAGGATTATTTTAGTGACCAAATAATTTTTACAACATTTATGTTGGTAATTTTATTCTAGACTTTAAATTATTATATCTTATGCACTACTCTTTTCTGTCTTACATGGTAGAGACTTTGAACTGAATGGTTATTTTTCTCAGCAACCAAACAAGCTAAACAAAAGTGCTGTATTAGTAAATCATCCCACAACTATGTGTTCTGTGCACATTAAGGTTGGATTCATTCACCATACAAACATAATTCCTTTAACCACATCAACTATTAGTTACAAGCTGTAAATACAGCATTGTTTTTCCCTGCAACTCAAAGGCCTGCATTGCATCATGAAGCACTAAATACCCTTCTGCTTCTGGAGAATTTCAGGCACCTCGTTTCAGTAACACCTGAAGCTCGATACTGCCGACAAAGCAGCATCCAAACTCTGCCTCCAGTCTCAAAACTGTCCTCACTTGCATTTGGACTGTGCCTCAAAATTTGCTCTACAAATGTTTGCAGTTAGTTATTCCGATTGACAAATCCTGAAGCTCAACCTCTCTTGGCCAGCTGAAAACAAGGATGATAGAGATGCTACACTTAACCCTGTAGGACCTACTTTTAGCCCAAGCAAGTATTCATGGCACACAAACTTACAGGCTCATCAGTACCAAGTCACTGTGACTATTTAGCTGCTTTCCAAACCATCAGTGAATGTTATTGCAAGCTCTTTTCTTGCCCTCATAGGTATCTATGACATGATTTTCTTGGCATTATATAAATACAAAATTACAAATTACATTGCTTGTGCAGCACCATTGCAGATTTGCAGATATACCAGAATTCATTCACCTGTTAAGCTCATCTTTTTTCAGTTTGAATATGTGGAGGCTGGAACCATCAGTTGCATGTGATTTATGGAGTAGTTGTTGGAATGAGGCCTCAAACTCTTTGAGGTATCAATGTGTTACAGCTTAAAGAAGAAACGACAGTGACCTTTTGTAGCTGCAGAAATTGAGGCTCTGCTCTAGACTCATGCAGATTGCCCCAGTACCTGTGTGAATACACAGGAACTGCAGGACCAACTGCAGCATCAGCATGTCTGTCCATGGAGCTTTCACGACTAACATCAAATAATGCAATAAATGTTAGGTAAAAGAATATTTAGTGGTTGCTACCCTCTTCAAAAACATGTTACAGATATTTTCTGAGCCTTGTGGATCTTCTCTCTGATATACTTTTTACTGAATTTGACTTAGAGCATAAACAGAACAATTTAATAGTGAGCTTGCTAAAGCTCTAGTAATAAGAAAAAAGTACTTCATTTCTTTTTATGGTCCCGTTTTAACAAAACACTCCAGACCTATTTCTGTTTCACTTCACATGTAGAACTTAAATTCACATTCTCTTCATAATTTGAATAAAAAGGATAAAAATTATACTAAAAATTAAATACTCTTTTTTTTTGCACCAAATATCTGGATGGATCTTTCCAAATATGTGCATAGATGTTTATTTTTAATATATTACTAGGCAGAGCTTAGGAGTCAGCAACCATCATCTTCAATTGGATGCCAGCAGATGGTGCTGAAGGACTCTTGCTTTAGATGCAACATTTTGCTACTGTCCAGCCATTTTTGAGAAACAAAGAATATTTGCTATGTCTGCAGTTAAACAGTGTTAAAATAATACTGAATTATTTACTTCTGAAGAAGGGGGGCTCACAAAATAGTATAATGCATTTAGGGGTAAAAAATAAAAGTGCTATTGAGCACCAAAGGAGCACGTGCAGACTATCCTTAAACTCTTGGTGCTGGACTATCATAAAGCAACACTCTTCTCTTACCAGACTCCTATGCTGACTCCTGAGAACAGCAACTCTATTCCTAATAGCTGCAGGGACTCCAAATATTTTTTATTTTGAGGCTCTGCACAATTTTAGCTATTCTGGCAGCCCATCATTTGACAGAAAGCAACAGAATAAGAGTAACAGCAGAGTAACAGTAATAGCAGAATTTCCATTACTAACTAACATGATTATCGATTTATGGATATTTTGATACTCCTACTACTTAGCATTCTAAATTCAAAATAGAACATTAACAGATAAGCTTGTTGCAACTACTTTCCATTAATTTATTTTTTTAAGAAGAGAAGCTATCATGCAAATTATTTCCATTTATTTTTAAAATAATTAGAATTCTAAATAAATATTTACGCTTCAAACATTCTTTGAAAGTGTGGAACCTTATCTTCTCTACTAGCATTGGTTTTGAAACTGAAAATAAAAGTCCAGAAACCTGGGAACCAAGATGCAGGTTGAGTCAAGAAGAGGATGAGGGAAGAAGGAAAAGCAGGGGTTTTAGCTACAAAGTTAACACTGACTGTTCACTGTGTACAGGGGCAAGCACATATGCAAATCTTCACAGAAATCAAGTTTACAGGATTAGTGTGCCGGAGTACAAAGGAATTATTACCCATGACGTTATTCTTCAATTGACCAACACAGAGATGCTCATCAAATATATTTTCAAAGTTTAAATCACTTGCCTTATCCACTCTAATAATTAATTATGAAGCATTCACTCGTAAAAAAGTGAATTTTCAAAGTGAAAAATGGGTGTAGCAGTTGATGAAATACAGATGTTTTATCTTTTGCTATGTTACAAATACAATTAAAACTAATGATTTCTCTAGTCTCGAGACTATAGCTTTAAGTTTAATAACCATATCAATTGATCAAAAGTCTTGCAGATATTCAAACATTTATTTAGAAATTCTAGCTGTAAAAAAAAATCAAACTACAGTTTCTTTTAAAAATAGCTTGAGTAGCAGCAAGACTATTCTTCAGCAAGACAGGAAACTGGTAAATAAATTTTGAATCTTTTGGGAGATTTCGTATTTTATAAATTAAAAAGATGATGCATTTTTCAAATTTACATTTGAGGAAGATATCCTATGTGTTATCAATAGCAAGAGTGTTCAATGAATCAATTAAATCTCAGTTAAATGCACTAATTGCTGATTTTTTAAGTATGAAATCACATGCTTATGTTCACGTGTCCTGCTACACTACTAAAACCATTTCTCTAACACACTTCAGAATAGCTGAATATAGTACCCTCTAAAAAATATAAAGCTGAGCAATGAAAGCACCCCCTTAATCCTCGTGATGCAAATGTGATACATACAGAGAGTAACATTTTCTAGTTTTATGGGCTAACATAAAAGAGGTAATATAATTTGTTTTATTCACATATGTGTGGAAGATCAATGCAATAACTCAGAAGAGATCCCATTAGTATTAGCAGTAGTGATACAGTTATACACAGACTCCACATTTCACTAGCACTGAATACTGTTATCAGTCAAGCCTTAATTTCCTTGGGCAAATCAAATTTCTAAATTAAAAGTATTTTTGCTTTTTGAAGTATGAAAACTGAAAAATAATTATGAACACATCTGTAAATACTTTGAAAGCAACAGAACCACCTTTTCATTTGTCATGAATAAAGAGCAAGAACGGCAGAAAAGCACTTTTATCTTCCACTGGACTATGGAAATACCTCCCATTTTTTAAGCACAAAACATTTGATAAGCATAAGCAACATTAAAACAATTATATTCACCACCGTAAACCTCCACTCCAAGAAAGCACATCCAAACAAAATAACTCCAGGGAAAACCCCAAAACCTCAAAGACACGGATTTCCATTTGCTAACAGGATTGGCCTCCCCCTGGTCTGTGCAGGTGAGGGATCATTAGCGAAGGCTGGAGAAAATGGGACAGTCCAACTAGAAAGGTATTTGTTGGTAAAGGAATCCAACAAGTATGTGTGGAGCAAGAAATTCGGAGACAATTTTTAATATCTCAGCAACAGCTAGAGATGACCTCCGAGATACCATTATAACCAAGAAAGAAAAACAAATAAAAAATTGCTGGTGAAAGGAGTTGACATGAATGTGAAGATATGAGAATGTCCAATATGCTTTATAAAGGAGAGATCAAGGACAATGAGGTAATTTTTTAAAATACTTTGGGAAGAAACTGCTGTTTCAATCAAAGAATACCTAAACGAGGTAAATGTTTGGAATTCAACTGGCCTGATGACAGTGATCTGAAGATACTGGCAAAACGAAGCTACATAATTTCAGAGCTGAAATGACTGGTTTTTGGATATTGGGTGAGGTTCTCCAAGATTAAAAAGTCTTGTGTTGCTTAAGAAACAGGAAAAGGAAAAATCAGAGACAGAACAGAACAGAAAAATACTGGCAGAACACTTATATTTTTATATACACACACACACACAACTTCCTAGAAGAAAATGAGGAGATGAGTAACAGCTGATTTGGATTTGTTCTGAACAGATCATGTCAAAGTGACTTTCTCCTTGCAATGGCAAAGTAACAAGATGTGTGTTCAGGGAAACATCATATATTTTTACTTTAGTAAGAAGTCTAGCACTGTTCCACATGAGCAATTTCTTAAAGGAAATGGGGAAGCACATGTCCAGAAGAGGCTACTATACATTGCAAAGCTATATTCAGAATGCTATTCATTGTCAAAATGGTAAATGTATTGATGGGCAGCCCTGAACTGTATACTGGCTACTTTAATGACCAATTTGATGGAGCAAGACTGCAAAGTGTATTTGCAGCCATGAGTTGCTGCAAGTCTGATGGAGGACAGGATAAGAATTCAAAATAAGTTTGACAAATTGGAGAAACAGCCTAAAAAGAATACAGTTCAGAAAGTCGAAAGACAAGATTCCACAGCAAAACTACAGAGAGAAGGAGAAACAAATGAGTAGATGGTAGTTCTTCAGAAAACACTCCAATTCATATTGGCTGATACACTTAGAAGGACTGACACTGTCATGCTGTTTTGAAGTAAACAGATATCCCATGGTCTGTAAAACAGGTTGTTTTCTACTTATTACTGGAAAGGCTTCAGCTGCATTCCTGAGTACTTCGAGGAAGACAGTCAGCTGAAGAGAGGAACACAAACAATAAATCAGAGGTCTGGAAAAGCAAGACTTATGGCAAAAGACAAAGAATTGAGTTATTAAAGTTGGAGGCAAAGAATTGCAGGTCATAGCAATCCAAATAACTGGAAGTTGTTGCAAGAAGAAAAGAATCTCTCCTCTACACAAAGACACAGCAGATAAAAGATGACAGAATGCAACTGCTGCAGAAAGAGAACAGGATGCTAGGCTGGGAAAAGACTGCTAAGGACAGGGCTGCTGAGGCCCCAAAATGTATTTGTCAAAGTTTTTAAGTGAAGATTGGACAAACGCCAGCAGAGAATGGTTTTGGTGTGGTTAAGCCTTCTTTGAGAAAACAGAATGGATCAGGTGACCAAAGCTCCTGCCCGCCCTGTTTCCTACGGTTCTGTGATTACAAAGGAAAATGCAACCCCTCAACCTCGGAAATGTCCAAACACCAGGAGTTGCCACTTGATCTTCAAAGCAAAAGTGGGATCTGAAAGTGATGCTGCCCATTTGTATGCAAATGGATTCTCTCATCTCCTTCCTCCAGCCATCACACAGTTCCTCCTCCTGCCCCCCTCTTCTCGCTTCCCCTCCATCTCCACCACATTATGTTGGGAAGCACAAACTGTGGCACTCTCCCAGGAACCCATACAACATTCCACCACCCAAGTCCTGACACATAATGTCACACCCCCGAGTACAATGTCACATCCTCAAGTATAATGTCACATCCCTGAGTGGGACCTGGGAGCCTCTAAATATGCAAGAGCCAACTCCGTGACACAGATCACACATGGGCTTCAAGGAGCACCAGGGGAGGGTTGCATACCCTCCCTCCGACCTCCCCCAGCCCCCCCAAAACAAGTCACATGCCCAGGGGAGAAAAAGAAAAGCCCCTTACGCTATGCAAAGTGACTTTACATCTCCCCAGCAAATTATGCTAATTAATGTGAACGCAGAACAGCTCAGGGCTGTTCCAAAGGACACAACTCCTTCAGATCCTCTGCTCTGTTCCGAATTATCCCAAAGGCTGGGTCAGAAATTGTCCACAGAAACATTTCTGCATCAGAAAAGGCCTGGGCTCCAAAGTGAAGTACTGCCATGCTTTTACATTTTCAAAACCAATTAATTTAGAAAGGAAAAAAAAAAAACTCTATACATTTGATCAAAGAGCATGATGAAGTATTTTTTTGAATTTCAGGTTTTAATTTGAGAAAGGAAAAATGACTTAACCTAAATGTAATCAAGCTGTTTTGTGAAGAATAAAAATAGTTGCCAGCAGATGTGTCCCATGTAGAAATTTCATATCTTTTGAGATTTAAATTTGTCAGGTTCAGTTTACATTGATCAATGCATTCTAGAGTTATTAGGGAGAAACTAAATGGACTGTGAGACTGCATAGGTGTAATTTCTTTAAGAAGTCAGCCTCCAAGCTAAAAATTAAAGAATGTAAATAATTAGTATTTCAATAACACAAAAAACTTCAGGAATTTTTCCATACAGCCAAGTTAGCCAGAAAATTGTCCTTGGTAAAGAATATCAAACCAAACACTTATTTATCCTGTGTGCCATAGGCCACCTGGCTTGTCAGCTTAAGTATCATTCTAAAACATGAATATAACTAGAAATGCAGAACTCAGTGCTTTCTAAAGGAAACCAGATAAATGAATCTAAATAAAATGTAACTGGGGGAGTAATGGGTGCCTAATGGGACAGTACTTAGGGAAGATGGAGCATACTAGCCTGTTGACTGATGTATATCAGAGGCAACAGGTACTATGACAGAAGGAAATGCACAGTCCTGTTTTAAATTATTTTTGTTGAAATGACTCTGGCATCATGATTTGGCAAAGTGCCACTAGGTGCTTGTTCCTGCGAAGTCATTTTAAGATGGAAACTAGAGCTCATTCAAAAGATTAAAAATAGAAAGAAGTACCAACTGTGAGACTATCTAAAATTCCATTGCATAGTTCTCACTGAAAGCGTGAATAAACTATAGAGGTAAAAAATTGTGAGCTTCAAGTACAGAAAGTCCAGTCAGATATCTAACATTCCACAAATGGATGGAAGTTACAGTTGCAGTAACAGGGTTCAAAACCCTACAAGTCTGCTCGTGCTTTCCTTTTCTAACAAAATCAGAACTAAGAAAAAACAGCTCTTTTGATTTGTCTTTTCAAAATGAAGAAAAAATTTGACTGAGCAGAGAAGCCTACAGACAGCTATTTCTGGGAAAAATTAAACACCCCAGATTACCATCTCTTTGAAGCAGAAACTGTCTTTTACCATACCCATATCTAGGCCTATGCATAGTGCCATGAGATTCCAATTCGTAACAAAGGCTTCCAGGCACGCTATATCCCAAAAAATCCATACATAATGGAACTAGTAAACACAGGAGCCGTGGCAAGTCCCTAAAAGTACCAGTTTAATAGAACTGCAAACTAAGAGATTTACCAGGTAGCTTTGTTTGGTTTTAAATAGCATTTTAAATAGGCTAGAATTAACTTTGAAAACTGCAATATTTTACTAGGTTAGAAATCTGCATTAGAGAAGACAGTCAATAGGTTATAACAGAATCTACCTATGTGAGTCAGATACCAGGTACAAAATCCCAGCATATGATCTGTTAAGGTCACAAAGGAGCCCAAAGCCTCAAGGTCTTGTTCACACATCAGGGAAGCCTGGGAAATGTGCAACAAGGACAAATTCTCAGGGCAGGGCTAGGAATCTGCAAGGGTGGGCTACAACACAGTAAGGAGACAACTGTTCATTGTTCCACACCAGTGTAATATCCAGGATTTCCTCCCCAAAAGGGCAGTTTTATTCTTCAGGATTTACAAGCTCATTTGACTGTCAAACTCTTAAGCTCCTTGCACCAACTCTTTGGAGCTTCCCAGTTTAAAAGCTCTGCAAAAATAGTGCCGAGTTTGCATTTTCTTTAAATTGACAGATTGCAAAATTTGTGTGAAGGTTTCACAGAGATTTCATCCCTCAACCAATGCCATATTTATGTAAAGATGCCCGTAAAATTCTGCTAGTCACTTCCCAGAAAAATTCCCATCTCTTGCACAGGGCTGCTTGGAAGGATAATAGGGATAGTTTGCTCACGTCCTTTGCCTTAAGATTCTGCAGCTCTGTGAACTGAGCTATATCTTGTTCAATTTTTGAATAGTTTTCACAGTAAACATGAAATAATTTGCAAGTTAAATTCAGATATTCATTCTGATATTAATTAGTTGTGCTTCTTCAAAGTAGTTCACAGGATGCAATTTCAGTCAAACCACCTCTGTGTTTCAAATTCAAATAACTCCAGCTGAGTATCAGACTGAATACAGAACACACAACTTTACCAGATCAATTGATTTGGAAGATGTCAGCTATTGTTTAAATTATACGAAATTGTATGCCAGCTGTAATGGTAATATATGACAGATCTAAGACCACTTCTTGTTTTCCAGATGTCCATTTCGTCCTCTGCATAAAGCAGGTATGTTTTCACTAGTATTTAAACAGGGTCAGAGAAGACTTTAAGTGAATGGCACAAAACTTAATCAATACTCTTTTTAAGACAGAATACACTGCTTCTCACCCCTTCTATTCAGGGCATTTTATTTTTGGCTGAACATGACCTCTGTTTGGCCATGATGTACCCCTGTATTACTGTGTTCTCACAAGCTGTCTTGAAAGCCTCTCACCCCTGTGAGAGGTTAAATTATTCTGCAAGTGCAAGGTGGGGTTGGGTGGGGAGGGGTTAGAACTGGATTAGGCTGAGCAGGGTTACTCTGATTTACCAGGCTGGTTCTACCGTGGGAGCCCTGGCACGAGCCCTGTGGGTTGCACTGGAACCATTTAAAATGCCTGGTGTGTCAGAGTGAGGATTAAGCACGTAGGACCCTACCAAAGAGTCAAACTAAAAGAGCTTAAAGCTTGCTTCTTTAAAGTGTCCCATGTGTCCTCCTTCTTTCACCCAAGTGTCCTGCTCAGGCCACTCCTCATCCCGTTAGGATGACACTAGTCCAAGTTAAAATTCACTGTGCAATTCTATTGATAGCCAAGGTACTGTTGTGAGAACCTCTATGCATAAGATTGCAGTTGCATGCACTGGACTGATGTACAGGATTTTTTGTTCTAAACAACTCAAATGCAGGTATTTAAAGAAATTGCCTTGTTGAGAGAAAAATATTTCCTCAGATTGAACAACATATATAAAACATGAGTCCCCCACTCTAACTCCTGGAGCCACTCCTCCTCAGCTGAATGGGTGACTAGATGAAACATATTTGTACTATTCAATATCCTATAAGTTTAAAAAATAGTTCTACTTATGCTGCAAGGCAAACACTGTTTACCCTCAATTCTTTTAACTAGAACTGATCACAACTACAAAATTACTGTTGTTACCTAAAATTTTGTCCTGCAAAGCGTTAGCTCGAGCCTTTTTGAGACATCATCCTCACAAAACAGGTTCTCCTGGTTCTGCTTACCTCTGGGGTTGTCACCAATGATGTTGGTTTTGCCATTCCAGTACCAGAGCAGCAACGTTGCATCGCGTGATCCTGAGAGGATGTAACAATTTCCTCCAATATAGGACTCAGAACGAGCAAGACACGTTACCACGTCCCAGTGTCCGAATACTACTTGCATCAGTTTACCTGAAAGACGTGAAATTCGTTCTTTTAAAACTATACTTTTACGTTAAGGCAAATTAAATACATTATAAAGTATTTTAGAAATGTTTTCTTCATCAAAAAAGGTTAAAAAAACAACTATAGTGGGCAGTACTATTTTTTTAGGTATTTGGTGGAAAGTTATTGAAAAGTACAGTAATCCATTTTGCATACAAAAAATACCTACAGGCCATAAATATTATACTTTTTTTAAAAGACCAAACTTTTAGTCTTTAAACTATTTTAGTTTCTAAAGACAAAACATGCTAGATGCTTTTTTTAAAATCTGTATGTCTACCTACATTTTACAGACAGGAAATATGATGGGATACCCTTTTAAGGCAAGTTTACTGATGAAAGTAACAATAAGATGCAAATCTGATGGTGATGTGGGAAATGGAATCAGAATTTACAGAACACTCAGGACCCAGAGGAAATTGGTAGTGTGGGAGCTGCCCAGAAAATACAGCAAGTGCAGCATTCCAGCATCTCCTTAAACAGAGAAAAGGAGATTTAGATGAAAAATTACTCCAGTACCCAGGTTTTTCCATCACCCTTTAAACACTTGCCAATTATTTCAATCAGCATCCTTCCCTTTTAAGAATTTCTGCAATGCTCAGAAGAGCTCAGAAGACTTGGAGAAACTCTCTTACCAACTGCATATAGGACAAATACTTGTACCACTGATAAGAGTTGTAAATGTTGAAAAAAAAGGAAAGCCCAGGCAGCTAAAAATATGCCATGAATATGATTACTACCTTTTAACTGTAACCAAACAGGTCAGTATTTTTGAAAACATGAAAATTTCGATGCTCATGCATAGTGGATTTGCGTATGGGAGAGGAAACACATGTAAGGTCACCCACAGCAGACCTCTGCCACCACCCAGCCAGAGGTTTGTGGATCTGCCAGCTGTATATATGATCCAGTGGAATGAGAACTGAGTCATTGTAATCCATCTCACTGCATCTGCTGAAGCCCAGCAACTGCAGAACTTGGAGAGACAGGACAGGTAACAGGGGCCAGGCCAAATTCTGCACCCACTGACACAGGACGTGTGATGTGTGATGGCTCTAATGTGTGACCTCGGGTTTCTGAATATAAATAAATAAAAATAAAACAAATAGTTCTGAAGAATGCTTAAAAATAACAAGTAGCACAAATCAGTATTGGGATTCAAATTCAGCATATCTTAATAAAATATTTTGGTGCATGAAATAAAAATGATTTGTCAATCATTTAATATGGCTAGTAGGGAACATTTCACAGCCCTCTTTTTATGCAGTACAAAAGCTCTGTATTCATATCCAGCCACTAAATAACACTTAATGGGAACAAAAGACTTAAGGGAGTGGTTCTGAGGAAAGAGCAAAAATAATGTTAACAGCCTGATTCATAACAGAAGATCAAAAAGGGAATTACATTAAAGTGGAGAAAACCAGGGAAAAAAAATAACCCAAGAGATAGGTATGATATCTAGAAAAAGGGAAACTACTTTAATACATGGGAAAAAATCCAAAACAGAATAACAAGATGCAATTTAAAGGAAGCCTGTACATCAGAGTCAAAATAAAACACTGGCAGAAGTTATTAGGCTGCTCTAACCCTCCAAGAGAAGCTGTGAGGTGAAGTCCCATGCCAGGAGCCAATTCTGACTGGATGGGGCAGACCCCTGGCTGCACACTTACTGTGCACATCTCCAGGATGCAGCATCGCTCAGCTCTGGAAGGCTGTCATCACGTCCTACAGTGGCCACCTCTGCCCAGCAGGGCTTTCATTCCTGTCTCAGATGCTGACCAGTCAACAGATTTAGCCAGGAAAAGCTCCTTCACAGCTACAAGCACTGAAACTGCATTTTGGCAATATACAAAAGCATCTTACCAAGTGTATGTTTTCCCCTGCAAATTCAAGTTGCCAATTACATGGTTTAGATTTGAGAATAATCATGTGATATATTTTTCAGTTGTATTGCCACAGGTATTCAACTACCTGAGGTGAGTTATACTTTTAGAACAGAGGTTGATGCTATAAACATCACTGAGTTGTAGAGATCTTCCTTTCCATTATTTCTATGTTTATAGTTCTGTTCTAGAAAATGAACATTCCTCAAGGCTATTTGCTTGACAGTTTCGATAGTTGCACTACTTTGTTGGTTTTACTTTGTTATTGTGCAGCTTAAGTTTCAGTCAATTTCATCAAAATAAGATCTTGCTCTGTTATACTGGTAAAAAAATATTACTAATTTCCTAAGAGTTCCTCAACTTTTTTGTTTCCTTTAAAATGAGTTGTCCTGTCTGTACAGTAACATCAAACTCTACTGTAGGCACTCAGGTATCCCTTTCTGACAGAACAAATTTTCTAGTTAATGTTTTATTTGACAGCTGTGCTACAAATAATTAAAAGAAAAATAAGACTCAAGTCAGCACCACCGAAGCTAAAATGCTCTCTAGAAATCATTCCCACTGCTGGAGGAAATTTTTATTGTGCTTCTGCTCTGCTAGCTGTGCTGAGAACCCATGATTTATGGTAGAAGAATTTCCTTTTCAAAACAAACAAACAAACCCAAAATCTAATGGGAAAATGGTTCCTTTTTTTTTGTGTAAGTGCTAACACATATTTGAATTCAACACTTGTGATCACTTGCCATTATGCATTACTGATCACACCATCTTTTCCCCTCACTGTTCTGCCAATTTCAAAATATTTTGTTACTACATTCCCTTTTTAATTCAAAGCAAAATAAACTACATCTGGATTCAGTGATTCAAGTGAGAGCTAGGGGTGCTATACTGACAGGAGACACACAGAAGACACAAATCTTCTGAAACTTTTCTGACAACAGTATTTAGGTTTATACCCTCCTTAGATGCCTGGTAAATCTGACATACACACAGAGGAAATACAGGGATATTTGTAGTGCAGATTGACACAGGACAAAGCTACCAAAATAATACAAGTTCCTTCCATAGGTGTAAGGTAAAATGCACCCTTGGACATAAAAGAATTAGTTCTCTCTTCATATAAATCAAGAATATACACTGGATATTTATTACTGCTAGCTATCCTTTCTGAAGATCTACTTTAAATTCACAGTTTTATGTAAATTTATTTTCATCAATGAGAAAATTAAACTAAGAAGGGTCTAACAAGATGTCTGTATAATGAATCACAGGCAGTCAATATGACGTAATTGGAACTTCTCCTTTATACTTAAGGCTTTAAAATTGCAAAAATGACAGCTATGCTAAAATATGCCTTAAAATCTAGTCTTAACAGATTTTCATTAAAGACCATCCTGTTTTGTTAAACATTTTGGCTTGCCAAGTGTGAAAAAAACTGTTAACTAATATATTTAAGAAATTATGACAAACATGTAGGATATTCCCTAGGGATTAATAACCTCCTGGAAGGCTTGATGGCACACACACATTAACCACACTGGGTCATTAATCCCAAAGAAGTACCTTGCAGTGAGGTCGCTGTTCCCATTATAAGATAATGAAAGGGAAAAAATCATACCTAATTTTTTCTGGGGTTCCACGGCTTTTAAATTCCTGTAGCTCTTACACTGAAAGATTCTTTTCTATTTAGCATGACACATGCATGACTTCAATGGTTTGGATACACTCCAGCTGACAGACTAATTTAACTGCTGCCCATTATATAGATCAGTTTATGTTATAAAGAAGAATTCAGTGGCTCCAAATCAATTTTTCTATTATAGCATAGCTTTCAAAGGCTTTCATAAGCATTCCTTCACCAGATTTCAAGCTTTCGCTTCTGTTCTTATTCTACAGTACCTGTCTGTATTTCCTCAAAAAAAATTCCAATTCTCTGGTGCTGTAAACCAACCAGCATTAAATTCAGGTAAACGCTCTCAGAATAATTAATTCTCCTGGTATGCAAGGCTTCACCCAAACTCACTCACCTGTGGGAACTGCAATGTAAGAACAGCCATCCCTGTCCTATAGGTTTGAAGTGTGATGCTCTGGCTAAACATGAGCTCCTTCTCTTACATTTGCCACCATTGCACAAAAATGGTAGCATACAATACACAACAGCAGTAGGTAAGAAAAGAATTGCCAAATCTGATTGATAGGGGAATGAATACACACTCCACTCCTCATTCTTTCTTGATTTGAAACAGGTTGACAACGAACAGAAAAAAATCTTTTAGGCGATTCCCATATTTTAAAACTACATTACCTGAGTCAGTCGAATAAACTCGGAAACTCTTGTCCCAGAAGCCACAGACCAAGATGTAACGATTATCAGAGGTGATGACAAAACACTGGGAATGTACCTGGATGCTTTGGTCTAAGAGGTCAGTGATTTGCCTTCTGTGCATACCTGTATTGCTGGCTGAACAGAAAGAAACGCAAACCAAGGCATCATTTTAGCATCTACATTCACAGAACAAAAGCACATTTTAGAAACTTATGTTCAGACCAAATATATTCCTCCTGGCTATTACTTGGGGGTTTTTGTGGCAGGGACGTGTTCTTTCTACTTCTACTATGAAATATTCATTACATTTTTGGCAACAATGCTAATTCCTTGTTAGTATACATTCTACAATAGAAGAAATCCCCTTTTTAAGTCAGAGGCAGCTGAGAAATACAAATTAAATATTTCACAAAGGCATGGAACATAAAAACATAATTAAGCTTCCTTTCCCCCTTCTTCTAGTACAAGAAATTAAAAATTAGAAACAAAGCAAATGCAATGATAAGACAGTACATAAACCATAAAATGGTTCAAACGTAGCAGATAATGGAACCATGATTCCAAAACTGTACACCAGTTGCATTTCATTGCAAACACTGCAATTTAAAAAAGGAGTAACTTCAGTAAACGTCATAACCATTTCACACTTTTTTGAGCATTGCACAAAAAATAACCAGCTTATCTCTACAATCACCTTTAGGGATGAGAGAAAACATTCGCCCTACTTTGATCACCTGATGTTTTGTTTCACAGAATCACAGAATAATTTGGTTGGAAAAGACCTCTGAGATCATCGTGTCCAACCTTTGATCCAACACCACCGCATCAACTAGACCATGGCACTGAGTGCCACATCCAGTCTTTCCCTAAACACCTCCAGGGACTGTGACTCCAGCACCTCCTTGGGATAATCATCATTTTCTCAGAGCATCTTGTGCTGAGAACCCATAGAATAGACAGAAATCAATTTGCAAACACATTTTTCATACTATACTTTGTCCTTACTCACCAATGTGTGTCCATATATATATCTGTATTTTTATATATAGATCCCTACACACATATCTAATGAAAATCTACACTCATGGAAAAACTTTCAATGTGCATCATTCCTGAGGGAACCTGATTTCTATCCATGGCAAGTAATTTCTCCTGGGCCTGGGTTTGTCTGCCAAGTGCTTGGAGCACCATGACTTCCCTCCAGTTGGTCCCCATGCCGGCCTCTGTCTTGGTCTTGCATTGTTCTTCACCTCTTGTTCTTTAACTTCTTTCTGTTCTCACAGGTTAGCTATCCCCTAAGCCCGAGGCTTATTCCATTTACTCTGTATCAAATCCTTCATTTCTTTATGCTTTTGCCATGTTTAAAATGTTGATATTGTCATAAGGATAGCAGATAATTTAGCAAGCTGTTGCCACTCGCTCTGCAGGTAACACATAACCTGGCCTTGACTGCTGTTGGGGGGGCCACTTAAAGAGTGACAACACCACATTATAAATGCACAGTGAAATGTTCTGTGTGACAAAACTACAGCAGAGAAACCCTCAAAGCCCATGCAAATGCACACCTTCAAAACACTTCACCTCCAAAAAAGGTCTGGGATCTGTGTCATATCAGGCAGTGCTTCTTTATGTCTTCCTGGGCAACTAGAAAATGAGGAGGGCAGGAATCCCTCCTTATGACTAAGACAGCAACAAGATTCCTGCTATAACCATAAAAGTGTAATTTTGTGGTCCTCTTAGGTGCCATTTCTAGGTAAATGTGTCTAGCCACAATTAAAACCCTTTAATATTACCTACATAATTACTTGCTCGCCCCCAATGATGCTACTTAACAAAGAAAGCCTTAAACCCTTTAAACTATGTCCAGTGTAATCACAAGGCTGATTTGAAATCTGTCGTATGAAGAGAATATTAAACCATTTTTCAGAATGTGAATATTAATTTTAAAGGTGTTTATACCAACCAAAAGCCAAAGTATTTTGTAAATTAAAGACAGGCCAAGGTAATGAAAAAAATACAAAGGATAAAGAAAAATGTCATTTCCTTACACATGTTTTTTGCAACATGTAAGACATTAACCAGAAAGGTTCAATGTGATTTTGGGACTTTTGCTGTAATATTTATTCGTACTTCTAAGATCTACTTGATAGCAGGTTTTAAAGCAGAACATACATTTCCTGCTCCAAACATTTTTTGGAGAAAATCTGCTTCAGGAAGGAAAGGAGAGTTACATACAGCATGTGTCCTCCTCATTATAAATTATAACTATAGCATTATTCAGATGATAATTGATTTTAGAAACTTTGGGAAAACATTTTGATTTTATCAGCTCTATAAAATGGTTTCATACACCCACACTGTTCCTGATTTAATTATCACAGGTTTACCCACCAAAATGGCTACACAGGAACAAACAGTCTGTACCCACAGTGCAGTTCCTAGTGGGATATCCATATGAGTTTCGAAGTTAATTCTCACTGGCTGGAGAACCTGTCATTCTAACCTGTCCAGGCAAGTTCATTTTTCCATGCCTCTATAATTGGCCACTTCTTTTTCACTTGAACTGCAACCCTGAAATAGCTGGGTTTTAAACTAAGTTTGAAGTCTAATAGTATTCGGCGGGCACAGAATCTTGTCTTTTTTGCTGCTGTTCTACAACTGTTTGTGTTTTGGGCTTAGATTGTTTGAGTTTTTCTTTTCTGATCATGTTTAAGGTCCCATTTGCCATGCTGCAGATTCCTGAGTTATAGTCCAAGGATGCACACGCCAAAGTTGGGGCTGTAATGAAAGAACTGACCAAATTCTAACCATGCTAATAGAAAAATCAGCTCTATATAAACTAATAAACCTCTATAATAAAAGTCATGAATTGAATCTATCACACTGAGCCATTAAATAAAAGAGAGACATTCCTCCGCCCCTTTTTAATAAAAGAAAAACATATACAAATTTAACCCGTGAAGCCGATCAAAAGATGCAATACCCTTGAAAAATGAATACTAATACCTCAACACTAAACTGGAGCGGGCAATATATTTCAACTTTGAAACCACTTTGCAATTACACATTAATCCCCTCAGCCTGAACAGCAGGTCCATGAAGAAAGGATTGATCTCCTTTAATGATGAAACCCTGGCACCATGGTTTTATTTTTCACAACACGGTGCAGTTAAGAACCCCACTGTTATTATGAAAATTTCCTCAGCAAAGGAGCTCCATCACATTACCAGTGCACCAATTCATCATAACGTGCCTCGCTCCTGCTCATCAACAAGTCTGAGTGATGAAAAGATCCAATATTATCCTGACAGTACTTCATGCACATTCTCAATCACACATTATTACAGCATCCATATTAATTTTCACTGACACGCGTCCTAGGCCTGTTCAAATTAGGCAAACCAACGAGGGGGAGTTGATGAAATACCAGCATAGCCACAGCTCATTGCATTCCAATTTGCATGCAAATGGTTTATCAGGAAAATTCCATTCCCAGCAACCAGCAAGTGAAAAACAACCGTAATCTACACTTCAGGGCCACCATACAGAGCTTAATGAATCGCAAAGAGAGAAGGAAGTGACAGACCTATGAGAGGATCGATTTCCACTGGCAGCTGGTAAGCCTGGTCTTGTACAGCACCTTGATGAGCTGGAATTCAGGAAAGAAGATTTTAAAACTTTGCAATTTTTTTTAATACATGAAGCCACATAGTTTTATAAATCAAAGCTACAGCCTTTTTTTTTTTGACTATCCAAGATTCTTCTGCATCAATTGAATTAAAAAAAAAATATCCAGGTGCTTTTGAGGGCTGTTTATTAAACATTTATTTTAGATTAGTGCTATTCTGAATGTGTGCCATGAGCAGCAGCTCTGGTCCTGAGCCATAAGCTCCAGCAGATGCTTTACTGGCAACCTCTCCTGTCGCAACAAAACAAAATTAAGTGGTAAAGAGCACTGAAAACAAAATGTGACAACCATCTGCTGACTGTAGCAAATACTATTTTCCTCTTTACTTTTTAAAACACTGCTTTGAACAAATGAAGCAAAAAGGACATTTTTTTTAAAAAAAGTCTGTTAATGATGCAGACAGGGGAATCTCGTAGTCATCCAGTATTTAAGGATTCATCCATCACCAAAACCCATTTTATTTGCAAGTTTGCATGGAAGTTAATATATTAATTCTGCCAACCTACATTTCATCTGGGCACCTGGCATACCAGTGAAATGTTTATGTACTGAATTCTCTTTCAGAGTTAGAAAGAAAGCCTTTTTTTTCCCACAGCTTCACCAAAAACAAACAAACAACCCCTCTCTCCCCAACCCCCCAAACCAGCCCACAATAAATAGGAAATAATGATTGAATACTTACACCTATGATTTTTTCTATCTACCATCCACAGCTTAATATAAAAATAAGTATCAATAGAAGGGTTTCTTAAATAACTAATTCATAAATAAATTCAAAGTTCTGCTGCAATGAAACAGCAACACAGAACAAAACATGAAACCTACGTGACAAAGCAGAGCATCCTGCTGGGTACCAGTGCCATTAGATGTCAGCAAAGCCACCAAATTCATATACAAAGGCAGGGATGGGATTTTTAATTACACATTAGTGACAACGGGTCACTTGGCAACTTAACTTTTTTATCATGATGCCTCATTAGTAAAGACAATGCTTAGCCCCCAGCAGGAGATATGGAGCAGTAATGATACCTGCCCTCTAATCCCAGCAGATCTTGCTTTGGTATAAATTTGGAAGTCAACAATAGTGGAGGCTCGTGTCAGGAGCTCTCAGATATCTTAAGATAGTACTTAAGATATCTTAAGCATAGTACTCCATTAGCAGCCTCAATGGAGTGGAGTGAGGTGAGTTTTTCTTGGGTTTGGGTTGGTTGGCATTTGTTTGGCTTGATCTGTAGGTTTTCTGAAATTCTTTGTAAAGGCAAGTCAGGTGTAAAATGCCTCTAAATGAAAAGACAGTGACTCAAAAGCACAGCTTACTGTTGTCCCTTTCAGAGGTGAGAGAAAAACCAAAAATCTTAAAAGTTCTGCTCTACTCAAACCAGTTGATTACTACACTCAGCAAATGGGTTGTTTGCTCAGAGATCATCAACCAGGAGAAATGCACTGAAATCAGCTCCTACCACTTTAGAACCTTTTTCTTCCCCCCTGACTGCTGTATGTCCACAAAGGCCACTTTTTAAAAGCCTTGAATATTACATGCCCAAGGTCACACATCCAAGGTATGAGAGGATATTGTCATCCTCCTTTGAAAGAGATCTCAGGAGCCCTGTAATTAGTTCTTGCTCACAACTTGTTATCTAGACAAGTCTCCCTTCCCCCTTCCTTCCCACCTTTCTTTTTAAGCATTTCTTGGGTGGGTAATATAATACATAGATGCTTCTATTTGGACAATGTTGAGAGGTAACTTGTAAGAATTAGGAAAAAAGTGTGGGAGTCATCTGGCTTTTTTCAAAAAATAATCAAGGACCATGGGTCAAGATTTCTTAGGAGGAATTTCAGTGATGTAAGTATTTCTCTGGTGCAAATATCTTCTACTCAAGTGATTTGAGTAGAAGCTCTTTTTTCCCTTTCTTGAAAAGTCTTTAACCAAATTTACTGCATAGCACTGAAATAAACTACCTTTGACGGCTTGGGCCGAAGACTGTCAGGGAAAGGAGGATGAATGTCTTTAAGATTAGAGAATCTTAGAATTAAAAGCAGAATGAAATATTCTCCAGACCAACACATTTTTAAGGGAAAATTAATTTGATTAGTTGTTATGCAAATGGCTATGTTGTTTTCCTTTCATACTGACAGAAACATAAGCACTTAATAACTTTGAGAGGTTCAAGATACAGACTTCCCATGTATTTTATTTACTAATTCTCATTGGGTGGCTTTAACACCAAAATATGGTAGTTATAATAAACAAGATACCAGAAAAGATTTCAGACAAGTTCTACGTGTTTTAAAACTGTCTTTGACACGTTTGATATGGTTCAGACTTCCAAGTGACTGAAAAACAAATTTAAGGGGAAGAGTTGTGCCTTTATCATGACTTAATAGTGATACACTTTTCTTGTCAGCTTGCATAGTGCCTGATGGCCTGGAAAGTAATATGTTGTTTTTACAAACCTTTTGTGTGCTACACATCTTACTACACAATAGCTCAGATTACCTTCTCAAGGAGAAACTAAATCCACATGCGAAGAACCGGTGCTGTGTCAACACACCGGACTTGCTCTTTCCACTTCAAACTTACAACAGTTCTGCAGCAAATTTTGATAAGACAAACAGGGCTTTCTTAGGCTTTTTACTGTGCTTTACTCACCGGGGAGATTATGCCACTTGTTTACAGCGAAGAGCCTGTTTGCAGTCACCGTGATCACAGCAGGAGTGGCCAGGCCAGGCTGGGTGTTGGCGGCCACGTGAGTGACGGGGGAGTTGGAGGGGAACTTTAGAACCATGATAACATCCTGTTGGGCTTGTTCTGTGAACATCAAGGGGCTCTGCAGGAGGAGATACTGTTGAGTGCACACAACGAGAACCCAAATACACGGGAAAAGAAAACACGGGGAGAAGAAAGGACAGGACAAGAGAAGGAAGAGTGGATTAAAACACGCAAGATCCAACAGCAGCTGCAGAGAAAAGCAAATGTAGTAATAGTGGACAGGCTTGTGGAAATGACTATTTGGGGTAGAAAACCCTTTACATACACTATTAATCTGAGGGCCTTTTTGAACACAGTGTCTGCATGCAGACTTTGCTACACGTGACGGCAGATTAAACTAAAAGTTTGCAATCACCTCTCTCTGCCAAAAGAATTCTCCTTCATGCCTGCAGAGAGAGCATGGCAAGGAAAGCAATGCCTAACCAGGAGGGGAAAAAAAAAGAATAAAAAAAAAAGTGAGCAAAAGAAATTCCTGCTCCCAGAGATTGTCTCAAGTTGCACTAAATTGGCAGACTGTAATTCTTTACAAGCCAGATGAGAACATGAAAGCACATTAAAATAAACAGATACACACATACACGAGATGTATGTTCTATATATGTTTCTGGTGCAAAGAAATAAGATTTATGAATGCAAAGTAGAAGACTTCACTGCAAATGTGTTTCAAAGGACAAACATAATTAAATGCAGTTGTAAAGAATATAAAGTGGACGTGATTACAGACACTATCCTGCATTGTTTCCCGAAATACTAAAGGGAGGGAATAAATCCAGACTCTCATTTTCAACATAATTTTTTTAGGTTTTAGTTTTTTTAGCTTAGTAAGTTGAAAAGTTTAATAACTTTTTAACTAAGTTCTCTAAGAAAGCTGCAAATGTCAAAGCAAAATATTGAGGGCCTTAGATCTGGATACCAAACATGATGAGAAAACGCAAAACCTAATGGGTTTGCAACTGTGTGGTGCATCTGAAAAAGAGAACCCCATTGAAATCATCCTAGTCACCAGTAGCCACATTGCTCAAGTATTTGTAATTTTCTAATAACCAAATTAAAATACTAATGAAGTGTCCTTGGCCATTTTCCACCTGCAGTATTTCATTACATATATGTGTATGTAAGTGCATACATTTAATGTATATTTATACAGAACTAATAAAAAAATTAAATACATTTGCATTTTTATTATCACTCCTTTTTAAAAAGTTATTAAGAGTACTTAGAAAAACATATTGCTCTATGAATTCCTATTTACAGTCTTTGCATAAAGGTGTAAATAAAAGCAACTAATAAGCTACCCAGACACCCTTCTGAGTAAGTGGCTAAAAGCCAATCAATATTATGAGTTAATCCTCCCTGGATGCTCATTCAATTAAAGGTGTCAGTAATGCCTCATCTGATGTGGCCTCAATTAAATCCAGCTATCTGATGGTTGAAAACACAAGGGGATACAGCAACAGCAGCAAAAGCAGACAAATAGGCAGCCTTCGTGTGACTGCTAATTACTACACCTGGTGTATATTATGGCTTGTGCACTTAACACAGCACGTGGTGCCTTCCAATCCGCCTCTATTCATGCGTACACACACACACACAAAAGCAAAACTCAGTAAATAACGTAACCAGAAATAATTCAGAAGTGTGACAGGGAAAATATCCTTCCTGTATTCCAGCTCCAGGAATACTGCCTTTAAAGCCACCTTATTCTAAAGTCACGTATTAATGCCCACAAAACTGGTCAATGCAAGCAGAGAGGCTCTTTTTGTGTGTATACCTCAGCCCCAAAACCAGAGGAGTTAGGAACAGGTTACTCCAGAGAATTTAACATCTTCTATTACATCCTAAATATTTTATAATTCAGCATCATGAAAAATATTATGGATAAAACCACACAAACTGCTTCCTGGTATCAAATTTATTTATATTACAATGGGTCTGACAAACACGTCAACAACCAACTTCTCGAGTTCCTTCTCTTCCTGGAACAAATCCCTTTAAATCAGAGCAAATGCCTCGTGCATGGCACCACGACAGATGGACACACACTTGGCATGTTGCTGCATGGGGGGAGCGTTTGGGTCCCCAACATCCCTGTTAACAGAGCTCTTCTGTGGGCTGCACACACAGGCTGCAGGAAGAGTGCTGGGGATGGGGGCACACTGAGCTGAGCAGCTCTCACGTGCAACATATGATGTGTTTGAGAAAGGAGGGTAGCTCAATTTGACAAGAAAGTTTAGGTTTCTCAGGCTCCTGCATCACAAGGTTTGTAAGCTACTTTGGAAACATTGCAGATTTTTGTGTAATGTTTTAAAATCTTCTCCACTTCAGATATGTTTTAAAACTGTTAACCTTAGTCTGCCTGACCAGGACATATGTCTTATGGGACATTAAAGAAGAAAATGTCTCTTTTTTTATATTACAGTGTAAAATGTCCATCTTAACAATAGGGGAACATAACCTTTCGAAAAACTTGTGAATTAGCACACCATTTGCTCCACTTGTCAGAATATCACTTAACATACTTAGTTCTGGACCTATGACAACACAAGTGATATTTTAAACCCAAGGACTGCACACAACATGATATGAAAAGTAATCAGTAATAAAATAATAGTTTGATAATAAAATGATATTAGGCACAAGTAGAGGTAAAAGGGAAAGGATGTTAATGCTCCCTGCCTGGATTTTATCACCCTAGCTTTACTGCAAAACACATTTAGTCACATTCTTTGCCATGTAAGTTTCAGCTCATGAATTCCTAGTAATCCTGGTTTTAGGGGAAAACCTATGCCTGGGGGAAAACACAAGGAAGTTCCACCTCCTAAATCCATGCTTCTTGGGGAATCTGCCAAAGATTAACTAAATTGTCTCCATGATGACTGGCTCTCACCTGTACAGGTATGGTATTAACAAAATCAACTGATGAAGTGTTCTTAGACTACACTGACAAAAAAAAAAAAAGTCTGTACCAGAAATCAATGCAACCCTTTCAGCAATAAATAAAAGAGTAGTTAAGCACTGCATACACTCCTACCAAATCATAACTCATCTGCCGTTTTTAATAACATAATTCCACGACCACATAAAAGCGAAGCAAAGTGGCTGGTTCTGCAACTTCAAGATAGCAAAGGAAGAGAGCACAGTGGCAGGTCACAAAGAGTTAACATGGTACTCACCACCTGCATGGCAGAGCTTCTTGGAGGATGTGGTTCTATGAGCAGTTGGGAAGGGGTCTGTCCAAAACTTCGTATTTGAGCTTCGACAGCCTGGAAAAGGCACAGGCAGGTTTGCATGTTAAGAGGTGCTAATTACAGGCAATAGAACCATAACTGTCACCTGAAAATGTCATTCCACACTTCTGGCTTGTTTCATGTTGAAAATCAAGCCCGTGTGTTCACTGTGGGGCTAAGTGCTTGGCACTGGTACTAAGAATGAGGTAATCATTTTAGTCCTGTGGATGCTATTTCCATGAGAAACTCTGCAAAACCTCATCCCGCTCAATGATATTAAACAGAAACAAGCTATTATAATCAGAAACCCTCTTTATTGGCTCCATTTTTCCTTTCTAACACTGGCTTATCCTGTTTGTCTCGTAACTCAAAAGCAAAAGTTAAATTTTAAAAAGTTTCTGAAGGTATTAAGAGTGTTCTTTCTATTTAAACCCTATTGTTAGTTTCATAGCAATACTGAGCTTTGTTTTTTTTTACTTTACAGGTTTATTCAAAAAGAGCAAACAAGGTTAGGATGCATTAAACAGAATCAAGACTAATATTAAATGCAGTAAAGGATAATGTGATGGTATAATATGAAGGAGTTTTTTAAAGTTTCTCTGTATCTTCAGCAACATAGTACTTTCTTCATAGGCAATACATGAAAATATCATCTCATGCCTATTGATTTCTTAAAAATAATTATTTTGAAATGTGTGAACTTACATCTCCTCCCTAGGCACATCTAACTAGTTTTCCATGCTGCCACCTCTTGGCCCACTGACTTAAAGATAACATCAAGGAGCCAAAATTCAGTCTTAAATCATTCAGCTTAGTTTACATCTCTGTCATGCTGAGCTGAACTGAATACTTGCACTTGCTGTGGGGTAACAGAGTGCACGTGAGCTGATACTTCACTTTCTCTGTTGCATGGAGCATTGAGCTCTACATTCTCAAAAGCATCCAGTGATGCTGAGTACCTAAGGTGAGGTTCTATTTTCAAAAGAAAAATCAGGCTCATCAAAAAGTGCTTTAAATGGGATGCTTGAATGCTAAACCACAAAATCACTAGCCACTTTTTTAGCTATGTGATACCATCATGTTTTCCTCTCAGAGTCTTCTTTTTCATGGTTCAACCTTCCTGCAGGCTTCTTACAGGTATTTCCTGTTCTATTTTAGCCACTCACTAGAATTTTTGAGACAATGGAATAACACTTATGCTGATCTTATTCTGACAAACAACTATTTTTAGATGATAATAAAGACCATTACTGGGACGCACAATGTTCTCCTGTAACAGAAATAACAAAGCCAAAAGCAGAATGCACCTGAGGCCTTAAAATAATCATCCTCTGATAGGAAATGTGCCATCCAAAACACTTGACCTTAATACATTTGGCAGGGCTTTTGAAACATTTGAACTCACCAGAGGAGGAGCTGAAATTACTCTATGAACAGATTCTAACACTCTTGCCCACTCTGGGAAGCACCATAATCTTCAAAGAACTGATGAATAAGTAAGTTTATCAAAAAGTTGGCAGAAATCTGAGATACACACTGTGATTCAGTGAGTACTTTTTGAGGAACAGCAGTATCAGTGCATGAAACACTGGAGCTCAGTATGACCATACGGGTCTCCTTCCTGCTGATGAGACATGCTACATTAAAATTCAAATCTGGGGTTTTCTGGCTTGAGATATCAAGGGAATCACAAAGGCTTTGAGGCTTCTTAAGACATGAGGCTTTAACAAAGCAACAGCATATTGGCCAGCAGCTCTACCTCCTCCATAAAAAGCTGTTACGTTTCAAAACATCCAGATTTTTAAAAAGATTTGCCTATATTTATTTGCAGATTAAGTGGCATATTTTCACTAGCAAATGGGAATTCTACATTGCATTGAGGGTAGAACCAGAAGAACACGGGAGGAGCAGAAGGCAGACTGTCCTGGATGTCAGCTATTCCATGCTTGTCAAAATGTTTAGGGCAAATCTATGGTCAAAAGGATCTACTGTTTATTTCCTATTAAATATATATCTAATGAGTTATTCAAAATGAATAAAATATTCTTGAAGTATAACTCCCATGCATTTCTTTTAGAGCCAAAAAATAGAGTAAAGCGAGGGAACAATATGCTTCAGATGTGTTACCTTTGTTGTGTATTGACTTATGATCAACACAGAAACTTTCATTCCCAAATGCCCGTGTTCAGCATTTAAAGAAAGACAGAATTTTTTCTTAATCATGAAATCTGAACGTCCTTTAATTCCCAATGCTACTGCTTGGAACTATACTCTTACACAGCACCAGCACTAAGGGAAAATGAAACAAAAGGTATCACATATTGACGCAGAGTATTTCAAATACTACCAATACATTCACCATAACAAGTGCCCAAACTGATGCAGAACGAAAAATCAGATGCTATTATTGCTTTAATCACTGGAAGATCAGCAGGCAGGATGCTGTTTTCCACAGTCCAAATCTCAGAGGAACTCACTACTTTCCAGCAATGTAAAAACTGGAAGAGACACAGCTGTGATTCCACTCCTCACTCACACAAGGCTCATCATAGTCACACTCCTAGACCACAGAGCAGAAGCACAAGAGAAGCTACTTGTCTCCCACCCACACTCAGTGCAGAAGAGAATCTCTCTGGGATATTCCAGACAAGTATAAAATATTCTACTCAACCCACCAGTTGATAGTCACTACTTGTTTTCACAGTGTTCTGTCAGACCTGGTGAAACTTCTGGCCAGTGGGACAGTGGTTTTGCCAAAAACCTGTCCCAGAGGATCACAAATTCTCTGTTTTCAGTCTTAACAGTTTCTACATCCCTGTTCATGATCTAGCTTGAGTTTGTGACTTACAGTTCTGGCACAAACAAGTCTTTTAGACTCATTAGGTTCCATCTGGTCCTTCCAAAAAACATGAGTCCACATTTCCAGGACTGCAATAGCTCCTTTACACTACCTTTCCCTTTCAGCCAACAGAACTGGGCAAAATCCACATTCAGATCATGTTGTACCACAGAAAATAAGGTTTCACAAACATAAAAACTGCACATAGAGTATAAAAGCACAGATACTGGTATCTATATGTCATCTTTACTGGTGTCTTCAGAGAGCCAAAAGAAATTTGAAAATCTGTTGACTAAAGGCAACACCACTTGGACAAATATGTCTAGACATAGTGGCTAGACTTCTGAAAAAAAATCTTCTGCATTCCTTCTCATTACCGAGAAAAAAATGTAAAGGTTTCTTTATTTAACTTCCACATTTTATAATAATGACCAAGAGAGTGTACTAACAAACCCAAATGATTCCCTCCTTTTCCCAGATTGTAGTCAAAATCAACCCAGATGTCAGCCCCAGGTTCTGATGTCTCAGTCTGAGGGATCACACACAGAACCTGCCTCTGTCAGCAGAAATGTGATGGTGGAGCAAGAATCAATCCCCATTCTCTCAATTTACATAACAATAGAAAGAGCCACCACATGTCACTCAGACTTTTGTTCAAGCTGTCAAAGAAAGTCAGGTAGGGGCAGGGAATCTTTTCCTCAGAGATATAATTAATATCTCCTTTGAAGAAAACAAGCTACCACTTACCTGAGAATATACAGTAAAATTAACATCAGTCAAAAAGTCACCCACTTGCTTTCTAATGAATTTTATAGCCCAGTTTCTGAGTTTTCTTGAAAAAAACTATTACCAGCATTAGTCAGTATTACTGAGAGACAGACAGCTGCCTCTAGCAGCAGAGGAGGGGCATGTGCTCTCACACTGCTGAATCCCTCTGGAGCATCCATCCAGCCAGATGACTGTAGGTAGAAATACTTGGGAAATTTGCACAACTAGTTTCACATCTATTAAAGGCACCATATAACTGGAAAGAAATAACCTTTGTTTGAAAGGTATCTTTAGCCCCACAAACTCTTATTGCTGAAAGCGTGCTGCACGCCACAGAGTAAAAGATAGTATCATTCAACATTCTGTTTCACTGCTTCTCAAATATCTCAGTAAAACTGCCTTCTTCCTGTTAATGCTCTACAAAAACAAAACTTTGGTAAGGCCAGAATTGTTCCAGATGCTACAACAGAAGTAATAAAACAAAACAAGGCAAGCAGCCCTTTACAATAATCCACACGATATGCATCTCAAACCACATACAACATTATATTGTGAATGTTAATTAATTCAGAAGCATGAAGACTATAAGCAGATTTCACAGAGTTAACATTTATCTGATCACCACAATAACCTGTTCCTAAAAAGGTCTCCTAGAGCATCTCTTTTCTTGGGGGGTGGGAAGGGAAGAACAGGAACAGGGAAACAAATTAGAAGATGAAGAGTGAAAAACTTGAAAACTTGGCTTAGCTATAACGTAGCTTCTGGCCACTGTTTAGTACAGATATTTTCAGTCTCTGAACTCACCCTCTAATCTAACTGTGAAGAAAGTTAATTCAACAGTATGCAGTACCCACCAAATACGGCTGTAAATTTTTTGGGAAGGAGGGTGATGGGGAGGTTGAACATATGGATGCAGTTAAGGTAAAAACAGATGTTTGTTACTTTTCTTTGCAGCAACACTCAGAAACTAAGTCAAAATTGCTTTTTTTTCATGTTTATGTCTGAAAGAACTATAAAATTAAATATGAGGGAGGGCGGATGGAGGGGAAACTGCAGTGAGTGTCACAGAGAAAGAATGAAACGGTCTCCAGTTTTGAACTCCAATCCTGAAACGAAGGCCCATAATAGTTAAAAGGCAAGACATACGCCATTTAACTGCAGATTTAAAGGCCTTTAAAGGGACTAGCTCAGAGTTGCTTTCATCATGCCTCCTCAGACACAAAACACCAAACTGCCTGAAGAGTCCAAGGGCACAGCACACCCACATTAAAAATGCACACCGAGGGCACGGCAAGCTCCAACCTTTTGCTGCAAAGAGGCTGCTTTCAGTGCCCTTACAGATCTGCCCCAAAGTATTCCCAGTTACTTCTCAAATCTCCATGATTTAATTGCCAGGCATTTGAAAACCCAGGTGAAATAACATCATGCATTGTAATATGTATTATTTCAGCGTACGTGTCACGGACAGAAAACGTTTTGGGTTCATCCTCCATCTTTCTACCCAGTATTTATGTCCAGAAAATAACAGCCCTTGCAAAAATAATTACTTTGGCTCTCTGCCGCTCCTACCTCACTTTTCAATATTCAAAAAGGTTTACACACATGTTCCTTAGTGATTTCTATTGGCTTGAGCGGTATGCAATTATGATTACTTGCTTTCCCTTTCCTTCCACCCAGATGTTGCTTTACAGCATCAGAGAGCACAGGCTATTTGACAGGTTTCCCCTCAGACAGTGAGCTTGAATGGCTTAGCGGCCCGACCGATGAGCTCCTTTCCCCATGGGATGGTGATTAAAATCCAGCTCTGGTAACAAGTGATGAGCAAAGCTCCTCTGGCCAGAGAGCCACTTACGCTCCGATGGGGAGATTCTCAGTCAAATCCCTCAAGGACTACGGAAACACGGATAACGCTAAGCAGGGAACAAGCACGATTCGTAACAATTAGATAAAATCGCTGAAAAGATGAGGAGGATTCTAAAGAGAAGCTCTTTGTAGCACCATCTCCCTTGTTTTCTAACAATCCCCATTAGATGAAGATTGTGAAAAATGGGCAAAATGCTTTTCTGACACAGGCAATGTATATGCTGGCTGACTGTACACCTGCCCTGGGGACATTGCACTACACTTGACCCAAGGAAAAAATACAGCGCTCAAATGTTAGTATCATAAATTCACACCCCCCATTCGCTGCTTTAAAAATAAAAGGAGCAGTCCGCTTGCTTCATGTCAAACCAGAAAATTATTCCTCTTGTTTTGACTTCACAAATCAAACCTTTTAAATCGCGGCACTTCAGATTTTTGTTTTATCATTGCGCTATTCACTTCACATACTGATTTAAGGAAATTGTCTCTACAAGCTTTGCAACCCAACAAATGGCAGAGCAGGGAATGGAGCAAGGACAGAAGAAAGGCTAAAGAAACCACAAGATCAAGAGTTACATACTGTTCTCTGGGTATTATTAAATCTGAGTGTGAGATGTTTGTGATTCACCCTCTGCTAACCAAGCAGGCTGTAGAAGGTGCCTGTTGCTGCCTCTAATGCAGGTATTACTTCAAGCCAAGCAGCACAGGTTTACGGCTTCAGAGCCCAAGCGTGGGCAGAAATACTGCCAACAGCCTGCAAAGGGGGGCATTGCTGGAGTACACAAGAAGTTGGTATGAAGCAAAAGGGACACCACCTTTGCCTGCTGTGGTGCTTGAGGGATGTATGTAACAAAACTGAGTGTGCCTCATTGCACGAGAAAGCAACAGACACATGCAGACATTAAAGCCAACATATAAATTAAGCATGGAGGTTTTTCTTCCTTGCAAGAAGCACATCTGCTGGATAGTATTTTTCTCTTCTTCATCCCACCCCTCAATTTCACTTCCTTCTTCCTGCTCAAAATATCAGAGTTGTCTGGAGATTGTTTATTAAGTCTAACCAGTTGTTATATATAAAATCTAAACTATCCAAGATACCCGGAGGTGGAGGGCTTACCCCATGCAGGATTATTTTTTTTCTCAAAGCTATTTGAGATTCCATATATGAATAATACATTATTCCATTCACATCAGAAAAGTGTAGAAAGGAGCACAGCACAGGATGCCTTCCAGCACATCTTTAAAAACAAAACCCCTAACCCAGCTCTTAAACTGTATTAAGAAATTTTCTGCTAGAATAAAGAAAAAGGAAGTCTTTTTTTTTTGCCCAGACAAATCAGTATGACAATTACATGGCAATCAAAGTGAAACAGGAAGTAATCACAGTTTGTGAGAATACAAATAGAACCCCCTCAGGGCCGTGCAAGTTGTTCCAATGTGAGCCTATACATTCCAGGCATATTAAACAGAGGCACAGCACGGCCTGGCTGCAATCTCCAGCTCACGCAGCTGTCCGTCTACTGCGGCGTAATCCCAGCTGCCAATCTGAAAGAAACCAGTTAGTCGGAGCAGACACAACCAACAGAAACAAATGTCACTCAATAATGTTCAGAGGCACTGGGTTCATGGATAATTTCAAACAGTATCTCTGTCTGGAGCACTGATGTGCTCATTCAAAACACCTAAATCTTTGGCTACTGGAAAGCAGCAGATAAAAAACACGAGAACTACAAAAACAGGTCTGGTAGTACTTCAAAGAGACTGACAAAATAAGGAGGGAAAAGAGACTAAAAGGAGAGTTAAGATGAATTTAAAGACCTGCAACTAAAACTGGATTCACTACAAGCAAAATCCTAAGCAGCTCTGGGAATAGTTTTTAAAAATATAAGTTTCTGTTTCAGTGGAGCACCACAACCAAAATCACTTCACTTCTCTTTTCTGTGGCAGCTGAAGATTTCAAGCGAGTAACTCACTGCTTTCATTTAAATCACTAATTGTCACAAAGAGTGCAATACTCCCAAACTTCATCAATTTCTGGCATTATTCATTTGCTCTACTAAACAGTTAAACATCATCTTTAAAACTTCTGCCTTTGCACACTCTACTTGTTATTCAGTTGACCCCAAATATTCTAACATAAAACTTTTTTCTCTGGAAAAAAAAGTAATCCAATCCAAGTTGTTAGCATTCCACAGAATTTCTTAAACTTTGACATCATCTCTATTTATTAAATAAAAAAGTTTCATTAAAATAAAACATTTCAGTCTGAAGGAGGTTAATACACCGATGTAAAAATCCAAAATGTGATGGTCTTTAAGCTGTTTTATGTGATCATCTTTCAGAATCTCTAACAATTGTGAAAAAGAAACAAATAACTCATTTTCCTAAGCTATGGAATACATAAATTAATTAAACCCTCGTAACTGCCCCCTGCAAGGCCAAACTTTCTGTTTCCAAACTATGGATACAACACTCTCTCAGAGTCTTCTACTGCAATGAATGAACTTTTTGTTATTATTTAATAGTATGCAATGTTTAGCTGAGACTTGATTTTCAGGCACTGCTTGAGGAAAAGCACCTTCGTCATGACCACAAAGCTTTCTCACTCAAGCAGCACCTATTGATCCAACATAAGGAATAACTAAAATAATACAGTTTGGTAAATAAATACCCCACACATGTACAGACACAGTAGGAACACTGATGAGCTAGACACCCTAGGCTGTAATAAGCAAAGAGAATGAAAACATTGAAAACAAATCTTTTTAGCTTCCCCATTACTGTGAGAGTCAATACAGATACTGTTTGGACAGCATAAGGAACCTGCGAATAAGCAAAGCATGCTGATGACACCAAAAAAAATAATAATTTGTAGCCTATTCAATTCTATGTTTCATTCAAGGTTAAATGGACTTAATAACTGCAGTTATTAAACCGAAGTATATCTCATCCTTTCCACATAAGGAAGACAAAAATGTTTAAAAATGGAAATAATTTCTATTAAAAAAAATTATTTTTGAAGGAGTATGAACATGGATTTTACCCATACCTTGTTTACCTTTTGATTCCCCTTTCCTATTTAAGTCTGGCCAAGAAATATGTCAGTTATCTGAGACTGACCAGTCAGGCACAAATGAAAATGTAACGAGCCCAGGGGGTCTCCAGACCTCTCTGGCTCTGATAGATCCACAAGACAGGTCAAGCAAGAAGAGGTGAGAGAACTGACTGCCCTGAAAATTTCTATCTTTTGAATTTCAATCAGAGGCTGAGTTAAAAAAACACTCGAAGCTGAAGAACTAATTCACATTAGTTACCTCCTTCCAAAAAGCTTTAATACTTCCCGCTAAAGCAGTTCTTCAGTTCTTGGTTTTTAAATCCTTATACATCAGGCATCTCAGTCCTACTTTAATTAACCCTAAAATACCTTTTTCTTTCTGGATAGAGAAGCAGAAGCAGCAGGTAAAATTAGAATCTATTCTGTCATGAAAGATAAAAGAGAACAACCAGATCACATATTTTTCTGGATCAGAACCTAGCCGAATACTTTTCATGTCTGTTTCTAAGCACTGTAGTAAATATTTAAGTTAAGACAAAGGGCAATAAATCCCCATTCATCATGTCAAACCCTGGGCTGAATGGAATCAAAGAAGTGCCACACCTCCCAGATACCTTCCCTGGAAAAGACCAGGGCACGGGTTTGGTGGCATTGCCACACCCACCCCTCCTTAGGCAGGAGATCAGGATGCTTCCTTTAAACAGAGCCTTCTTAATTCTGGTTCCACATACTGGTATTTTAATAGAGATTTGCAATTAAAACGAGAACCATGTTTAACATTAATTTTTTCACATTGCTCCTGTGCTGTACAACATCAAGCTGTTTCTGGCCAGACACGCTTCAAAGGCTGTTTTCACAATACTTTGAATTTTGCCTTATGAATTTGTTACTCAATACAAATCTGAATTTACTGCTCTGAGACAGTATTTTATAACCATTTCATTCTATCTTTTAAAACTTACCACAGTCACAACAAAGACTCTTGCCCAACCTGCTAAAACCAGACTGACCATTTTCCCAACTATTTAGTAAATGTTAGCTATGCTATAAATACAAATTGTGTTTATACATTGTGAAGGATTCACTGTTGTCAGGGTTTTCCAGCTGAGTTAGAGCTGAAATATGCTATTAACTCCCACCATGAACACAGCTAAAGGAGAGGCCAAAAATGCTTTCTGTGGGATAAGATATCAGATCTGCTACTGCTGTCATGAAACTGGGGTCATGTAAACTAAACATCCTTGTAACTTCTTTTGGAAAGCACAGAAGCCTCAAACTGTAAATATTTAAAAATAAAATAAGGCTAATAAGAGAAAGGTCTAAGATGCCTAAAACTTACCCGAAGATATTAATCTTGAGCAACATTTAAAAGCTATTATCCATAAAAAAAGTTATCCCATATGCCTTAAAACTGCAAATAAACCAATTATTTTCTCTCTGTACATAATCAGAAGTGGCACATTCAAATAACATACCAAAGGCTATGTCTAAGCTGATCCCTCACAACTTTTGAAACTCCTTGGTTCAGATGGAAATAAAATATCACCAATAGAAAGAAAGGTGCCGATTGAATGGAGAAAGTTGGGCTTCCTAAAGTTGAATAGACTACCTTTGAGTAACAAAAAGGCACCTTCTCTTCAAAGGAAAAAGTAGAAAACGACAGAACCATCTAAGGCTAAAAGCAAATCACCTGATGGGGGTTGTTAATTGCATGGGACTTATCCTCGTGTTTTTGAGCTATTATTGCTAATTTAAAAATCATTAGTCTTCCATAGATGCCGACTTCAAAGATAATACCAGATGCTATTTTAATTTTTTTTAAAGTATGCCTAGATGCTTTTTGGTAAGCATGGTACAAAATTCAGGACACTTCCTGAGGTGCAGGGGTTCCTCCAGGTAATATTCTATCTTCCCACTATTAACTTCATCTCTTTCCAGTGCTCTTATCCCGTGTTTACACTAACTACAGAGGAGTATCAGTGGAGAAATGGACTTCTAATTAGGAACTCTGAGTGCAGCTCAGATTCACAATCATCCTTTGTTACACTAATCCAGAGACAAGAGAAATTTCTATTCTCCTGACTGAGACACTGATGAAATACCCACAAATCAGCCCAAGATGCAAATGATTTTCTATGGGTTGTGCTTCAGCTCTTAATCAGTTGCTTGTCCAAATGACTTAGATCTAATTCTACCTTTTTTTTTTCTCCATTCTCAGACAGCTATGGCAAAAAGAGAGCAGAATTTGTGATAAGAAGGTGCTGTGAACTCTTTCCAGACCAGCAGGATGACATTTATCTGTGCTACACGACTCCCTGCCTCTTCCACAGGCAGCAAAAAGAGCCCTTCTTTGGCAGATCTTGCATTTGGGAGTTCCACAGACCAAAACACGGTGCTCAAGAACAAGTCAACAGAAGGCAGAGATCCAGCACACCTCACATGGTATTTTTCACCTGAAGGGAAGTTCCTCCTTGTCAGCTGAACAGCACCTTCCCTCTGCAGCTGAAACCTCACACAAAGATCAGAGTCAATGACAGTGGTACTACAATGGTTGGAGGCCAAAAGGAGGCTGAAGGAATGGTCCCTGCAGGGATGGGCAATGCCAGCAGAGATGCTGGACCTTTTGCCTTGCTTCTCCTGGCTGCAGTTCCCTTCCCCCACTGTGACTGAAACCCTTCTCTCTTGATCTACTCCCCTCCCCCTGAGATTTGCCTTTGAATTATGCAAGCCTTGCACTCCCCAGGGTTTATCTGCCAAAAGGTAGCATGTGGCCATTGGTTTGCATTTTAGTTTAAAATTTTCTATTATGGCAGTCAGATCCTTTCAAAATACTTTACTTCCTTTATTCCCATAGGCAGAAAGAATGGCAGGGAAAAATTGTTCACAGCAGTATAAGAGGATGTAAAAGTTCTACATTTTCAGTTTAAAAAAAAAAAAAAAAGGTGGAATATGGTTTTAATCAAGTAGTTTTCCTTCCTAGACGAGGACTTCCTTCTTGTAACATATATAACCTGACTGCCTATAAAAATAAAGGTGCCAGTTGGAGCCATTTAGGAGACCTAAGGAAATTCTGCATTAACCTACACCCCTCCACTCCTCGGTTCCTTCCACTATTGTTCTGTGTGTGGCCTCCTTGATGAGTCAGGTCACCAATATCCACACAAATACCTCTGTAGATACTTCAGAAACACAAGCATCATAGGCTTTTCATTACTGATGTGGCCCAGGTTCAGCACTGACTATCTCTGTGGGGCAATGGTTTAAGAACATGTTGTTATTTGCATCTAAAAGCCTCAAGAACTTGCAGCTCTCAGAGCATACAGAAGCTTCTCCTTGGCTTAGGTTTGCAAACAAAAATACATTTTCTGCTACAAGTGTCGAGATTTGTAGACCCAAACTCTGAATCTCCTCGAGAGGAAAAAGCCAAAAATACCCTTTTTGAAACCAAGAATCCAGAGTAAAATTTCCGGTTTAATACTTGCCTAATAAACAGATACTAAATCTGAGGTGTCATGCCTGCCTAAAAATACTGTTAATTTCCCAGATCAGAAACTCATTTGGCCTCTAACCAGGAACCTGGTGGAGAAAAGACGAAATATTTTCTGGCAAGCTGACTGAAGGAGAAAAATAAATGCTGATTGAAGCTGCTTGGCAGTACAGAATGTTAGCCCAGGTCCTCGGGGAGATGGATTAGCAAGCAGGAAGAAGGTGATGCTGTCAAAGGTGCATGATAAATTCATTTAGCACATAGATATAGAATGATTATGTACATAGATATACACACCAACAGATTTTTCATTACTTTCATCTCTACCCATAAGTAAAACCAGAGTAAGTCACCATTGGTGATGATAGTCATTAAATCTCTGCACGGCCAATACTGCACCAGAACTGCTCATATGTGCCATTTCAAACTGCATGCACACACTTAAGATAATAAAAAACATGCTTTACAAAATACATGCAAATGGCAAGGGGTACCTAACTAAACAGGAATCCTTTCACTATTTTAGTGACCTGCTTAAAAATGCCAAACAAAATATTCCATTGGACCAATCTTCAAGCAACTCAGAACGAAAGTGCTACAAGACACTGTTCATTTATCACTATGTATTTTTGACACCATCACTAGTGTTTCAAAATTCTGCTGCTGCTAAGCTACTCCATTACTGTGAGCTCAACAACACTGCAATTCTCCCTCTCCTGTTTTCATTTTTATACCCCTCTCAGTTCAGGCAGCACAGAACAACTCAAAAGAAAGCAGCATCATAGTAAAGTACAACAAAAACATAACAAATCTGAAATATCTGGTAACATAGTGAATGCCTCTCTGAGATGATGCACATATCCAGACAGATTTGTAACTTTCCAGGTCTTAAGATACTTTTTTTCAGGCTACAACACAAGTAGAACAGATCCCAGTTAGTCTGATAAGAGAACTGTTCTAGAAAAAAATTAAAACTACACAAAAATTGTCTTTGAAGACTGCTCTTTTGATTAGTGTTACTTCAATTGTTAGTTTCATAAGCAATGGTTAAATGATGGTTCATTTAATAACAAAACTGAAAATAAATCACACATAATACCCAGTCTATATTTCAGCTCACACTTACACAAAGCACTTCAAGAGTCTAATAAATATTCCTACTAGGTAAGAAAAATTCCTTGTCAGTGCAAAGTGGGCAAACATCATCAGTGAAAGGAAAATGTGACAGGGTGAACATCTAGTACTCTTGGGTCAGTAACTTTTTCAAACCCAGAGGATGGTATTTTTTCTTATAGGTGTCCCAATACCCCTTTTCTTAGCTCAGTTAAATGCACTTATGTGCAATGGAAGTATTTTAGCTTTAAGTAGACTAAAATGCAGTCTGCAGACTGGTTCCAATGCCATGCAAAGCCCCCAAACCTTTCCACTGCACACCCAAAACAGCTACTACAAACAGTGTTGCTCTGAGGTGACTTTAAGAGGCTGGCGAGGTGCCCCACACAGATAGCAAATATGTACAGAGAACATAGTGTTATTTAAAACATTAATTGCTTATTCTCAGACTTTCCTTAAAGAAGCAGTTGATAACAAAATTTTCCATTGGGATTAACCCAGAATTCTGCTATGAAATTCAACCCCACTATTTGTAAGCAGAAATTTACTCATTCTGAATGAAAACATTCTTGTTTTCATTCAGTTCAGGTATATATTCCCTGCTGGTGAACATCTAATCACCCATTTCAATAAAATAGTTGATACCATTCGTATTAGTTCTCAGGGACTGAGAATATTTCATAACAAACTGTCACTTAAATTTATTCTATAATTAATATACTTGCAGCTATACTAGATATCAATATAGGACATAAAACTGATAAAAATCTGTTTTAATCGCCCACTCCACCCTCCTCTTTTTTTAACAGCTGTTTAGTTGGAGGAGAGAGGAATCTTTAAGCCCAAAATATCCTATGAGATACTTCAGCAAACAGATTTTCTGAACGATGCTGAGTTTGAGTAAAACTACTGATCTTTCCGATGCTTAAATATATGAAAGATGCAGGACAAAATATTTTAGTCTGATGGTAAACCAAATTAGAATATGGAAAGCAACAAAACTATGGTGTTTGATGTATACTACATGTATAAGACTGCACTTACAGAGAATTGTTAGAAGTGCAAAAATAAATTCAGAAGTGCAAGTCAAATCAAGGTTGCTCATTGTCTTTTGCCACTAGGATCCAGTACTAGGGAACAAAATGACTGATGTCAGCAACTGAAGCAGTCCTTGACCACTTCTTTTTATACTGGCATCCAGTCTGGGCTGAATCCAGGTGCACAAAGTTTAAGAACAACTTGCATGCTTGTCCTGTTAATTCTGCACGCTGTGACAACTGGTTGAGGCACCTTGCATTTGACTGGCCTGCAGCCAAACCACAAGAGAATGCAAAGAAATTGAACATTCCCCAGAAGCCTTGAACAATGTGGAGTCTCTGCAGTTTCAGCAGTGCAGTGGTTAATGAAGATTTTTCTTTTCCAGATTTAAAGTACCAACTTACCTCTCTCAATACGGAATCCGTTATTGAACTTAAATTAACAGCTCCTTCGTAAGTCAAATAGTAGAACACATTCAGGGACCGAACAGCCTCTGGCCCTTGCTGCTTGTAGCCAAAAATCAGATCAATCCACTGGTGAAGCTGGCAGGAAACAAACTCACTTTCTAATGCCTGGGACAAAAAACACACACAAAACACATAAACTTGAGTTTGCTGATCATCATCATTTGGCAGTCACAGAAGCATATTTTTTAATAGTATATTAAATTAGCTTAACATGTCTAAACACAGAATTGCTAAGAGTATTTGAGATATTCTACCCAAAAAAGGAGGTGAGCCCTGTGATAGATGCCAAGGTCTCATGCTCAACTTCCCACTGACCAGGAGACCTTGTTTTTTAACTGTGGGAATAAGAAAAAAAAACCCATTTGTGCCTTTACAGCAAGCCAGGCTATGTTTTTGTGAAGTCTCAAGATGAAGTTGTGCTTTTCTGTGTGATCTGCATGGGGAATAATAACAGCACAATTATTTGATTCTGACAGCCAGACAGATTTGGGGAAATGGAACCAACTAGGGATGTTCGGGTACAAATTATTTAACATGCTGGAATACCAAACTATTATGATTTTAATGCATTTCTTGTATCCATCTCTTATATACACCTACACAGAAACCTATACAGAAGCACTATGCTGAATGATTAGGCCACTTTTCTGAATATGTTATCCAGTTACAACCCGATCCCCAAGACAAAAGCATCCAAAAAATGAAGAATCTCTCCATGTTGCTATTAGGTACAGCACAACTATATTAAAAGATAACCTAAAAATCATTGTCATCTAAAGAGTTAATTCACTAGATTAAATCACTAGCAGGATTTGTTTTTTATTTCATACAGAGGGTGCAATGTACTTCTTATTTGAATTAGCAAATGAAACAAACTGATCCTCTCTTCATCTAACAGAATGAATGGCATTTCCCTTGCAAAGGAAATTCCTAATTCTGAGCAGAGGAAGTTGAAATTAATCTGAAAACCAGGCAAATCACTCTGCAATTTGCACACAAAAATGATGGGTTTGTTTCATTAACCGATGCCTGAAAACAACATTTAAATTGACACATAAAACCAGCAATTGTCTTAATTTGTGTGGTGCACTCCACACAAAAGCTCTAAATATGTTCAAATTAGAGCAAGCTGCTTGATTGTCACTGCAGTCTCATGTCATATTAATGCATGACAAACATTAAACCATACACTTAAATGGCAATTTATATCATTTAAATGTTTACTGCCACACCAGATCATCACTCATTTAAATGTGACTTTCTGACAGCTAATTTCAGTTAATTTTCCTCGATTCACTTAATTAGAACTTTCAATCAAGGAAAGACCTGTACATATCTTAGACATCATATCATTCTTTTTTTATTATTACTTTTATTAGGACACTGAATTGCTGAAAGCGTTCTTTAAAATGAATTACCACGCAGTATAGTATCTCTTTGGATGTTCACATAGCAATATCTTACAACATACATGCTTAGATAGGACTTTTTCTTTCCTTTTTAATTTAAAAAAACCCACCCAATATTTAGACACAGACACACAATTAAAACTATAAAAAACCACAAGCAGGGCCATTAAAAATTAATGATTTCAAAATTGTTTAATAAGATAAAACCAGTCAGGAGTCTCATGAGTGTCCATAATACTACAATGTGCAGCCATAAAATTCTACAGGGCTCAGCAAATGACAATGATAAGAATTAATTTTCATGCCATCCTGCTAAAAAAAATTAACCCTAGAACATACTTACTGTTATCATAACTATTTAATGCCTAGAAAAAATAGTATTAATTTGTTCATATCTTCCTTTTCTACAAAAGCTAGATTTTTAGTGAGTCATATTACCCTTACAAAGCATTTGGACATAACTAAAGGAATACCACTGCAATCTCCTTAGATTATCATATGTATAAATGTGATTTTTTTTTTAAAAAAAAGCAAAACTAAAACACACTCTTTGCCTTCTCATGGAATGGTTGGGAGCTATCCTGAACTGACTTCTCCTTTTCAAGTTTGAAATATTTTTACACTTGTAATTTGTAAAGATTCAAAGTAGATAATAGATAGTAGATAATTCCAAGGCTAAATAGGCTTGCCTGGCATTTCAGTTCATGGTTAAGCTCTTGGCCAGAGAGAAGTGCTTATGCTATGACACAATCAATGAAGGAACAATAACTAACAGCCTGTATAACGATTAAAAACACAGCTTTCAAGGCAAACAACACAATGTACCACACCAGTCCATGGGATGCAGTTTGTAGCCAGGCTGGTATGTATTATTTAAGTACTATTTGGTTATAAAAAGGAGGGAGGTTGGGTGAGCTTTTTGTTTATTTTTTAAACATTACTGTTAGCTTTTACTTCTTGCAAAACCAAACCAAGGATGCCCGTGGCTGAGCATTTAGGATTCCCTAAGCATCCAGGAGAGCCATTGCTCATTAAGGCTCGGGTTAAATAAGGGGATACCAACATCTTTCCCGGGCTGCTCTTTAAGCAAACCCATCAATTGGTAGCACTCCCACAGCACAGCAGGTACATCATTTACTGTGTGCTCCGAGGAAAAGGAGCCAAACAAGAAAACCCCCCAAGAAAATCTCCAGCATCACACAGTAATAGTCAATCCTATTGAGTTATTGTAAAACAAATCAGCGACTAATGTCCAATTGTTAAAGGATCAAACAAGACCATGAAAAGACCGCCAGGTGAAGCCACACACGAATTGTCAATCCTGTCCACCGGGACTCATATTAACTTTGACAAACTGTCTTGGGGCTGATATCTGTTTTTTTAATGAGATCTATTAGGGAGAGACTAAAGCACTTGAGATATGCTAAAAAGTACAGTATACAGATGTCAAACACAAACACCTATTAGTAACTTTCATTTCTCTATTCCCAAGATAGAAACACTTCAGATGCATGAACAAACAGAAGCTTTGATTTTACAAGGATATTTTAGTTTATTTATAAATATTTTTCAAGTGCACAGTGTGATGTCACTAAATGTGTGAAATCAAAACCACCTCTTCATGAACCACTCTGAAAGTCACTATTTAATGTGCATCTTTTTCTGTCTGGTTTTCTGAAAGGAATGAATGGAGAATAATTTACTGCTGGCAACCGAAGACTAACATCACTCTAATACTCATATGAATGATTTGGTAGAACATGGTCAGAATGACAAAACATAAAACTAGCAGGTTAGGAAAGATTTTTTCTTTCCCCAGTATAAATTCTCTAAACATTTATTATGATATATTTTCCCAAACAATATTATCCCCTTGGAATCCAGATTTGTATCTTTATAGTGACAACAATTGGCTTTTGCCCTCTACTTTTATTCCTGCTTCAGATTTTATGCAATGACATATAGCATATGAAATGATGTCTGCTAAAAATGAATATATACTGTGCTTGAGACTGGGATGCTCCAATGCTGATATCAGACAAAAGGTTTAACTGCATTTTTTTTCATCAACACAAATATATATTCATAGTCAAGCTACTCAGAAATAAACTACAGACTTGCTTGCCTTATTTCTGTGCTGACTAAAGTGAAATAATTTTGAAGCACAGCATAAAACATGCATGCAACTCGTACTTGAAAGACAGAAGAGAAATCCAACCTATACAATGTGTGGTTTATATGGCTAAAATGAAAGTAGAAACTTTGGTGAGAAACCAAAACTGCTCACACATGAATAATCTCCCCCATTCACTCAGTTGAAGATGAAAAAAACCTACAAATAAGAAATATGCTACATCAGCAAGAAAGAAATTATGTATCTCAAGTACAAATAATTGCCTTTAATGGACTAAACATTTTAAGTCCTCTCTGAAGTAAAGAATTTCCTACGAAACACTTAAAACAATGGAGTCCCTTTTACGTTCCATTTGGAAAAATATTTATGTATGAACAGAAAAGCATGAATTAGGATCTCCCAGGCTTTTGGCACAACCACAGTTTCCAGGTTAAAAATCCTCTTCTTGAACAGGACAAAGCACTCACATAACTGCAGTACCAGGTACCTACTTTAAACTAAGCCCATGTCTGGCTTGGAGGTCTGTGTGTGTACATGCCTTCAAAACAAACCCAAAAGCCCGAGCAAACCAAACAACTGGAATGATGTTTGCATGTGCAGCCTTTCAGACACAAGTTGGTAATGCTGCCTGAACCTTGATATATGACCTTTGTAAGTTACAATGAAGAAGGCTGGTTTTTTCAGCCTAATTAGAACTGTTTCAAATTTTCCTGCTAAATATATGATAGAAAGTCCTTTCAACTTTTCTTTTTTTTTCCCTTTATTCTAGAGTTTCTTTCCATGTCAACCTTGTTCCAATCAAAATATGTTTTGAATTAAATTATTTTGATTCAATATGTGGATCACATTTCACTTCTAAGATTTAAAGTCCGAAAAGCAAAAGTTTAGGCTGTTCAAACAAAGCAAACGCAGCCACTTTGCGGAAAGCTATTCACATTTACCAAGACTGACAAATTGTTTGTGTGCACCATTAGGTCTACTTTCTGCAATAGTTGCCAGATTTCCTGTCCTCCTAATAACACATTAACCCTTGAAGTGCTGGCTTTATCTTTGGAGGTTTCTCCGGATTTAAAAGTAAATTACCAAACACACTTTCGCCAGCGACACTGTTTGATGGCACGGGTAGACATCTGAGAAAAAAGATGTATAAAAAGTTACTGAGCTCCAGCCTGTCTTGAAGATATCAGAAGGAAGAGGACAGCGGATGCATTAAGGAGAAAACTCCGAGTTCTGTGTGAGGTAATGCAAATTTCAAAAGGCTGAAAGGGACATCAAAACCGTTTACCTGACTGGGGGTTTCGAACTTGCTAAGTAACTGTTCAATGCAAAGGCATGTAGTTTTATTTACTGTATTTTGTAATTTGTTTTAAGCATGAAATACTTCATAAACTGAGCAATTACTATACAGATAACATTATAAGAACTATTTCATTTTTCCTTTTGTGTGCGTGTTCCAGAAATGCACTGCCAATTCCTCGGTACCATTGTAACAAAAGTTGGCATTTTCCTTTATTTCTCTTGGTTACTGATGCCAGGATAAAATAGAAAAAGAACTGTGGAAAATATAATCTCCATAAAGACATTTAACTCAGATGCTTCATTGAAGAAGGCTAATCTTACAGAACAGAGAATATCAACAAGCTGAGAAGCAGCTCAGACATACGAGATGTCTGTGAGATAAACTGCCCTTCCTCTGTTCCTTCTTTTTTCCCTGTATTCAAAAATAATCTACTAAGTAAAAACAAAATAAAAAACCTGATTAATAGCATAACTTAATGAAATTTTGTGACAAGGTATATTCTGCATAAGCAGCATGTAAACAAAGGCAATTGGCAATTTAATGACTAACTCGTATCTGAGTTTACACAATTATTACACAAGTAAGAATAGATTAGTAGCACATACAGCTAAAAATCTTGAGCGCTTTTGTATCCTTTGGTGATTTGTATATTCAGACTGCAGTAGTTATTTTGTAGTTTAAATGGAGAAGTCAGACAGCTGCTGTGTATTTTATAAAACGAAAGCTACCTTTCCTTTAAAATTTGTCTTTATTCTCAACTAAAATGTCTATTACTAGGTGCCAGGAATAAAAGATTTCAGTGAAAATTAAAACTTGCATTGGAGCACTTACAGCTATTCGTTCCATAAAGGGCAGTGATCAACCTTAAAAAAATTATTTCTTAGTACAACCTGGATAATGTGCAAATTTGAGAGAAACATTTTAAGGCAAAATTGCTACAATTTTCCATGAAAGATATATAAACAGACCAAATGTTTCATTTTTATTTTTGAGTTTCAAAGTTTAGACATCTACCTTAGGTGCCAAAAGTGAAAACATTTACATGCAAGTTTATCTTCACTCTTGTGAGCAATTCCACAGCCCTCACTAGAACAACTTAAAAGGTGAAGTAAAACATCCTGGCTTCAGGATCTTCCAAGTTACCCATGAGAAGAAGACACAAGCACAGGGCTGTTAGAAAATTGGAAAATTAGATTTAAAACACACACACTCCCAAAGATGACACAAAAGTGTAGGGAAACTGAAAAATGGTTAAATAAGCCAAAACTGGTCCCAAAGCACTGCAAGTACAATGTCAGAGGTTGAAAAATGGCTGATTTGCCCACAGGGCATTTAATTGCTACATCCTTCTCCTTGAGCATGCACACTGGTACTGGTCAGCGAATACATTCCCATGTTGGCTTCCTTCACTTCTGCACAATGGGTCAATATTAACCTCCCTGTCCAAAAAAAAGAGAGGGCAAACCTGTCTCAGCCAACTGGCTCCATCAACCAAAAGACATACCAAGAACTGTCCCTTCCCAATTGTTTGGCTTCATCCAGAGGTAGAAAAGATGCAGAATTTTGGTAGAAACAAAAAATGATCAGCAGGTCTTTATTAAATTTCCCTACATGGAAAATAATATATAAAAACCATATTTAATTACAGTTGTGAAGTCACACTAATGGCTATAATTATTCATAATTGTGGTAGTACTGATGTATGTGACTTGTATTTGTCCTTCCCCAGAGACACTGGGAAAATCTAACTATGACTGGCTAAACCATAACCATTTATTACTACAAAGATGGCTAAAAGCAAGTATTTATAACATCAGGAGGTGTTGCAGAGTTACCCACCATTTCCACTTCCCCCAACCATGTGCCTGCATTTATTGTCCACATTTAAAATGTCTGCTATGCTGTTAAGAGGACTCTCTCCTAGAGAAAAGTCATCAATATCCTGAGGTCAAGACAGAGAACGAAAATTCTTTTTGAAAATCCTCACACACAGCACCAGAAGGAGGCAGGAAGTTCCCTCCTCCCCGGATTTCAGCAATTCCTCTCCCAGTTCCTGCAGCACTTGTTGGCATGAAGACTGACAGCCTGGATCTGGAACCTATTACCTATGGAAGTACAGGCTGTTAACCACACAGCTGACAGTTGGCTCAGTCAAATTAGTTTAAATGAAGTTTTGACTTTAAAAAAAAAATCCACCCCCAAAACACCAAAATCCCACAAGCTATGAGTGCACCTCACAATGCAGTGCTGTGTCCTGACTGAGCAGACTGATCTTTTCTCCCAGAATATGAATGCAGGTAAACTGCTTCTAACACTTCAGCTGACTTGCCTGGCATCTCCTTGAGCCTTGTCAACATGATCACAGTTGCTCCTGAACATGAAGTATCAGCCAAAGACAAACTGAAAGGTCAGAGAAGTCCACACCTCCGAAAGGATGGTAAACAGTGATTCACCTTTTTATGTTACAGATTATTCCCATTAAGAGAGAGGTGCAAAACACACACTACAGTGCTTTGAGCCATGTAACATTTGATTGCCTTTGAGATTGTACAAGCTTTTGAAACACTGGAGCTCCAAACAGGCCAAATTCTGAAATTCAGGAAAGCACTAGAATGCAGCTGTGAGGTTTTACCCTACACTTACTGAATACACAACTAGCATAATTCTAGTGCAATATATGGTGAAACTTAAGTGATTGCAGTGAAGGGCATGATGTTTTAGAAAACAGCAGAAACATGAACTGAACTTGAACGATTAAAATGCAAAAAATTTTTTACGTGAACACAGACAAAACTACACTTGAAACAGCTTTCACATTAAGTATTTAGGCTGGATACTTACCAGCCCATTTAATCCTCAAAGTTTAAGCCTAAACATACTGTTTGGTTAATGACAGCACAGTATACTTCAAACTGTGAGAAACTAGTGAGTTTTCTAATGTATTTTACATTTAAACTTCTTACGCTTTCCTTCCTTCTGTAAGATTTACTCTGTAAGCCCAAAAAGTCAATTGTTGCTTTATTTTTGCACTCTGTTTCAACAGCTTGCAGCATTTATGCCGTGCTTTGATGTGTCAGCTGTATATGCAATTCACAAGAACTGAGATGATCAACAAGTATTAGTATGCATGTAAGAGGAGACAGAAATGGTTGCAAACACATGGTCTTCAAATCATTGCAAACAGCACAAGCAAACATCTTAGAAGAGTTGTAGAGACTAATCTAATTTGTCTTTGAAGCCAGTTGTGTGGAAAAAACATTCTAGAAAAAATTGCTTAAGATTAGGAAATGGTATGACAAAAGGTCAAGGAATTTAAAATTCAAAACACAGTTTAGATGCAAGTCAGGCAGACAAGTCACTTCAATCTTGTCATCTGACTTGTCTGCTCATTCACAGAATAAAACTATTTCAAAGCTTTTAGGGAACAGAGCACAAGATTTACAAAACCAATCCCCATCTGCTACAAAAATTGGAAACTGCACTATATCGTCAGGTGGGACAAATGTGTAACCCACTCTGGGGCCAAGGTGCATAGA
>JAWWMO010000138.1:13130230-13156227 GCA_035047845.1 Dendrocincla fuliginosa | reverse complement strand
TCCATCATCTCAGGGATGCAGATACCTCCTCCAACCTCCATCACAGTGCCACAGGTATCTCCTCCAACCTCCATCACAGTGCCACAGGTATCTCCTCCAACCTCCATCACCTCACGTCTACAGGTATCTACCTCCTCCAGCCTCCATCACTCAAGCTTCAAGTGCACCACCCTGCAGAGCACATGGGAAACCTGCTCTGTATTTTCAGTGCTACCCTTTATTTTAATTCCCCCAGGTAAACGCCAACCCGCAGAGAAACCTTGTGGTAGAGCCTGGCAATAACACAAAGTGGTGGGTGATGTAACAGTGGGTGCCCTTTTCCTGCAGTGCCAGTGCTCCTCACCCCGGGAATGCGGCAAAACCCAAACCTGGACAGCTCCAAACCGTGCCACCCGTGACTGAACCAGGGTGATCGTAATTAATGACTGCAGTAATTAACACACACTAGGGGCCACCTGAGTGGAAGGAGAGAGAAGAGAGGCAGGAGCTGCACAGCCCATGGCCGAGGAGGGAAGGGTTCCTTCACCCTGCTCTTGTGTGTTCTAAGGGAGCTCTTCCTTTCCCATAGCAGCTTTGGGCTCAGGGCCTCCCCATTCACTCTGAAAAGGGCACAGAAGAAAAGCTCCAAAGTAGAGACAATTTACTCCAGCCAAGGCTGGCTTTGGGCAACCTGCAGTTTGTAGGGACACCGTGACAAAATATTGGTCAAAAATCAAAAAGGCGGCTTGTCCCGTGTCAGAGGGAGGATAAACATTTTTAAAACCCTTGCAAGTTGTTGGTTTGATTTTTCTTTTAATGTTTGTTTGCTCATTCAATTTTATTTTATTTAAATACAGCCATTAAGGCCCTCATCCAAAAATCCAGGCTTTCCATTTCCCATGCTGCCAAATCTTACAAAGCCCAAACGTGGTCCCTTCCCTCTAGTGGTGGGAACTTCATTTTTCCTGCCATGGAAAACAGTAACAATTACACATACCTTTTTTTTTCTTTTTTTTTTTTAATAGGATTGGCAATCTCCAGCAGCCCTGAGGCAGGAGACATTCTCTGTGCCTTGGCTCTCTGTGCCACACCACCTTGCCACTTGATTTGACAGAGTTGCAGAGAGGGAGGGCATTACTACCTGCTGTTTTACAAGCCATCAGCAATTCATTGTACCAGTGTTGTCCTGGACCTGCTGGGTAAATGCTTTCCAAAAGTTCCACTAACTGCCCGGTAACAACTACAGTGTGGTAGCAAAAGCAATTCACCAAATGTTTATACTGAGCCTCTGATTTATTTGACAGCTTTACACCTTCAAGACATGATATAATTAAATGTTTTGACAATGAAACAAAAATTGTATAAATTAGAAAGTCGTTAAAGATGTGCAGGGCCTAAAATGAAAACGTATTAAAAAATAGGCTATAAAATAGGATTTCTAAAATGCTTCTATAAAATAGATAAAATGAATTTAACTTTTAAAGAGTGATTTTTTTTTTAAATCCTTAGACTTTCTGCTACTGTATTAAACTATTATACATCTAAAAAATTCCTAATTTAATCACTCTATGAATACTGTTCAAGAAGATTCAAAGTACAATTCTGTGTTATTTTAAAAAAGTAACCAAATCATAGCTTGGGCAAAAATAGTGAACCCAATAGTGAACCCAAAATATGAGGAGCCTTCTTAAAAGTTAAAATACTAAGCATTAGCTTAATTTATTGTGTCAATTGTTGTTGTTTTGCTTCTTTCCAAATATAAACCAAGAGCTGCCACGATGTCTTAGTGGCCAACCAACACACTGCGATGTTAATCCTGCCCCCTCAAGGCCATCTAGTTCAATCAAGCCTCAGACAACACTTTGTGCCTGCATAGACCAGCAAGATGCAAGCTGGCATTTCTTATGGTAGAGAAGAGGGCACCCACCACAGCAGGAATGCTGAAAAGGGGGTTCAGAAGGAGAAGGACTTGCTGCTGACCATGTCTGTGTTCACAGGGCGGCCCAGGAATCACTATTCATGTTCCAAAGGAAAATGAGCATGGCAAAAATCATGTTTTAAAATCAAAACGAATGTCCATAAATGATGGTTGCTCACTCTGAGGTCAGCTCATATCTTTAAAATGCATTTTCAGTATCATTTTTTGGTAGTATGTGTATAAAATGTGAGCTTATTGCTAGACTTAAAAGCTAATTGTTTAAACAATGTATAATTATATAACCATTATTTAAACATTAAAGCCTTTAAGCAACTATGCAAAAACATTTAGAATCCACTCTGTAATGCAGCTGAAGAGCACTGTTGTTCTAAAGGAAACTGTAATCCAGCAAAAGGTAACAATGACCAGTTGTTTATAAAAACCACTGAAATGTTTGGGAACTAGCTCACATTCTCATGCTGTGTTTATGTTTCCATTCATCATCCTTCTCCTTGAGAAGATAGCCCAAAAGGAAGAAAGACTAGAGAACAAAATTTTGTTTAAATTACACATGCAGACGTCAGGTAATTTAACAAATCGAGACAAAAAAGGGATGCCTGTGTATAGCTAAAATCATTATTGCATTAAATCATTTTCTCCTCTCTCTCCGAGGGACCCATCCTTGCACTGTGGTTTATATTTATTTTGTATATTCAGCTTTGCCAGGAACTTCTAACTCAAAAGTGAAGAAAAAGAACCAGAAATACAATCAAAATATAGGAGTATACTGTCTATAAACGTTAATGCAGTGTTGTCAATCTAACTTCAGACACGACCTTTGCTTAAAATGTGTATCTTAATGATCGACTCCCACTTTCTCCACACTTCTCTTCCATTGTATTGTAACAGAATACAACACAATATAATATTATGGCCATAGAAAATAATACAGCAGTGATGGGACATTTTCAGGACTGGCACAGTGGGTAAATGGAAAAGAGTCATTCATCAGACTGTTCATCAGGAGGGATATGGCTGTGGTGGACTGTATTTCGGAATAAAAATATCTTTTTTGCGCCACTCATAAATTACTAAAGCCACGCATCACATTTCCATTATGATGTATGTGATAACTGAATGTGGGGAAATTGTCTTCCTTTACACCTTTGGGGAAAAAGATTCAGGAAGTTATAATTTTGTTCAATCAAATGTTTGGGTTTCAATTCCAGATTCAGTTCTGTATCTGTCCTCCAACTAGCACGGAGTTTAAAACAAATGATTAAGGAAACTGTGAGACTCAAAGGAAAAATAGGTAGCACTCCTTGGAAAGAACTTGTTACTACTTCTTTATTGTTACAAGGAATACTTGGGATAATCATAAATAGCCACATTTGGAAAAGGTTTGTTCTGTGACAAGCTGACAAGAGAATTCTTGCCATGTAAGGATTAGACAGGGTATGCTTGCTTACTACTAAAGTATCCCAAGTAAAATGAACTGCTTTGACTTCTTCTTATTGAGTTATTCTGTATTTAATTTGGGGAGTGACACAGGGGATGGCTGAGGGCTCTAGGTTGGGTACATCAACCTTAATGCAGACTATTCCAAATGTTTAGCAATGTAATGTTAGAAACCATTTATTAATCCCTCAACTTACAATGCCCTCAATTCTCTAAATACTCCCCCCCTCCCAATGTAAGTAAATTCAACTGGACATTTTATAATTAAAACATCAAAGGAATGGACATTTATGCAGCCACTTCATTCAGGTGGATTTTTTTTCTTAATGAAATGTAATAATAGAGTATGTTCTACTACTTCTCTTAGCATGCATGCACACATACTAAAGTGTGCTTGGAAATATTGTTGGATATTAAGGTAAATCTTGCTATTGTTATTCCACCTATAAAGTGTTGTAAATTGCTTTATAAAACAATAATTTGTAAAGGTTTAGATTTAGAAAACCCTTTTTCTTTCTCCCTCAAAACAAACTTCTGTGATAGCAATACTTAATAGTCTACTCCAGGGATCGGGAGACATGGAAATACACACTCAGAAAAATCCCATCTCTCTCAGAAATCTTGTAGACCAAGTCAGTATTTGCCACTTGCCCTAATGCATGCAATCACCTAGACAGCAGTGTGCACTATCCACACCCCTTTGGAGGTTAGAGCTGAAAACATACAGCGTACTGGACTGCAATTACCATAAGATACATTCAGTATTCTCCTCGTCACAAAAACTCAAAATCCAGTTAAATCTGCTTTGCATACATGTACAGAAATGGAGGAATCTTGGAATTCTGCTTAACTATTCCTGAAAGTGTAAGCAAGGAAAACTTTGGGTGTATTTGCATAATGGCCCTGCCACTGAGATGACAGAATTTGCTAGGCATATAATTTGATTTCGCTCGTGCCTTAAATTCTTGCAGATCAGTGATGTTAATCCTGATTTTTATTGTAACAACCATGCTCTCCAGTTTCCTCACATGCAGGCAAACAATAAAATGCCCAATGGCTTTCCACAGGCAAGAAGTGGTTTACAAAAAGGTCTATCTGTATCTACATTTCATTCTTTTGTATCTAACCTGGTCTGTATTCACCACTGAGTTGTGTCAATGTTGATGTTATTTTACTCATTAAATATTTTTGGAAAAATTCAACCTCTAAATGGTAACAAATGTATCAAATGACCCCATGCCCTAACTCATAAGGAAATGAAGTATTGTACCTGCAGTGTTGATGGAAATGACATGCAGAGATTCTGCTACCTAAAACCTTTCTCAAATTTTAAAGCATTTAAATGAATCTCCCATTCACCTTTTTTTTTAAAAAAAAAAAAAGAAAAACACAATAGCCACTTTGACAACTAAGAGAATTAACTGTAAAAATCTGAGCATTGATACTGTAACAATTAGAATTACAAATGCATGTATTTCAAAAAGTTCTATTGAAGGGTTTCTTGCAAATTTACTTTAGCTTGAACAAGCTCCCCTCTTGCTATTTACATACTAAATATATACATGATATAGTGTAAACTCTAAAACTTCAGTACCTCCTTTAAAGCATACCTTCATAAAACACCCAGGTATGTAATCACGGGGACTTCTCATATAACACAGTAAACACCTTAGATGGCTTTACATATTTTTGCCACTCATGCACTGCACATGCCCTAAACACGCACTAAACAAGCCATTTAGCTTTCTTTTTCACAAAAACACACCAGGCCACATTATAAAGATTTAGCATAGCACTACAGAAAATAAGGGAAATGTGCCATGATTTATTAGCCAATTATATGCATAATTACTGATTTATCCTTCTTATTACCTATGAAAAGCCCTGTTGTTATGAGCTGAAAGGAAATTTTTAGTGTACAATTATTGGCAATACTAAAAACTCACAAGAAAAACGTCCAGCTTAGTGTGTACACACACAGAGAGATATAGAGGAAGACAAAATCTTTTTACCTGCAGAAATGAAAGTGTGTATGTGGGAAAAGCCATTATTATTATCATGACATGATGACAATTAAAATTGTATGGTTTCATATTTGACATAACTGTATGTAGTTCTGCCCCAAAACTGAAAGTCGAGATGCTGGCAAAATATTTTCCTGGACACTGAAGGACTAAAAACACTAAAATGCAAAAGGTTCTTAAAATCAGTTTGTGTTACTTTTTAAGTATTACAATTATTCTATTGGTCCTGAGCCATGGATATACGTAAGAAATTCAGTATCACACTCTATGTATAAAAAGAAAAAGAAAGGTGCTTGTAGAAAAGAGATTCCCTAAAAACTTGTGACTTAGTTATGGACAGAAACTTCATCAGCTGCCTTGTGTTCCAGTGTTTGTTTTCCAGGGATTTCAGTGCCACAAGACGCCTAACCATGTAAATTCAGAAGCACGTGGGAGATTCTCTGCCAGGCACAAATCCTGCCTGGCCAACAACACGACCTCAGGAGTGGGGAAGAGGGAGGGAAAGAAGAAGAGACCTTTGTTCCATCAGTAAGTTTGCATGAGGAAACCAGGAGGAGCCAGCCCGCGAAAGCCAGAATTCATTCTTTCCAGTTATGCAAGAGTTAAAAGTTGAAAATCATTCTAAATGTTTTTGGACCTCGAAATATGGTGTAATTTTTAGTCACCTAGGAAAATTTGAGACTTTGCAGTTCACATTTTCAACCGCCTATCCACAGAATTAAAAAACTGCATTGGAAACTGATAAATGATAAAAGATCAGCTCCTGAATGCAAACAATTTCAAGAGCATCGGCATAAGGAAAAACATATACTATGGCAAAATTTAAAGTGAGAAAGGCTGGGGATTAAAAAATGCAAAAGCCTCATAGCAAAAGTTTACTGGAACCTACAAGTCAAAAGGGATTGCAGACTAACTTCACTATATAACCTAAAGATCCTTCTGCATAAAACAGTGGGGGGTTCACGTTATATTGAGTGAGATGTACACTAACGAATGATTTCAAAGCACTCACAGCTGCTGGACCACTCAGGGGAACCAAACTGTTTAATACAGCTAGTAAAAAGCACATAATTAATAAAAATATGAAAACAAGCAACTAAGTTTACGTTGAGCCTTATGTCAAGCTCTGCACACACAGGGGTATAAGATGCAAATATTACCAACAGTTAGATTTCAAAAACTTGTTTCTTTTATAAAGGACTTCATTAATTCCATATGTATAGCAAGCCTGTCCTTTTTTAATACCTGATCCCAAAGACTTCTCCTTTAGAAAATTCCTAAGTTTGGACTTTGGCAAAACAAAATCAAAACCATGCCATCGAGTCATTTTGTTTCCGACTATGCAAAATGACTCCACATTCCTCTGATTAGACACATCATAATGACTAATACATATAAGGAGCAAAATTACTGTAAGAAACTAAAGTATAATTTACACCCAAACAAGAATAACCATAATATCCATCACAGAAGTTTTAAAAAAATAAAAATTAAGAAACAAGAAAAAATAGATGTCAAAGGAAGATTCAAGTACTGGTAAAAATCCAGTAGTAAAATTCTTGAGCATGATTTGTTAGTTTAAAATCTGTGTGCTGAGTTGACCTTACGTAAGAACCATAAGGGCTTAAAATACTGGATTTAGATTTGATTTTTAAATCTCTTCCCCAAAGAAATAAGCCTTTGGGGCTAAGTTTCTTGTCAGTTCACCTATTTGTCCATGTCTCCCTTAGTGCCATGGAAATCTCTGGCTTATTTCAAGTAGGTTTGAAAATGGGGGAAAGTCTCAAAGATAATTACATTTGTACAGCTTTTCAGAAAATCCACGGTCAGGCACAGGCAAGCGGGGTAAACAAATATTCCCACCAAGAGAAATGCAGGCCATACGTATCCCAGATACACTGGCCAGTTCACTGGCAGCCACCAAAAGTGGCAGTGCTGCTCCAGCTGCAGTGGCATAAGGAGTATCTGGGAGAAGCTGAAGTCACTGTTAAGGGAAGAAGAGCAAGAAGCAAAGGACACACATACATAGGAAAGCAGGTTTTGGCAACAACTGGTTGCTTTCTCCAGGTAAGTGCTTTAAAGATGAACTTCCACATAACAATAATTTCCAATTCTGTTTTGAGAAAAGCACGAGGTAATGTTGGAGATCTTCAGAATGTGTACTCAGCAGGGTGAGGCCCTTTAAAGGTTGCTTATAAAATATATATACCTGTTACTTTAGTGCTTATTTTTAAGTGCTCCATAATGCAAAATAATTTTAGTGTCTTTTTAAATGTACTTCACAGATGTCCCTTATTCTGACTTATAAAAGAGCACATAAATTCAGTTCAACCTAAGAAATTACATGCAAGTGTTAATACTAGAGTCAGCAAAATATACTGACATATTTTATAGCTTACTGTGTATTACACCTTCCTAACTAGCGACAGAAACTGAAAAAGTGCAATATTTTAATTAAGTAAAAAGACTGCAGCCCTAGATGCTAAACCCATAGACTTTAAAAAAAACACTATGATTTGAGGATTTTGGTAGGTGAAACTAAACTACAGAAAAATCTTTACTAATTTCTTCAAACACAGAGCAGAAGTCAGCTTTCTGTTTTCTCACAACCCACACATGTCACTCCAAATTCCAAAGCCAGATTTTGGAGAGAATGTGTGTGTTTTTAGGACTGCTACAGTATGCTAGGAAGCTACTGTTCCTATGTATACTTAATATGAACCAGTCCCTGAAACACTAACTGAACATAAATTAAAATTTTTGCCATTAATTTTTATTTCACTCTGGAATCTCCATTATTGAGAACAACGGGGTACGAAGCAGAAGGTATATTCTTACATCGCTTTGTGAGATTTGGCATCTGTCAGTGTCATATAAAACACATCCAAAAAAGCAGCACTACCAGTTTTAGCGCAAATATTTAAAGTAGCTCAGTATAAACTTTACATCCAAATAAAGTCTACTAATACCCAGCGAGCAGTGGCGCAGCTGCATTAGCTCATGTAATGTTTCACACATGGAAACCAAGATGCAAGATTACCTCATTTATGGTAACACTCATAAACTACACAGTACACAGTAAACATGTCTCCCCAGCAAATTAAAATATCACTGCACTATGCAGCAGCTGAAGCTATCCAGAACCTGTTTATAATCCAATAGAAACAGAAATTTGTCTTCAGTTCTAGAAACAGGGGGGAGGGGGGGAAATCAAAGTCTAAGTAAAATAAACTGCACTGCAAGTGTCACTTGCCCCAAGACTTCCTGCTTCCCACAAAAGACATGCACCCATTCTGGAGATCAAAGGTCATGGCTTTACAATAGAATACATTGTAAATAGGTTTAAAATAATTGAATACAACTGCAAACCAAGGACTCATTTATAGCGTGCTAGGAAAAAAATATAGCTGTTTTAAGTCATTCCAGTATATGAACTGAAACCTGCATTATAAAACACTGCATCTGCTTCAAAACTACCAGATCACCACCTGCATACCAGTTGGATTGGGTCATTCCACAGCCATGTAAATAATGAAATGCTTTGGAGTAAATTACATGCCACCATTGTTTTGATTATCCTCTGCAATGTCTGGAGGAGCCCTAAGCTCTGCCGTACCTGGTGCTGCACTGCTTTCCTAGGACCCCAATCCTCACCCCTAGAGAAGTTCTAGCCACTTACTCCTTCTGCAGCAGCAAGAATCACCTCACGTGCTCTAAATATTCCCCTGCAAGGTGATTTACTAACCAAACCAAATTTACTTCTCGCACAGCAGTCTGATTGCTCAGTGCCTGGGACAGGGACTGCCTACCTGGGGGGATGGCACAATGCCCTCTTCTATCCTCATGGTCTGCAAGATCCAAGACTCCATGTCCCAGACAAATCAGCATTTATCCTGTGCCCAGAGGCACTGCCAATATGTCACGTGTGTGAGTACAAAACCTGAAGTTAGGGACATACCTACTAGTCACTTGTATCGACCTACTCTTCTTTTTATTTTTTAGTCCCTCTCAGCATTTGCCATCAAACATAACCACATGTTCCTCTCCGATTTCATAAACTCATTTTTATTCAGTAACAGAAAAGGTCTGTTTTTACAAAGGCTTTCCAGCCACCCCTCCCCCCCTCCCAAGAAAAAAAACCCCAAACCCCAAAACAGCTTCTGAGCTGAAACAACTCAAAAATTGTTTGGAAAATGAGCATGCACAACACATACCTTACAATTTATTGCAGCTGTTTTTGCAGACCACAGACTCATTCACAATTTACAATAGGCACTGGTTTTCAACCAACCAAAGCAACTATGTCACACACATCCACATTCAGTATCAACAAGTAAAATCTTTAGAATTATGAGTTAATAAAAGCTCCTACAGCTCTGCATCCAAAACCCTGCACAAGTTTTAATGGGATAATCCTCTGAAAACAAACTATCACCTGAAAGTTATGTTTACTCATGCTTATCTGGCATGAAATCTGCCTCATATTAGTAAAGCTCAAATACCCTCCTTCAGGGCATAATAAATTTGGGATTTGTTAATATATTTGCTATCTCACCAGGATTAAAGGCAGGAAATAATTCCATGATATTTACTTATCCCTGTTGTTAACCTCAGTTACCTCTATTAAGACTAACAATTATACCGCCACAAAACCATAATCGCCAGTCACAGCAAAAACACAGTTCATCACAAGACTGAATTGATGCTCCTTTTAACAATGACACGTGAACAATTAACTACTGCCACTTCCTTAAATCAGTGGTTCTCAACCTGTGGTTTGCAGAAACCTTTGGTCTATGGAATCCTTCTAAGAGACCACAAAGGGTAATTAAGGAAAGTCTTGGCTTACTGTCACTCACCTGAAATTTGCTACCCAGGAAAACTGTACCCTCAATGGAAAATTTTATGGGGTCCCAGAAGAAAGACTGGTGGTAAGTCACTGCCATAGATCTTTTCTTGTACAGCACAAGCAGACCTTGGAACTTTTACAACAGTTCTGACCTCTTAACTGCTGCAGGTGAAGAGTTTTCGCAGCAAAACTGCAAGTCTGAAACGTTCAGGAATTCCAGGGTAATGTGATTTCTGGTGGGAACATTCACCTTTGTGGGCAGGGTCTGGCAGATTCATTATCTTCTCTCAGTTCCATGTTCTGGCAGTGTTTGTGGCTATTAACAGAAGCCTACTGACTACTTGACACAATAAAATCAGAGTCCGACCAAGAAAATATGTAGCTGACAGCATAAGACTAAGAGTACCCTCTTTTGCCCTGAGCGATAAATTCCAGATTTTTCTTAGGAAGAATCAAAATCGTTTACACAGACTGCAGCAAAACAACCATCCACCCACACCTAAAAGGAATTTTTGGTCACTCTTGAAATTTTTGATAGCATGTAATGAGTTCTTTCCCACCTTAGTCCATCAAAACAAACCAGTATCACATACTCCTTAAGCAAAGAACCCCAACCTACCTAGCTATATTTACATATATTTCCTTGTACAGCTAACCCATTAGAGAAAAAGGTTATGAATACTGAGCACTTCACCTCAGTTTAAGAGAAAAATCATATCTAAGAGCAAATATGACTTTAAAATCCACAGCAATATATATGTCAGTTTTTGGTAGTGCACTTTCCTAGCACGTTGGCCTTCAGAGCAAACTTGCCTTTCCCTATCATTTAATGAAATGCCAAATAATCACCCTGGGAACAGATAAACAAATCTGTATCTTCACGTTTATAAAAAATAAATATTATTGAAAATCCAGAGTCCATTTTTACGTGTCATGGAAAACTGGGTAAGATCTATATCAGAGACCCACAGTCTTTGGTATATTGGAACCCCATAAAACAACAAAAAAGAGTTTCATGTCTACTTATCCACAAACAGAGTGGTTATGTTATTTTTCTAGATATTTAAAAGATAAAAGATTTTTGTGTTAAACTCAGCTTTTCCTGGAAAGCTGGATTCCACCCCTGCTACAAGACTGCCATTTAATTTTAATCTAATTACACCAACCATTTTACCAGTACTCATTAGCAAATCTTTGGGTTTGGGAGTATCTAATTTGATACTAAGGTTTCTCAAACTGTGATTAGTTCTGAGGTTATTTTCACAGTATTTCACGGTCAAGGTAAGATTTGCTGAGGTTTCAGCTGCCAGCATGGACTTCAGTGGCTTCTGCCCTGTCACACGATTTATAGACTCTCATTCTTGATACTCAGTTATACAAACACAACTGTTTGTTGGGCTGAAAGGCAAAGCAAATGAGAACAGACCCAAATTAAAACCAACATTTTGTCTTTTCTTTCAGAATCTGCAGAACGCTTAATACTCTGAAAAATGTCACCTCCTAATACTTTCAAAATAGACACCCATAATTAGTAGGGCATTTATAAAATAGAAATAATACATTTGCCTCATCATATCAAGGGCACATAAAGGTAAGCTTAGTAATGCCTGTGGATGATTCAGATGCAAAGAAAAGGCCATGTAGGATGCTTTTTATCAGAAGAGAGTTCAGTGTGCAATAAATAGGGTTTCAAGCTATATAAATGTAAGAATATGGAGGAGAAACAGAGTAAGGAATTAAATGAGCCCTGTTGGTCTTCTAGACTGAATGAAGACAGTATAAAAGCAGTAGCATGTGATCATTTAGTCAGGCATGATGTGCTGAGGCAGAAGCTGAAATTTAACCATGGGATACAAGTGTAGTTTTATTTTGTTTCTCAAGTGCTTAATCCATAAACCCTACAAAAAGACAAAGAAGAACCCCTTTATTACATGACATAGTGCATGAAGATGTCTCTGTATGGAACCCTCAGCTGGTTTCTAAACTCATTAAATACCACAAAGCAATAGGTGGTGTGGGATCAGAGTTCTGAAAGAATTCACAACCAAAATACACTTTCCTGATGTTTCCCTACTGCTGCCTTTGTGGAAAGGCCCTTCAGCTACCAGAGCAAACAACTGAAGGATGTGAACTCAGACACGGAGTGACTGTAAGGTCAGCACATGACCGCTAAGCATTCATGACCCCAAATTAAGAGGTATTACCCTCTATCTACTAATCCTTGGGTCACAAATGTACAGCCTGCTCCAAGAACATTAAAAATTCCTGAAATTTGCTTACACCCCACTGCTTGGAAGATAGAAAGCTAACATGCATGAAGTGATCAGAGAAGTGAAAAGGGCAGCTCTGTTCTCAAGCAACATATTAAAAATGCCATGTCTTTCAGTCACCTTTTCTGCTCATGAAGACAACTATGATTTTACATTAAAGGATTACAGAAATACAACTACCTTCTGATAATAAGAATTTTAATTTCACAGGTCCTAATGTTTTAAATACAAAGTAGAATTTTAAAGGAGAATGAAAAAGGAGGCAACGTTCATCTTAATAGTAAATGCATTCAGAAGGAATTATTTGTACAATTGCATTACATGGGACCCACAAATTGAGCTCCATATTTTGGCAGGGTGGCTTTAGTTTTTCAACTATGAAAGACTATGTTTATTATTCTGTGTTTTCACATCAACAGAATATTTAAGAGGCTGCAGCAGCCATTGTCTTTGTAAGATGACATAAAGGTTTTTACCCAGAATAAAATCCCAGCTTTTTATGCCATTGTGACACATTTTACATCCAAAATTTACTTGTTAAATTAACAGCCACATTTACATTTCTCATACATAACTGTTGCCAAAAAAAAAATTTTGCTCTTCCTTTGGAAGAAGATACTTCAGGAATGAGTCCTTTGTGGAGACCAAAGGAGCTGTGTTAATCTTCTAGCTGTCACTAAATCTCGCTACAAACTTCATACCTAATATATGAACTTAAAATTTCAGGAAGATATCAAATAGACTTCATTTTAGGTTCCTGAATTAGGATCGCCCTGTAATCACTGGAGACTGCAAAGCTGTCTTCATTTATCAATCCACCCATATCCCTGTCATTTTTGTATTTACAGATAGTAACATAAAAAAGCCCAGAAAAACTGAACATATCTGACCATATCTCTTGATTCCTCTGCGTAGTTTCTCATTAATTTCTTGTGAAATTCTCTGCTTCTCTGCTGTGCCACTATTCATGTGCCACTACCTTCTCTAGCCTCTTTGCAGAAAGGGATCTTTGGGCTTGAAAACCCCAAAATGTGGCATTTCATTGTAGTCCATAACTGGCCCTGATAAACACAAATTTTAGGGACTACTTTAAATGGGTTTTTTCCTTTCTCATTCTCTTGCTTCTCACAACATCTTCCTGATAAAAGGAGCAGCAACTGGGGGAAACTGTCAGTCAAAGATGTGTGACTACAAAAGAAGCATCTATTCTAGGAAACCCCGTGGCCCATTTCAGGGAATACCAATGGAATACATTCCTTCCTTTCCTCCTGCACTGGGACTTGTTAGGGAAGTGACAAAGCTGACGTGTAACAGAGATGGCCATCTGGTGAGACCCAGCTTGCCAGGCAGTTTTAGCCCATCACCAGCTCAACCAAACTGAGCGTAATGCTGCAGCAGAAAGGTGTGCAAACCAAATCAAAATCAGCAGGATTTATAGGACTGGAAAGAAAACTGAGCTGATGCAGCCACAAGCGAACTTGATCCTGAGTACATGGAATTTACCCATTTCTAGTGCACAGCCCAGTTCACATCAGTCCCCTACATAACCACAATAGCAAAAAACAACACAAGTCAGCACACTACTCACACCTTGGGTACAAGGGCCTACAAATGGGTCATAATGAGGTCAGATGGCATGTCACATGGGAGGAATCTCAAAGCGAAATTTCTCATTAAGTGGTCGCCCATGGTTACAATACAAAGGGAACTTCTCACTGTCTTTGGGAGAGAAACATGCAAACCCAAAAGAATAAATCTAAATATTGCTCTCTTCTAAACTTATTCTAAACCACTGCGACTGGAACACAGTTCAATAAACAAGAGTAAGGAAAACAATCTGCTGAAAATCTGCGAATAGCTAGAATCTGTCCACACCAGCAGTCTTAGAAAGAGCTCTGGCTGTGAGCTAAGTTTGCATGCAGCTTTGGAATGGATTTGCCTCCTAGATCAATTCTGGTGTACACACAGCCCAAGGGTGTGTCTGCACGATGGGCTTGCATCACTCAGAAGGCAGGATGTTGCAGGGCTGCTTCGTGTGCTTTTGGGATCTTACAGAAAGGATTAATAAAGGAATGGACTGAAAATCAACTAGAACCCTCAAAATACACAGCAAAATTTAATTCTTAGGTTATTTATATTAGTTTAGGGGAAATATATTATTAAAAGCCTACTATTAAAGAAGTTATTCTGGGATTGATTATGAAAACACCCCAGCAACTCCTGGAGCATGCTTTCCCCATCTTCCCAGCCTAATCCTCATTACAAAGTTCTTATTCTGCCTCAGAAAGCAGATGGCAAGAGATAATGTCAGTAACAATTAGGAGGCTTCACTGCCCTTAAAGACTGTCCTGTTACACACTTATAATATTTTTTTAGAGATTTTTAGAAACAGGGTACTTTGCACTGTGTTATGTGGTTTCAACATCACCAAAACAATTACACTAGTTTTGTTTTGGTGTGTTTTGTTTTGTTGGGTTTTTTTTCCTTTAAACAATGGAGAAAGTTTGCTTTATTATTAATTAAAAATAAACACTATAAATGAAGCTTCCAGCTTTTTTTTTCATTCTACACATTGCAAAACTAAAACAACTTGAGTTTCCTATTATTTTAAATCCACTTCCTCTAAACTACTTGCATGCTGCTGAACCTTTCATGTTTTTATGAGCCCATTTCAAGTCTCACTAACAACTAACCTGGATCAGATCCAAAATTTCTTTTTAAACTGTGCATTAGAAAATCCTTTCCATTTGGACAAGGACAAACATAAAGGACCCCACAGGAGTATATATTATGTCACTTTACCTATGCAGAATTTTGCTTGCTTATGACCTATTTGAATGCCAATTATACTTCTGCTATTATTAATATCTTTAATGTTGCTTTACAAGTTGTTGCTTTTTATTAACAATGCTAGTCTACCTAAACAAAATACAAAGAGGAGAAAAAAATGCTGAGGGACAGATAGTTTTTATATAATTAATATGTTGGAGATTTATTTTGAAATTTTAGTATTTAAGATGGAGAAAAGAAAATTACTTGCAAAGAGAAATAAGCCAGGCTACCTTGGTTCTAGAGCCTTCTCTGAGAAAACATTATCTTTCTATAGGTATACCCTCCAAAGCAGCTACATTCATGGAACATACACTTACTTTTTGTTCCTCATTTAAGTTCCCCTCTGCCAAAATATTATGCCTCAGATTTGCCACAGACATTAATTAGCAAATGAGGATTCATTAACATGTTCAAACTGAACCTAGCTAAAACATTTTATAAGTAGTTAAACCAACCTGGAAAGGACCAAGTGAGCAAGAGAAAGAAGCACAGGAAACTCTTGCCCTGGTGCTTTATTAACAGTTCTTTACCTCATGCTTCAAAAGTAGAGCAATTGTATTGGTTTAAATTGCAGTGTATAGGGTATTTGTAGCTATTTGAGAATGAAATAAGGAAATTAAAACTGGTCCTTTATTGAATTTGGTTCTGTGTTCACTATATACCTCACAAATGTTACTAATGCAGTTCAATAGATCAGTAAGTATGTACTTTAAGGGGTACCTTGCAGAATAAAAATTTTAAGATTTGGTGTTGCTTGAATTGCTTTAAAATTGCTTTTAAAAGAGAAACTGGAAAAGGAATTCACAGTCCTTTAAGAGTGGACCAACCATGTGACCAAAGGCATCCACCGCCCAGTACATTTATGACTTAGGTGAGCATGACCTGGATCGTCAAAAACCTGCATTTGTTTTGCTAAATACATTCTCCTTCTTGACTGATGGGCTATAGTTTGGCCTCTCCTTAAACCAAAAGGGCTACACCTATTAAAGGGTAACAACTGGCAGATGTGAGGGAACATCTAGCAGGAGGCTGATGCTCAGCAGATGGGCTGGGCTGCACAACCTTTTCCATCAGTTTCCACGCATCACCATGAGCCTGACACTCCCCCTGCTCCATGCTCCCTGCAGAGCACAGTGCTGCTAAAGTTAAGCTAAGACCAAAAGCAAGGCTAGGCAGGGCTTGTCTAGCTCTGCAAATCCACACTGCTGACTGCTGCTTAATGAGAGAACTTTGACAGAGAAAATAGTTACAGAAGTTTCCATTCCAAAATGTTTGTGCTTTCACTGCAGTGCAACCAAGGATGCCTTCATTTGTGCCAATGCCACCAGTGGTAAAACAATATTGTAAATCAGGTTACTTGAAATAATAGCCTACATCAGAAACAAGAGTTTTCATATCATTTCAGTTATGCAGTTGAAAGTACAGCTTCACAAACATTTGTTCCTGAGCAAAGACACAGATGGGGAAAGGTGGTGAGGGATAGGAAGAAGAGATGGGGAACTTACCTAATCCACATCCCTGCAAGAGCCCTATGTTTTGGAGCTATGCCTTCAGATTTGCCTTTCTATAAAGTCAGAAGATCTGTCGTACAGGACTAAAACATCATTAATTTGACATGATTAAGAAAAAGATACTTCTATTTACGAGAGCAAGAAGAGGTGAGTACTTCTTCTCTCATTTTCCTCTAGAGCTTCTCTTAACCACTGAATGTCAGATCTAGTATTTCATATTTCATGCTTTTGTACCACCTAACAAACTATATATCTTTGTATTTGTATAAATGTCCCTTTCTGTTTTCTGTTGTTACTCCTCCTGAGTATTGTTACATTCCTGAGTCTAATTACACACTTTCTGAAAATTATTACCCTGTAGCACAGTTAAACTTATCCTTTCACTAACAACTTTTACACCCTTATGTTATGAAGTAAAGAACATCATTTCCTGATGCATCCTCTCAGTACTATTCATTACACTGTATGCTTTTACCAAGCTCTTTCTTCTCGGAAGCTGAAACTGTTTCCTCCAAGGAGAGTCCTTCTTCCATCCGTATCGTTGTCATAAGCTCTCTCTGTAGCCCAGATGGTTTTAGCAGCATTGCTGTTCCTCATCCCAGGAGTGGAGTCTTGCCAGGGAAAAGCACTGAAAGCAAAGCCTCAGCTGACTTTTTTTTGTATCCTTCCATGTAGGGCACAGATGGCCAGGTTTTCTCAGCCACTCCCCTTCTTCAGCAGAAGACCACAGATTTTCAGTTTATTTCTCCACAGCTCCATGTATGCAAATATCAAAATCTCACTTTCTTTTCCAGCACCTGGGGTGGAAACTTCTCTATGCTGACCATATTACAAATACTTTATTTTGAACTATTTGCCAAATTCGAATTTAGGAGTGTATTTTCACATGTGATCGATAAATAAACACTGAAACAAACCAAACAACACCACATCCTACCAGCACATTCCCTATGTGGAAGTCCTGACTAATATTAATTCACCTTACAGGAAAAACAATTTGAATATTTCTTTCCAAGGCAACTTCCAATCACAGACTGTAAGAAACTGCAATTGCTTTCAGACTTTTTTGCCCCCTTACCAATACTGAGCTTATGATGAAATTTTCACGTTACACGAAATTCTTAATACGTTTTCAACAGTCTCCCCAAAAACAGTTTGCAGGGAGTGCCCAGGCACAGCACGGGGAGAAGAGACAAAGAGAAGAGAGCCAGATTTAGTGAACACCTGTTAAATGGGGCAGTGGCTCCAGCACAATTGTTTCCCACTTCATTTCACACAGTAATAACTTTAATGTCCTCCACGGACTCGCTTTCAAACACCAGTTCTACAACATCAAACAACAAAAGAGCTGAAAGCAAATTTAATTGCCTAGATTGCTTCAAATCAACTTTGTTTTCATAAATGCAGATTTACTTACTTTAGTTTGGGGTTTTTTTAACTGCATCTACTCAAACTGTGTTATCATTCAGCTTTTTATAACCTTTCCCAACTGCATTCTCCTCTGTGTTTTAATATTTATCTTGGCTATGGTAAATTCTTTTATCTCATTAGAAAATCTGCATCTCTCATCACTTTCTTGAACGTTCATAGTTTTAGCTTAGGTTTTGTTTCCTTTTTACTCTTAAACTGGCTTACTGTTTAATATCTTTTTGTTTCATTTTGCTCTCAATTTAAAATATTTGTACTTTTTAGTTTTATTCCTGCTCACTTTGCTTAGCTTCACCAAGATAGACACATATAATGAGTGGATCTAATATATTTATGTACAGATAAATGTGTAATGTCACAACGATTAGCATGTAATTTAAACTATTTTTAGAATGTAAGAGGTTATGTTTTTTAAAAAAAATGATAGAATTATGCTAGAATTATATAATACCTTGAATTTTTTGAATTTTGAAGTGTGGCAAATTTTGATACCAGCTTCTTTAACTAGTTTTTTCCACAATAGCAAAGACAGACAAACTGTCTATGATTCCATTAAGCTTTCTTTATTCAGGAAGACTGGCATCTACCACACTTTCTGAAATTTCTGAAATGCAAGCATGTGTGGACTTTTTTAGAATTAACTTTCCTTACATTCTTGAAGTCCAGAGTTTAGTTGTAATTTCACAAAGTGACTCGTATGCAGAGTTTAAAGGGATGGTAGGAGTTGCAAAGATGATGTAATGAAAGAATTGTCATGGAAAGAATAGATTTTACTATCTCTGCTTTCTCTTCCTATTTACATATCTGGATTGGATATAAATTAAATCAATGCCTTTGGCTGGCAAATGAAGATATACTATCTAGGTTACTGTTTTCATTGAAAAGGCAAAAAAAGGGGTTTTACATAATCACATATATTTTGCTATATATTAACTTTGTCCTACAGATGCACCTCTCCAATGTATTCCATCATATATATTATGCAAACCCCATCTTCCAATATTAGCATATTTTGATGTATTATGAAACCCAAACTGAGTACTTTCAGCATCCTTACGTTCTATTCAAAAGCATGGTTCAAGTTCACTTTTCATTACTTGCCTCATATTCCTGAATATATTTGACTTTCTCTGTATATTAGTCTCCTTTACAAATTAAATCAATAAAAATTCATACACGAAAATTAATAAAACCAATATTCCAACAGAACTGGATTTAAATAAGCATGAATTTCGGGCCATATTTCTTAGATGGCACTTCAATAAAAATAAGTTATTCTTACAAACACAGAGTCAATTGTACATACAGAAAAATTAGTCTACTTTTTTTTTACTTCCAGATTTTCAGAATCTTTTCTAATAGGCCATATATCACATTTCTTTACAAATAATTCCTCTCTACTTTTCAAAAATGTCTTATATTGAATGATCCCTTTATTTTCCCCCCGGAATACCTGCAGATTAGGTTTTCACCTGCACTGATTTCACCTCTGTGTGGTCATGCTGGCATTACTAATGTTATTTTGGACTTATCTGCATAAGAGATCTGAATAAGGTGCTTCAGAATGGCTAACAAAGGTCTGATTCCCCTCCCTTTCTGTGCAAATAATCAGATCTGTACATGATATAATTAAATCAAAAGACTGCTGACAATTCCCCGGTATTTTTTGCTTCTAGCCTGCCCTGCATACAAGTGTTTCTGAGTGAAAGACAACAAAGGTTCCAACTTTCAGGAAGTCACTCCCAAAGTGCCAAGCATGCTGCAGTGACCAACACAGGTGATGACACTGCCACCCATGTGGCTGAGTTGGGAGAACTGACCTTACACAGATATAACAATGCCTCACTTGGCTCAAATGCAAAACCAAACAGGTTTGAGCCAATGCTGGTATTCTACATGGAAAAATTGGAAGGGAAAACCAGACAATCGCTAGAACTGCACACTGAAGTCATGGAAGCACTTCTGGAGGGAAGGAGGAATCCTGCTGTTTACATTCACACACCATCCTACATTTCTTCAGCTGTTTAAGAGACAGCTCTGTGCTCCTCTGCCTTTAAGTACATGCACAGTGAAGCCCCTGTGCTTCCCAGGACTGCCTTGTTTCCATAGACAAGGATTAAAAAAAAAAGGTATGTTCAAAAATATCAAGCTTTTACATACATGAAATCCAATACGCCAGCAGGCTGGACCTTTCCTACCCAACTTTGCTGAAGAATAACTTTCCTGACAACTTTCTGGGTTAGACTGTTACATTTCTGAGACTTCTATGAATGGAAATGTTTATTTTGCCTGATACAAGGAACCTTACTTCCTGCACAAACCTTTTTCCATAGTCATAGCTTGAAAGCAACACAAAACGAATGTAGCATGGTGTTTTTAGATTCATTGGCAATAGTTATCCTTAAACATAGAGCTATTTTAAATGCTTTACGCACCCACGTAGCCTAGAAATAAAAGTATCTGCCAGGAAAAGCAAAGTTCCAGATTACTTTTAAACCTATTTTTGCCATAACAAATTTATAAAATTTAAAATACTTGTAGAGTTAATAGGTATCTTCTGTTCGGAAGATATTGTATAAATCTTATTTAGTATATAGATTATAATTTCCAAGGAAAAGCCACAAGAAATCACCAAACATCAGAAATAGAAATGGAAGTAACAGTTCCATCTATTTCATAAAGAGCCTGAAAAAACTGATACCAAAACTCTCTTTTTTCACCACGATCCTTCACTTCTCTTCTGCATGAACAGCTATCCAACATGCCACCAGAACCATCTAAAAAGAACCCAAGCTGAGTGGAGTTCACAGAGCTATGATTTTCCTTCTCTCATTCTGTAAACATTTCTTGAAAGCTTGGATTGGCAGAAGCATCTTCATCGTGCAGTGGACACAGACCAATCTGCATTCCAGCTTTTTAGGACTACATCCAATCCTCCTGAAACCAGAATTTCAGAGTAGGTGCTGCACAGGTAACAACTCTGACTTTGCTGGTTAACCCAGTTTTCATTTTATCCATTTTCTTGCTCTTTAACACTTTTAACCTATTTAATGTGAACTTGTGAGCCTTAATTCATATAGCTCAATCCACAGTATTTCTACAGCACTTGTTGTAATACATTTGAAATACTCAGCTGTGGAAACAGGAAAAATACCATGGAGGGATTTTTCCAAGATAACACAAAAAGTCCAGTCCATTCTAAGTCATAGGCACTGCTTTAACTGCTGCTTCAATACCTTTATTTAACTAACAGAAATAGTTTTAATAGATTCAAAGCAGCACAATATTGTTAAAACCACCTTTTGTTTTTGCTCACAAACCCTGCAGTTGTGGGTATTGTTGCTGTGTTAGTTGGCAGGGAATGATGCTTTTTCAGTGTTTTCTGGTGTAAGGTGGAGTTGCCTGTGCTAAAATGTAATGCAGTGTTATCAGCTGGTAATGATCCTCTAACTCTCACTGCAGATCTTTCTTCCCAAGTGGTGGTCCTTCATACTGATTCATTTGTACTAGGGCAGATGACTGCCCTACCCTTCCAAGCCATTTTACTTATCATGTCACAATTATTTTTGTGTAAGTACCTTTAGGTATTTAAGCATTTCATTTGTTTCAGGAAGCATCCCAGCTTCCAATCACTACATTTTCAATTATCTGAAAATTGGATTTCAAAACTTTCAAGCACAGTAATCTCATCGCTTTTCTAATTTGTCTTGCATTTTCCCCAGCACTGAATGAAATGGATAAACCCCTAATAATGAAAGGACTAACTCTGCAATAAAGCACTAAAATACTTAAATTGAGATATATTGTGGAAAGCTGTCTTGACAGACCTCAACAACTTTATTATCATCAAAGCAATCTAATTCTCAAAAAGCTGGGGCTCATCAAGTCTGTGTGAAATTTAGTTATTATCTGTTGATTAATAGCTTTAAATTAATTCTTACCAATTCAGACATCCAACCTTCAATGACAGGACAAAATAGATCACTTTACCATTTAGAACAGAACTGCCTTACTGGGATTTTTAGCTCTTCCTAACTATCAGTGGGAAGCATGGGACTTTTCCTTGGGTTTCACCTGGTCTTTCTGTCATGCCTGACGTGAAGAGCATTTAAAATTTCTATGTGCTTTAATGGGGTAATTATCCCTAGCTCCAACACATGAAATTAAATTTCTAACAGAAAACTATTCTAAAGGAGGGCTTCTTACATAACCAAGACTGTGAAGCCAAGAAAAGATGCCAGATAAATCTTTGTTTTAAAAGATATATCTATTTCCATGTCTGACAACTCCCACTACAATGTTTAAGACTTCTGGATCCAAACCACATCTCAACATCTATCTCTTTATATTCTCCCCTTCCCAGTTTACTTCCCATTCCTTTTTCCTACAGCACTGATAAGCATGGGAGAACCAATAAGTTGTTGGGTATTTTCTTTTTATTAAGTACCAGGTCAAGCTAGCACCCTGCTCTTTGCTCACGTACTAATGGCCCAAAGATACCATAACTTGGAATTAATAAAGTAAGGATGCAACCATGTGTTGCATTTGGGATTTTTCTGTTTTGTTGGGGGGAGAAATCATAATTTTATCTTATTTAAGAGCCTGTGAGGTTTTTTTTACTTTAATAAAAATAATACTGTATTTCTTACTACACACATTTATAATGGATTTATACAATAATACAATTAACTTGCAACTGCACCTGCCTAAACTGAAAACTACTTTCAGATGTCTTAGCAAATTATTCTATGGCACTAAGCACAGAGCTTTAGAAGTATATAATAAGTTTTCGGAATGGTAAAAACACAATCACTTTTCCATGAAACTATTCACGGTCTCAGAGAAAAACATCCTATCCAGTGATTTGTGCTGTTAGAGTTGGTACTTTGTACAGTACAAAGTATCAACTATATGCAAAAGCAATAGCTGCATTTTTGAGTTCTTTTGTATTGCTTAGAATGACATCCTGATGGTATCATTTAGCTCATCATGACATTCCATCAATCAAAATCCAGTTTTAATTATACACCATTCTGCTTTTTCTCTCGGAGCAAACACAGAGGACACGCAATGACCTATTTCAATTAAACTCCATACTTCATAGAATTAAAAATAGGTTGGAAATCACTTTTAAATCAGCTATCAGCCTGTCAATTAATGTTCTGAACCCCTGCTATTGACCCAGTACTGTACAAGCTGTTATTCTGCACTGTCCTACATATCATCTGTTCCCCGTGCTGCTCCGTTCCAGAAAGAGAGACAGCTGCAGCACTATATCCCTGTTCAACCTGAGGACCATCTGACTTTAATTGTAGCACACAGCTTGATGTGGGGCTGCTTAGGAGAAGCCAAAGTATCACACTGTAATAATCTGGAAAAGCAGAAACCTGCCAACACAAGGCTGCGAACAGGGGTTTGGGCTGTCTGGCTGGCTGACGGGCTGCAGGAAATATGATTAATGAGCAAGGTATAATGATATCAGGAACCCGATTAGCACCACAAAAAGGTCACAGATCAAAGTAGTATGCATTTCATGAGCTCCAATCGTTGTGTAAGATCTGAGGACTGAAAGAGGTAAACTGAAATGCAAAGGGAAAAAATATCTATGTGTGATAGCTTACAAAACGAGCGCTTAAAATACTATAATCACTGTTTTGTCTGGAGCAGGAAGCAGTAAGGAAATATTAGCTGGATGAATCAGCCCATGCCACATTGTGGCAAGCTTTTCTTCACACTATTAGTGAGGATCTGAGCTTTGAGCATTCTTCCTAAACACACCTATTCTATTTCAAAATTACACAATGCTGATTTGATGCTGATGGTAACCAATGCACTACGTATTAACAAAAAAAAAGCAATTAAATATTTGCATGTAATTTCCTCAGTTTTATGCAAAAAGGGCGGATTACAGAGAGCATCCTCCACACCAGCACTGACAGTTTAACCATGCCACACAGAAGCAGTTCATGTAATTCATCAGCACAGAGGTTTGATTTTCATGCTACCAGAGTAACCAAAACTTGGTATCTGAATAACAGAAACAGAATCAGGGACCTACAGTGTTACCAAAAGGGATGATTTCTGGCATGCTTTAATATACCATCACTTGATCAATTATTTCTTACTTTTGTAATTACCTTAAGTCTTTAACTAAAAAAAAAAATCTCTTCTGTCCAATTAATACTTGAAAACCGCATAAAATTCACCCTGAGAATAGAGCACAAGTGAGGAATATCACAGAAAGCTTCAAGAAAGGCAGACACTAGTAGCAAAGACCTTGGAAAATGAAGGAATGAGGGAACAGTAGGTCCAAGCACGTAGAGAAGTGAGGGTGAGAAAAACTTGGCCCAAGGCAGGAAATGGGGAAAAGAAAATTAAGAGCTAAAAATCTTAGAAAAGGAGGAAGTGGGACATGGAGAATAATTTCACAGTGGGGAAAGCCAGATCTGTGATTAATAGAATAAGAAGTGTATTTTATGTAAAAGCTAAAATACCACAGTCATGAGAGATGCCTTTGACAGGTCTGCTTAGGAACACAGCTTTCCCTTTCTCGGGTTATCCCGAATCACCAGCACGCGCCAAGCTCAAAGAGGTGTCAGGCTACTCCTCTTACCTATTACCTATCACCACAACTGCAAGATCAAAAGCTCTGTTTCAATATGCTTTGCCAAGCAGTCCTGCTAACTGTTAGCATATTTCATACCTCATTTAAATAAAATTTGCAAGCCCTTTTTTCGGTATGAAGGGAAACACTAAATTCACATAACACGCTTTGTGATTATTGAGGTGCGCCTGCAGCCGCCTGCAGAAACCTAGGCCATGTAGCATTTGTGAACACCATGGTATCATGTCAGCAGGAGAAGTGCAGTGTAAAGCATTCTGGTAACTTCTAAATCACAGGTTTCTTCTGATGTGAAGGTTCTACAATGTTGTGAAGATGAGTTCTGATGTTCCACCAACAACGGAACTCTTTTAATTACGATTTTCTAACACATCAGGATGCTGTCCTGACAAACCTGGCATCGGAAAGATTTTTGAAAGTTTCCATGCCATAACTCAGTATTTCCCAAAACTGCAGCCTCATTTTCAAAGACTCATTAAGAAAAGCTTCTCTTATTTATTTTAGAATGCCATCAAGGCAGAATTCTTTCACTGTGAGAAGAGCCTAACATAGCTTTTGAAAATGTGCTGAAAACCCAACAGTGAGTAGTTATTCTGTAATTCATTACAATGCTCAGAAGGCACAGGGAAGACAGGTAGTGCTGGATTTTTCCAAAACAAGGAAGAGAACAGTAATACAGGTTTGGGGAATGAAGCAGGCAAAGGAGAACTTAGTTTTATTGTGTTGTTAAAAAATGCTCTGAAAAATATCAATTTAATGGAAGAAATGGAAGAGGTGACAGAAGATTTAAAATACAACCTTCTTTCCTGAGGCGCTCACTGACCTTTGCAGTTAAATGGACACTAAAATTAAAAACCTCTGAAACTACATTTAAGTAATTGGAGTGACAAATATTTTTATGATTAAAGAAGCCTTTTCAAGTCTTCTGTAAAGTGATGATTTTATCAGCTCTTTAGAACCATAAGACTGACACACAAATAGGGTGAGATCTGCGTATTTAGACCACACTCAAACTTTGTAGAGCAATCCTAAAGAATGAGTAATACTATATGCCTTTTTTCTTCTTAAACTTGTAAATCTATTTCTTCAGATTATTTCAGACATAG
>JAWWMO010000138.1:13096965-13130130 GCA_035047845.1 Dendrocincla fuliginosa | reverse complement strand
TAAAGAATGAGTAATACTATATGCCTTTTTTCTTCTTAAACTTGTAAATCTATTTCTTCAGATTATTTCAGACATAGTCCTATATAAATTATAAATATATATGGCAAGCAAAGATCCAAGTTATTTTAGAAGAATCTTGCAGAACAAAAGGTACTTGACAACAGAAGACAGTCATCTTACCAGTCTGTTTATGCGAACAAACTCTTCTGGGGTTTTGGCCCACGGTGGAAGTTCAACATCAGACACAACTGTTCCATCATCCATCACTCCCAGATTGTAATTGTTGCTGTTGACAAATATCTCTGGGAGGTAATAAAATTCAGGAATCAATTCCTGTAGATAAATGAAAAACAATGCCACGTTATAAATTTTGTCAAGAGGATGCACTGTGGCATGTTAAAAAAAGTAATGATTAGAATGGCATTAGGCAAAGAGAATATACAAAAATGATCCCCCAGAAGGGATCATACAGTACTTTTGTACTTTCTAAAATATAAACCTTTAGATATGATAAATTCTTAGCAAGCTTTTAACATGACAAAGAACTAAGACACAACAGGCTCTAAGAGAAAAATGTCATAACATTGCTTTTGATTGCACAGAGAAACTTCTGAACACCACGTGGAACAAGTAATATTCAGTGGGAAGCTCCAGACAACCAATGATGATAAGAGGTCACAGAAAACTGCTTCTTTTACATTTTAATACAATCCACATTATAAACTCCTAATGCACAAATGGCAGTCTGCAGCTTGGGTGAAACTAGCACTGTAGATATTAATTACTGAGGTGCAAACCCCAGTTATATTCTTATTCTCTCTCTAACATAAAGAGTGTAAGAACTTAATGTTTAGGCTATTATCTATGATTGTTCAATGCCCAGAAGTAATGTTTCTTGTAAATCCTAAAATACCTGGAGTTATGCCATATGTTTCATAAAAAAACCCACAAAGCTGAATCGAGTCTGTATTTTTCTTCCATGGAAAGGTCATTAACTCAATTATGTGTCCAGTGTATAAATTACAGGGGAAAATGATGCACAATTTCACACACACGAGGAAAAAAAAGAAGGAATTTCACATGGTTACAAGGTCTGCACTGAATTCCTTGTGGGGATCATCACTAAACAAGTGCTGGACAGGACTGGGACACAGCAGTGACACCTCCCTGGCTGGCCTGCTCTGGCACCTCTGCAGGCACAGCCATGCCAAGCATGCTTGAGTTAAAAATGTAAGCACATACAGCACAGCAATTGAAATTCCCAAGGCTCCTGAGAAAAACAAAGTAATAGTAAGGGCTAAAAGGAATTTTATTAATGAGAAAATGATGCATTCTAGCGCAGAATGGAACCTGACATGCTAAGAAGCAAAGAAGCAAAATTAAGCTCAAAACTATAAGGATTTTCTCCTGGGGAAAGGGAGTTTGCAAACAGACACGCAACTTCCTAAGCTGTGATGAATTTTATGCACTTGGAAGTGCATATTTTTAGAAAATTTTTTAGAATTTTTTAGAAAAAGCTGATCAAGACATAACATATATTTCTGCCCTAAATATATTTTAAAGGTAGGGGGTTTGTTACGGAACTTGATGTTGAGACTTCAATATACCAAATAAACCTGGCAATTTGATGGATTTAGAAAAATTGAGCCACTGAATTAGAGAATTTACTCCCTTTGTAAAGAAAGGATCAATAGGTGTAATTGCTTCAGGAAGTGTATTTTATAGCGAAGGAGTGGTGTAAAGTTGCTCTTCCATACTGCAAGTGCAAACTGCATGACACTTCAGAAATAGGGAAAAAATCAGCAGACTGCCCACTGGCTTTGTCTCCAGTGGGTGTAGGATGCAGCCACGCCAGAAGCTCAGGGGATCAGACCTGAAAGCCAGTGCTGCCACGGGTCAATGGATCAGTGGTCTCCCAGAGAGACCCTCAGGGCCAGCCATGGCATGAGCAGCTTTCCAAATGGCTGAGTGCAAGAGGGAGGTCATCAGATTGCGGACAAGGTCACTCCGAAGTAGCCAGGGCAAAAAGAGGAAAGCTCAAGCAGGAATTAAGCTATTATCACCTCCATCCTTGTGTGAAACACTCCTTGGCTTTGAATTGTACCTAGTCTGGTTTACAGTCACCTTACTTAACTAGGCAGGGTGAAAGGGGGCTTCTGTACCAAATTCTTGACAAGTACTTGATAAAAAAAGAGATTTGAAACTATTTAATAGTAAAAGTGAAAGAATAAGAAAGTAGGCAAGGATAACTTTGTGAAAAAGAAAGCAATGCTGAAGTTGCTGTAGTTTTTACTATCACAGACAGAAACTAGCAAAGCAAAAGCAGAGGCACTGGACTCTTAATTTGATAGCAGCATGCACCACAAATATGAAACCCTACCAGGATTCTGAATACTTAAAACATAAGCTCATTACATATGTTACCGATGCTTTTATTTCTTCTTTAAGTATATATATCTGTACCGCTATTCATTAGTTTCTTTCAAGATCAGAAAACATTTGGCTTTCTAGAACACATTGTTTTCATTAGATTACAGCGAAACAATATGCTGCCTGGAAACTTCAAAATTATCAGTAACTTCTACTAGTTTGGCTATGAGAAACTTTTCATAAAGCTTTTCATTACTCCAGAAATGAGTTTTCAGAAAGTTTTTCACTGCCACCTTAATGATACATTTATACAAAAGGAGCTTCTTTATTATGTGATTTTCTTCCCTTGACCATGTGCTAGCATTTATCCCTGGGAAAAACAGAGTGCAAACTTTTACAACAGGGCCATTGGAAATGAGCAGTATTTAGTGCACATTTTGTATGGGTTTATACCAGTGAAAATTAGTTAAAGGACAAAGAGCAAATGAATCTGTTAACAAAATATTAATTTTTATCATATTTATAAAAACCCTTCCTGTATTTGGTACCGCAGTCCTTAACAGTCCTTCTCAACTCTCTTTGTGGTATCTTCTTTTTTCTTCAAACCTCTACATCACGTGAACAGATTGACACAAAACAGCAGATGCTGACTCGTGTGTAACTCCACGAATGATGGACCTTTCTGGACACGTGAAAATGTTAAAAAAATTAAAGAATGCACTCTTTGCTTGTTTTCAATGGGGGGAGAAAGGAGTTATGAGTGTTTTCACACAAACATCACATGAAGATGCAGGACCAGACACAAGGGGCCAGACTGAGGGATCATTTAATATCTCACCTGGAACAGTGACAAGGACTGGACTAACCCAGGGCAAAAAGAGTCTTTCCACGGATATTCTGTCAGCTTCTTACCGGGTTTTGAACTAAACTGTGCTTCTGGTTTTTAATCATTAATCACGGGTTCCACACTAGTTTTGCTTTCCTTTGCCTATTCTAAAACTGCTCCCTAACAGTTCCAGTGGATGGTTCTAGAACTCATATTGTGAATTATAGTAAATGACAGTAAATTCAGTGTTTGAAAATGACTTTCTGAAATGTCTCTGTTGGAATTCACCAGTTCTACACGGGAGGGACAGACACCATTATAATAAGCAATACTTCAGTCTTTCTGCTGTGTTTTTCATTACAACTGATGAAGGAATTCACTCACAGTGAATATTAACATTAATCTAACACACAGCATTTATTGAAAAAAAATAATTAAAGAAAATCAGCCGTATCAGGATTCTTATTAAAATGTTTACAAAATTCTGCAAATAATTAAAGTACAATTTTTCTCTGACACTAATTGCCCTGTAACACATGGAAACAATAATTCCTACGGAAACTTCACTAAAAGGATGTTTTTACAAACATGTAATATCAACACAATGTCAGCTTAACACTGATAATTTATTTTCATGTATGCCAACACATATAAAAAAACTTTGTATCTTTAGTGCCATGAAATGTTCCTCTTTTGTTTAGAACACAAATGATGCATTTTCAAACAGAGTTTTATGATCTGCAAAAGTGTCTAGAAACAATGACACATCCCTAATCATATTACAACATTTATAAGATACCAAATTTTCAAACTAAATTATTTGGCAATCACATTAAGGAATATTAGGAATATTATATAAGCCTATATATAACCTGTCAAACAGAATAATAGAAATGCATATTACAAATCTGAGTTTACATTCATATTGCCACACTTTATTTCCTCTGTTAGGGGACTTAAATGGCATTCAAAAACATATACTAATTTATTAAATTAACTCAAATTTCATTTTTTCATCACACTTCACTGAAATAATTTTCATGACTGTGGGAAGGTATAATTTCTGAGTATCCATGAGTTTTCTTCCATCTGCTATATGTGTGTTATTTCTAAGAAATTGTCAACCAAGAAATCGTCTCAAGACGTCGCCTGAAATTCTGCCAACTTTTCAGAAAAATACTTCAGCAGGTTTCCATTAAAATTCTAAGTTTAATTAATGAAGAAATTAATTTTGTCAGGGCTTAATCACTCTGTTAAAGTTCTACACAATTACATTTCAAAGGTTTCCTAGTTTAAGAAAAATATTAAAATCCTCTCTAATTTACAATTAAGCAAAGTCCAAATATTTATTCAGTAGAATAATGAAGTAGACGATAATAACAATTAACAGCTGATTCATAATTGTTCAATAAGTAGATTTTATGAAGTCCATACTTCATTGCTTAAAAAAATATGCATCTTTAAGGCAATGTATATACTGTTAGTGTGTATACACAGACACATGAAATTATTTTACTTTTTACTGAGAATATATGTAAAAGTATGCCAAGGTATTTATTTACCATAAATATACAGTAGATGGTAAGTAGCTGAGGTTAATTTTGCAGAGAAGGAGGAAAAAAATTGTGTATATATATATATATATATAACTACATTCATTTCTTCCCTTTTTTTTTAATTAACTGGGGGTGAAAAGGATTTATGACTGAATCATAAAAAGGTCTAGATGAAACCCTGAAAGGTCACTTTGCCCACCTTTCCAACCACAGACAATTACAATCAGGTATGCTGGACAGATGTTTCTCTGCCTTGTTTTTTTAAAACTTCCAATCCTTGGAATCCCTTGTGTTCATCCTTTCCCACCACCAGGTATTCCCAACATCATTTTGCTGCAGCTGGATGTGAATTTTGTGGTCATTCTCCTCTGGACTTCAGCAAAGTTGTCTGAAATTTCCTTAAAATTTATTATTTAAACAGCTACACAAGTAGTTTGGAGCAGCTATTAAAAGTATTTGTCTCATTTTCAATACAATTATGGCTGGGATATTAGATGGAACTTCCTGATTCACAGACCCACATGTCCCTATTTTTAACTACTGCAATTCCCACAGATTACCATACACAGTAATTTAGAATATTTCCTTTTCCTTTTTGAGCTCAGAGAAGTATTTTCCTGTTATAGATCTTAGCACAATTTTACAGAGAAACAAATCGTTCATGAAAAGCAAAGATCTGCATCCTAAATATTTTAAAAGTTTTACTACACCAGACATAAAGTACATGGTTAAAAATCTGAATTTCTAGGTACCTGCTTCTGAATTTTGCTGGCCATTGTTCTTGGACATCTTTAACCTTGTGACTACAATGACATAAAATTTCTCCTATACAAAGGTCATATTGCCAGTTTGGCAGCAACTTTACTCCTTGAACTTTTGAAGCAACCATCTCTCAGATGGAAAAGTATAAAACAATGCAAAGCATTGTTAGCCTAGCAGGTTACAGGGTGTCTTACGTTTTATGTTAGGCAGCCTCTTTCAAAGAGCATGAGTTATCACGGTACCAAAAACTCAACGAATCTTGGTAAATATTGTACTTGGAGCCAATGTTTTCTTTATCCCTTCTGAGAACAATTTACAAAACCTGAAGAACAGCACATAACAGCACCATGGTAGCTTCAAAAAGATTTTGGGAACATCCCATGGCCAGCACAGGGTAAGTCTAGTTCAAGGCTGGCACTCTCAGCCTCCATAATCTGATTGTATCAAACACATTTGTGTTCAGGATCAACTTTAGTCATAAACCTAGAGATGATTCGGGGCAAAGAATTAGAAAATGGATGAAAACTTCAAAGTCAGAGGCTACTTTCAGAGTCTCTGTTTATTACAAGCCACAGTCTGATAATCTATGATTATCACTTAGTTTCTAATCGCAGTATCCTATTAACAAGGAAACCATTATGTCTTTTTAGCATCCTCCTGCTTCCCAAGCTGTCTGCTCAAAGGACACTTCTGAAGAATCTTGGCCAAACCCAATATCCTCCAATCTCACTAGTGTTTATATACACCAGATACCCACTTTAGAACACCAGTACCCTCTTAGGACCCCACGGCAATTCACACACATAAGAGCAGACATTCTTTAAGACTGTTAAAATTCAAAGAGACTTTAAATGTGAACCTCGAATGAAAGAAAATTGTCTAAAATGATGTGATGCTAATGACTTTTACAATATAGTTAACTTGCCAAAACAGCATTTCTGTACCTTAAACTAAGTTGGTTTATACTATGCTAATCATACCTTGCTAAACACATCTGTATGAGATATGAATTCAGATTTTCAGATATTCACATCACACCAGCCTTACAATAGCTGTCACTGATGTGTGTCATATCACACAATTGACTTTCATCTATTAGTATCCATTTTATGATGGAACACTCTGGAACAGTGTAATTGCAGCTTACTAATGTCTTCTGTAAGATTATGGTCTTATGGTATGTCCTTTTGAACAAAACTAATCAAATTAACCAAAACCAACCCCATAAGCACACGAAAAAGAGACAAACACAAAGCAGTAAAGGAAAAGGCATGAAGAATGGCACAAAACTTCACACAAGTGACTGTAACTTGGTTAAAAGCAGTAAAAAAAATCAATCACATTAAGCCAATCTAATTTTCTTTTCAAAAAGAAAATCGCAGGACTAGATGGTGACAGAAAAAGTGTTAAGGTGTTGCTTCACTTTTGAGAAAGCCCTCTGAGACTGTCCCAGTCTCCCATGACACTCCTACAAGCAAAGCAGAGAAATGCAGATGAGATTAGGTTACAATAATGTGGGAGTAGCCAAGCTGGAAATCCATATTCCAGGAGCAGTTATCAATAGCTCACTGTCACACTGGGAGGACATGGGAATGGAGTCTGCCCTGCTCTTAATACCAGTCAATAATCTCATTAATGGCCTGGCAGAGAAGGTGCAGGAGTAAAATTCCAGATGACACTTAGAAGGCAACACAGCTGCTTGGAGGACAGCAAGAGAATTTCAGCTGATCTTGAAATCTATATAGATGGTACTGAAAAAAAACCTCAAAAAAACAATCAGCACAGTACTACACTTGAAAAAGAGAAAATACATGCCAAGTGCAACACTGGTAACAATTATGCTGTTGCAAATACAATGGCAAATAAATTTATTGCAATAGGTTAGCTACCACACAAGAAGGAACATCTCCTGAACAAGTACATGCAAATACAATGCCAGGCTATCCATGTTTGATTTTCTATGGGATTAAATAAACTAACCAGGACTGTTTGCACTAATCATGTAAATTAAGAAGGAACTGAGTTAATGCCTGTGTGGTATTTTAAAAGTACTAAGTGGTACTCTCACAGAACTGAAATACATTCAGTATTCTTCAGTGCAGAAAATTTAACTTAAAAACACATGGTTAATCATTTAAAGGCAACAGTTACTAACTGTTTAGTTACTAACTAGCTGAGTTTACTAACTCAGCTAGTTAGTAAATAACAAGGCCAGGGTGGTAGTGAGACACTAGCAAACTTCCAAAGGCTTTTTAATTTTCACTGCTCAAATAAATGGACGGGGGAAAGTAGGAAATTAAATTTTAGGCAACGTATCACCTCCTGAAATCAAAATTCGAGAAGTTCAACCACAGGTTATACCACAGTGCAGCTTCAGTTTCCTGCTTTGATCATCCATCCAAGGCTTTCACAAGAGATTGACACAGATTGGCTGTGACCACACATATGCTTTAGCTTTCTCTGCTTTAGTGGGACCAGCCAACAGGAGTTGCTTCCAGAGTCCTCCTTGTAATACACAAATCATCCAACTAACATTAACAGTAATCTTAGGAGAGCAAGCATCAGTAACTGCATTCTCTTCACATGAAAAGCAAGGAGAAACAATTTCTTGTAATCAGCTCAATGGTTCTAAATGTCACCATTTCTCAGCTGCAAGAGGAAGAAAACCTTCTTTTTCCCTTGTGTCCCCTACTCACCACTACCTAAAAGAGCACAATTACGTGCTTCACTTTATTCATATTCTTTGATGTGTGTGTCAACTGAGCATATTCAAGCTTTAGTCAGCTAAAATATTGCAATTCTGCATGTAGAAAATTCCTAGAGGCATATGGGACACTTGAGCCAAGTATCTCACAAACACTTGCAAGTCAGAGTACCAAGTATCAGGAAACTTAGTTTTCACAACCAATGAAGATGGTTCCATGCATTTTCAAACATTTTCCTCTCAAATTCTTTAAATACATCCTATGGAAACCTTATCTCATCCCCCTTCCTGGTTGCTCATCCAGTCTTAGACTCCTCTACTCACTCTTAATACTCACTCAGATGCTTCACAGCAGTTTAATGTAATTCATAGTAATTCAGTTTCAAAAAGCTGCAAGCAACTTCAAGGTATCATCCATAACAGCAGGGATGCCTCTAAATGCAGTACCACCTTGCACATCTATCATTTCCAAAAGATACCTAACCATTCCTGAGAAACCCTCTCTACACAATTGCTAGGGAAGAATTCTTGGGGCTTATTTTCTCTTAGAAAGGTTGCATCTAATCAAAATCTCCCTCATATGTAAATCCAGTAATTCCTGTTCTGTCCAGCATGGGCAGCAGATTTTTCCTTTATAACAGGACTCAAGTTCCTCCTCAGCCTCCTCCAGATGTAATATTCCAGCTAAGACCTTGGCAAAGCTGAGCAAAGCTGAAGATTTGTGGCATACATTTTGAAATTTACATTACGTCCTGTTGATGTATCTTCCATGAAACATCACCCACCCTCTGTTATACCACAATATTGTTAATTCACATGCACTGGTGATGTACTAGAATCATGAATTTTCTTTTTTCTCTTGCATAGCAGATTGCTCCTTGTGTTATAACTGTATGAGAACCTGCATGAAAATTACAATTCTCACTTCTCCCTAATATTTAACATATTTCTCCCTTCTCTTAACACATTTCTCAAATCATTTTTCCCTTCTGCAAGAAGTGCTCCCAATTCCACTACACTTCCAGTACCTTCCAATCAAATATCAATAGGAACTGAGGCCTAACCTGTTATTATCAAGAAGAATTCCACTCAGTACATCGTTCAATTTTAATAATGAACTGCTGGTAACTATTCTCCAAATACAGTGGATTCTTTTAGACAGAGTAATCCCAGCTCACTCATAAGACAATGTAAAAAAACTAAGATCATCATCTGCTTCTTTTCTGTCTGTAAGGTCTGTTACCTTTTCTCATCAGGAACTGTGATTGCTTTGACATAATCTCTTCTTGATAAACATGTGTTTCATTTGCTTGTCTCCCTGCTATCTTCCTGGCACTTGAACACAGTCTGATTATTTGTGTAAGTATTTTTCTGTGGGTTATAGTTAAGATCACCTCATAATTTCTTGGCTCCCTTTTCTTCCTTTTTAAAATCTAAATACTGGATTTGTCCACCACTGATACCTTTTCCCCTCGTCCATTTCTCAAGAAACCCCAAAAAATGCACTCTGAAATTCCATCAGCCAGTCTTGTATGTTACAAGGAAATGAAGACCATAACAACCAGTTAACTTGAAAAAAAAAAATGTGTTTTTTATTTTCTAAACTATTCTTACCCAATTTTGTATAGACATTATATTTCTTTGTAACTGGTATTAATTCCACTAGTCACTGATTGCCTTTGATTCCATTGGTGGGGACTCACAGACACAAGAAAGACATCACTTTTCCAACACTACCAGTTGACAATTTGAGCATCCCACTAATTTCCAGATCAACCCCTTCCTAAGTTGTCTCCTCAATATGAATATAGTTACAGAATGATTTCATGTAACTTAGGTCTCTTGCTATTTGCATGACATCCTCAAGCTACCCTCTGACTTTCTCCACACTACACTTTTCCGTCCTTCCTTCCATTAAAAAACCCCAACTCTGACATTAATCCTTCTTGGATTTGAGGTCAACAAAGCTTTCCCACCACTGCCAGCATCCTTGTCACTTTTTTACTGCTTCCGACTTCAAAGTATTCCTCAGACCCCAGACTATTTGTTTACCTCATTCCTTCCTTCAATGGCTACCTATCCAAACCTCTGCCCTTGGAATTTCTATGTTCTCCGGCCTTAGCTTCTTGATCCACTTAATTCTAGGCCTCTTTCTATACAAGAACTAATTACCAGATTAAATCACTTTCTGTTCCCACCTAGTTCTTGTTCAGCTGCCAGTTCCCAGGCCCAGTGGCCCTGTTAGGGTGGGTTCAATATCATGTTAAATTCTGTGTTTCTGTAGCCCTTTGTTTCTTACCCCAGCATACATTCTTTCTGGAGACTGTTTCCAGATCTCCCTCCCAGATCCTTAGCCCCTATCTGCTTATTCCTCGGGATAAAACTCATTTTTGCCCCTTGTGCATCTAAATTAGCACAGCCTCCTCCACCTGTTTGCCACAGTCAAACAAGAAAATAGACCACTGCAAAAATTGCCCAAAAGTAAGTTTGGATGCCTAGCACCAAAATTACATAAAATAACATGAACTGAAATATTCTTACCTTATCATGCAAAAGCACTCAGTGGTTAAAAATCTATACCAATTCTACTGACTTTACAAAGGCTTAAAACTTGTGCTGAGGAACAAAAAGACAGTGAAGCATATCTGTAGAACAAAGGCCTTATTTCAGCCTAAGGGTTAAAAATGTTTTGCTATAGTTTTACACAAGAATACGCTGAAATATTTTAACAAAAGCAAAACCACGTGTCATCTCCCTTCAATTTTTCCCAAGTGGTAGGATAGGTCCCAGTCTTCTTCCTTCCCCTTTCCAGAACCTGTGGTCCTACATTTACAGTTACAATGCCGGCAGACCAAGTATAAAAATATGTTCAAATCATTCAGGCAGTTTTTTACCTTGATATCAGAAGTGTCACGCTGACTGTTGCGCCACGCCCTCGAAATAGATGAAAAAGTTCTGTCTGCATGATCAAACTTCCCACCTTGCAGATTCAGGAAAAGTGTTGTGAAGGGTTCCTAAGTATGTATAAAAAGATTAGTTAAAAACAACAATGTATTACTTCTTTAGAAATTTCAGGGTAAAAAAAAAAAGGGATTTATTTTTGTTTTGGGTCTGGTTGTCAATGACGGTATTTTTCTGGCAGACAGAGATGAACAGCAAAGGGTTAATTCTATTATCCAAGAATGAGAAATACCAACTGATGCTTATTTGTTCAATAAATGCTTTTTATTCCTACTCCATGCATATATACTCAGATAAAGAAAAGCAAATAAAATCAAAGGAAAATATTCACAGGCTGGAGTAGAAGCTACAGTCAGTTGTGACACAAATTGCTCTCAATGACATGAAAAAGCTCAGATACCTCAGATATTTTTTTAAACTAGCATGTAAAGAAAATAACACATTCAATTTATTTTGTTCAAGGTGATCTGTTAATGCAAAGGGTAGCTTTCAATACCGTTAGCTTTAGGATTGTTATTGTTTAATATATAATTTATGATTTAGAAAAATGTTTGGAAGATTTAAAAGCCTCCTCTTAGTTAAAGAACACTTAAGGACGTATTAGTGGATAATTGCTTGAAATTAGCTAAGCACTATAAATTACTTCAAGGATTTATGTATGCTTGTACATTCTAACAAGCTTTAATTAATGATGTGCTGCTAATGCTTTCCCAAAGAAATTACTTCCTAGGAGACAAATCGCCTTTCAATTTTATAGAAAAATGCATTGTTTAACCAATACATTATCAATATGTAGCATCTCAAAAGTTACTTCCATACAAATTGCAGCAGATTTTTTAAAATTAATTATTTACACCACAGAATTTCACGAGCACCAGAAAGCAGCTCACTTATACTCATTAAGAGGAGAAAATTAAATACATTAATTTAGAACCACAAATGCTGTACTTGATCCAGTAAGAAAATACGCAAGGAAGGAAAGTTAACCATGATTAAAGAGGTAGAAGAATGCATATTAAAAAGCAATTTTTAAGAAGAAAAAGCTTTACTGATTTGAAAAGGCTGTACCACAAAAGTTAAAGCTTTCTGCTTGGAATTTGGAATACGTTTCTCCTATGCTATTGATTACAATTACTAGAAAATTTCAGTACTCTCCTACACCACTGAGTTTTAGTTTCCTTACTCCTACATATTTGTTGCCTTCATTATCATTCAAAGGAAAGGCATCTTTAAAATATATACTTACAATCCTCAACAACCACGTGAGTGCAAAACTGGCTGTTGAATAATGTGTGCCATAGTGAAATTTTGGAACCTGATCATCTTCCCACGACTCGTATCTCTCGGCGAAGAACGCTGCTCTCTTCGGGTTCAAAGCTCCAATAGGCTGCAAGAGTCGTAAAAAGAAATGCATTAAGCAAATAAAATTAATGTGCCTATTCTCACATCACAGTCCCCTTGCTCTTTTTGGTAACCAGCACGGAGAAGTCTGGGGTTTGTGTTTGGCAAGAGCAGCTGTTGGTTTCTGGAAGGCCCTGATGAGATCCGTGTATTTGGGGTGAGGATTCCATGCACACACACATGGTTGGTCTCTTCTGCATGAATTCAGGCTTCACGTCTCCTTCCTGCTGATTCAAGTCAAGGGCTGAAAACCAAATCACAGTGGAATGTCTTGGACAAAGTGTTGTTAACTTGTGTGCAAATAGGAAGCGACAGTGAGAAACATCTTTGGATATTTTTTTGGAGAAAAATGAGTACACCTCACAGAAATCACCGAGAAACACAAATGTGAATTTAGCAATTCCACATGTAAAATGCTGCAAGAGATCTCAAGTATCTTTGGATACACATGCAAAATATATATACAATTCTATATATATATTGAGCACCCTGTTTTTATGGTATTAATGTAAATTATGTTCATCTGTATTGACAAGTATAACTGAAGAATAACATTTAAAAAAATTCTTTCTTTCTCTTCTTCAAGAATAAATATACTTTAAAATACACTACAAGGTAAGGAAAAACTTTAAAAGAGAAGTCCTTGAATACAAGTATCAGTAATCTAGTCTTTAATTGAAGCATAGTTCAAAGGAAAAACTATGTCTGCTATTCAGATTATTATTATTATTATTATTATTATTATTATTCAAGGAACTGCTTCTTTGCAGCTCACGTGGAATCAGCATACAAGCTTCAAAGTATTTTCTCTTCTAGGACAGATTAGAGCTTTGAATGACCTTAGATCTGATCTTGCATTTTTTACTCACAGTGGCTTTCACAGTGCAGGAGGATAAAGAAAACATCTTAGGTTAATTACTATTTTTGCAGTTCACTAATTTGAAATATAACCGTTTAAAAGAAGTTGTTCCTGTGTAAAAGGATTTTTATCTGATTTAGCAAATTTATTCCAGGGAAGTATGAAACTGACTCCAAGAAGTCTCTTTGTTGCAAGAACCATTTTGGAATCTCCATCTGTAGTGATTTTCCCTAAAGACTCAGCTATGCTTGAGGGAAAAAAGAAGAAAGAAGGTCATTGATAGACAAATTATATAAATTAAAAATAGAAACCGTGTTGTGCTGTATGGTTCTGTAACATTTTATGTATTCTCTTTATCTGCCTCTATTGTTATTACTCTCCAAATGAGTATAGCCCAAATCAATAGTTATAGAATTACATTCCTTGAATATAAAGCTAAACCCAATTAGAATTGATTTCATTCTCTTTTGAAAAAAAAAAAAAAAAGGAAAAAAAAAAGGTATCATGCAGAGATCTATATAGCCAGAATGCAGAGTATTGATTTTAGCTGTTATTGTTACAGTTGGTTTCTGAAGCCTGCAACAGGACAACTATCAAGACATGCCACATTTATTTGCAAGCAAATAAAAAAAGTCCCCAAATGAAAAAAGCTTAGGGAAAATAAAAAATAAAAAAAAAAAACTGTGGAGCTGTGCACTGACAATGATACACTATCAGCTTACTCAGAGAAGTTACAGTGGGAATACACACATTGAATTATACATTACACGAATGCACTGATTTATTGTGGTAATAACATCCACCTCATTAAAAGATTCTGCTTTGCTGCAGTTGGAGGGCTACATATTGTTTACTGCTATAAATTAATGGCAGTGCACAGAAGACTGGAGAAGCCTTCTAACAATAGATCTGTAATGACAGTGCTGTATATCACAGCTTCCCCAGCAGCTTCATAATAAAATGGAGACAATGTATTGGGCTAATACATTCTACCAGGCAGGCCCATATTTTTCTGACAACTGCTTCTAAGGATGAGGTGATTCGAGTGTGTTCCACTGCACTGAGGACAGTGAACTACACAACACAGCACACACAGGCAATGTGCAAATACTCCCTGCCTTCTAATTCTGTAAAAAACCCCAATTAATTGAAATTCTGCGATTATTTCATCTTTCAGAATCACAGGGAATCATGATTACATACTGTATTTCCTCCCCTGTGGGTAAATGCCAAGGGAAAAAGAGGAACTCCAAGCTATGCTAGATGTAGCTGTAAGACCCCAAATTTACATTACTCTACACAGTTCCCCTATGGCCACAGACCAATAAAGAAGAATGAGCTGAAGAGCTTTCATATCCTGAAATTCCAGAGCATATTTTATTTGCAGCTTCTTCTTTCCCAGAGGAAAATTGGATATTAGTGCACCAATAAAAAATGGGAGGGGGAAAAATGAACAGACAGAAAAATTCCAACGAGCAAAAACAATGGATGAGATTAAAGGGGTAAAGATGAAGAAAGAAAGTGGCTTAAGTTTTGAAGCAGTATTGAAAAAAATTAATGATGCATATGGTTTTCAAGTCAGAGCTCATTCAAAAAGAGGGTCCAAACTGAAGCAAGAATTGAAGTAAGTTATTGTTTTCACTTTCCCAAAGGCATGATCACCTGATTTTTGATCCAAAGTGGTTGTTGCAACAACATGTGCTACAAATATGAAAGCTACAAGCTAACCTTAGACAATATTTGACATTAATTTTTCAAGTGCTCTCAAATATAAGAATATCTCAAAATAAATAACCTCACATTTCTACCAAGAACTGAACGCAGTAAATCTCAGTCTTTGGACCAAGCTTGCTTGCTTTCCTTGAGATACAACAAAGAAAAATGGCTTGCTGAAAAATAACAGAAAACACACTGACTCTTATCATCTCCTGTGTCAAATATGTCCAGACTCTCTGGAGTACAGTAATATTTGTTAGTTCTTAGCCTTACTCTGTGCCAGACATTGGAACAGTGGTCCATCTTGCCTTTGTTTTCAGAAGAAAACAAGTTGCACCCTCCAGAAGGAAGCAGAATGCCCAGTGCTCCTCTACGTGGGGCAGAAACTCTCCTGGATTCTGCCATTCATGTTCAAGAACACACAGATTTTGAAAAATTGTTAATGGCCTAAAATAAATAGATTGAAGTCTTGTAAACAATTATGATTAATTATAGTTTCACATTAAGGAGGAAAAAGAGGTGCTTTTTATTCCTACCTGATGTGTTTTCATGTTTTAAATAGTGTTACTCCAAATAACAGACACTGTTCTTACCTGTGCTGCCTTTTACATATGTTTCTGTTATTGAAACAAATATTACCACTTTTACTGTTTTCTACCTAGTATAATACTGGGAAGAGTTTTTAACTCATTAATATTCAAAATCCATGAAAGACTAGAGTACTATGTCAGCTAAATTGCATTTAATTACTGCAAACAGTAACTGGTCAAGATACCATTATTTCATTTTTAACCCTTGCCTCTTTTGGTGAAAAGGCAATCTTAACAATTAACTACTGAAAATCAGATCTGTGCCTGTGAGTTCTGAAAATCAGACAGTTCCAGAAATGAGGTCTGTGCTGACCAGTGCAAGCAGAAAGATTTAAAAATTAATTAAAATATTATTTGAAATCTGTATTTCAAAACATCTCCACCATTTTTAAAATAAAAAAGAACAGAAAGGAAATTAAAAAAAAAAAAGTGCTTTTCCTTGTGACTTCTCATACTGTTTTCTCATCCACATCCAACCAGGTACTTGTATTCCTGTGAATACAACTGTCTGTATCACTGAATTATGTTTGGTAGCATCCTTGCCAAGTATGATGTTTGTTTTCCATACGTCCTATTTTCAAGATGACTATTTGGTTTTCATTACTGGTATTTTTCATACATTCATTGGGCTTTAAGGACCAGGGGGACCATTAGGTCATCTCATCTCGCCCTGTGTTTGTATGACAAGCTGTGAAATGCCTTTCCATCACATGATTTTCAGCCCAGCTATTTATGCTTGATTACAGCATGAGCTGTACTCGGCCAACCTGACTCTTGAGGACGTGGACAATCTGCTACTTTTCCTGGAAGCTTTTTCTACTGACAATTCTGATCCTCATTCTAAAAAATATATATTTCAGTTTGGTTACGAATTTACTGGTGTGTTATCGAAGAGATCTTACTACACTTCTCGCTGATATATGACAGCCTTTACTTACCCAGTATTTTCTGAATATAAAGACACTTATAAATTCTAATTAGTCTTTTTAATAAACATAAGAAATGGAGCTCTTCAGGTCTTCCATTTTAAGGCATTTCTTCAGCCCTTCAGACTTCTCTGCAGCTTGCCTTTAGAACTGGCAGGACATTATGTTTGTCACTACAATTCTAATCCATTATTTTGAATACAGGTATTCCAAATAATTGTGACACTTGAAAATTTGTAGGGACAAGGATAAGAAATGGGACAATAGTGTAAAAAAAGTTCTGAAGAATACTTCCTGTTCTTTTTATATCCGCCTAAAACTAAAATAATTTTCAAGTACAAGTAGGAGTGGCAAGCAAGCAAGTCTTCACGTGGTCCACAGAGAACAAACAAACAAACAAAGCCCATAATTACCCTAGTTACAAAGCAAAGACAATTATAACTTCTCATATAATTAGGTTCCTTCTCAAATAACAGATTCATTTCTTCAGGGAGCAATGCAGAACAAATATAAATAGGTTAAGGGAAAAAAAAAAGAAGACAAATAGACCACCAGTCTATCAGTGGCCACTAAACACGACTGTCCAAACTGTTTCTCCAGTTCACAAAGGAATTAAACTCCTGCTTGCCAAGCATGGGAGGTTATCTGCAGGGAAGGATGATGCTTTACATTCCCTCTTTTCCTTTCTCACTAGGCTCCTGATAGTGGCTGTTCACAGATGTAAGATACTGAGCTTCTGGATTAGCTCCTGTCTCTAAATGACTCAGCATCTTCCCACACACCCAGGCTGTGCATATGACACAGTCAAAGCCATCAGGAGTACAATAAACCTGCAGGTAACTTCTACATGCAAATGATTTCTTTGCTCACATGTACCTTTGTATTTGCACTAGTGACGAAACAAAGAGAAACAGCTACCAGCCACCTCATTTAATGCTTGCACAGCTCAGGGTGCAGACAACTATTTCCCAGCAGCTCTGTTACCAAAGTGACAAGTGTAACCAGCTGACAGTGATCAGCATTTTTATCAAGCCTATGATCCCTGGATATTTCCCGATATGCTGCATATGAGATGGAATCCTGTAATCCTCTTACCTCAATGTTTTCCAAAATAAATTCATTACAATCTATACATGCTAAAACCACTGAGCTTTTTTACAGAAAAATGCTTACAATCTTTCTTTGAAAAAAACCCTATGAAGTTTACGAGATTACCCAAATTTTTAAACTCCAATTTCTATTCTCAGGAAACTGAGTATTCAGTAAAGGACAGGAATAAAAGTAGAAAATAGTCACGTACATGCAAATTTAAAGTATTTGTGCATACAGTTTGTATTTCAATTTTTTTTAAGAGCACACGTATTCCTTTGAGACAGCAAGAATATTCTGAAATAACTGATCTAAAGATGGTCTAATAACCAGAATGTCTGGACATGTCAATACAAATAATATTTAATGGTGCAAAACAGGGAAGATTCCCAAAGTCAACAGTTAAAACAATGGCTCATAAACTAATGTTAAGCATAAAAAATGAGGAAAAGCTATTAAGCACTATTAGCCATGTTTTAGTTCAATATGTTAGTGACAGATATACCTCAAGTCACCTAAAATCTTGGAGGAATTTGAATTTCAAGGAAAAATCTCCATGCCTTCATATCAGTAGCAATGGCATCAAATGCTATTACAACCATCTGTAGCAGATTGGGAAACAACGCACTGCTGAACTGCAAACTTGCAAACTAATTAAGCACACACTAATTAAGCACACTAAGGTTTAATCAATTGTTCTGCACAACCGAATGTGTCACACACTGTGTATCTGAGGTATTACTAGACCTTAATACTATTGGGAAGACAAACTGAAGAGAGTTGCAGTGTGTTGTACACTTCCAAAGGGTCAGGGAGAAGGGAAGTCCCCAGGAATCTTGAAGCCAAATGAAGCTGCTTGCAGGCAGTGAGTTGGGGACGGCCTCTAAGTAGCTGCCTTCAGAAAATAATCATTCCAGCCAAAAGCAACCATTGTCATACTAGGCACGACACTCTGTCAAGTGAAAGCAAGCCCTGCATTGTTATTCACTTACTGAAAAAACAAGCCAAAAAAATCCTTTTGTGGATTTTGAGAAAGAGGATTGAGTGAGAAGCCACATGCACTTGACTCATAGCAGGGAGATGAAAACATTCTCTCTTCTGCCTTCCTTTCACAGACTCTGCTCCTCTGCCGGCACATCATCCAAGACACAGAAAACAGCAGCCATTATACCTACCACCAGATCTGTGAAAGACAATCACAACTGAAAGCATAATCCTTTCTGGTTGTACTAACAGCACAGGATCTCAAGCTAAAAGCTGACACAAACTCACATTTTCTTCAGATTTCTGTCAGGGCACACAAAATATACATTATTCTGTATCCTGTGTAAGCACCAGGCCCAACAAAAAGAGCAGCAGCAGCGAGAAAGATGTACACTTCTATACAAGTGTATACTTGGGAAGGTATAAGGAGGGTTTTACTGTAATCTGTACTGTTTCATAAAACCATTACAATCAGATTATATCAACCCTGAATAGAAATAGTCAGCTAAGAGCCCATCAAGGCATCTTGTTTCACACATGCATTGCTTTGCTCCTAAAAGGTGAATTCATCCATCACCTTATTCCCTATTTCATAAGGTCTCCTGATTAGTCAGCCATCACCTTCAATACCATCAACAGATTAGTATTGTCAGAAGGTTTTATCAGCTCCCTTTTCATCTTCTTTTCCAGATTACCATACATGCTGAACAGTATAAAGTACAGAACAGACTTTTGGGATGTTAGTGACCACCCCACTTTGGAAACTAACTCTGTGGTTCTGATTCTGAGGCAGTTTGAAGTGATATGTACATCATCTTAATCTTGTTAAACTATTCACCTCAAGCTTTTAGGATCATATCATCTTCTCCCAGTAATGTTTTTCTATTGATTTCCTTCAGTCGATCCACATTTTTGTCTGTTGATATTTTAGTATTAGAAAGATCACCTGATGTGTCCAGCAAAGTAAGTCCACAGCCTGAGAACCACCTTAAACTCCTTCATCGACAAAGATTATCATTATTTAACCATGATCTCATTTTCTGAGCACTAGTTTTAAACCTGGATTGCTGTTTGACCCTAAGAGGTTCCTGCTCCTACAAGTTTGAACAACTCAGTTTAGACAGGTATAAACTTAGAATATGAGTTTGACCATCCATGGTTAATTTCGAGCTATAGTTTTCCTTGTCTTTGAGTATTTCTGCATTCAAAACAAAACTCCTCCTTGAGGCAGGGAAAGAACACAATTATCAGGCTTATATACCAGAAGAATTCTTTTTGAGCCTGTAAACTTGACTTTTGCCTTAATATTTCAATATATTTTAAAAAAATTGCTTGAAGATAATTAAGTGATCTTAGAACCTGATATAAATGCAAACAGTATGTTTCTTGTGACTTCAAAACCTAGGCCTCTGGTGGGAAAAGAAGAGAACAGGGAAGAGAAAATAAGAATGGCAATGAGATGCACTTTATCATCCACCTGTATGTTCTGCAGAGGAGGTGGTGTGACACAGGGAATAACTAACTAAAGGCAAGGGGGAAAAAAGGTGATGCTATAAAAGGATGGTTATAACACTGTCAGAGAGCAACATAAATTACCAGAATGTTTCAAAAAATTCTGTCTACTCTAAGAGTAGGATTTCAGAGTGTATGTTTTGATAAATCACCTCAGAGACACATTTGGCCCAAGCTTCAGCCTCAGCAGGTCTCCATAAGAGTTGTTGGAAGAACAGGCTGCTATGGAAATCTTATGCTTATTCCAAAATGCATGGAAGTCACATGCTTCTTACGAAAAAGGCCCAGAGACAGACTCTGCATGAAGCTCAACACTTGAGCTCACAAGTCTCTGTCTTTGAAACAAGAAGTTGATACTAAAATCCAAACAGTTGGATGCCTATAAGGACATTGTCTAAGTCGGGCTTGACAGTGCAATAACTACTTAATTTCAATAAATCAGTCTTCCTGGCGGCAGAGTTCTTGCTTTTTTGCCCGAAATTGTCTCTGGCGGTCCCTGTCCGTGGTGCTGAACCCCACATGCCCCGGCTGGAAGGACGAGGCTTGCTCGGGCTGGGTCCCTGGCCATGGTGCTGCAGACACCGATTTTCTCAATTGACCAATTTTATCATTCATCCATGATGGAATCTGAGTGTTGCTGGCATTTGAGAGTCTCCCAAAATCCCTTTTCCCCATTTGAAACGGGGAAAATTACGTTATTAAGTCACAACTTTTCAGAGGAATATAACAGACTATTCAGCACTTCAGACTGTTCTGTTTCTAATTACAAAACAGATTACCTGGTCTAAACAAAGAAAGCCCTAAAATTCTAGCACTGTCATGAGATGTGGGCAGAGGAACTTCATAACCTTGCACAGCTTTCTTCAAAGAGGGTCTTGACAATTCCCTTTTCACCATCTCTTTTCAGCTCCCTCTCTTTGTACTCAGACAATAGATCAGGAAGAAAGGGTCTTCATTCTCCCAGCTAGATTTTGCTCTTTTATGGTTTCCTAAATGGCACCAACACAGGAGAGGTTCTGCTCAGGGCATTTCTTCCTATTGGAATGCATCCCTTCTCCTAAAAATTTCTCCCAATGTGATCATGACAAATATTTAGGTCTGTCGCTCCTCTGCACAAACCCACATGGAGATCCAGTGTACATCTGCAGCAAGGTGATAAACCACTGTCTGTAATAGTTTCCCTCAGCTGTCCCTATTCTGCACAAAATTTTAGAGAGATGGAGTGTTCCTTTCCTCAAAGAAGCAACTTGTGTTTCACAAAGAAAGAATGAAAACTTGTTATCTTACAATGGAGAGGGTCTGATAAATATACCTTAGGCTAAAAGTATCAAAATCCATAAAAAAATACAACATGAGTAATGAAAAACATGTCTCCTTTTTAGATATCACTGCTTCAGGCTGACTGTAGATAGCTCTAACACTCTCTCCAGATGATCCAGAATTCTAGAAAATATGATGGATCTTCTCTTAAGTACCATGGATTATTATAAACATTTGAAATATTTTATTTCCTGCACTGTCCTGTTTTCAGAAGGGGTTCACATGAACTGCCCTGAAAGGAAAAATATTTGTACCTTCTTTCTGAGCTTATCCTGTCTGGCTTTGGAACACTTTTTAGTGAGTGGTATCTTCTGTCACAGGTACAGGTGACAAATTTACTGCCCCACATACCAGTGACAAGGCAACCAGGGCAGGTGTTGAGCCCAGCAGTGTCAGGCCTCAAAGGTTTTAGTGCCTAAATTTCAGATGTAATTGCCTATCAAAAGAAGTCATCACCACTGCACCCACTGTTGTTAGTTCTCACTCTGTTCCTCTCATCCTCTTTCAGCGTCCAATTTTAACAATGTGCTTTATGCTTAGAAGGACACTGAATCCTGGTGAGTTTATCAGATTTAACTGGGAGTAACCTGAATTCATTTTGGGTTGGAGCATGAGTTGAGTAAAACACAATTTTTGTTTCCTACCTGAAAAGCACCTGTTCCCAGAATGTCTGTAAAGGTTTTACTGTGAAACTACAACTTACTTTCTAACTCTTTGCCAAGAGGTGAGAAGAGATAACCAAGCGAATTTCATGCCCATCCCACTCTGGTTTTGTCTTAAAAGGAAAATATGCAGCACAAGTTGTATGTGCAGTGAATTTGTCCTCCTGAAATGGGCACCCTGCAACAGAATTCAGGCTGGCATGCTGAAGAACAGCCAACAGTGAAGCTGACAGCAGAACAACAAAACTACACTACTTTGTCATAGTAAAAATCTATTACTTCTCTTCTGTCAAAGGGTATTTTATACCAGTGGCTCCCACATACCAATTAAACACCTCACTTCACTGAAGGTGAGAGCTATTTGTTGCCTTCTTACACTCGACTGGAAAAGAAGTCATTACATACATAACAGCCACTATAAAACTGATGATGATTTAGCAAATATTGCATGGAAATGATAAAAATGAGAATAAAAATATTATTATGTACACATGTAGCTATAGTGCAAACAAAGGAAGATTTAAGAGTGGCATAAATTTCTTCTTCTAGTAGTGTCAGTCCATGATCTTACAGAAACTTTGTGCCTTTCGAAAGGAAAATTATTAACAGCTCCTTGTATACAGCAAGATCCTGTAACAAACTTTTGAGAGTATAAAATCATGCTTTCATATCTCAGTATTTTCCATGTCTTTCTACTTCTATTTTTCCCTATTCAAGATCAGAAACACATCAAAATTTATTGCTATTACTGAATAAGGAAAAGGAAAAAAATGTGGTTTTGAATAACATAAAGTAACGCAGAGAAAGGCACATGTTCTGGTGGGAAACTGTGTCTGTTGTATAAATAATATATATACAGCTATAAATATAATATGTAATACTCCTTCCAAACCACAGTCACCTCTTAAGAAATAAACACTGGAGTCAAAGCAGGGTAACAGACTGGCAGTGCACTCCTGGCATTTGTCAGGAGCATTCATCAGGCTGACAGTAATATTAACCACAATCCATTCCAGTTGCTTTGGTTTATCATTGTGTGACTGATGTTCAAAACAGGGCCATAAGAAGCTGCTTAAATAAAGTGTTGGTTTAACCTATACACTGCAGCCCCTTAAATCTGTACTAACTGTGGAGTCCTAGCTAATATATTAACAAAACTGTTACTCACATTTGACACTCTATAATATCTGACCTTAACTTGCAATTTCCAAATAAAGAAAAAGTTAATTTGTCATTTTCATAGGTACAAAAACCCCATGAAAATATCAACCTGACATCCTTTCTGCCAGACCAAAATCAAAGTTTTCCTTTTCTTTACTCACAGTGAGCACTAAATTGTGATGAGTTTCTGGATATGCATAAGAAAAAGAAATAAATTAAATTACTATTAAAGCTATGCAAAAATTTAAACGGAATATCTTTAAAAACCTTTAGCAGTGCAAAAGGATAGACATGCTATAATACTTATTTGGAAGCATTACCTCCAAATTAACAGTGCCACAATGAAAATAGCACAATATACATGACATTCACAAATTTTTACAGCTGAATATTAGCAAGGTCTTTCACATACTTGTCACGAATTCAGCAGCTGACAGAAGGATTAACACTGAAACTACACAGGCTTGTTACTGCCAGAAATGCCAGAACAGCAACCAAAACTTGAACTGCTGTATCTGGGACAGGAATGGCATAAAGACTTCCATTATTATATTATATTATTATTATATTTTATTATATGGGAAGGGCTGACATTTACCCACAACAGCAGATACATCCTCAGAGATCAAGACACACTCTCTGATCAACAACATTTAACTGAACATTCAGGAAAATCCATGTTAAATACACATATCTGTATAAATATCCACTCTTCCCCAAGAAGAGGGACAATCCTCTGACAGTACCCTGTCAGATTAAAAGCTACCATGAATATCATGTTATAGGCTCAAATAATATTAATGGAACTCCTTCTTTTCAAAATACAGTGTGACTGACATCTGATATTGCAGTAATTATTTGCTGTATTAAGTTCACAGCTTTCAAACAAATTATTAAGAAGGTATATACAGATATAGATACAACCTAAGTAAAGTCCTCTCAGCAACGTCGCCAAGTAATGATCTCTCTCAGCAACAGCAATGGAAAGACTCCCTCAGAACTGAAAGAATACTGAGTAATTCTCCTCAGAGATTACTTTCATGAACAGAGAAATCCTTATAGCCAGTCACAATTAAAAAAAATGCATAGAAATAAGAGTGGGTTTGTGATTCAAATTCTTACTGGAGGCAAGTGCAGTATCTAACTTAAAAGCCTGCCAACTCAGAATATTCTGTGAATTCTGTGATTCTGTAAAATGAGGGGAAAATGCTCTACTCTGCACTTAGGTCTGTTTCAGGGTGGAGAAGGAAAGACTAGGACTACAGTGCTGTCTGAATCAGCTCTTTAAAAACGAAAATACCATTAAAAGGAGACACCTCAGGACTACAGCAGTTGGAGAATCCTTCCTTTTTTTTGTCTCCAATTATTCTAGCAATGAAATGACATATGAAGAAGGGGCATTTAACAAAAGTTAATGAAAAATGAAGTTGCACAAATCATTTCATGACCAAGGAACTTATTAATGATTAGTACATTTAATTTATGTACTAATTCAAGGTACACAGAGCTGATGTTACTTGTAAGTTTTCGGTTTTCACTCAAGTACAATTCACATGTGTGATCTGGGTTGGTGATAGGTATTTTGAGTTCTAAATTGCCTCATCCTCTACATCATTATACACATAAAAAGTATGGTATAGTCTTCAAATATGCATACACATATATACATATGTCTATATATATATATTTGGTGACTATACAGTAACTTTTTAAAGGTTAAAATAATGAATCAATAATAAAAAAAAATTCTGGAGATTTTCACAGTGTTTAGCTTCATCAATTGCAAACTGAAAGCAAAACCTTTGAAAGCTGCCATACTTCTTTGGGGATTATTTTTCTACCAAATTACCAATTTGTATGAAAGACTTTTGCTATAAACAATAATTAAAATACATTCTTTACCTTTCCTACTCATTGGCCACACTGCTCCACATGCCAAACATTTCCCATAAACTTTTAGAAAAAGATGCTGTTTGATGATCAGTGCACCCAATCTTTGTAGAGAAAATGAGATGATTCTACTTTGTAAACAGAAATGCCCCTTTCTTGGAGACCATTGAAAGCAAATAATCACATTCTATAAACAGGCTGTATGATATTGCATCTGGAAATGTGTGTATGAGGGTTGGGGGTTGAAAAAAAACCCCATAAGGCTACTCTGCCAGAAATGAGCTGTTTGGAAAAGTTGTGAAAACCTGACAATGTCTGTCTGACAAAGGACAGCAGCATTGCTTGAGCTTACCTGAAGGGGTACACAGAGGAAGGGAAAAAATAGTTTCCCCTTATTGAAATACAGGCAGCGATTTCAAAGTACCTAAAATATAATGGTATCACAGGCTTTGTTGCTAATAAAAGCTCAATTCTCATCAGAGAAAACAGGAAAAACTTAATTTTTAATCCTCAGCAACATCAGCATTCCTAAATTCATTAAAATTTGAGATGAAATGTAATGCATTGTTCTAAAGAGCAGCACCTTCCAATTACAATTAAAAAGCTGATACAATCCGAAGCAGTAAGAATACATCAATAATTCATTTTTGCACAATCTGATCCTTGCAGAATTGAAACACTTTTAATGGTTGGTGGAGGTTGGACCTGATGATCCACTGAGGTCCCTCTCAAATCTGACCAACTCTGGGATTCTACGTTGTGCCTTTAACATTACTGTATTAAATGCAGCAGAAAGCATTTACAAGACTGCAAATTACTATGATAACTATATAAATAAAATATTTGATGACAAATACCTTTGACAAGTCTCTGAAGTTGCTAGGAAGAGTAAGGTCCAACTCCTCTGATTCATAGTTGGTGATAACCCAAGGGAAGACAGGGTACTGATTTAAATCATTGTACGTTCGACCTGACAACAAAAAACCCCACTGTGAATAACGAGTTATATTTAACTAAAATACCAATCTCTAAAGATGCAACCATATAATTTTATGAGCTCTTCAAAAGATCTGCAATTTATTTCAGTTCTTTATCATTTCAATATTCTACTTTGCTTTATTGAAAGGATAATGAAAAAGTTCACAAATTGCTGGTATTTAATTTAAAACACTGCAGCCCATTTCTCTTTAACTGTAAACTCTTTTGCATACACTAAGATTGACAGTTAAATCCATTCATTTTCTATGCATTTCTCCTTTCATTGTTTCTGTCATCTTGTCTTCTGTTTCTTTAAGGTGCAACACTGCAAAAAAATGGAGGGACAATGACTTTTGTGGATACTAAAAAATTAAAGCAATTCTTTTACATACTGCATTAAATACATTTATGGATATGCCAAAATTTACCAGAACAGAAAATGTGCTCTGGATGCAGGTTCGTGGGTACACCTTCATGCATTTAAGATGGACATAATATCCTTCTTCCAGTAAAAACAAAATATGCAGTTAGGATAAAGATATACATATACACCACATAAGCTACTTTTTAGTTTTAAAATGCATAATTTTTACATGGATCCTGTGTCTTTTTATGGCATTATTGTAGGAACTCATTCCTGCATATCATCTCCAATCAGTATGTTCTTGAGATTTTGTACACCCTGGTCTTAAATAAGTCTCCAAGGACAGGTTTCAACTTCTTTCCCAGGAATACTGTTTTACAATCCAATCTATAAAGTTGTCAGAAAACATTTTCTAAACCTCCACCTAAGTTTTTCTTCCATCATTCAGTAGTTTTCCATCCTGGTTTGCAGAATCTTGAAGTGGGATAGTCAAATCCTTTCTTTCCCTAATTGCTTGGCTGTGTTGCATACTATCTCTTATCCAGGATTAAAGCTCCTTACACGACAGTGTGATAACTATCTTTATGTCTTTCCATCTTTTAACTCCCTATCATGGCCAACTCAACTTTCCCTTTTTCCATAATGTTATCTTTTTGTTTCCTTTAACCTCAACCACCAACTAGATAGGAATTCAATTTATTATTTCACTAACATATTAAAGCTGAAAAGGAGCATTCATTAAGAGCCACAGAGAACAGTGTCATGATTTGCCTCATTCAGCTGTAGCAGTAATGAGGCAAGCAGATCGACCCCTACTTGGAAAAAATCTGCCAGCATCCTGGCATCTCTGACTTAATGACTGATTACAGAAAGCAGCAAAACTGACCATTTGTATAAAATGTAATTAGGGAGAGCAGAGGCATTTGTTATATCAATCGTGTTAGCAAGAGCCAAGGCTGAAAGGGAATTAACAGACCTTTCAACACTGTCAATACCACAGAAAAGAGCTGAAAATTGAGAAGTTTTCCAAGTTGCTCAGAGAATAAAATAAGTTGGAAAATAGAAGAGAGGTCATGAGACCAAATAATCAGCCTCCATTTACTAAACTGAAGTCAAGCTGGTTAGAAGTTAATGGAGTAAGATGGATTAAATGAAATATAGCTTAGCATTTACAGAAAGAGTGGTTAGGACACAAACATATGTCTACAAATCAGGATTTGGGAATGCATGAATTGTGCATTTTGGGAATGCAGGCACTGGTGACCCAGGTGCTGCACTCTTTTTTGTGACCAACCATACCTCTTCCACCAGTGGGACTTACTGGCTCCAGGAATATCCTGCTCCCTAGCTGAGATTTCCCAGCCCTACAGAGAACTTGTTGCACCTATGATATTCAGGGAGGATAGTAGCTATGAATATTAGAAATTAGAGTACTAAAGATAAAGAAATTACTGTTTCTGAGGCTCTCCTAAATAGTACACAGTCTGTGTAGAGCCCATCCTTCCACAACAGCCATGATATTCTGACTTCAGACATATATTTTAAGTACAGCATTATGAATGACTCTCTAGTCTTACATTAACATATATATAATACATATATATAATTATGAATAAAGTAAATGTAGGAGGATTTTTGTGAAGTTCTTCAGGAGAAAATCATACATAGAAAAAAATTATTCATTAAAAGAGCAATATCTGTTGAGACTGTGCCATAATTAACTCCCCTTCTGTGTAATTACAACAATTTGTATGTATAGCAATTAGCAATACCTGCTATAGTGTTCAGAAACATCAGGTACTCAAAGTTGGAAATTTCTCGGTGTTGCCATCGCTGGGTCATATTGGAAGCTTTGAAAATCTGTCGAGGACTAGCCAAAGAAATTCGCCTGAAAAAGAAGAAAATTGGAAGAAAACAATCAGAAAACCTGGTGGGTCTTCCCTTTTGCCAATCTGAATTTTAGTGGCAGTTGTACATACTCTTTTTACTAGCTCTGTGCTAGATTTCTCTGGAGATCAAACTGCTACTTGGATGCTTAAAGTTCATTTTTAAAGTTTTATAATCTCATAAGAATAAAAGACTTCAAACATCTGACAGCTGGGTATGTCAAGAGTGGAAAGATTTCAAACAGAAACCTTTACAGCTGTGCAAATTCAGCTGCTCCGTGGGGGCTTGATGTATTACACAGATCTGTTCCTAAAAATGCTCATTAAATAAGAAAATTGCAATACTTTTAAAATTTCACATAAGAAGAAATGAATCTTTTAGGATAGGTTTTTAAATCCCTCAAGAACAAAGGAAAACAATGATAAGATGATAGAACTTCCTTATGAAGTCCATCCTCTTGAGATTTAAATTCTGGGCACTGTTGGGGAGTTAGTCATAAATAACTCAAACGTTTAGAATTTGATGCCAGATTTCCTAATGTTTGTGAAAGAAGACTGTAGTCATTCCTTGGAGCAATAAATCAAACAGAGAAGAGCTTATCATGAAATTCCCAAGACTGTTCTGTTCGTAACGAAAACATCTGTAAATGCCAAACCCACATCATTTAGGGGGAAAAAAAATCCATATACAGTTTTAGTTAACAAATCTTCTCAAGTATTGGTAAACAACTCAAAGAAACAGTTACTGTAACTGATTTTTTTTAACTGCATTATGTTATGAACAAATTGATCAGTATAAATGGATGTGAAATTCTGAGCAAGTGTGCCCGTACTTTAATGTGTATTTAAAAATTTTCACACATCATTTGTTTCTATAGATAGAAATCATGAAGTTCATTGAAATTCTGAGTATCATTGCCAGAAAGACAGAAATCACAACAAAAAAAACGAATCTCAAATTCCAAAGTTTTTATTACATAAACACGTTGCAACTATCACACAGAAGGGATAGGCTGAGGATGTGCATGTTCAGTAAACCATGAGGTGGTAAAAGCTTCAACCCATGTGGGCTGTTTTGATGAAAAAAAAAAAGAACTCTTAGAACCACACAGATAAAATTAATTGCAATTATAAAATACCTGGTCTGGGGCAGCCCAAAGATGGTACCAATCCCGACCCGGGGCAGACAGTTAACCACCTTCTTCACTGTTGCTTGGTCAGGGAAGTTGAACATGACACCCACTGTGAACACAAGAGTGGAAATAGAGCATGGGTTTACACCTTTTATTTTAGGCTTTCTCACACAATAAAATTTGGTTTTAAACAGGTAAAAGATCAGATGTTTCCTTCAGGTTACTATAGATTTATTTTTTTATACTTTCCTGAACTGCTGTTATGTACCACTAACAAGAATTTCAACAGAAGTTGTCACTGTTATAAATCTTAGGAGGTTTAGATTTGTTTCCCCTTCTGGATAGAAGTTAAACTTACTCGCACAGATTGGCTGTCTAAAACTGATAAAAAGAGTTTATTTATCAATTGGTTTACACACTTCCTAATTTACTTCCTAGGTATCTTGTAGACATAGCCTTCAAAATATTATGTTGATATTTTGTTTGAAACATTTGAATGGCACTAGTGAAGGAGCAACCTAAAATCTAAATAACAATCTAATTATAGTATCACAAGGGGATATTTAGGAGTTCACATGGTACAGCTATAGGAAAGTGTTTATGTATATGATTAATATTCTGTTGGACAATATGCTCTGTGCGATGCTCTGTGCCTGGTATGATGCATCTATGCGATGCTCTGTGCCTGGTATTTACCAGCCTTGTTCAAGATTAGACACCATTTTAAGGTCTCATAAAAACTTTTTGACTGGTCTATCAATGGCATAAATCATGTTATCCTAGGAAACATTTACCAATTTCAGGACAGTGTTCCATATCATTACCAAAACAATGTTCTACATTTTAAATGCATTACCTTAAGACCTATGTAATTTGGTGTCCTTGTATAAAGCTTTCAAAGTTTCACATCAGCATAAAAGCATTAAATGTACCTGAAGAATCTGAGTCTAAACTGCAAAGACATCATATAACCTGGTTTAAAATAAAACGGAGGGGGAGAAAATGGCAGAAGAAAGTTCTCCAGGTCTCTATGCATGATATTTTGAGGGACTTGTCACAGTACTTTGTGTGACTGAAAATGGAACTGAAGAAAGGGAAGGTTGGGGAAAAAAGTTCATAAACAGGGTAAATCCACATTCACTTCTTGGAATTCCGCTAGAAGAAATTATTACTAGAAATAAAGCATGAAAGCATACTAGTGACTGGTCTAATCCAGTTCTTTCACTGTGCTGCTCTTGGTGTGTACAACTAACTAATAACTATTAGCCCTCCAAAGGGACACAAAAAATCCTTCATGCATAAGAGATCAGAGGTAGGAATGCCTTAAGCAGGAGTTTTCAGAGAATGGCAAATAAACATATGGACCTAAATGAAAGTGAGGCATTGCTAATGCAGAGTTTTCATGCTTGAACATAATTCCTTACTGAAAAAAAAACCCAAAAGGAGAAACTAAATTACAAAACTCTACAAATTTAAATATTGAGACATTTAATCCAAGCCCCTCTTCTATTTGCACAAATCCATACCAGAACAGATGTGACTAAGCAGCCACACAGAATGCACGTGGCCCCAGAACCACACTTGTCATTCCTTTCAACTCACTGTACCTCTGTTTGCCATGAAGATCTCCAGGGCTGTATTCTGCAAAAGGTAACGTCGGGAAAAGATGGCGCGAATCTCTGAGAAGAGCCATTTGCCATGGAGTCCTTCTGTATATGCCAGAATCTAGCAGAAAAGGACAGAGAAAATGTCTTAAAGATGTTGGCTTTATAGGTAACACCTTGTGAAAGAGAAACTCTTTCACTCACAAACAGGGGTTCTACCAGTTACAGGCGAAATCTGCAGCAAAATTAAAATGTGCTCAAACTTCAAATCATGCAATGGACCTATAGCGGATCTTTTGTACTCCTAAATTCAAATGCAGGTGTCAAATATTTTAAAAATTTGCTTGTACTTTTTCCTTTAAAGACAACTGCCTGTTTTCCCAAACAGTTTTAAGGTTTCAGAAACATTATTAAATGTTTGGAAGTGCAGCAAAGCATAAAAACACATTCTGAGATGTATTACCAGTAGCACTAGATGTATCTGCACTGACTCCAGCGCTGTAATAAAATGCCTGTGACAAATTAGCAAGGAAAAAATGTCTTTAAATTAAAAAATGTTCCTTAGGTTTATCGTTAAGGCAACATTCATTAATTCTGGAACTAGAAAGGTTGGCTGTATAAGAGGTTAAGTATCATTTTGTCAGCTAAGGTTAAACACAAACCTGCAAATGAACTCAGCATAATCTCTCTATGGAGTAAGCGGTTGTCAAAGTAACTTGTTACAATTCCTGTCATCCCATCTGACAGACACAGATGCTTAGTCTGCCTTCACAATTCAAACTAATCCCATTTTCAGTCCTCAGCCACTTTGTTTCTTTGTTGCTTCACTTTTTCCTTTTCATTTCAAAGCTTAATTATGTAAGTGTTAAGGGACAGAGAGACTGGACACTTCTCTACCTCAGATTAACAAACCATAAGCGAACGAAACTCTGAGATTTGTTCATTTTAGCAAACACAAAAGCATTTAACAAAAAGCCATCACAGAAAAAGGACACTCAGAAACAATCCTTATTAACATCACTCTTACCACAATTTCACTTGAGCGATATATTGGTGTATAAAAAGAAAAAGTGAAATTCAAGCCCTTAACAAAACAAAGACTGTTAATGAAACCAATCATTTGTTTACAGATTGTTAACAAAGGAGGATTTTGCCTCACATGCAGCATATATTCACCAATAAACCCTGCATTTTGGTAGCACAGAAAGCAGATGCATCATTATAAAAGCACTACACAACACAGTATAAAATACTGTACCACCTTTGTCAATTAAAATCAAACAAGTCTGGCAAAACAAAAGCAGACAGCACAGAAGATCAGAACACACAAAGCAAATCACCTCCCACACCTTCTTTCTTTCTACTTAATCCCTCATCTTCACCTCAATACAAGGGCCATGCTCAACCCTTTCCCAGAACACACACACACACAGAAAGAAAAAACTCAATAATTATTCTGGTACCAAATTCTAGAAATGTGATAAAAGGACGGGAGATTGGTTGCTAAACATTTCTGGGAGTGGGGAACAGACTTGGGCCCCGCTGACACACTTTCCATCCCACACCCATCACCCCTCCACACTAATTGGCAGGTTTGTATAATTCTGTGGTGCTATTCAGAACCACCGCAGTTGGCTTTTGTCACAAGCATATAAATATCCTTTAAGCACAACATCAAAAGAGCTTACAAAGGAGACAAAGTTGTACAAAAATCTCTCGGTGCTTCTGCTGGTATTCATCCTCCTTATGATCCTGAAACTGGAGCTTATAATTTCAATTATTGGGGGGTTTTTTTGAGGCAGACAGCAATGTGATAACCTCTGCTTTTCTGTAGTAACTATTAAAACACAACATCCTGCTTGTCACCACCAGCCTGCACATGGCAAATTCAAACACTCACCACGTGGATGC
>JAWWMO010000138.1:13080205-13096865 GCA_035047845.1 Dendrocincla fuliginosa | reverse complement strand
TGGGATTTCCAGCAGGAACTGGAAGTCACTGCAGGGACAGCCCCAGCCACCGCCACAATAATTGTGAGAGTCCCTCATTAACACGAGTTGGGAGCAAAGAGAAGCAGCTGAGGCCGGGCCCGAGCGGTGCCTGCCTGCTCTGCAGCTTCACTTCAAAGTCTCTGGAGTTCAATTAAAACTGGATTAGGTGGAAGCAGACCTTGTTTGGGACACGGTGCTCTTGGAAACTCCAGGCACACTGACAGCACCCTAGACAGAGGTCTAGCCCGCCAATGCACCGGTTGCCATGGAAACAGCAGCATCACCCCTGCTCATCACACCACCTAGAGCAGATGAAAAGGTCCAGAAGACAAACACATTGCTTTCATGTGTGTTACTAAGTATTGCTCAGGAAAATCCAATACAACCTTTTATTCCCTACCGAATACCTGATTGTAGGAACAGAACCTCCTAGTTGCAGGAACGGACTCGCTCTTCAGATTAAATTCAGTGGTTTTATTCTGGCAAGGGGAATTTTTTTTTTTTTTTTTTTAAATCTCTGTTATCACAGCCAATATCAGAATTACAGCTTTCAAAACCTGTTTCTGCATTGGCCAGTTTTCACCCATAAGCTACACCATTCAGAACTCTGCTTCAGAGTTTAAGAACATCTTCTTCAGATTACTGCACAACATGTTGAGTTCAAACCCAACTCCTTTCTGCCTTTTGTCACCACCTGTTTTGGAACAACTCATGGAGCAGAGACTAATGAGGGTGTAGAGTCTAATTTAACCTGCACAAATAGTACTGCCCTCACATGAAAAAGTTTTAACAGAATTTCAATTCATTCAACCCATGAGTCTGAAGATTAAACTCCTGCACATTTCATTTGTTCCAAAAGAGACTGCACCTTACAGGAGTAAAGACAACTTATACAGCTTAACATTTCATTTAAAAGCACATAAACAAATGAGCCAATTGTAAAGTTCTACTGTTCCAAAAACCTCATCAGACAAACTGTTCTGTGATCAGTCTTTGGCAACAGCAGACGAACAGACACCATGACAACACTAGTGAAAATACAACATTACTTTCACCTTCTTTACTTCAAGTATTAGAAATTAAGTTCTAAACCTGCAGTCAGTCCCTGTGCTCATGCTGCGGGTCCTGACACTGCACAGCTGGAAAAAACTTCCCAAGAAACCAGTAAGTCAAGAACTAGCCACCTTCAAATTCCACTTGGAGGAGATCCTGAAATCAGAGCTGCATGAAAGCTCAGGTAGCACAGTGCAGAACATTAAAATGCTCACTTAAAAGCTATTCTGTCATTTTAAAGTTTTTAAAACAAATGCCCCGCCCAATCTTTTCTTCAAAAACCTCCTTGAATGTTGATCATAAATAATATCTATTATAAAAGACTGCATGTGATAGTTAAAAGATACCATCACCACAACTGCCTTCTGAATTAGAAAAGTAATATTTTTCTGAAGACTAAATGAACATTTTGCTTTAGCTTTTAAGCAAGCCAATTAGCTACCGTATATTTTATTTTAGAGAAAAGTACTATTGATCTTGAAAATGTGAATAGGCTAGAAGTAATTAAGTCTGCAAATGGGTTATAGAACTGAAACCGTAATTGAATAATTATATTACTTTAATGTGCCAGCCAATTTAACTGCCACAAGTAAAATGAAAACTAAATAGCTTATTTAAAAAGCTGATGCACATTTGTATAATTTCAAACAAAAGTTGTGATGTAAGACAAAGAGAAAAAAAGCAAACAACAAAGCACCAAATAAAAACTAAAGCATTGAATTTACATTTTAATTTGATGCATTCTCTGTCATTTGGGGCCATTTTTGTTAGGAAGGCAGAATTACAGTGCTCAAAGGTTGTAAAACCTGACTCTCAGTTCACAAGAAACCTGGATTTCCATCATAATCTCAGCTTTGCAACTGAGGATCCTTGGATTCTGCTGTCCAGGTACCATTTAGTTCCTGGCTTCAGGATCTGCTCTTTGTTTAAATATGGCCAAGTACAACTGAAATAACAGGGAATCAAATCAGATTAATAATCATCCTAAATATCAACGTGCTCTTAAATAAATCACAGTGTTCATAATCTATTTTAGATTTCTCAAAGAAACAACAAATAAGATGTTTGTTTTAAATCTCAGGTGTTTCCTCCATCAGCCACTGAAATCCACAGGCAATCCAGTCCCTCCTGTGAGCACGCACAGGCTGCTACACAATGCTGTTCACCATTTTCATGGGTGACAAACTCAATTAAACATATTCATTACTTTAATGTTCCACTAGACAGTTTTACCCAGCATAAAAAATTTAAATAAATAAATAAATACTCTGTGACCTTTGTATCGATCAGAGCAAAATGGCTTATGCCTGGGTGTGGGTGGTGAAGGGATTGGGGAGGGGGGTGGTAAAGGACTCTTATGTTTTCTCTTCCAATTACTGAAGGAGATGATAAAACCACAGCAAATGATGTATCAGCTCATTTTATCTTATCGCTTTGGGGCTAGGTGACAATGAAGTTCATATTTCACTGGTTCCCATTGAAGATTGTGAAAATTACTTGCCCTTATGACCTGAAATTTCACTGGAAGACAGAAATTTCTCTTCTGCAAAGTAATGCAATTTTTCAGATGTCAACCTTTAGCCCAGCTTTAAAAATTAATTTCATTTATATTAACCAATGATATTGATATTTTCACAGAATGCTCTTTGATACATGAACCACCGACTAGCAAACTGATGTGCTCTAGAAGGATAAAATTATTTTAGCTGAAGCTGCTGGGGACAGACAGATTTACCACGAACTGAAATTCCCATTTCACAGTATACTGTGTCTATTAGCCTCAAATACCTTAAGGCCTTTGAATCTGTAAATAGTTTAACCTTTAGTTAGGACTTAAGTTTCATTTCTAGGTCTATTCAGTTTTGAAATAACTTTTACGTACACAATAAACAAATAAAACCACAATGTTAGTAAATTTAGTACCAGCTATCTTACCCTCTTCTACTGGTCCCAGTATCTCACAAACAATTTTTTTCCTTTTTGATTAACTGTATTGACTCTTAGAGAGCAGGAGTTCATTACCACTATCAGACAACATTTAATGAACCCAAAGAACAAGAAGATGTGATTGCTAAAGACAGGTGTGGGAGTTAAATTACGCAGCCTAGATAGCTGAAGTTTAAAAAGAAGAAAATCAATATAGGTTTGGGTGACCATCCAAGCCCTACACGGTTAAGGATGTAAAGTTATGCCTTTCTTTGGATAATATGACAGCAGGTTTATTTATGATAAAAAGAAGCCAGAATTGGAAGACTTCACAGACTCCTGTAGGAGTCGACTGCTGTCTTGATTTAGTGAGATTCTGATTTGAGAGTTAGTTGGATCTGCTCATCAAGAGGTAGATACAAAAGGCTCATTTGCATCATCTGGGAGAGTTTTTCATCAGAAATTAACTAACAACTTACAAATTATTCCTATCAGACCTTCTGAACAGGTGGTCATTTCAGCTTTTGTGTCCACCCTAAGGCTCTACCACCAACTTGAGATCAGAGGAGGTAAACAGCAATGAACAGGTTGTTCACTGACATGTGTGAAACAAATCCATAACCACAGTGCATTTCCAATAAACCTGTATGCAAATTATAATTATCCATTCCAGAGATGCAAAATGCTACAAAGTAAGAATTTGCAGTAATTTATTATCAAGAATACCAAGGGAAGCCTTTCTAAAGCAATCTCCCATAACATATCTCAGACACACTAAACAAGCACTGTGGCTGCCAACCCAGCCTGCAAACCATGCAACACACACAAACAACAAAAAGTATGGAAGGAAAAAGAAATTCATGTCAGGGCTTTTTTATTTTTTACTTGGTATTTTAGAGAGGCAGATCTCTGGCCAATCATCCTTTTTTCAGTTGCCTCAGTAAGTTTTATTTTATTCATTACACACTTGCAATGCAAAAAACCCACCACACACAGCATGTAGTTGATACGAAAATCATCAAGGAAACAGCACATTCATTAACCTCAAAGGTCATTACTACAACTTTTATTTATTGATGGCAGTTTATAATTGATACACATTATGAAGAACAGTAACAATTCTTCCTCTGTCAGGGTTTATGCTATTTGCTATAGCAAATACCTTAAACCTGCACAGACTTTGTATACCTAGTATGTAAAATGATACAGACAACAAATCATAAATAAGGACCTTTCAATCACATAGAAATAACTCTGAATAGTCTCTGTGAACTGCATTAAATCATACAACTTCATGATTTCATGTGTCAATGAACTCCATCAGTTAAACAGACACAGTGCAACTACTAAAACAGCTTGGTTTGATTTCATTTTGTATACACTGCAAAAACGACATTACCTGCAAAAGCTCAAGAAGAGAGCTTAAGCATCAGTGAGCAAAATTCCATTAAATGATTTCTCACTGTGTAGAAGCTGTCAAAAGAAGCTGGCTGTGAAATCTGCATCAAAAAGGCTGAAATAAAGTACTATTCATATTAAGACTCTGTAGTAATGAATGGTGTAGTGGTGCATTCCACACTCGTGACCCTATGTGAGACAGGATTTGGGAGAACTGGGTGGGGAAATTATTTGCCATCATTTTACCTACACAAGCGAGGAGCAGGGATCCTGACCAGTTCAAAAAAATCCCTCACAACTCTCTTGCTTTGGTGCTAGAAGCACAACTTTGTATCACCACAAATGTTGCTACCTCATGACTTAACTCACCTGCAGGAAAGCTAAAAGACAAGGAACAGGAACCTTTCGATGTTCCGAATTTTCACTTTGTGAAAACTGATCAGTTAATCTTCCTTGGGGGTCAACAAAAAAGGAAATACAAATTCAGATTGTGGTCATTATGGAAATGAGGTTATAAACCAAAAATTCTTTTAAAATTTAAAGGTTTTTGGTACACCTAGCACTTGGTATTGCCAAGCATTTTGCAATAAGCAAAGAACAGAATTATGCTTTTTAGGTGGTAAGTATGATCATGATTCAAATTTTTAAATACAATCATATGGAAACTTTCCTAATAGAAGTAACATAACATAGGACACATTCAGTTGCAATTCATGAGGAAGACACCCAGGTGCATGTCTCTGAAATAAGTGAGTTCTGAGTAATCTTAAAAAATACCAGCAAGGACTGTTCATAACCATTTTGTGTCTGAATCTCCAGTACAAGATCTCATGACCAAATTTCTTCCTGGAAAGATTTTACACAATAAAGGGCACCAATTTGCTTCTTGTATAAGCCTGTTCTTCAGACAATCAAAACTGATCTGTGAAAATTAATATCTTGTTATTCTCCCTTACACCATCAGGTCTCAGGCTCTTTGAGCAGGGCCCTCTTTTCATAGCTCTGAGAAAGAGAAACTTTTTTTGCTTGCATATCAAAAGCATCTTCTAATATTTGACAAACTTGTAACAATTCAAATTACAGCACTTCGCAGATGAATTTGTTCTTTTCCAATTTTGAACAGATTATGCTGTTGTGCTTTGCTCATCTTATTTTCACTAATGGCTCAAAATCATGTCATGATGTTGTAACAGTACTACAACTGAAAAGAAAAAAAAAGGATTTCAAAACAAGCCCTAAAAAGCTTTGTTCAAAAGACATTTTTTTATTTTTTTAATGACAAGAAGGTACTACCGTCTTGTGGATTTGGTTTTTTTTTTTAAGTTTAAAGTTCTGATTGGTCCCTCTTCTTCTATAAAATCCCTTTGGGGATAATCGGTATCAGACTATAATAGTTGATTTCTAAGAAATACATAATCAGAAAACTAGGAAAGTTGCCAGACCAATGACTCACAGCAGTTCCTATCCATAGCAGCATAATTAGGAATGGTGAAAGGTAAAAAACAGGAGTATTCATCTCAAAAGCAGGGCACAGAAAACAATGTGGAAGCTGTCTTTGCACTGGTGTCTCCTAAGGTATTTAGCCATTCATTTTCATTTTAGAATCACAGAATATCCTGAGTTGGGACTGACAAGAACCACTGAAGTCCAACTCCTAGCCTTGCAAAGGACAACCCCAAGAATCACACCATGTGCCTGAGAGAATTGTCCAAACATTTCCTGAACTCTGGCAGGCTTGGTGCTGTGACCACTGCCCTGGGGAGCCTGTGTTTTAGAAAAATAAGGCCCATGTTTGCTGTAAATGTCTTTTCAAATTCCTCTTTTGAACAGCAAATGAGAACAGCCATGTCACGTTTCCACTGCTCTGCCCTGCACCTGCCTGTTTTACCACTTTCAGGATGTGACTTCTCCCATGGGCTGCTTCTCCATGTGTCCAGCAAAGGTGTCTCCACTCAGAACTCGAGCAAGTGGAAGAGCAGCTACAACCAAGAAAGAAGGGAACTAATGCACCTGCAATGCTGGCAGTCATCCAGTGTCTGCTGTTTTCATCCAATCTTGCAGGAGAAGGAAAAGAAAGCAAATGGGCAATGAAAAAATAAGTCTCAATGCCAGAAAAGAAGAATTTTAATATTCTTTTTTTTTTTTTAATCAATGACCTGTAAGCTGACCTTCATCAGAAACAAAACAAAAACAAAAACTCCCCCACACATCTGGCAGGAAGCTCGAATACCAGTCATCAAGCAAGACTGCATCTGATCAGCTCATTAATGGGAACCAAGCCCATACGTGGAAGAACAGATGTGCCTCTTGAAGGCAGAGTCAGACTCCAGAACTGCCAACCCAGCAGTTTACATTAAAAGATTCTGAGCTATGTTTTGTGAGAGATATGGCACAGAAGGTACTGCTTGCAAAGGGATGGGAACGTACAAATGGCTTAGTGCCACCTTTGTGCCACAGAGACAACTGCAGGAACCAAACCCCTTGGGGTGCACTGGAGCAGCTGCAAGGGCTGCTGCCTCACGACATACACCCCATAACCCTGGAATCTAGAGTATTTAATACTATAGAATTTCTCCCTCTTGCTCTCCGAGGCTGGGACAGAAGATAGCAGAGTTCTGCTAACAAGCCCTTCATGGCTCAAGCTCTTCTCCACTCACTGCCAGTTCATTTCCTGCAAAGCAAAGTGGAATACTGGTATGACAATAAAGAGAGGAATTGTTCCTAATTGTAAAAGGGCATATGTCCTCCATGCAGCATTTTTTAACAAAGAGCCACCTTATGTTCTTCATCTGTGTTCTTACATTTGTCTCTTATTCCTGTAAAAGCAGATTAATTTGTCAGGTAAAGGAACTGACTGTAATCAGTCAGTGACCAAGGTTTTGCTACTGCCTGCAAAGGAGAATCTCTTAAGATCACCCAAAGAAATAATTTGTCCAATTAAAACTTATCTCATGTTTGCAAAGAACAACAAGCCACACGAAGCGGAGGTTTTATACAATAACTGCTGATATTCATCTTGGTAGATGCTAAAATAACGTGATTTAAATTCAGCTTTCAAGCATTCCTACAAGCAAAGACCTTTTTCCAAGATTAAGCAAGCCATGGACATAGCTAATGTGAGGTCTACAACAACCAAATCTATGATTTTGGGGTAACAGAACAAGAACATAACCCTCATTTCAGTTCAAAGACGCAATAGAAAATTAAACTGCATTTCTAGTCCAAATGATTGATAAGAAAGGCTTGAAAATGTGATTCAAGTGCAACAGATACACAGACAGCAGTCTGGGGATAGCTGAACAATTGATCCAACAACGTGATTTGCCTTGCCATTCCCCCTGGGGTATTAAATCTAAAACTTGCTATTCCTGAGGGCCCAATAAAAAATAGGTCTATCAAAGAATTCTGCAGATGACAGGAGGAGAGAGGGCAGTAAGTCTATGTGAAAATATAAGCTCTTGTGAAGAATTGTAATCTGGGCTGTGTTATGCATTTATCTTGCAAACCCACGATGCTGTTTTGCACAACTGGAAGTTCTCCTAAGAGCCAGAAAAAAAATCAAGTCTGATGTGGGAGTACTCACAAAGCCCCAGTTTCCAGCCAGTTTTTCATAAATGCTGGAGTCAAAAGGGAAAAAAGTACTTTAAACTGCTTCTTTTTAGACAAGCCTTTGGAAAGAATGATGTGAGAGCCCCTCTTAAATCTTTTAAGTGGGGAAAGAAAACCCTAACTGGATAGCTGCTCCCTTCCCAGGGAGCTCCACACTTTGCAAAAGGTACGTGTTTCTTCAAAAGAGCAGGGAACTGAAGGCATGAGAAAAATTGATTTTGCAGAGGGGTTTCCAGTTCTTAAGTGATTTGGTGCAGAACTCAATCTTCTTTCATTAAAAAAAAAAAAAAAGAAAAAAGTTTAGTTCAAGACAGAAGAGCTACCTTTAGGGTTTTCTCTAGGAGGAAATGCAGCTGGAGTACTTATAAGCAATTTTGAGAATGTGGGATCTGGCATGAGTAAAAATCAAAAATGCCTCTAATCAATTCTTTCCACAACATGTTAGCGATACAGATATTCAAGCAGGCAATCATTTTAAGACATATGTCACAGGAAAGAAGATTTGAGAGCTGAAATATAAAAATATCCCACCCTACAAAGAGGAGCACATGTATAGCTAGACACTTTTGCAGATTTATCCCTACAAGATAATCAATTTTCTATTTGAGGAGCTAGAAGTTGAAATCTTGTGGAGTTTAATGTTTGAGCACTTACTATGGGGCAAGGCAAGCATTCCTCACTTTTCTTGAGTGCATGGAAATGAGGTACTGAAATGACTCAGATGCAAAACTTGAGGCTTTAGTACAGACTGCAAATAACTCATCCAGACACATCTAAGAGTGCTCCACCAATGAAGAACTGATAAACTGATCAATAAAACATTGTTCCTGCTTGACAAAAGTTGTATTGCCTTGTCCTCATTTAATAACTATACGGGGTTTTTTTGGATGTGGGTTTTAAATGTAAAGCCAGACTTAGCAACTTTAATTTTTTACATTAATTACTGAAGCTTTGAATATACAGTAGTATATTAACCTACCAAAAAATAACCGAAATATTTGCCTCTTAGCATTCCACCCAAACAAAACGTTGGTGTTGATAAAATTCACTTTTTAAAGCACGTATCCTTGCAAATCTTAAGTACTGTCATCTCATCACCCTGTTGGAGTTTGATTGATTACGCCTTTTCCTTATGTTCATTAATCTCATCACCTTATCTTTTACACCACTTCATTTTAGCAGAAAGGCAATAATAAAACCCTCATCCATTATCCTTTTACGCATCTAGTCAAGCGGAAATGGTTAATAACATGCTACAAATTGAACTTCAATCACCTCATTTTCTCCTTTGTCGAATGCACATTAAAGTATATTCCAAAAGTGCAATTTGTTTTACAGGGGAATTTGTGTTATATTGCTACAGACAACTAAAATTAAGTGTTTCTCAGTTTGGTTATTAAATATATCCAACTGTCCTTTTATCTCTGATACTAAAACATTAACTCATTTTATTAGGGTGTAATAATACAAGAGCCTTATCTCCCAGAACACAGGGACATCTAGTCTGCCTAATAGTAAGTGTTATACAATGGGTCATTTATCTTTTTTTTTTTTTTTTAAATATGCTTCTGATAGTTTATGAATTGGTACATTATTGCAGATGAAATGGCTCTCCATTTAAGAAAAGTTAATTTGTTTACATGCAGGCTTATCTTCAAATGCAAGCCCTATTAGAGAAACGGTCTATAACTGTCAGAGCGAGTGAAGAGGGAAAATAGGAGGATGTAGAAAAATTTAGAGCCCGGTAATTTTAACTCTGATCACCACTTTTCAGTCTGAATATTATGGTTTCCATACGCACTTTGCAAATGTGATACTAAAAGTGATTCTACAGAAACAATAATTGAAATAAGAGTCACAGAACTCATTTCTGTAAACTCTCCCTGGTCATTCCGAATGCAGGCATGCCTTAATAAACTAAAATAAATGACATTTCTACAAAACGATGTTCCCAAATATAACATGTTTGATGCTGTTTCTTCCAAAAAAATAAAAGGGTGAGTGAAATTCTAGCTCTATTTAATTCAGTGACAGTAACCTCTTTTACAGAAAGGATGCAAGATTTTCTGCACTTGGTCACTTTCTCAATGAAACAAGACTAGTCTGGCTCCTCACATCAAAACAAACAAATACAACCACTAATACTGTGCAACTATTACAGGAAAAGGGTATTTTCCCATGCCTTGCCTCATCTCAATTCTACAGAAACTTAGTGCTAACCTTACAAGAAGCCTAAGAATATCACAGATGCTAACTTTATTCAAAGAAGGTTGAACTGGGGAGACAGTCATTTTTATTACCACAAAAACTTGCAACAGTTAGTAATACATTATATATATATATATATATATATATATATATGCTAATGATTTGATTTAAAGAATGAAGTAACAACGATCTTTTTACTTGAAAGCAAAGAACAAACACAGCTTTAATTTATAAGATGCAAAATCACCTTTACAGTTCCCTCAATGGTCTTTTTTCTAACTCTCTTGTACGTTAAAAGTTTCTCTTATTTCCCAAGCCACTCAAACACCATTTCCTCTCTCCTGCTCTACCACCTTCCATCCAACCTGCAGGATTTTTGCAGCTGGTTGCCCAGCTAATGTTGCACCTTCTCTTACCCATCCCCAGCCACTTCCTACTGCTACCCCACTGTTTGAGGTCATGTAGTAAAGCTGGAGTTCAGGGATTCAGACAGAAGGTAGCCTAGGCTGGGGAGAAGGAAAATAATGCAGGGGTGAAGGAGATGGAATGATTTTAGTCTGACTCATTCCCTGCTCAAAACAACCACACAAAACACCCTCCCAGGAACACCTGTGGAAGGGAGGGGAGCAAGGTGATACAATGGCACCCAAGGACTGCTTAAACCAGTACTATCATGGAAAGAAATGCTTTCAAAGATTTGGTTTAGTAAAATCTTGACTCCAGTCAGAACAGACTCTTTGTATGATTAGGCAGATTGTCAGTCATGAACCTCATCACTTCTTCCACTTCTCAAAGGGTTAAAAAGAAGCTACTCATTAATATCTGAAGCACTGCTGTGCAACCCCTCTACAAACTGCTTTTAATGCTATGTCTCAAAGCTCCAACAGTTTGCTGACACATTTCTTCTTTAGTCTTTGAAAATTTATTGTTCCTTAGTTTCTTGTAGTTCAGTAATACAAAAAGCATTCTGCTTCATCAAAGCATAGGACATCTTCATACTACTTTGTGTTCATGCCACATTCAGCCCTGGAATAAACAAATTCAGTTCTTACCCAAATAAAGATTTGACCACTCAAGAATGCAGGCTTCTTCATCTTCACAAAGTTTAAAGCACTCCACTGCTTTTTGAGCTATCCCAAGTTGCATTTAATCTCGACTCAAAAATACCTGAATGAGTCATTATGCTTGTCGTCCACGCATTGCAGAGTCACTGAGTTTGACAAAAGATATTTACTCTTTGCTAAACCTCCATGCTCAAACCTTCTTTTCTAGTTTCACATATGAACACCAAAATTGTAGCTGGCATCCAAAACTCAAATTTCAGCATGATCTGCACACAGTCAGTACATCCTAGATATACTAGAAGCATATCAAACTGCAAAAATACAAATTTTTAAACTGTGCATACTTACAATTTGATCTAAATCATCAACTGATTTCTTTTTTCCATTTAGACCATTTTTGTGACAACTATCTTTCAGAAAGTTGCTTGAAGTATCCTTGCTTAATAACATCTTCCTTTTCTGAATGTGTCACTGAAGGGATTTTCTACTTGTTTCCCTTTCGTTATTTAATTTACATGAAAACAGATGTTTGAGAGCCTTTTAGGTTCTTATGAGAAAGCCTAGAGCCCAAGTGAAATAAATAGGGAATTAGAGCAAGCTATAAACCCAAGAACCTTCTAAATTGCTGTCTGCAGTTTACCAACAGAGGTGCAAGTTTACACAATTTAAGTTCAACCCTTCAGCTGATGCCACATTCTGTAAAATGTAAATCACTGTTGCTCTCGTACTTGAACACAGCAATTTATTGCAGAAACAAATGAACAGCTGAATACTGAGCAAGTCAATGTGAGTCCTGATTCCAGTCTCTAACCACCATTCCTGTACCACATAACATGTCATCATCCATAAGTAAATGAGTTAATCAATTTAATGAGGATTCAGACAAATCGGCTGCCTAATGAGCACTCAAACTGATGTGGCAAGGGTTATGCTCCAGTGCTGACAAAATCAGTTTGATCAAACTGTGACAAAAGCAGCAAAGCACGATTCCTTCAGCACATTTCCCTGCATCTTATTAACATGAAATTATAATCACTGTTTGCAGGCTGTATAGGAGAACCATTTACTGTGTAAGTCATGCAAACACATGCTTTATCTACTCTTCTTTCCAGCAAACCTGTGTATATTGTTGGAATTCAGCTTGGTAATTATTCAGCTCTTTTTGAAAAGGGTAATCAGATAGAGTTGTTTAAAGTAATTTAGATTGAGTATGCCAAGAGAATTTGCAGAGACATTACATTGTATGATTTTGCATTTTATGAACATTCCATTTGGCAGTAAATTTAAAATAAACCAAACAAAATAAATCAAAATATTATGCTGCTTTGCAAACAGTCCAGAAAATTAACACTGGAATCTCTTTGAAAGTAAAAAAAAAACCCAACTCAAGTTTTTCGATGAATGATACTGCTCTTATGCTGATTTCCCAACTCCATAATGCTAAGAAGCAAAAATCACAGGCCAAGGAAAGAAATGAACCTAACTAATATTTTAACTACTTCATCAAAATCCTTTAATAAGGGTTTCTGTAAGAATTAGCAATACCAACTAATTATGCCTAGGTTCAAAGTGCAGGGCCAAGGAGGGTCCAGAAGACAGGAACATTAAACCTGAAAATAATTAAAAAATGGAAACCTGAAAGAAAGAAAAAAAAAAAAAGGCCATAATTTTAAAAAAGCAAAAGTTAACTCCTACTTTGCAAGTATTATCTATGTAGAACATTTTCTACAGGAAGGGAAAAGCAACTCTGCACCGGTTTGCTTAAATGCAAGCGATATAAAGACACAACAGAAAAGTTTTTACATGTAATAGGCATAATAAAAGCAGGTTCTAAAAGGCACTGCTGTACCTGCAGCCACACAGATCACGTAACCCTTCACTAGGGTGACAAGAGTGAAGTTGGTTGTTCCCATAGAGTCAGTTTAACATGTATACACTAATGACTTCCCTTAAATGTGATACCTGTAATATCTGATTATTATCTTGTGAGCACTACAAGAAAAAGGGTGGGAAATGGTAGAAGTCACAACTTTTGTCCAGGAACATGGGACGGAGCAGCTTAAACATTTCAGGATAAAGTTAGAAGAGACAACTGACTTCTACATAAGGACACACAACTTCAGATATCAATGCACTTGTATTCCCTGGAGCAGGAATCTTTGGCTTTGGCATCTGTGTTTGAAAAGCAATCCAGAGACAATGTAAATGATGTTCCATCCAACATATACAGAAGGATGTCGAACTGCCAAACGAGTAATTAGGATCATTCCCAAAACAAGAAATACATATGTGTATTTTAAACCAAACCCACAAAAATATTACATTAAAACAACAACAGAAATCAGTGGCACTTGACAATACTAACTGGTATGTCCTTACACTATTTTAACACCAGACACTTTCTCCCCAAAGGACAGTGTTCTTGCTAACAAGGTAATTTAAATCTGGGAGGGTTAAACTCTCCACTTCCTTGATTCTTATCACAACCCACTCCATTTAAAGGATTTCCATTAAAATCCTAATTCGGCAGTTAATATTTGACTAAGTTTACAGTTGTGGCTCCACAGCAGCTGACAGCCACTAGGATGATCTGCCTGCTCCAAAATGTATGGTCCTGCTGCCTTCTTTCTCCTGTCACTGATGTTCCAATGGACCCAGAGGGAGTTGGCTCAGGGAATTGCCCTTGCAAACATCCAGGGAAGAAAAGGTAGTTTCCTGTCAGGTTAGTTCCCTAACTTGACTCATCAGGTAAATCACTGAACACCTTGGGTTGGAAGGGACCTTAATGGATGTGCCACTTGCTGCTACTGTCTAGTTGAGAAGGTGGGGACTGGTCAAAGGTTGGACCTGATGATCTTCTTCCAAACTAAATGATTCTGTAATTCTGTGATTAAAGATCATCTACTTCCAACCCCATTGTTGGCAGGGATGTCACCCACTATATCCGGTTGCTCAGGGCCCTGTCCAACCTGGCCTTGAACACTACTAGAGATGGGGCATCCATAACTTCTCTAGGCATCCTGTTCCAGTGCTTCAGTACCCTCTGAGTAAAGAATGTCTTTCTAACATCTCATCTACAGCTCTCCTCTTATAGTTTAAAACCGGTCCCCCTTATGCTATGACTATCTGCCAGTGCAAAAAGTCACCCTCCCTCTTTCCTATAAGCCCCTTTAGATACTGGAAGGTGCTCTAAGGTCTCTCTGGAGCTTCTTCTCCAGGCTGAACAGCCCCAACTCTCAGCCTTCACAGGAGAAGTGCTCCATCTCTCTGATCATCATCATGGCCCTCCCCTGGAAGGTTCACATCTCTCTTGTGTTGAGGGCTCCAGACCCGTACACAGGACTCCAGGTGGGGTCTCACAAGGGCAGAGCAGACAGGGAGAATCACCTCCCTCAACCTGCTGGTAACAACTTTCTTGATACTGCCCCAGATGCTGGGGGAAAGGATTATGGAGCCACAAATTGGGTCCAGTGATTCTTTCTGTGTCACATCCCATTTGCACCGAAGGCGTGGTGGAACCCTCCTCCCAGTTTCAGGAATCGCCACATACTTTTGTGCCTCTTAAAAAATACTCCGTCTTTGCCACTGTGCAGGTGTTTTCCAGCATAGGTTCTCTCTGCCAGTTATAGGAATGTGTTTCAGAAGAAACAACTCAGCTAGTTAGTTTTGCTTGAATATAACTTCATAACAATTTCCAAGAAACATCCAACTGTAAAGATTACACATCTTTGGGATAAAATAGAAAAAAACAATTAGACAAATTTTAATCCAGTAAAATTTGTACTCCAGCCTGGCTCTGTTCTTTAGTGACAGAAAGAATGTAAGTGGCAAATCCAGGTGCCCCTGGAATGTCTATTTTTTACAAAATGCTTACATCTGCCTCTAATGCTATAAGCAGAGACCATCCACGATTTCATTCTAGACCACCTTTAGGTGCAAAGCTACTTTTTTCAATAAAACATTTCACATCAGTTTGCTGTCATAGCAGCAAATGGCTATGACTGCAATTTGCTGAAAAGGTATGAATATTTCTAAAATCTTCGTTAGGCAAATATTCTGGTTATACCCACCAGTAGACAGATTTTGTGATGGCAGTTAATTTTAATTACACTTCAACATACTCAATCCCTAAAGAAAAAGCACAAAGTAGATGAGAGAGATGTTTGACATGTGATGTTGGGAAAAAAACTCTTGTCTTATGGCAAAACCAATTGAGACGGTTGGACTAACTCCACAATACTAAAAGGAAGTACCTCAAAACCAGAAGCACTTTCTGTGCTTAATTCAGAAAAAGTTACCTTCCTTCTTCTTAAAGGATATACTCTTAATGACATGGATTTACTTTTCCCAATTAAGGGCTCTCAGTGAAAGATCTGTAAAGGCTGCTCCTTTATATACAATTAACAATCAAACTGTAACACGAATTACATGTCATCCTTATCAGAGTTTACACATTGAACTCCTGTATCTGTTGCCAGCAGGCAGCCCTCTCTATCTAGGGAATATCACCATGAATTTGTTCAGTGTCTCTGCACAAAATCTCACCCCAAAAGATGGTTTCCTATCCCTTCGGTGTCAAAAGCACACAGAGCTCCATCACAGCATTTATTCTGTACGGTCCCTGAGCAGGTTTCATGCCCTTTGCCCTACAGAAGGCCACTGCTGTTTTGGGGGGTTTACCTCAGAGCAAATTTCCAGACTGCACACGCTGTACCATCCCCACAAACGTGTGAGCTGAGACCTGTGTCTTTTCCTGAGCATCCTTCCCTGTTTTTAAGGATAATAATATGTTAGTCCTATCTAAATTCTCAGCTGCAGATCTGCTTTAGCTAACCAAAACTATCTTAATCAAAATTTCTATCTTAATCAAAAATTGCTCTCCAACACACTAAAGCACAACCCTCATTCTTTCTTGTGACTGTAGGAAAACTGAAACAAACATGGAAAGGATGGTTATGAGGTAACACAGTGAGGCTCAGGAGAGACAGATCACTGCTATAAAAGCTCATTTCAGGATGGGGGGGATATCTAACACTTAAGAGATTTATTCATATCATCAGGAGAAAATGTGGATATAATTAATTAGATATTGCTAACAAAGCAATGGGAAAACACATCCTAACTTATCCTGCGCACTGCTCAGAACTTTGTGTTTTTATTTTTACAGCCATGATCTTGCATTTAAAACAGCATCAGGAATGACAAGCTCCTTTCACTATTCCTTGCATGCCTGGAATGCTATTTATTTTCTTCCCTTTTTTCACAGTTACAAGCTTTTTTATTTTACATTTGAGTGTACTACATTCTTCTTATCAAAATATTTATAGAAATGGTATCACAGAATTAAAGCTTTAAAAATTAATTCCTTAATTTTCTTGTAT
>JAWWMO010000138.1:13062705-13077705 GCA_035047845.1 Dendrocincla fuliginosa | reverse complement strand
CTCCACTCAGAACTGGGAAAACTTGAGTCTCATTATGATGGTTGGCAACAGAGAACTCCTTAATACATAAATGCAGAGGAGACAGATGACTCAAGATCCTCATCTATTTGTGGAAAGCACAGTGGATAGCGTGACTTCCTCAATTCCTGCAGACATAGAGGGTATAGGAAAGGCACATCTTAATTCCTGCAGAATTTCTGTTTGCTCCACTATGGAAATAACTACCAAAAGCTTAACAGGAAAGCATTTATCTCTCAGAAAAAAAAACCCAAGTCAGCTCCCCAGCTGCTTTTGCAGGAAACTTAGAACAGGTGAAATAGAGGTACCAGTTGCCTCTGAATGACAATAATGAACACCTACTTTAAGTGCTCACGAAGCAAATATACAGAGTACTGGGCAGTGGAGACACAATCCAAGGAGATGTCCAATCTCTTCACATACCCTCTAGCCCAAGCTTTATTAATTACAAATGAAGACAATGAGGATGCTCAAGGAAAATGCTCAGGGCTCTCATTCCTGTAGTGCCAACATTTCATAAGACTGAAGGCAGCCATGGATTGAAGTAGGTAGAGCAGAGCTGTTCTCTGGTCTGTGATGGCAAATCATCTTGCCACTGAAACTCATACAAGGAATCTGTGTATCCCACTTACTCATCAGGCTTCACACCAAAAACCTGCAGAACAGGACACGGCGTTACACTGTGGGATAGATGAGTTTTCTTCTTACCTTGAATGAGCTACAATATGTAGATCACCTTTGCTTTCAACCTGTGCATTTATACCAAAGAAACTATCTGAAATGCAAGCAAACTGAACTGCTGCTTTAGTGCCTCACATGATTTTTAGTCATACTTTGGTATCACAGATGTTCTCAGAAAATATTGACTCAGTCTCTGCTGTGTAACATGCACACTACACTAGCAATCCAGACTGAAAGAACTCAGGCCTGTGCCCACTGAATCCAGCTATGAAACTTATTTAAGATTCCTGGGGGTCCAAATGTGCCCCCCACCACTTTACTGCATGCCAAAGATTTGTCTTGGTTACTCCAGGTCACTGGAAGGTATTTCTTCCATGTGAAGGTTTCCTTCTATGGGTCCAGCTGACCTTCTGTTGATGATTTTCTGACACATACATAGTAATGAATCTCCTTTTGTGTATACCCTACCTATGTCTCAAGTCACAGTCAACTGAGAGGCTGCATCCACGAGAGAGAATCTTTCAGACTTAATCTCTGTGCAAGAGGAATCTCCTATTTTATTTTTTCATCCCTATTTATTATAAATGCACTTAAGTGCTTTTTCCATTCTGAACATTGTAAAGAAATGCCTTTATTTCTCCTTTATCCTAGCCTGGATTGAGTTAAGGATGATTTCAAGAAAATAGGATACATCAAGGCATTGCTCTCCCAAGAGCATAATAAATCTGTAAACTAGGGTACTAGGGCACATTAGTGCATGCCTCAATTCTCCTCCATGTTCTCCAGAGTATCCAAAGGGTGACAGAACACGTGTCCAAAAAGCTGCAGGGGTTGAAAGCTTGTGTCATAGGGGTCAAAAGAAGAAGAACAATCTTTTAATAACTCAGAAGGCCTACCAGGAATGCAGCAAAATGGTGGAGTGTATATCCAAACATGAAGGATCTTCGTTGCCATTCTTAACACCAGCCAATTGAAAATAAAAAATTAGAAAAAAATATAGACAAAATCTCATGTCCACAAAATGCCTGGGGGAAAGATGACTTTACCATTCCAGGTGAAAAACCTGTGCCACTTCCTACAATCCAGAGGATGCACAAGAGAGCAACCCTTGTGAAAATCAGTCTGAGAGATTCATTTCCACAGCTCTTTAAGCGAACATAAATCCAGACTGCTGCAGTACCACACTCCCTGGTCAAACATCTGCTGTACCAAATGTATCTTCCACTAGCACAAATACCAGGTAAGGACATACAGAAAACGATTTCAGGCAACGCAACCAGCTGAAAACTAGCTCTGTTAGGGTGGGTGGATTCTTTTTATAAGCAGAACAGCCTGCTGAACTGGCTCAGCTCACTCTGCAGAGCTCATACAATGTCCATCAGAGCAGGAATGGCATGATCACAGCAGCTCAGACCAGACTCCCCTGATGCTACCTGAGGGAGGAAATAGTTGTAAGTCGAGTTTACTCCCCCCAGACACAATATTACACAAACAAAAGAGGGGACTCCAAACAGCTTGGTATAGTATAACGTCCTGTTTATTTCTTCCTCACTAGTTATAGCAACTTTCCATGCTGGCAGGGCATGGTAAAGTAACTGGTTTTTCTTTAAGAAGTTTCTGAAGGTGGCAGAAGGTTTCTGAAGGACCAAAAAACCCATCAAAAACATTCTATAAAGAAATCTGTACAAGAGCTCCTGTTACTGAAGCTATTTAGCTTTTTTAAATACTCACAACAATAATTAGAGAAATAATCACTAACACTACACACTGCAAAACTAAGTATAGAACCATGAATCTACAAGAGTGAGTCCAGAGACATGTATGTCAAGGTGTAAATTTCCACACATTACATGATTGATTGTTTTTTTAGTTGTTCTGTGCACCTCTCCATCATGAAAATTGCTTTTGTTGCTATCCATGCAAGTGAAAACTGCACAGTAAAGTGCACAGGCCCTCTTTTTAGAAGGCAAGAGAACCTTATATTTAATTATAAGGGGTATAAAAACATAAAGAGCATAACAAAACTTTTAACAGCTCTCAAGGCATCCACAATACCTGTTCTGTATTGCTGACTAATATTTTAACCACTGCAAGGTGGAAGTGCAAGATTAAGGAGCATGGAAGGTTACCCACGGTACATTAACTGTATTTTTCTGTGCAATCTACAATGCACTCATACAAATAAAAAATGCTTTCCTTGGTGAAATAACCACTGCCCTTTCAACAGCAATAGGCAAGTAAGAATGGTCTGCTTTAAAACAGAATTAAAAGCTCATCCTCTGATCCAGAGTGTGTCATATGTGGACACATACAAGGTTCTTGTGTACAGACACTGACAAAAAGCATGCCCTTGCTTCACCTGCGTATGCATAAATAAATATTTATGGATTTTATTAAAATCCAGGCTAAAATACATATCATTTGCTCTCAGCAGAAATTTACAGGAGTAAATTCTTTGCAAATACTTGTCAGATTTGGATAAATGTTGGAGATCCACCCTTGCATTTTTTCACTAGCCTACCTTCCTTCTGCAGTGAGGCATAAATTTTCTTTTAAATATACTGCACAGTAGTAAACACTGCTCGTGAATATAAGATTTATAGCACATTAATAAAATCATATAGGCTCACTGGCCTTAAATATATGAGGCACACAATTTAAGTTTTCATGACTACCTCAAAAGAGACCTAGAGTTGCCATGCAGCATGTTTAAATCTACAGAGTATTTACACCTACACATCACTCACCTCTTACCTATCTCTAATTATTTATTTTCTCCAGTACAGGACAAACTTCTGAAAGATTAATACTATACACTGGGAGTGATATTTATTTTAGCAGCTTAGGATGAGGGGGAAAAAAGCAAAGGAACACCTACAAGCAACAAGAGAGCACAGAATCTCAATAATTGTTTCACATGAGACATAATAAAACATTTAAGGTTAAATATAATGCTTTAAAATGATGAGAGGCAGGAGGGAGAACAAACACATCTGGAATGAAGACTCCAGCAAGCAACAGCATCCTATCTGTAAACATCTTGGCAGATACCCTTGAAAAACAAATACCTATGACACAACACACAAGCATTGAAGTGTAGAAAGAGTAAAAAAATTCTGAAATATAATTTTCATTGAGATATATATATATCCATTCACTAGTGGTATTTTACATCAATTTTTAATACACCAAGTAGAAATTGTTCATGAGAAACTTTTTATTAATCAAACTCTGCACTTTGATTCAAAAAAATGCCTTGGTTTGACTGCTTAATTAAATTTTTGGAGACTATTGATTATTGCTTTTTATTATTATCGCACTCCCCAAGAGGGCTAGGTGATTGATCCTTAAAGCAAAGGGGTCAGAAAAAAACAAAATATTAAAATTTTCTCTTATTTTTTTTGTGTGTTTTTGTTTGTTTGTTTTTTAATACCACTAATTCACACATATTTTTTGAAGTTTTGACTTGGTTCCAGAGGTAGCAGAAAAAAACCATTCTCAGTAGACCGAAGAAATCCCATTTTGGGTTTACATGTCAATGTGGGAGACCAGAGGAAGGTCTCGTGTAACCAAACCCAATCCTCACACAACAGGGTTTCCATTCTGCCTGCTGTGTATCAGAGGTGGGACAGGGGGACCACCAAGCAGATAACTCATTCTTTGCCTTGATTTAATTCAAAGGAGAAAACAAAATGGCACGAAGAATATTCTGGAGAATGGGAAGAAGAAAATTAATGGATGTCCCAAACACACAAAAAGCTGATCCATGCTGGCACAATTTTATAGGAATTTTACCAATGATTTAATAAGAAAATGGTAAAAGTGTACACTGAGGCCTCCTAAAAACAACACAACATAAAAGCTATGGCTGCATCTTAATACAGATGAACACGTCTTCCAAATATTCTCATAACATATATAATCTCTATATATTTAAATAATTTAAATAATAATTTAATACTTCTAAATAATAACTCTTTGTAAGAATGAGAATTAGTTCTGTACATTTGCACATCATCTGCAAAGTTCAGTCCTGCCTTCACTGGCACGTTAAAGCGACTGTGATGTAACTTTCTGTGCAGTAAAATTTGATAACGCACATAACACATTGCACCCTATTGATTCTGAAATGACATTGTGGAAGAGACTCATAGCCAAGAGTGCCACAGTCTCCAAAAGATCTTCACCTTAATGAGTCAGCACAACCAAAATGTGGACATTTTCAGACTTTACTTATCAACATTCTTTATCTTCACATGGTACTCTGAATCATATACAATATTTTCACATTTGCAATATTTAATGTGATATGCTTTGTTGCAAGAGACAAAAGAAAAGGATTCTAATTCTTAGCAGGTCTCTTGTGGTATCTGTGGGCACTTCTAAAACAGAACAGAAGTGGAAGGGTATTTTAGCTTTCTAGTGTGGATGGATTAGTTTGCTGGGGGGATTTAGTTGTTCCTGGCAGGGAGGGTTTGCTTGGTTTGGTTGGGTTTGGGATTTTTTTGCATTTGATAATGACTTTAGATTTCAGGCAGGCCAGTCTTAAATTGCCAACTTCTTTGACAAAAGTGTATTAATTTCAAATGTGCTTTGAGAATCAACATACCTCGAGTCCTCCTGACAGTCTACAATATTTTTTGTCATATGATGTTTTAACTTTATTCTAAATTGGGGTTGGTTTGTTTGTTGTTGTTTTGGGGTTTTTTTTGGGGGGGTGGGGGGGAGGTGACGGGGAGGAGTATCCTTATTTTTACATTAGTTTGTTTGCAATTAATGTTTGAAGTATTTTTTCTTTGTAGCCTTCTGGAGGGGTTCAAGCAAAATGCGAAATGGATTGTAAGGTATTGCTAACATCCGCAACATGATCATTTTATTCCCAAATCTTTCAAACATTTGCTGACCCACAACTGCTTCCAGACTGGGCCTCAACAACTTAGCACAAACTTATGCCTAGTAAAGTGTTCTTTGTGCTCTGCTATTATCATACAAGTAAACTCAAAAGTCCCCATATAATCTGCATTTTAGCATTCAGAATTCAGGTATTTTTTTTTCTTTTTTACAGCTACACACATTGTCTTTGTAAAAATTAGCTGGTTTCAAGTTACCACTCTGCTCAACCAAAACTCACTGAAGTTCCATTTTATGTTGCCCCTATGATTAACCTTCTTATGTTTGAACACTGTGAAGCACCTGTCTTCTTCCACTTACAAATTATAAACTTGTTTAAAATGTAGAGTGCTTCAAAATTAAAATGAAAGTATGAGGTCTAAAGCAAACTTGTTACAAACCCAAATTATCGCCATAAGCCTGAATAGATCCCTGTCTACATTCACATGTTTTGCATCTCTCACTTTCATTGTACCCACCAGATGACAACATACCCTGTGCTTCCCAGGACTCAGACTGGCAAGATGATCAGAACAACTCTGAAATATATTGCACCAGGAATGCGCCATCAACACAGGGGGATTTATTCAGGTATATTTGATCACAGCAATTTCTCATTCTTTATGCCTATTTTAAAAGCCAACAAACCCAAGCCCTCAAGACTTTGTTTACTAATGCAGTTTATTCCTAAACTGCTTGAAAATAACTTGCCAAAGCTGACGTTCCAAACAAAGACCACACTTCCTGCTCTTATAGGGAATCTGGAACACCATCAATGTTTTGTTCAGCTTGCATAAGTCACAACTGATTGGCCACAGTCCCTGTGGGCATGCCATTTCATCCAGACTGGACGGTTCATTAGTCATAATTACTATAACTGTACAGCAGAGACTGCAGTTTTATCTCATCATACATCTTTGATAAAGCTGCTTCCATTTCTGCTTCATCAGCATGTGGAGTTACATTATTGGAGCTTTCATTTTCCAAACTGTGATTAACATTGGTTGTTCTGCTTGTAAAACATGTACCAAAATTCAAGACAACATCCCAAGTAAGGCCACAACGTGACCACCGTTTGAACTTTGTGTTAAAAATCATGCAGCCCTTATTGCTACAGAAGAAGAATAGATTCTAACATTAGAGAGTCACTAAGAAAATTTAACCAAGAAAGGACCAACAATGCAGTTTGTAAGAGAACAAGGCTGTTGGTTTCTAACACGAACTGTGACGTGTAAAATCTCCGTTCAGTCTGAAGGTAAGACACAGGGAATTTCTGACCATTGCTGGGTCAATCAGCATTTTTCAGGTGGTGTTTATATAATTGAAGAAAACGAAAGCCTGCAACATAAAGAACCACGGTGCAAACTGACAACTACTGCACCGTGCTCCGGCGAGTAAACAGATGCTAAAACACTTCAACCTAATAAGGACTGTGAATGCAATCTTTAACAAAACGCGTTTTAAACATGTAAAAGTCTCACATTAAGGCGTTTGCTTGTTGTGGAGCTTACTGTTGATTTTTCCATCTCATTGTGTGATAATAGGAAACACAAAGACTGGTGGCACCATGTGAATGTGCGCCGTGTGCCCACGATAGGCCACATAAACAGTCATAATCGACAGCTACACGCAGGCACTGAGGCTGCAAAAATCCCAGAGTAATTAGTGTTGTCTGAATGCAATGACATCTGTTTTCTCATGGTCCTCTAGACTTGTCAGGCCAATAAGATGTATATGAAAAAATATGACAAGCATTGCAAATGCCCTTCTGAAAGGTCTCACTTTGGGAAAAGCTGAAGAAATGACACATGCCACCTCTTTTTTGCCAATATACCTAACAGCAAAAGCTTGAAGATTTGAAAAAAGGTCTTTTGAGTCATTTTGCATTTGACTATGGAAGGTTTATTCAGAACACAGCTCTGTGCTTAGGAAGGAAAACATTGCATCGGCTTTTGTTCTTTGGAAAAAGCAAGCTTCGTTAACAGAAGAGCAATAAAATGTTACTGTTTACTTCAATGTGCTTACATGCCAGAGTCATCACTATCTCCCTTCCTAATTAAAGCAGCAGATACCAGGTAGCCCACAATAAGCACATGCATGTTTGTATACATATTTTGTTAATCATTATTGTGATTTTGCTTGAAGAGCACAACAAGAACAGTTTCACAGCTGTGCTTTCTGACACTACAAAAACATTGCACCCTTTTCATTTGAAGACCTAAGGCTTTGTTTTGGGATTCACAGCCTTTTTCCTTAATAGTGCCTATCTCCCTGTTCTTTCTCTGGACTGTAGCATGTTTGAGCATGCGTTTTCTCCAAGAAAGACATTAGTCATCATTAACAGAAGCCCTGACACCAAGTCTAAGTGCCTCTCCACAATGACCAAGTGGCAATCATCTTTCTCTTACCCTGTCACTGCTGATTAGGGGTTTCTTTCATGAAAATTTAATTTGTCGCCTTTCTACAGCTCCTTTTTACGTTTCTGCAATAACACAACATGCCAGCAACACGAAAAACACAGCAAAAGACGCTGTACCTGTTTGCAAGAAAAGATTCAGACTGCATGGCTGGACTTTTTACCTAGTTTAACAGGGAAAAAAAAAGGCCCTGCAAGATGAAGAAAACAACTGACAGAGGACAAATTTCCATTAAATACCAAAGGATTCAAAAAACCCAGCACACCTTTGATCCAATGAATGGAATTTTTTTTCCTCAGGAAGACAGCTAGCCAATCCCTTTTCCAAAGCATTGTTCAATAGGCAGATGTAACAATACCTAAAAAGATTTTTATAACCAATTAATTTCACAACCGCTCCAAATATCCAGGTACTCAGGTTTTTAGCTTATGCAAATATTTATTAAAGGATTCGTAATCCAATGATAAATTTCAACCTCACTTCTTGAGTCTGTGTCAACACTGCCCTTGCCATTAAAAAGCCAGCCAGGAAGAAAACAGCTTTAGCTGACACAGACAGATGAAAAAGTTTCAGTCATGGATGATACTTTGCAGCTATTCAACATACACAGGCTCAGATTCCTGCTCTGTGTAACATTACAAACATTGTTGAACAAGATACCATAGCAATGAGTTATTTTAAGGAAGTTTTTCAAAACATTTACTCTTCTGCTTTATTTCAATTTGTCTAAAGATTTTTTTTTAATTATAAGCATATGCTATTTTGTTAACATCTGTGCACAGCATAAAACCTGACTGAATTCCAGCTTCTGAAAAAATGCAGCTAACTTATGTCCCTCAAATAAGGTAACAACATTAGAAAACTTCATGAGCTTCAGATTAAGATACTGAGTTCATTTAACCGATTTTCCATACAAGTGTGTGTGTATATATATATATATATATATATATAAAAGACATAACAAACCACCACTTATTAAAATTTTTATGTTCTCTCAATATCTTTCAGAATTTAATTAAGTGTAAAGCTAAAATCTGGATCTACCTCTATTAAATTCAGAAACCACAGCTAGTAAAAGCCAAGCAATAAAAACTTTATTCAGCTTCCTAAAGTCTTGGTACTTCACTATTGACCCAAAACAGCACTGGTAGTCAGAAGAGAAACTGTATTGCTAACACTCTGGATTTATAAGAAACCTTCAATATCTTTCAATAGCCTCCATATATGAAATTTAAGAGGAGGAAACCAGGAATTAAAAGCGGATTTTGAATGGCAGACTGTGATTGTTGTACTGCTGTGGCAGTATAACCCTGATTAAACACAGAGCAACACTAAAGCAAAAACAAAGCCCTGCCATGGTAACCTAAATTAACTACTGAACCAGACCATGCTTATAGAGAAAGCTGGTGTTTTAAGCTATGTTACTTGAGAAAACCCTTGACTTTCTAGAGGGCATAAAATAAAGTTAAGCTTCCACGGCTGCACATCCCCCATTGTTCTGTTCCCCGCGCTCTCCTTGGCTCTGCGCCTGGCGAGCCAGGAACGCAGACATCGAGATCCTTGCTCTGCATCCATGTCAAGTTCAAGTACGCAAGTTTAGCTCTTTGACTCCCACCCCCACCTTCCAAGTCACTTGTCAGTAAAAGGTTGGGCGATTTATTGACCACTGCAGGATGCACACTGTCAGTGCTGAAGGAAATATGAGAGGGGGCTGTCGCTACTGTTCTGGAGCTCATTGATAATGACATACCTGCCTCTGTCACCCATTACCCATACTACAAACTACTTAGACCTAACTGAAAAATCAATACCCTACTTGCACCGGTTCCTGTGGCTGCCTCCTTTGATTGTCAGCTCCTGTCTAGGGTCAGCACTTACATGAAAGGGGCTGTGACTGCCTGATGCTTTCAGGACAACCTAACGATATGAAACTAGCCAACAGAACAGTAAATTCCATCCCCCTGCCCTCCTCATCAATTAGGCTTTGACTAGGCTTGCCTGTAGAAACCTGACCTTTTAAGTTTAGGTGAATATGGAACTCGCTGAACACGCCATTGCCCTCAGCACTGAGCCAGGAAATCCACTGACAGGTTAAACAAAACAGAAGGTTGTAACTGTCATAATTTGCATTGCACTTTCACGCCAACAAGGGTGTTATCAGTGGGGGCAAGCCCTGGAACACACAACACAAGCACCCTAAGTCACTCTCCTCATAAATTTTCAAGTGAAGGGAGATAAAACATAAATTCACAAATGACCGCACATTTCAAGTCCCACTTTCTTTCAAGTTCGCGCTCTGGAAAACCACACAGTACATATAAACAACTCCCCTCCCTAGGCACTCTGGCACGCAGATGCCAGTCAGAATGAACTTCTAAGGCAGATGATGAACGGGGAAAAGCCACCTGCCCATGCCTCTTAAGGACTCCTGTATTAGGCTTTATATTTATATACATCAATACGAATCATTAATGGCTTATATACACGCACACACCTGTACTTCGGAGCAGCAGGTAGCCATAAATAATTTAAAAATCCCCAGAGAGCCCTAACTAGCACCCCTGAGCAGCATTCACTTGTACATCCTGCATCTTGGAAGTCCATTAGCAACTTCTAAATATCCCTGTGACTACAACTAAATGATACATGTTACATTTTAATGCACCTGCCCTCCTTTAAAGGATATTGGCAACCATGAAGCAAAGAACTAAAGCAAGGAATCTCAAATCTCCAGTGAAGCCTGAACTATAGGCTGAAGTTTAATGCAATAGCTTCAGTAACTATATATTGATTTTTTAAAAAAATGTAATGGCTGAATGCCTTGCTCCTCCTTTCTTCCAAAATAAATAAATAAATATTTTTTTAAAAGGAAAAGTATTTTTAAAGTCTCTGATTAGCACTCCTTTCCTGTCTATCAATTTTCAAGCAAAAATTATTTTATGCCCTTTAATGCTCCTGCCTCCACAGGCCTACCATTACTGGAATGTGCAGACAGCATAAGTGACCAAAACAATTTACACAACTTGAACAGTCGAGCTTCCTCATACCATGAAGAGACTGGCTACATTTACAAACTACAATTAATATTTTCTGAAACTCAGAGAGAAAGCTAGGAATTTTCAATGCACTTTATTCAGTGCATACAGCTAACAGCTGTTAATGCAAATATACACACTGCTCCTGGAAATCCCAGGCAAGATTCAGAGCAGTAATTTAACTAATGCTTTTTACCCTGCAGCTGAACCTTTTTAACTCATGCACACTTAATATCCTTCTCACACAGAAGCACGTGGTGCCAGATATAAGAATGAGCTCTTAGGTAAGTAAGTGATAGGAAAAATGCTGCAGTTTGCTTTTCAAAGCTTAAGACTCAGTTCCAAAACTCGACATATCCCTGTAAGCTTTGCTTCTGAACGCCACCTCAATCCGTATCAGCTGCTGCATTTAGCTGATTTCAAATCCGCTTTCAGAAATCAGTATTGAGAAAGGGAAACTGCCAAATTACACAAAGACAAAAGCTTTTTTCATTAAAACTTCACATAATATGTTACACTGCAATAATATTTGTGACACTCTAACAGTCAGATGTTCCAAATATACATTAAACAGAGCAAATGCAGAGAAAACTCCCCAAAAATAAAAGTGTAGAACTGTGTTAAGGCACTTTTACATAAACAGAATGGCAGTTGGAATTAATATCGTACTCCAAACAAACCACAGAGCAAACACTAGTTAAAAATGGTAGACCTAATTGAGTCTGGATGGTCCCCTTTACAGACCTAATGCAATGATTAACTATGCATCTGGTAGCATGTCAAGTCCTTTTTGTGTGCCTATCTGATAGTGAAGTGAAAGGGCATGGACAGTGTCCAGTCCCAGCAAGCAAATCATTTGGAAGCAGTCATAGCCATAGATCAAAGATTTTTCACTCTATCCAGAGTCTATTTAAACACACCAACCCAGCCCCTTGTTGCAGACAAAACCAGTTAGAAAATAAGAAAGACTCCTTGGGATACAAAGATAATAAAGGGAGATAGAAGTAGAAAATGAAGAAAAGAAACAGACTGGCAGAACCTTGATTTCCATAGGCCAAGACAGCTGGTTTACATCCTAGTTTTATTTCAGATGGTTAAAGAAAAGGAACAATTTCCATCTCTTAGATCACCAAATATTATTTCAATTAAGTTATGCAGATGGCTTCTATACAATATTTGAGCCAATACAGTTTCTCCTTTCCAGTACCAGGAGATGGTACCTTGAATTATTTTGCACATGGGTTTTATCTAATTTGTAAGAAAATTAAAAAGAGAGAAAATATTGACACAAAGTGATTTTGAAATTAGATATGCACAGCAAGATAAAAAATAGGAATAGCTATCATTTGATTCTCTCATTAAAAGTTGCAACAAAACCCCTGCAATGACTTTATAACTAGTAATATACTATTTTTATGTCAACATAGTACTTTGAAAAGATAAAATTTCAATACTATGAAGTACAACATACAGAAAAGTAGAGGATTCTAACTGTGCATTTAATTTGAGTGAGGGAAGTTAGAAGACTGTTCAAATAGGATTTTTTTTTCAAATGAAATAAAAATTGCATGCCTTTTTTGTCAGATCCAAAGTCAAAATAAAATAATCTTAAAATACAGGGAGGAGAGAGAGAGAGATGATATATTCCACGCTAGTCATCAGTGCTATTGAGAAGATTGAGCCCCCTCTGTTCCCTCCAGCCACAACACCCCTTTATAAACTGCCCTCATAGAAACTCACTGAAAGGCTGTAACCTGTACAGTGGTTGGTGAAGAGCAGAGAATTTCACGTTGCTATATGTGGTATTTGAGAAAGCACTTTTAAAAATGCAAGCTTATAAATGAGAAGCTTTCACTTCTGGAGCCAGAAATAAACATTCTAAAAGGGTATAGTTTAGAGAATTTTAGGTTCACTTATACATCTGCTTTGTCTTGACTAGGCTGCATGAAGATTATTATCTTTAAAATAGTTGTCTAACTGATAAAACCACACAGGCTATTGTTTGTTGGCATGATTAGACACATGCACAGAGATGTGAACATCTAAGGCATTAAACACAGTAATCACCTGCAGCTACTGACACAAAGAAAACTTGTGTCCAAACACCTGCAAATTAATGCTTTTTTCATTTCCCAAACTTGAATTTTGCCTATAATATCTCTTTACTTTTCATATTTTTAAGGAAGTGCTGATTTCACCTCACAGCATTTTTAAGAACCAGACAAGACATTATCTCTGTAGCCAACCTTGGATTTTTCTCAAGCAAGTAGGTGTTACTGTATTCAGCTGGAGGTCAGGCTGACAAAACCCTGGCATGTTACATGTTCTCCTACTTTTAAAAAGTTATACTATTAACATAATTAAACATTTGTTATAAATAAAGACCATCCAACGCACGTGAATTTGGTTATTTCTAATGGATGAAACAGCATGCACCCACTCCAACTGCATCCAAACAAAAGACGCATGTAAAGTTTTAACAAGAAGAAAATTCTACAAAAGCACTAGAAGTGTTCCTTTTTAGTGCATATGTCTGATTTTCTCTGACTGACAACTTACACAAGGCAAACATACAAAACAGGATTTCGTATTCAGAGCAGTTTACAGCTACAAGAAGTTACCACTAGTCACCATGAGAAAAGAGAAGATGCTACTTTTAATACATGGTTCAAGGCATCAGAGAAAGCCCTCATCAACAGACTGCTTATGGTCAAACACCAGATGATGAACACATTCACATTTTAAGACTGAACAGGAAAGCAAAAATCAGCTACTTAAGGAGTAGTTGGAACCCTCCCCTCACTGAAGAAATGGAAGCTAGGGGAGACTTAGAAACATGTATAAGTTATTTAATTACCATGCCGTTCAATCTTCATGAGGAAAAAAGTACAAGGCTTATGTAACAGTCCTAGCTGATGAGATGCACTAATGACACGTGTAGAAGCGAAATCATCTTTTCTCCTCCAGTATGTGCCATCAACTAACTTCAAACACACACAGACCTCAGAACAGAGCAGCAGACAGTAAAGCCAAGCCATGACTTTCAAGAAAAGGTACACACTGTATAGCACTGGATGTAAAAGGAATTTTATCTGTCAAACCCACAGCAGCATTTGCTGTAACTACTAACCCAGTTTTGCTGTGGAGAAACACAACGTGCATTACTGAATCATTTCTTTTCAAATCCATACATTCCCTGCAGCAGTTCAAGCTTCATCAGCAGTGCAGGAATGTATGAAAATGACAGGCAAAGGGCACTAGCTCTTTTCCCATACTGTTCTTCTATAAATGGAAGCAGAGTCCTACAAAGCACTAAAAGCTGAAAATGTTTGAAGACTGATCTGCAGGAAAAAAAATAATACAATGCTAGGTTCCATGAGGAGATGAATTATTCCGTTTTCTGCAAAACTGTTTCCATTAAATGAAAAGACAGAGAGGAAACCAACTACTAGAAAACAACAGAATGCTAACTGGGTCTCATCTACAAAGTTGCCATGAACAAAGCATATACAAACACCTACTACACATTTCATATGTTATTCTTTAAAATACTTCTTATCCCTTTTGGGAGCACCTGTTCCTGAATTCCCTTTTCCCTCTCATTTCCACCAAGGGAGAGAAAAAGGGCAGATTTGGCAGAAATCTTTTAATAGCCTCAAATCAATTTGATTAAACTTTTGATTTGCCTTAAAAATTACACTATACCAGCAGCATGTTATAGAAACTTTAAAATGCAACGTTCAGAACAAAAAGGCTGTGGAATACATAACACTGATAAGCTGCTTAGGCAAGCAAATGCAAGTATGCTATAACACAGCAAGAAACTTGTGTGCATATTGCTAAAACTCCGAGCTGTTTCCCAGTTTTCTTCTTTCGCTGTTTTAAGGTTAATATAATAATATAATATACAGGTATATAGCGTTCTTTTAGGAAAAAAAAAAAAAGGGGGGGGTGTTTGA
>JAWWMO010000138.1:13046650-13060016 GCA_035047845.1 Dendrocincla fuliginosa | reverse complement strand
GGGGGAGCGCGCGGTGCGCGCGCCCGCGGCGGCCGCGCCTGATTGGGCGCGGCGCTGACAGCTCTGCGGTGATTGGCGGAGCTGGCCCGCCCCGCGCCCCATTCATAAAGTAGGGCCCGGCGGCGGCGGCGGCGCGGACAGAGAGACGGGCACGGGGACAGACAGGGAGAGACCCGGGAACACGGCGAGGGAAGTGGGAGCATCGCCGCGCACCGCCAGGGGTGGGGAGGGGGAGGAGAAGCCAGCCCAGGCACGGCAGCTACGCCCTCCTCCCGGCTCAGGATAAAACACAGTCTTGTGCAAAGAAAACAAACAAAAAAAAAACAACAACAACAACAAAAAACCAAACCCAACAACATCAACAACTCTCTAATACATCTCTCTCACAACAATCTATATAGAGCTGCAGGACAGGAATGAGAGATCACAGACCAAGTGCACACGTCTGCGCGTAAAGATAGAGGCAGCCACAGAGCCGGGTTGAGCCACCGCCTCCAGCAGGAAAAGGGAAATCAACAACACCCCCTGACAGTCTGAGCGAGCGGCAGCCAAACTCATGCACATCTCTGGCGGTGCCACGGACTGAAAGAGAGAGAGAGAGAGAGAGGCAGCCAGACTAACAGACAGAGAGTTCACTCTTCCGCTGTGGGCATTGCTCGCATTCTTCTCCTCCTCTCGTACCGTGTGCGGTTTGAAACTTCGCCGCCGACCGGCTTTTCTGCGGGGACCTTCTGCGCGTCCTGGGGAAGTTTGTTTGCTGGTTCGTTGGTTTTGTTTTGGGGCTGTTTTATTTTTTTCATGAACTATTGAAACAGCATTTTCTTCGCGGCGCAGGGGGTGGGCGCCTGAGCGCAGAGGCAGCGCGGACTGTCCCTGCCCCCATCGCTATCCCAAACTTTGCGCTCCGGGAGCCCGCGGGGGCTGCCCCGCCGCTCCAGCACCGGCTCCAGCTCCAGCTCCGGCTCCGTCCCGCTGCTGCTCCTCCTCCTCCTCCTCCTCGCCGGGGCAGCGCTGGGCTTCGCTCCTTTGTGCTTCGCCGCCCTCCCCGATTCCTTTAATTGCTCTCCCTGGCGCACCGCTGCCGCCTTCTTCCCGGGGGCGGCGGGGCTCTGCGATTTGGCTGGTGCCCTCCGCAAAGCTGCAGCCACCGCTAAAGCATTGGATCCCTCAACGTACTGCGAGAGCCCGGTGTACAGCCCGGACCTGTGCCCCAACATGATCGCCGCGCAGGCCAAGCTGGTCTACCAGCTCAACAAATACTACACGGAGCGCTGCCAGGCGCGCAAGGCGGCCATCGCCAAGACCATCCGGGAGGTGTGCAAGGTCGTGTCGGACGTGCTGAAGGAGGTGGAGGTGCAGGAGCCGCGCTTCATCAGCTCCCTGAGCGAGATCGACGCCCGCTACGAGGGGCTGGAGGTGATCTCGCCCACCGAGTTCGAGGTGGTGCTCTACCTCAACCAGATGGGCGTCTTCAACTTCGTGGACGACGGCTCCCTGCCGGGCTGCGCCGTGCTCAAGCTGAGCGACGGCCGCAAGCGCAGCATGTCCCTCTGGGTGGAGTTCATCACCGCCTCGGGCTACCTGTCCGCCCGCAAGATCCGCTCCCGCTTCCAGACGCTGGTGGCCCAGGCCGTGGACAAGTGCAGCTACCGGGACGTGGTGAAGATGATCGCGGACACGAGCGAGGTGAAGCTCCGCATCAGGGAGCGGTACGTGGTGCAGATCACGCCCGCCTTCAAGTGCACCGGGATCTGGCCGCGCAGCGCGGCGCAGTGGCCCATGCCGCACATCCCCTGGCCCGGCCCCAACCGGGTGGCCGAGGTGAAGGCCGAGGGCTTCAACCTGCTCTCCAAGGAGTGCTACTCGCTGACGGGCAAGCAGAGCTCGGCCGAGAGCGACGCGTGGGTGCTGCAGTTCGGCGAGGCCGAGAACCGGCTGCTGATGGGCGGCTGCCGGAACAAGTGCCTCTCGGTGCTGAAGACGCTGCGGGATCGGCACCTGGAGCTGCCCGGGCAGCCCCTCAACAACTACCACATGAAGACGCTGCTGCTGTACGAGTGCGAGAAGCACCCGCGGGAGACCGACTGGGACGAGGCGTGCCTGGGGGACCGGCTGAACGGCATCCTCCTGCAGCTCATCTCCTGCCTGCAGTGCCGGCGCTGCCCCCACTACTTCCTGCCCAACCTAGACCTCTTTCAGGGCAAACCCCACTCGGCCCTGGAAAGCGCTGCCAAACAGACCTGGAGGCTAGCCAGAGAAATCCTCACCAATCCCAAAAGCCTCGACAAGCTATAGGGTTAACACCCCCGCGCACAAAAAAACCCCCTCGTCCTCCGTAAACAACAACAGCGCCTAAAAAAAAACTTTTTATTTAACGCGACCGACGACGGAAAGAGGCGGCGAAAGACACGCGTCCCCCCCACCCACCTGCAGCTCGGCCTTTAAAAACTTGCCGAAGGTTTTCCCGGCATAAAACTCTCACCGCGCCTTGCAAGGACGAAAGGAAGAGCCTCCTCCTCCCGTCCTCCAATGTGAATTTTTAAAAAGTCACAAAAAGAAGCGATCGGACTTTTGCAACTTCAAAACGAAACCCGAAAGGTACATTTTCCAATCCATGTATAGTCCTTTTCTTATGCTCTCTTGTTTGCCTGAATGTTGTCACCAAGTGAAAAAATTATTTAACTATATGTACAAATCTCCCTTTAAAAAAGTTTTACTGATGTTAAATGTATTTCGGTGCCAAGGTCAGATTATGTGCCCCACAACTGACTTGTTGCAAATAGTAATAAAAATATTACTTTAACTTTACGCTGACTTTTCGTGAATGGTTCTTAAATTCAGGCAAGTAGATTCTTTATGAACCTCAGAAGTAATTTTTTTTAAAAAGAAACGAAAACATGAGATGTAAATACAGTCTAAACGCGACACCTAGCCCGAGCCTTAGCTTGGCATATTGACTGACGTTTTCCAAACTTCCCTCTAGTTTCCATTTACCAAAAAAACAAAGAAAAAAAGTGCATCTAAGAAAAAAAAATCTTATATATCCTGTAGTTCAGCGTGTGACAACATCTGCTATATTTCTAGTACTTTAAATTTCCATTCTAAATCTTGTAAATATGTGGAGCATCGCAGAGCAGCTCGCCACGATTTAGTCAGAATTAGAGCATGCCGTTTCCTACCCTACAGTCGTAACCTTTAATTTTTTTCCTTAAAATTTTCTTTCCTTTTATCTTTCCCAGTAAATCTCAAGCTCTGTATTTTGGTTTAAAAATTCGTTGCCGTTTGCTTTCGCTTCCCAGAGCGAACGCGGCATCCATTTGACTTTGACACGAAGGAAGTATAGATCTACCCTGAATAATTAATGCCATTTAGAGCAACGGGTCGATATTTTTTTAAACAAACATTTGTTTCCTCCCGGATTTTTAAGTACAGCATAAAATCTCACCGCAGCATAGTCAGAGGAGGAGATAAGCAGGAACCCGTGAGGAAAGCATCCGATCCCACCCCGGCACCCGGGCGCTCTCTGCCTGCCGATCTCCTTTCCCCGCCCGAGCCCCCTCTCCCAAAGCGAACCTCTGCCCGATTCCCCGTAGCCATTTCGCTTTAAGCTTGACTTGTAAATACTGGCAGGATTTTTATCGGGAACGCGTTCCTAAGCTTTAAAAAACGCTAGCATTCTATGCTCCAGCCGCCCCAAAGATCGCAAAGCCGGCTCGGAGCATTTCGGGCAAGTTTTGACGTCCTTTCAGGGACTGGGATGGGGGAGGTAAAAAAATACAAGTTCTTGCCCCAAAGGATTACTTTCGTTTCTTTTTTGGACGGATCGGGAAAGAAATAACTATTCCAACACAGGCTGGTTTTGCCTTTAAGTTAAAGCCGGGATGGCTATCCCTGGCGGCGGCATCCCGGGATGGAGCGGGGATCCGGGCGGGCACCTCTCCCGCATCCCCAGCCTCTCCCTCTCCGGCCCCGGGTGAGCTGCACAAGTCTCCCGTGGAGTCACCGGAGCGCTTTCCCCCAGCGCTGATCCCCGATCACCTGGCAAAACGAGTTTAGCCCGCGGGGCTACCCCTGTCCTTCCCAAAACAGCCCGGAGCCCGCGTATAAACTGCGATCGTATCGCTGCGATGCTATCGCTACCTAAGGCAGGTTTCCCTTCAGGAACTTGTCACAATGTTTTCTTTTCAGTAGTTTAGACAAATATACAGGGAACTTAAATTTATCAAACAGATGAAGCCTCATTAATTAAGCAGGCCTGCTGAGCTACAGCGGTATAGTTGTTTGGGTTTTTTTGTGTTGTGTGTTTTTTTTTTTTTTTTCCAAGGGGCATTTTCTACAGCAGCTCCAATCACCGCTATCAAGGTGCCTTGACTTCAGCAGAGGATGGGGCAGCGAGGCATTAATGCTTGAAAACAAGCTGCTTTGGAAGCTTACTTGGTTTTCAAGATAAAATTATTCAGATTTTGGTTTTAGTCCCCCACCACCCCCTCACCCCCAAGATAGTACGGAAAGTCTTTTTTAAGACCTCCAACTAAAGTAACATCACAAGTAGAATGTAAGAAGTGTAGCCACTATTTCATGAAACCAACTCCTCCTTTTATAAGAACCCAAATAAAATCTCTTGGATACAGAATAAAAGATAGTCAAGCCAAACCAGAACGCCTGCTCACAGGCACTAGCAACACAACCACTACCAAATACTCAAAATCAGGAGAAAAGCAAGGAGGCTGAATATGCTGTATGTCAGTGCTCCCACGAAACATGTAACAGGAATGGTAAGAATTAGTAACTGTACTCAAACACCTTATGTGCTAAACATGGAAAAAAATGCAGAATAATGCAAATCACTAAGACTTTTCTCATGCTAATGCATTACAAAGCAGAATATTTTAAATGGAAAATGCAACACAGTAACATATCAAACTGACCTTACATTTTAAATTTATATCCTTTTCACCATTAATTGTTTTTCGGTTTGTGTTGGTTTTGGTGGTTTTATTTTTAGTTAAACATAATGGAAGGAGTAAGAATATCAAAATTTTTAGCACTATTTCATACTTGAAATAATTTCTAATATATTTCAAAAGTACTTCAGGACTAAAAGAAAAGTTAAATCTCTTTTATGATATCACATAAACCCACAATTCTGGTTAATTGTTCATATTAAAATCTAGCTCTAACAATCTGAGAGCACTACTTTTCAAAATAAATTTATTCCTTGATAAGATTTGATAATCTCAGCTTTCAGACCCACCAATGCTATTTTTAATACAGACACAAGCAATTTACTCCATAGGAACAAAGAACTGAACTGCTGCTTAACACACAAGGTATTCTCTACAGACAAGCAGAAAACCACTACTTCCAGTAGTACGTTTCCCAAAGAAATTATTACCTTGTTTAATATTAAACAGATATTTAAAAACCCAAGAGCCATGACTGTGCTTAAGTTGGGATATGAGAATATTTACCATTTGTGTCCTACTTTTGAAATGCTGCTGTAATGCTGTAGAAAACATTCAAGTGAAACATTATTAAGCTAACTGCACAATATGCGCCCTTTGAAATTGGAATTTTCCTGAGGGTGACCAATTTTGGGTGACCAATTTTAAACAAAAGCAAATCAGGGCGAATAAAGTTTGTGGAAATTAGCGAGTCAGGTCAGAAATATTTTAGGAGGGCAATTATGTTTTCTACTTAGGCATAATAAATAGTAACAGGCCCTGTAAAATCTGCTATAGAATAATACGGCAGAAGCACTGAGAACTTAGGAGAGTAGGAAGTTTAGCACTATGTTACACTGCCATCACAGAAAATCAGGAAAGCATTTGGGCTAAAAGCTTCCTTGAACTCTGCAGTATTCACACAGGCCTGTGATTCAAGATGTCTTTATTTAAGACGTCTCCCTGGAGCTTTACTCGCAGCAAGCTAATTAACATTCAAGTAGGGTCGAATTGTGGGAGGGGGAGAAAAAGGAGAAGGAAAGGAGGTGTCACCTATGTGAAGTTCAGTAACATATATGGTCAGTCACAAAGTTATTAAAGCAGGAACACTGCAGACCAATAGAGGTAAAGGAAGTCGAGTGAAGAATTAAAGGTCTTGGGTAATTTGTCATCATCTCTCAGAGCTCAGGGTCAATGATCTCTTACCTTTGGGTCGATTTTCTTAAAACTAGGATCTTCTTCATCCACCTCAAAGTAGAGCTCAGAAAGAGTGATGGAAAGAGTGCCTTTCACGACTACTGAGGGTGCCACAAGCTGAGCTGGTGTGCTGAGGGCAACTGGACCTGCCAAAGCAGGAAAACACCAACAATGTTCAAACGGAAAAGAACGCGAGTGCAAATTATTCACTTTTCAAGCCAAAAACATTAAAATAAAGCAAAGGGCATAGCTCTTCCTTAAAGAGCAAAACTCTTTTTATCCCAGAAAAGAACATATGTAATAGATTTGCAGTGTCTCTGCACTGCTGAACACTGAAGCAGCTACAATTGCAAACTGCTGCATACATTATACAGAGCTGGCTTTAGCATGGTACTGTTCAGCTTTTACTCAGACACATTTTCCTTGTGAGAAACTTTGAGAGTTGCATACCTTCTGTAATATGCAATACCGAGAGTGCACACAGGAACCCCTGAAATCTTATTGTCCGATGTGTTCTTAGTTACTGGAAAGTTTCCGTAGCTTTTCACAAAGATGAACATAGCAGTCGAGGCTCAAAGTTGTCTAACTGTAAAGTGTTCCCTCATGGGTTCTAGAAATCTATTGTTAAGGTTGCACAATGTTATAGAGCCTAAAGTAAAATGTTTTAAAGATGCTTTTGATTCCACTTTAAATATTGTTTAAGGATTCCATACAGTGTTAGTGTAGCTCAGGGACTGTGGGAGTAAACAGCTGGAGGGTTGGTTTCCAACTGAATGAATTTTTATTGGAATAATCACATCTCCACAGGGCTTATCACAGGGACAAATCAGACTACTACTGAAAACAATAGGTTCAGCATAGATCTGACAATGCAGAACCTATTATATAAACTAACACATACAGAAAGAAAACAGGTTAGGTTTGTCATCCAGCTGATTAAGAGGTAAGGAAATGAAGTTACTCGGCTGCAGTATTATCTGACTTTGGTAAAACAGTGGAAGATATTAAAGCGACATAGACAATTTTGTTTTAATAAAGCATCTATAAATGAGGTACACACGTTCAGGTAATCAACGTGAGAATAACTGACAAAAAATTCAGATGAATTGTCATTTCCATCGATTGTTAGGAGGGTGATGGTCCTTAATCTCGCATCAATCTCAATGTGTGCCACTAGGACAAAAGAAGAGATGCTCTGCTGAGATCAGAGCAGCTTTGCCCTCTATTCCCAATGTACAAATACATTGTGTTTGCAGATGGGCATGAGATAGCTGTGGAACTGCCGTGATTTCCCAAAGCTCACCCCCACAAATGGATGAAATAAGCAGCTATGTGTTCTTTTGCTGTCTCCTTTTGCCCCCTGTACATTAGCATGTAATCCAGAGGAGAAATAACATTTTTTCAATCACTCGCAGACATTCAATTACAGGGCAAGCAGACAGCTGCAGAAGCTGGGGCAGTCCAGGTCCTGTAGAAGACCCCTGACAATTTCCACTTCATTTCTAACCCACACCACTTTATTAGTGAGGATTACTTCTTAATCCTATTGCCATTGTCAAGATTATATAATTAAACTCCCCTTTCACCTCTATTACAGTATGAATGTATTACTCGAACCAATGAATGAATAATAGAAGGAAACACGAAGGCTGTTGAGAAGGAAGCTCATGGCAGAAAGTGAAAAAGAAAAGATTTGTATACAGAAAATGCCATTGCATCATTCTCCTCTTTATTTTACTTTACTCTTCCCATGCAGGTTTTCTTTGTTCATTATGCTGCATTTTTAACTTTTTTTTTTTTTTTTAAATAAAGGTGTGGAATGTGGTTCATGGATAAGCAAAATGCCAATAAATAATCACTACCAGTATTTTCAGTGAATTATCATATGTATGATACATATTAATGTAAGATTATACTACTAGCTTCTCAGGGAACCAGAATTACCCAATAAATGATGTTTTTCTCCAAAGTAAATGTACAGGGCATAGCAGATGAGAAGCAAATGAACACAGAGAAGTTTGTGTTTTCTCTGTTCCTCAAATAACAATGAAGGTGCTTTATAATTCCCAGTCCCTGAATCACCGCTTATTCCAGTTCTCCATTTTGAACTGTACAGGAAGGGATCCACTCCACTCATGTTGCAACATCAGCAAAGGCTGCATGTGATTGTATAAAATTAATTAAGTTCAATGATCTGAAGTATTATTTCTTCTTTGGGGAGGAAAAAAAAAAAGAAGTGAAGTCTAACAAGACTATGGTCTGTGGAGAAAGAACCTCAATGGGGAAATGTCTAGGGGTTTAAAGGAACTAAATCCAGTGGGCGTACAATTCCTTCACAATCAAATAAATAATAAATATGTACAATTTTAAAGACTCAGGAAAAAAATTAAAGGTCTCAAAAGCCTTTAATTACAGACAACTTGCCCAATTGTCCACTAGGTCTAATGATTTGAGTGGAATGAGATCAAAAAACAAAAGAAGCCTGTTTCAAGGTAGACTTACTTTATCTAAAGGGGGTTTCCTAGAATATGGACATCTACTGCAGAAGCAAGGAGGTTAAAAAAGTCAGACAAAGAAAATGCACAACTTTCCTCAAATAAACCCTCAGTATCTAAGGTGCACAGAAAATTATCATAATGACCCAATTATGGGAAGGAACAATTTATCAATGTGTATCCCAAACCATGACTCACTGCAGAGAGTGGGAGAGCAGAACTTAAACAGTAAAGAAGCTGAGGAGAAAATGAGATAGGTGAAATTACCCGTTAAGTTCTCCACTTCTCTTTCCTCCATGAATGACATGATATCATCGTCGCCTTCCAAAAGAATCTCACTTTCTGAGTTCTGGTTTCCTAAAACTTGACTCTTGATGGACTGCTTTCCTTTAACAAGTATATCCTCATCGGGAGCTGAAATGAAAGAACACACACATTGCTGTCTGTCAGGTCTCAGAGGCAGCAGTGACAAAGGAGTGTAATTTTTTTTTATTTTTTTTTTTTTTTTAAATGAAAGTTCAGGAAGAAAACTGTTCAGGACTAGCTGTGGGAAGTACCTGTCTTAATCCTCTAATGTTAGGACACATCTAGTTTTAATCCTATTAAGCCTGCTCAAAATTACCCAGTGCTCTCCGCAGCGTTTAACTCTATTTCACGTGTTTATGACAGAGGGGGGGAAAAGGATCCAGCGGGCTCCCTTCCCCTGCAGCCTTCCTTAGGATGTTGAGCTGGAGGCAGGTCCCGACTGCCCGGGGTGATAACCTGGCTCCCAAACCCACAGCTGGAGCGTCGGCAGTGCCGGGATGGAGCGCAGCGGGTCGGCAGCGGCGCAGCTGGGAAAAGGGGATGGGGATGGGGATGGGGAGGCAGGAACCGCTCGGCCCCGCTCCAGGCATCCCGGCGGGACCCATCCCGTCCCATCCCATCGCATCCCATCCCGGCAGCCCCCGCATCCCGCCCGGTCCCCTCGGCGGAGCGGCCAGCCGGGAGCGGGACACGCATTCCGTGGGGCAGAAAAGCCCCCACGCTGCCCATGCAGGGGTGGATCTGCCCCAGGAGGGCGGCTGGAGGCGGGGAACGGTGTGCACCTGCTTCCAAGGGGCACTCCCGGGCTCCCGCCGGGATAGTCGGAGCGGGAGGGAAGGGAACAAGGAGCTCCCGTCGGACTTGGAGCGCCTGTTTCGCTCCGCGCATCCCCGGGAGCGCTCCCGGCTCCCACATCCCACCTCCCCTCCGCACCGCTGGGTCCCAGCCGGGTTTATTTAAATTACAAACTCCAAGCAGCAGCAGAAACGGAAAAAGAAAGGGGGAAAAAGAACAAAACAAAAAAAAAGAAAAGGGAAAAAGAAGAAAACAAAAAAAGTGATGGGTGAGGAAAAAAGGAAAAAGAGTAAGAAAAAGATGAAAACAAAAAAGTGGTGGGGGAAAGGAAAATGAAGGAAAAAAAGAAAGAAAGAAGAAAACAGAAAGAAGTGGTGGGGGAAGGGAAAATAAAGGAAAATGAAAAAAGTAAGAAATAAGAAGAAAACAGAAAAAAGTGTTGGGGGAAAGGAAATAAAGGCAAAAGAAAAAAATAAAAAAAGAGGCAATTACTTGCTATACACATAAGTTACCTCTTGCCATGGTAAATGCCACAACACAGCAGTGTATGAATTGAGTTTGGGTTTTTTTGTTTTGTTTTGGGGTTTTTTTAAGTTGAAAATAAAAACAGTGTTTCTTAAAAGATACATTGAGAATACCCATGGCACAGCCGTGTTTGAAAAACATTCACCAAACACATCAGGACCAACTAACTTCAACACGCTGGTCGCTGCTCGCTCTGATTGCTGCCACACTTGATTTGAAACTCCACGGGCTTACTCTGAAAATATGTTAATCTGCAAACATTTACAGAAGGCAGCAATTCCCCGGTGGCAATATAAAAAGTTTAAATTGTTTAAGTAAATACGTGCATGTACATTGCAAATAATAAAACTTTTCAATTAAGTGAAAAGTAAAAAAGAAAGCCAACCACCACTGAAAAAAAAATACAAAAAAAACAAAACAAAGTAAAACCCCCCACAACAACATAAAAACCCAAAGGACCAAATACCCTGGTTTTGGTTTAGGCCTTGATGTTAAAAAAAAAAAACAAAAAAAAAAAACTAAAAAACCCTAAAAAAATTCAAACCAGAAAAGAACCCGAAAAGAGCAGCAACAAAAAACAAAGAAAAAATCAAACAAAAACCCCCACCCCAAACCAACCAAGCCAAAACACAAATAGAAGGAAATTTAACTTGCCATAACAACCCAACCTATGCATGATCCTTTCTGCCCTAGCAATATCTGCCACTTGCAAGCAAGCCTTAAAAAAAAATTACTGTAAAGCTTTAACTGCATTGTACCAACACAAATTTTACTTTCTTGCAAAATGTGCTCATGTAAATAATGATAACTCAGATCCTGGAGTTGTTCAGTGTGAGTTGAAAACCTTCCTGTCATGGAAAATATGCGGCTGATATTTAGGAAGGTTTTCCTGTAATTAACTCCCCCTTGAGGATTTTCAGTTAGCAGCAGTAAAATTACCATCAGTGTACTAACACACACCACATGCACTCTTACTCACTGCCCCACCAGCACTCTCATGAAGATCAAAAAAAGTCAAGAAGAACAAAACCACCTTAGGATGAAGTCCAAGATAATAAATTCTTTTCCTTTTTTGTGTGTCTTTTTTTTTTTTTAATGCAGACAAACGATTGTTGTTTCAAAAACCCCATCTGCACTGTACAGACCCGCCATTTTTTATTCCTTTTACTAGAATCTGTTTTATACAAAAGATGTTATTTCAAACTAGACCTCGACCTATTCTCATTTAAGACTGAACTCAGAGCAAAAATCAAACCTTAATACTTTCATACTTAGCACAACTTGTTCAAAACACTGCTATGCCCTTCAGTTTTTAAGAAAAAATAAAATCAATATGGCAACTTCCACACCAAAGGTGACTGGATAACAGAAATATACACCTCCTACCTCATCTTTTTCACTTACTCGGATTGTATTTCTTTCCCCAGCTAATGATATCAAGAACATACATCTTATGTAACTGCCCTTTTTAATACGAGAGTTTAGACCATAAATTACTTTTGTTACTTTTTGTCATCTCTTTGCCCATGATGTTAGCTACCCACATTTCCTGACATGCACGAAGCACACACAGGCAGGCACAGGAAGATGCAGAGCCTGTCCACACCCCTGCAGACATCCCCTGCTGGAAGGCAGTGAGACATCCCCTCTGAACCACAACCCGCTTTTTCTGGACAGACCTGAATAAAGCCCTGTATCTGCAACCAACACACACAGGCTCACACGAGAATCCATGGGGAACAGAAAACAATCTTCGTGCATTCACCTGTTCTTCTGTGGATAAAGGCACCTATACAGGCAGGTCACATTTATGCTTTTCCTGATTAGAGATAGCTATGATGGAGCATGATGCCATCTGACATACTCGGTTCCCATACGTGCACATAGGAATATTACACTGAATTTCATATTTCAGGTCCCAAACTCTGCTCTGCCTTTTCTAATCCCAACCACCCTCTGCCAGGCCTGCCTGTTGTTGGGGTGACTGGAGCTTCTGGCTCCAATCCTGCAGATCTAAGCACAAACCCACAGACACCTTTTTGAGATCAAGACCTCAAGGCACGCCCTGTGTCCCACACTGAACACAAGACCTGCTGGCAGAGTATTAATCTAGCACAGCAATTTCATTATTATAATTCATTAGAGTAATTCCATTCAACCCTTTCCAAACTGCTCTGTAACACTCAGCTTCTTCAAGGAGCTTTTTGCAAGCAGATCTCTGGGTTGTATTTATTCCAATTAAACCTCTGGAACACTTGGGTGTAAAAATAACAGTTTGGTTTATGCTGCTGACCAAGCTTAAAGCATTCCTAGAAGGACACATTATTTTTGATTGTTTGCCTACAGCTTAACCTTACATGCAAACTACAGTTTTTAAAAGCCATTTGAGGAAAAAAGTATCCAAAAACATGACAGAGAAGTTTCTGCATTTTTTTAAAGAATGGTAAATACACTAGGAAAAGCAATTCAAGGAAAAGGTGCAATAAAATACCCTTACTATGTATTTTTTTTACAAAGCACTCCCTCTAGTCTTCCCATTTGTTTAAAAAGATAACAATGGAAAACCCAACCACTTTCACACCAGATTTTCTAAATATTTTTTTAAGACTTCTTTTTCATCCCAAGTTGAGGCAAATAAAACTAACCAGTCAACTGTAATACTGTAGGTGATCAGCTGCTAGTCCCTTGCAGCCACAAAGCCCCAAACTCCACCTATGGCCTTGATGGAAATGCTACAGACTGTTTTAATCCCTCTCTCCCCAAATTTTGAACAAATGTCAATTTAAAAAACCCCAATAATTCACTGTTTAAAAAGCTTGATAAGGTATTTTCTAACATCTAAATATTGCATTTGGGGGTCAACTTAAAAATACCAACAGGTTTTAAGTACTCATTTTTTTCACATCTCTATAAGCATCTTAGTTAGTTCCATTTCTAAACAGGAGGTGAAAGGGAGAATAGAAAAGAGTTAACTCTTTCCATCCCAAACTTTCTACCAAACCACCTTCACCTCTCTTTCCTTTCCTCACAATACACTATTAGACTGACTTTTATAAATGGCCAGTTTGGAAGGATCTTTTTTTCTTTTTTTTTTGTTTTGGGTTT
>JAWWMO010000138.1:13010036-13046550 GCA_035047845.1 Dendrocincla fuliginosa | reverse complement strand
CCCGCCCCCCCCCCCCCCCCCCCCGCCTTGAAAAATTACCTAAAGCCTTTTTTTCCCAAGCAAGTTAATGTGAACTTGGGAATGGCAATTAAATTGTCAGAATTAAAAAATTTGTTTTTAACTAGAAGGTAGCCAGAAGTATAGTCATGGGGCTGGTATTGATTGTCTGAACAGAGAACATTAGTCTTCAGGTATTTATTCTGCCACCTCTGCACCAGAGGTTCTCCTTCAAATCAAATCAATCCCTGGAAAAGATTGGTTCTTGCTACTAAGACACATAACTAGGCTGCAACAGAGCTGATTGCTGTTGTTCTCTCTGGGTTTTACTGAACAATATCCAGGCTTTTGATTGTTTCTGAATAATTTTCACAGCTGCAAACTGGGATGATTCCTACACTGGGAGCTCTGGGGTGGAGAATACATCTGGCTGCATTTGAAAGAGACCAAGCAGTTGATAATGTGTATCTTCTAAGGAAAAGTATGCTAAAAGTCACGTTATCAAGCATGGTTCCTGCAATAGCACTTTGCCATTATTTATGCATTATTTTGCCCTGTCTCCCTCCTGGCAAAATCCCTGATGTCCAATTTTAGGTCTTGGTCTGCTATGTTATGAGAAAACCCTCAAATAGGCAGTAGGGAACCTTTTTACACATTATCTAAAAATGCTTTTGCTTCAGAGACATGTAAAATTAATTGAAATGGAACAATTAATGATAAAATACTGATATGAAATCATAACACACTCAGTCAAATATTCTGTGAATCCTGGGGTTATCCACACCACAAAAACAGGGCCTGAAAGTCTGGTTGCAAAAAATCTGAAAATAATCAGCTCTTCTGACATGAAATTGGTTAATATTAAAAAAGAAAGAAATAGATCAAGTGACCACTCCAGTCGACTTTTCTGACAACTGTACCTTCTGAGACCAAACAAGCCACGCCAAAGCAAAACAAAAAACAGCACACCAAAAAACCTAATCTCAAAATGAAACAATAAAAGCCCCAACTACCTTTGCATTCCCTCACATTATCTATAGCTTCCAGTTGAACTTGAATTTGTACTTTGGTCATCTCTTCTACACCTTGCTAGTGGAAGGTCTTGGAACAAAACAGTTGCATATATACACACAATCAGGCAGATAGCAACTATCTGTATTTTCAGAAGTCACATTAAATAATGAGTTAAGGTAAACCAGAATATTCACTGGACAGATGAAGAATGACAACACATAACAAACGCAGTATGTCATTAAATTCAGAATAAAATAACATCAGGAAATTATGTATAATAGAAGACTGCTAAGGATGTCAAAATCTGAACAGGAAGGCAGACAGAAAATAAGTGGGTCTATTTAAAATACCAGGGTTAGCTACCAGCTATACCTATCAGCTACCTATAAAATAGGGCTACTTTTATTCACTCCTCCTTTGTATTGACAAAAATTGTAGTCCTGTCACTTACAAACTGAGTATGAGCCATAAACCTGGAAATATAACATGATTAGTGAAAATACCACATCAGTATGAAACGCAAATAACTGCAATACTGTGAGTTTGCTTCTGGAAGAATTAGTTATGCAAATATAAATTGTCACTCTAAATATTTTTCAGTAAAAATAAAGATTTTTTTTTTAAAAATTTGGATAAACAGTTTAAATATTAAAAAAGAAAATGTAAAACTGTGACAAGACCTATTTAATTTAAAGTACACATAATATTAAAGGGGGGGGCAGTTGTTCATCCATGGAGCATTAAAACAGAAAAAACCTCGTGCCCCTAAAGTCCATGGCGCAGAAACAACCCCCAGTACTAAGAACTGCAAGCCCCAAAGCAAAAAATGGGTTAATTAATTCTACATCTTGTTCCTCTTTCTATAGTCAAAGATGTAGGGCTCTACAAACATTGCTTTCAGATCACTTTATTGACTATTCTCTGTATGGTCATTTATTTCAGAGGACTGATGTCACATTTGGCATTATATCAGCTGACATATTGTAGACATTTTCTTCCAGAAATGGCTCTTTAAGGCCGAGTGCAAGAGGTTAAGATGCCTGACGGAAACTAACTTTACAGCACTGATGTTCTTCTATATTCATCCAGCAGTCTTAGTAATTTTAAATTAGCATAAAGTTTATGCCTCCACATATAATTTGTGTGTGTACGTATGCACATATGTATGCAGCAATTCACAACCTGAAAAAGGAAAAAAACACCCAAAATTTAAATTATTCTGTTCCATGACATGCATCTTCAAGGTGAAGGATACTTAGCTTTAATTATAAGGAAATTATTTTTAAATACAAGAAAGACTTTTTTCACCGTATTAATGTATCTCCATTAGATTGCAAAGACATAAAGTTCTATACTAAGCCCCAAAATTCAGGAGCTTTGTATGTGTTTTTGCTTGAATGTTTATATTTTTATTTACTAAGGAATTATCAAACTCACTATCCTATTAGCTTTGCAAATACATTCCCTTCCAGAACAGACACAGCACAGGTAAGTGAGTGATCCCTGATCATAAAATGCTAAAAAATCCTGCAAAAAAAAAAAAGGATTAAAGATTCCTATGTTAAAATCACAAGGTAGAAACCATAATTATCATTTTGCTGCCTGAGCAATGGCTCTACATCTCAGCATTTGCTACTATACTCCACATCAAATTGCTGCAGAATGACTTGAGGACTTACACATAAGCAGGTATCTATAGTTTAGCTGCAGAAGTGCTATTTTTCTTTTACTATACCTGCAAAAATAGGCAGACAAGCGCTAAGGTTGAAGTGAAATAATTGCTGTGGATTTCTGAACAGGAAAGACCTTCTCCTGAAGTTACTAAAGTATAAATGGGTCATTTACAGGAAAGCATGTCCAGGGATTAATGGCAAAACCGCATCCCCTTCTGCTTAGTGACAACTATATTGCGTGCAGGGCATGCACAGGGTGCCAGCTCAGCTGAGATGTACCCAAGGGGCTTAGCAAACCCCAACACTGCTTAACCCTACTAAGAAACCATCAGTTTGTCTTCACACTGAACGTGGCCTGAGACGCACCGACAAAAGCCGGGCGTTTGGGACCATCTCACAGGAAGGCAGGCAGGTCTGGTCTTTGCCAGCACGTCCTGTAACCTGCTGCTGGTGGCACGCAGCAGATTTTACACTGACCATGCTCTCCGGCCGCTTTGAGCGTCGCTTCGGGATGGGTCGATCCGAGGGGGTTACGCACAAATCGTCGCCGGCGCCGCAAGTCATCTTCCCAGTAGTCAAGGCGCCAGAACTCACGAGGACGACTACAATGAAACAGAGGAGCCACATATGTTAGCAATTATCAACCAGCATGGTAGCGCTGAATTTCTGCATAAAGCTCTCCTTGTTTGCGCTGCTTTGGCCTTTTTTTTTTTTTTCTTAACCTCCCCCCCCGCCTTTCTGCAATCTTTTACTTAGGTATGTCCTTGAAAATAACAATATCACCTTCCAGTCTAAGGAACTCCTTTCCCTTTTTTCTTGGAAGGTGAAATGAGCACTAAATACATCATTTTGAAATGAATTGCTGACAGTGTGATCAGTTTCCCCACACTCTAGTGGCATGTGCTCCGATTTCAGCCTCATTTCAGCCTCAGCAGGGCACCTTTCTCAGTGACTGCATTTATAAACCAGAATAGGGAAAAGGCTATTATAAATATGGTATAGCATTACCTATATTAATCAAAGTCTGTCCCCCTTCATTTTTCTTCCTAATTTGTGCCTTTTTGCACAAGGTCAGTAAATCATGCCATGAATTCTTGGTCCAGAAAGTGTTAACTTTAATGAATACCTCAGTTACATGGTTATGTATGTGATAATAAAATATTACTCTGTTTAGATGTGCAGGAATTTAATTAAAATAATCTCTTAAAATATTCATTACATTTAGCCCCTGAGGCTTAGAACAACACGAGAAAATGCATTTCTTTTCCATTTACTGTTTTTAAATAAACCATTCCAGGAGAGTGAAACAGCAATCTATTTTCGAGCAAATCAGATTGCATTTCTGGTTTATATAGTTGTGTTTTTACATTTAATTAAAAACTACATGTTATGATGTGTAATAATTGCTACATAGAAGGCATACTTTTAAAAAATTACATCTAGAAAAGGTTATATCAAATTCATTATTTTCCATTGTACGCTCCAAATATTACGTAGATCTTTTTAATATGGTCATATATAAGTGCCAGTTACTATCTTGTTAGATGATCACAAATGAATGCCACTGTAAACCAGTATTTTAGCCCAGAAAATGTATAAAAAAAAGCCAATTTCAGGTATAGCAAATAAACAAACAGAAAACACCTGAGGCACAGAATAGCCACGGTATCCTGAAAATGTGTACGCCCAAATTTAAACCCACTGGTTTTGTTTGTTTGCATAGCTAGTATTAAAATAATAGATGAAAATGCATATAAATTCCATTTCTGATCCAGGAGCTAATAGAAAGTATACCTGTCAACACTGACAAATGAATAGCACAACTAATTTGCAGATCACAGTGTTAAAAATACTTGGTATCTACATTCTTAGCTTTGAGGTTTAAAGGCAGAAATGAATTCTACGTAAGGTGAATCAAGATTTCAAACAAATGTAGTAAAAAAAGCCAAAATGATTTCCATAATCCTACTCTCAAACACAATTTGTAGACATTAAAAATTCCAACTGAAAATAATTTGATAAAAATGGAGACGGTCTTTGCATTCTTCATTACAATTCTATGCCTTTTTCTAACACCAAAGAAAAGACAGGGCTAGTCTTCATCTTCCTGGTTTCTTAATTTCAGAAAAACACTGAAGCATTGGAATCAAAATTCCCAAGTATCTTATTTTCACACTTAAGTCTGTGTTACAGTCACGCTAAAACTGGAATGCTCGAGTTACAAAAGCCAACGATTTTGGAATAATTAACCAAAGAAAAATTACAAAACAGAGGAAGCTATGGGTTTATTCAAAGGTCGATTAATAACTTAAAATTCTCCATTAGTGCTTATAGAAAAAAGGCAGAACACAGCTGGCTATGTGCATGCCTTTGATAGTCGTAGAGCATGGATAGGCACTTCATCATTCTGCCTTCCTACATTTATCTGTTGAAATTATTATCAAATATCAGGCAGGATGCAGTCGTGAATCACAGACTGCTCCTCGTCTTCAGGGGAATGATACAATGAGGGTCTATTCATCAGGGTGGCAATCGGCACGAGTAATTAGTTCCCTAGACTGAGATCTCCTACAAAGCTTATTTCAGTCGGCACCACAAACATATGACAATGAAAAGCTAATGGAAGCCACTAAAATTTGTTAACCTCTTCTGCCATCAATCCTTCTGCTATTCTGTGCTACAGTATTATGCAAAGATGGTAAATTATTAATTTGTCATTCATCTACCTTTCCACAGTTTTGATAGAATTAAGTGATGCCATTCTTCTGGATAACAATTACAATTACAGCACATTACAAAACTATGCTAAAATTATTAGGAAAAGAGGTAACAATGATCAGGCATGAAGTATTATCCTGAAGCATAATATATCTTTAGTCCCTTACTTTTCTTTTCAGTTCAGCAGACAAAATTTGCACAGGGTTCTACCTCCTTTGGTGGTGTGCTGATTATTCACAAACAACTACATCCTAACTATTTGCAACTATTGGCAACCACTGCATTATGAGATAAAAGAATAATAATTATCTACTCCCTACACATAGAAAAACATCCAACAAAAGCTTGCAAAGCCAAAACCAAACACCAACGTTGACTCCTTCTTCCAAGTGAGCCATTTTTGAGAGCAGTTACTGGGGGAAATACATGTAAGAACCAAAAAGTCAGTATACTACAGAGCTGCTCCAGAACACTTCTACCTGTAAGATCAATTAAGCACTGCAGCCCCATCCCCAAAAGGCAGCTCTGTACCACACAGACTTTATAGCTCTGCAGCCAGGGGGAGACAGACCTAAGGATTGCTCTGCTTTGGGTAGGTCTGACTGCTGACAGACTGAGGGATTACGAAGCAAAGGGTCAAGGAAGCAGATTTTGGGAACAGTACAGCAGCATGGACTACAGGAGACATTTGACAGCAGAAGTTTGCAGCCCTGCAATAAAGGCTGCCATATGGACTAAAGGTGCTATATGGACTGGATCGATGAACATAAGTACTCAATTAGTCTAAGTGCAAGAGCAACATTTCTCAGGGGATCAGGGATTTATGAATTATAAATCATATGATTTGCATGGATTTGTCAGGGCTCCCTATAACACGATGCACCATAATTAGTGGTTCCTTAGTAACAATATTGACTAAATAGAAACAAAGCTCTTATATTAAATGTTTCATTCCAATAGCATAACCATTATATTGCTTCATTTTTCAAAGTTTCCCAAATTATCAGGCTATGCATTCAGAACTGAGAACAACCTTCCTCTCATTCCCATGCAAACTAACTTAATTGTTAAAATTGCACAGAGATGAGATTAAAACTGAATGCTTTCCACTTCCTCAGGACTTTGTGTCATGAAAAAAAAGTCACTTCACTGTCACCAATGGGACAAAGTCTGAATGCTCACTTTTCTACACTCCAAGAACAAGAAGCCAATTTTCCTACCAGTTTCAAAGATTAAGACAATTGGAGACAAAACCTACCAATTGCAGCACTACTTTTATGATGGTGTTATAGCAAAGTAATTTTAGGCGTGGGAATTACCTACTGGTCCTCATATGCTATAGGTTGAAATTGAATCTAAGTGGTACCAGAGAATGACAAGAGGATCATGCAATTGCTGAAGAATCACTTCTGGTAATGTCTTACCTATGGTGTATTTCAAGATACTCTGCTACCTCTAAGACCCCAAAAAAGAAATAGTCAGCACACTAATGTGGATTATAAAGGGGCTGTGCGAGGTGGGGAAGAGGAAAGAAGATGCAAATCTACAAAGGTAATAGTTTGAGAGGTCTCAGTGCTGTACTCAGGCTACCAGTTGACTGAGGATGATGCATTTTATCAAATAAATACAGCACAGAGAAGAGAAACAAAGAAACTGAGAAAAGGTAAAACAGCACAGTATTAAAGAAATCATCTGCAGAGACAGAAGATAACTAGAGCTCTAGAAGACCTCCTCTATCTAGAAGGCTATCTAGTCCTAAGGGCAAGAAAACAGACTTCCACGAAAGGCAATTGCAACAAACTTAAAAGCAGCTAAACCCATGTGAAGGTACCAAGATGAATTTTGAGATTACATCCTCCTCCTTGGAATTCCAACTGTAGAGTTAAGCAGGTGGGTCCATCTCCAAACCTAATCAATCCTTGGTGTCTCCACTAAGACCATCAGCAAGGCAATCAAACAGTGATGACAATTTCTAAGGTGTAAGTGTTCAAACACAGGTAAAATTAGTTTCATAGCCAAAAACAGAGCGGCAACACCACTTACTCATCAGGAACAACAGCAGAAATTTGAAAGGAGACCAGAAGAAGGCAGCTCTGTGATTTCTCCATCACCAACTGCATGCCTACTGCAACTTCTGGTTATAATTCATTATGCACTTTGGTTTCAATGGCTCATCAAATGTAGAATATCAGGTGTTCCTTCTAATTTACACAAAAGAGCAATCATACAATACAAACAGTGATGCCCAATACCAAAGAAAGGAATATGCCAGATTATTTTAATGCTGTTCAGGAACACTTCTTCATCTAAATCTAGATGACTTTTGCTTCAATGTAAAATGCTTCAAGAACTCAAGCCAGGTATTTCCTGTGGGATACACAAACATTTTTTTTTTCTAAAACAAAGGAAAAGCAGCAATAAGAATTCCCATGTGACTCACAGAATCATAGAATGGTTTGGGTTGGAAGGGACCTTATTAGAGACCATCTACTTCCAACCTCCCTGCTGTGGGCAGGGAGACTTTTCACTAGACCAGGTTGCTCAAATCCCTGTCCAACCTAGCTGGGAACACTTCCTGGGATGGGGCATCCACAGCTTCTCTGGGCAACCTGTGCCAGTGTCTCACCACCCTCACAGGAAAGAATTTCTTCCTGCTATCTAAACTAAACTTGCTCTCTAAGTTGAAGCCATTCCCCCTTGTTTGATCACTACATGCTCTCGCAAAAATGTCCTTTGAAGGCCCCCAGGAGCCTTCTCTCCTCCAGGCTGAACAGCCCAAAATTTCTCAGACTTTCCTTATAGAAGAGGTATTCCAGTCTTCTGAATCATCTTGGTGGCCCTTCTCTGGACTTGCTCCCACAGGTCCATGTCCTTCCTGTGCTGGGGCCCCCAGAGCTGGATGCAGCACTGCAGGTGGGGTCTCACCAGAGCAGAGAAGAGCAGAATCACCTCTCTCGCCCTGCTGGCTACACTGCTTTGGATGCAGCCCAGGACAAAATTGGCTTTCTGGGCTGTGACTCCACATTGCTGGGTCATGTCCAGCCTCCCACTCAGCAGCACCCCCAAGTCCTTCTTGGCAGGGCTGCTCTCAATCCATTCATCCCTCATCATTGATTTGATCATCAATCCTAAGATAAAAGTGCTGAAGTTCTGGAAAATACTGCAGAACTTTTGGTGGAGTACCTTCAGCAGAACTGCAGGGCATCATGTAATGTAAGAGGCTGCTTCATCTTGTAAATCAAAATCATTGCATTTTCATACAGCTGGATGTTCAGAATATTAACTAAAATCTCTACTATTTTGCATGTAATAGTAAAATGAAGGTATATTCCACCAACTGACTCAATAAAATGCAATTTCAAAAAGCAAGTAAAACATTTTCTGAAACCCTTCAATATTCTTGTGATGAGCTTTCACAAACTGTGATCTAAAAGAGCAGGTTATACCAGAGAACACCACCAGCATGCTACTAGCTCCATGTCTGCAAACATCCAGATGTAGTATCAGTTTGTAACATGATCAAAAATCTATAGCACACTTTGGAAAATAAAACATTGGCCTTAATGATGGTAAAGCAAACACTGAAATGTAACTTAAACAGCAAGTTCTCGGCAGCATTTCCTGCAGAGATCCCATGCCCAAGTGTTTGCCATGTGGTAAATCTAAATCAGAGGACTGAGGCAGTAGGAAAAATGACTGGTTTTCAGTAAATCAGGTTCCTGATGCGATTCCCACTTTGCCTGTATTACCAAAGCACACAGGAAAAGGTTTGATTAGCATTAAGTCAAAGTTGCAGCTAAAATATTACTTGGCCAGCTACACTCCACTGTATGTCACAGCACTTCCCTGATATTGGAGCTACCTCAGAACATTAAAGATTAATTAACTCCTGAGAAGTGCATTGAGATCTCTGGAAGCACTACCTACATTACCTGTACTTTCTTCAATGGCAAGAGCAGTTATACAGTTCTACTTCCTCTCCCTCTCTCAGCTGCCTCCACATAAGAATTTAGCCACACTAAACTGAATCACAGCAACTATCTGGGATTGTTAGAGTTCATTGCTTTTACTCTGTTTCATATCAGTAACCTGTTTACCCTGCAGCCTCAGCAGCAACTGTGTGACTAAAAATACGGGAAAGAAAGTGCAGGTGAGAGAAAGACAGGAAAGGATGAGGAAGAATATATTTGATACCAAAAAAGACATATCCTGTAATCACACACTAATATTAGCAGAGTCTCTGCCTTCTCATGCAATCTTCATTTTCCTCACACACAGACATTCATATCCCATAGTTTCAGGATACAGATTTCCACAAATGGAAATAACTGGGTATCCTTAAGAAAAAAAACGATGCACAAGCAGGCTTTTAATCTCTGTCATCACTGTAGTAACAGGAACTGGTCATAATACGGGCCCAAGGCCACTGAGTACAACTTCTTTGGCACAATATCAATTATGCACAACACTAATGCAATCCATTAACTCAGCATAGCCTATTTACTACTTCTAACTCTTTTCCAAGAAAACACTTGGCTTTGTCTACAAAAGTTTGGGGTTTTTTCACCCTAAGCGGACTTTTTCCTTTACCTATGCTTCAATTTTATCAAAAGGTGTGTGCGGAGGGGGGTACTTCTGTATTTGCAGAAGAGAGAGTAGTGCCTTTCGTCTTTACTTCTCTCAGAAGAAATAGATGTGAAAAGCAGGCCATGAACTTCAGGCACAACATCTGCATGGACTTTGCGGAGAATCCGAGGAACTCTGCACAGCAGGTAGGGGACCTTTGTACAACTTAAACCTCAGGTGCTTCCAGAGTAGAGGAAAAGATGCGACTATCAGCAAGGCAAGTGTGTCTTAACAGATGTTTCATGCTATTTCCCCCTATAAACAAGGCTGTACAAACAACACAGATTTGTAATTCCTAGATTTGCATTTTAAAAACCAGCAGAAATGCTGTTTGTAGGCTTTTATGCAGTAAATAGTTAGGATATTATCTCTTTGTCTCAAACATCTATTAGACACTACAATCCCCTGCCCAGGCCTCCTGATCTCTGTGTTTTCTCTGAACCATACCAAAAATTTATTCCCACCTAACTAACATGCAAACAAAACTGGAGGAACAATGCCAATTTCAGGTATCACAGAGACTCTTTTCTGCACTGACAAGCTTTGAATTCCTCATTTAAAAAGCAATCCAGAAAAAATGTTGACTATAAATGTTGCAGTCTCCCTCTACGCCTTATAAAGCACGATGTCAGGGAAAAGACAAGCCCACCTTTAAGGTGTTGCTGTCCTAGATAATGGTGTTATTAACCTCCAGTTTAAAAACAGTGCTGTTTATGTATGAGTTTATGCATGCTCTTCTTTGATCTTTATTAACCCCTTGGTGGCTAACCCCAGCTTTTTGGAGGCAGCATTCTTTGAAGTGCTGGCATTCCAGTGCACACTGATACTTCAAAGAGGGCTCACTGAAGTACATGGTACAGTAATAATCATGTATTCTGCAGCCCCTGTCTTATCTTAGACTGATCTTATTTTGATCAGTCTAAAATAAAACCGCACTTTCAAAGATGTCACCTTAAGACACAGTTCAATTTGTGTTGCAATTCTGTCAAGAGTAATTATAAGGTAACTGAAATGAAAACTACTCCACTTTTCTACCAGAAGTTAACATGAAAACTTTCTTCTGGCTTTCAGCAAAAATTAGTTCAGACATGATTCAGACATGGAAGAATTAATGTAGAGCAAATTTGCAGCTGGATGCTTTGGCTTCGTTGCCCATAAATCTTTGCAGATCTCACACATCCTACACCTGATTGCAGTCAACAACATTTGTTTTTCAAAGTAACTACAGTTCACAGAGATCCCATAAACTGGTATTCATATTGAAAATAACAATAACTACCAAAATACACAAAAAATAAGTACACTGCCTTTCACTAGAGGGTTTTTTGCTATTAGCTTGATAATGTGGGAATTTAGTTGGCAGTACTTGGTCAACCCTTCCTTGCCAAAATGAAGAATGGCATATAAGAATAAAGGCTGAAGGATATAAAATGATAGAGGAGCTCAATCTCTATGTCTTTAGCCATTCCTTTTGGTTCTGATGCTCTCACCTTAAGCACATGCATAGGAAGTACCTATATATTTTCTCACTAATTACAGTATCAGCAGATTTTCTGTGAGGAGTAACATACACTGAAATATTATGACTTAGATTAATTCTTTCCAGTAGCTTGAAATTTGAGATTATACTCTTTCAGCATTTGTAGATATACAGATCAACTTTTGACCAAAACAGGAAGATCTGCTCAGTTCTGTTATTTCGTTTGTACATTGCTCTGACCCCAAAAGTATTAAACACGGGAATTACAGTAAGGTTTTACCCCCAAAACCTTAGATTTGACGTGCCCCAAACACTTCAGCTTCACTACCACCTCTTCTAGAAGAAACAGGATGGAACCACAGTCCCATATATCTACGCTTTAAGAGCTGTGGCTAACCTGTATCCTTTTTTTATAGCTCTCTTAACAGCTGGATACTTTTCTTGCTTCCATAAAAATGTAATAGTGCACTCCTCTGATTCAACAAATACTTTTCTGCTCTATGTTCTTCTACAGGAAGTTAATTTTTTTCTTCTCTTGTGTGTATATATTTTCAGAGTCCTCTGCCAGAAAGATTTGGGGGGAGAGGGTAACTGGGGGGGAGTTGGATTCTCTGTGAGTTTTTGCTTTGTTTGTTTTAAATTAAAATCACTTTCTATTAACTAAACTCAGCAATTCAACAACCACCATAAAGAGGTTTTTTTTTAAGCATAGAACAATAAAGAGAAGACCAACCTTCCCGAGGTCTCTAAATGCCAACATATCAAAAATATATACATTTCATCTTTTTATTGTGGACAGAATTTGAGTGCATCTGGGGAGATAAGCAAACTCCTCCTTCAACCTCTTCCTTAATCACAAATCAGTTTGAACGTATTTGTCTCTCTGCTTTGAATTATGTTGGGTGGAACAGGCAGCTCTCTCAGGTCCACAGCATGTTTGGCCTCTGTCACACAGCATCTTGGAAAAGGTATTATCCATTCAGATTGGAAGTTAGGATACTGAAGCCTTAGAGACACTCAACTTCAACATTACCTGCATTTCTCCTACTCTCTGATAAACAAAATCAAAGGTTAAAAAAAAAAACCCTAAACTAAAAATCAAATATGATTTGATTTGAAGACCAACACTTCTGTCCGAGATTTAATTCAGGATTTCAAATCTGAGGAGGGCAAAATGTGGGAAATGACTTCACTGTGTGATGATTGCAGAAACACATGTAAGAAAGAGTTCAAGTAACTGCAAACATTGTACCACGCTCTGAGACAGGAAACAATAAGCACAAGGCAGCAAGACCACTAAGAAGCACATGGAGCAAGATTCCTAACTGTTACCATACTAGCCCAGCATTCTCAGGAAACAACAGCACTCAAATACCTTTAAAAAGGTTGGACTGAGCAGATATATTTCTCCTTTGAAAGCCTTGCAAACTGTCTCTAAAAATAAAAACACAGCACTGAATTATGATAGAGCATCCTTTCCTGGACCACAAAGAGAATACTGTATTTACTGAAGGTTTAAATAAAGGGGAAAATAGCTTGAAAACACACCTTTTCTTTTACTTTTCTTTGTGACCAGGACACAAGCTCACACCAAGTCCCTTGCAGGAGGTGTAAAGAATACTGCTGCAGTCTGCAGGAACTGTGTGAAACAGTTCCCACTATACCCAGAGGATGGAGAAGCAGCAGGAAGGTACAGACATTAAGGTCTAGCCAGGCAGGAAAAACACTCCCGAGATGGGGAATTGATGTGGGAGAGTAAGTTAATAAAAGTCAGGGACTCCATTTGGAAAGGGGAAAGCACATATTTGGGGCTCCTGTCAAAAGGTAAGGAGACATTCCTAATTGCTTTTTCTGTGCACACCCATCATTGTGCTCCTGTATTTGGGTAAATAGGGTACTATTTCATGTCTGATTACTCAGTGCTAGTTTGAGCTCACCTAAATATCTGCAGCTTTAGTTGCCCCTCCAATCAAAACTAGCTTAAGCTACTGAACCACCTCTTGAGATCCACGGAAGCCCCATGGGTCCTAAAGGTTCTGAAGATACTAACCACTCCCCTCTGAAAAGAGGCTCCATTAATGAAAGAGAAGTGCACAAGCCATCCTTATTAATGTTACAGAAGTTACCAAAGGACCGCTTGCAGTAAAGCATGAGCAAGGTTAGAGTGCTACTCCACGCAAGGTTCTTTTAATAAAGCAATTCAAGTGCTTAGTCCAGGATAAAAGCTTGCAGAGTGACATCGCAGAAACTGTTGAGAAGGTGTAAACCTCTTTTCTGTAGCTACTTTAAGAGAGAAATCCAGCAACAGCCAACCTGGCAATGAACACTTGGACTGAGCAATACAAGAGACTTTGTAATATCCTTTCCTCAACATATCCTTATTTTATGCTCAAGACTAACAGTGTTAGCATTTAAATCCAACACAACAAGACTGATAACACAGACTGTAAAAATGAAAGCTTAAGAAGCAACAAACCAGGAAGTGTTTCCTGTTTCATTTCAGAGATTTAAACATGACACCCAGCACTTCTTTCCCCTCTGTGTCAGCATCCATGTTCAAAAGACAATGAAGTTTCTTCTCCAGGGGAGCTATTATCTCTCTTGACAAGGATCAAGGCTTCCCACTTCTTCCTCTTTACTTAGCTACTCCCTTCTTTTTTCTTTTCTTGTAAGACAAATTCATCCAAAAACCCCAAAACCAAACCAAACCCAGTAAAGCCAAAAAAACAAACCGCACACACAAACCAACAGAACAGTAGGAAAACCAACATACCTCTTCAGATTCTCTCCTAACGCTGAAACAGTTTTCTCTATATTAACCAGTTCTTCTCAACACAGCAATCCCATCACAGAGGGGAAATGAATTGGACACGACACTGTCACTCACAACTGGAAACAGTAAATCCTATGCAGCAAAGAATCCCTGCCCCACAGACATTCAGCAGCACTGAGAAACATCCCCATCCAAGAGGAGAACCGAGGGATCTGGAGTAGCTCACACTGGACTGCACACAAACTGCATTGCTCCAGTGGTGCCACTAACCACTCCAGGAGCTCCTGGTCCCTGCAGAGGGACACGGATGCACCCACTGGAGAGAAAGAACCTTTTCACATCAATGTCTAACCTGAAATTCTGCATCCCAAAATGTCAGCTTAAGGAAGTGTAAGATCAATCCAATCATGTACAAGTTCTCCCCTAACTCTCTGCCAGTTTCTAACTATTTTCAGCTCCGGGGATTTCCCGAGTCTAATGTGGTTTGTCTATTTATACTCCAACTTCCTCCTAATATACTTCTCTTCCAAGTACTCATCCACAGTGGAGAAACAGACTTCAAACAAAGCCAAGGATCAGTGGCCTCAACCCCCGTGTTGGGAAGAATTACTGCAGTGAGAAACAAGAAGCTGGAACTGTGCACATTTCTGGGAATTTCTGTTCTAATGCGTCACTTCAGCACCAATGTAAAGACTTCAGTGGCAAAGGCAAACCTTCGTTTCTGGATGACAGAATTCCATCTGTGTGTTCATAAGGCAATTATCTGATACTGCTAATATTCATGAAAAACTATAGTTGGGACACTAAAGAGGAAAATCCTTTACGTACTAAAAAAAGTCCTAGAAAAATGATCAACCGTGTATTTAAAATCTGGAATGCAAGCATGAGAGCAGAAGAGTTCTCTGTAACAACTGTACAATTCTCCACATTTTTAGCTTGAGATGTTAATTCTTGTTTTATGTAAATTCTTCAGAGAAGATTATTTAAGACCACACCACTGTTAAATTATTGTGCACATACTTATATGCATAATTTAAGTATTCTGCATCATAATGCACATTTTCTTCCTTGAACATAATCTCCCTCCTGCATACATAAACTGTATGTGTACTTATCTGTAGTCACACCTTTCTCCATTATTCAGCCTTAGAAATAATTGTGTATTATCCCTGCTAAACTAAGCTAACTGTTTTTAGTAGCCTCTGATGAAAAAACTAAAGAACTCAAACATTTTGATCCAGCATATAGTACAAGTTCTGCAAGAAACCTTGTTTACAAAGTTTGTTAAATCCATCTCAGAAAACACTCTTAAAGAGAAATTATGGTAAAAGAATTGGAAAGCATGGCTTTTTGCAATTAGCTTCTCTGCTGACAGAACAGTCAATTCAGCCTGACACTCAAAATTGAGAAAAGACTGTTTCATTTCATCATGAAAATTGAATGTTTTCCCTTCCCTTGTCAAAATAAAAAGCCCATATATTTTGCAAGAGATTTCAAGGATAAGATAAAATGAAAAGTTTTCTATTGCTGTAAAAACACTAATGTTTTCAGAAGACAAACCATGCTTTCTCATTTTGGGAGGAAGATGGATGCAGTTACCAGTGAAATGAACAGAGCCCTAGAAAGAATATAAAACCCATTAATTTACATGCAAACCAGTTTAGGGTTTTTTTAAGTGACTCATGAATATTAATTTGAACTATTTGAAGTACTGAATATATACACAGCTACTTGCACTACATTTTTCAACTAAACCCTAAAAATACTGCAATGAAAACAACGGCGAAGGGACTCAAATAAAACCTGATCTTCAGCTACAACTTCTCAAGGTCACAGGATTCATTTTCAGTATCATGCACCATTAAAATTTACTTTGTTGTACCAGTCACTAAGAGGGACAGAGAATATGGTTTTCACAAAAGGGATGGCTTTCATCTAGACTTTCACCCTCTTTATAGGGAATAACTTGGCTAAACTTTGGAAATGAAATACATGTGTGAAGCTGTATGGGCAAGCAGCAAATCACAGCAATAGCTACAGATTACTTACCAAACCATATGATAGAAGTGACCAATCTTTGATACTAATCGCTGCAAGATGGCATTTGCCCCCAAAATTCCCCGTGAGGGAAGGGGGCAGTGAGAGGAGCAGAGACAGACTGGCAATCACCACAGAGATTACAGCACACTGTGCAGGATTTGGAGGAAAAATGGACACATCAAAAAAAAGTAGCCAATTTTTTGGCTGAATTTATTCCATCATGTGGATTCAACAGCTTTTGAATGTTTCATAAATAAAGTGGTTTGTAGGTAATTCTACTTGCTCTAAAATCTTCTAAGGTATAATTTTCATTTCTCCTTACTATAGTTTAATAATTTGTAATAAAATTTCACAAGTCAAAGTTAGCTATGCTAAGAGAACTTTAATTTTTTCACACAGAAGCTGTTGCCCAAAGTGTTTCACTGGTCATTGCTGTACAAAGCTACGAAACACGGCTGTGCCAAAGGCCTGGAAGTTCACAGTAGGTGTTTGCTGATGGTAAAGCACCTCTGAAGATGCTGCCCATCTTTCCCCTGGTCATGCCTCTCAGACTGCCCCCATCAACTTCTCATACACCCAGACTGTGACCTCATGTGCATCAAACCCACCGAGAACCGTCTTGGTTTCTCTCCGTGACAAACATGCACTATTCCCAAAGACCAACACAGATCAATTCCTCTAGTCCCCAGTTTAATCTACTATAAATAAATAAATATGTATGTATATATATATTTCTCTGAAAGGTTTTATCTCTCTCTAAAAAATTTGCTCTGCATTGGCCACTCCAGAGAGACTGAAAGACTGAGAGACACCAGGACAAAGAAAATTGCAGTAGCTGCCTTTTGTCAGTGCTCTCTACATCTACAACAACATTAGCACCACAGAGAAGGACATCATTTCATCCAGGTACAGAAGAGACAAAAGAGTCTACGAGGCAACAAGGAAAGCATCTTGATGTGAAAGCCATGAAGATAATGTGAGAAGGAAGGGAATCAGCTGGAGAAGAGGCAGAGTAGAAAGGGAGCCCGTAAAACCACGTCTGGCTGGACAAGAAGCTGGGAAAAGCAACAGAAGGTCAGAAAAGAAATCTGATGAAGAATTAATGAGGACAGAAAATGCAGGCAGGCAAGAGCAGAAGGAAAAGGGGATGGAGGGGATATTTCTTCTATAATGTCTTTATAAGGACAGTACAGGTGATCCTGATTGTATTACTCCCTGAAAATTGGACCTCATAATTTTTATACTGTCCTACAATACTGGTCTGGTGCTTGTTTGTTATTTCTCAGAAGGGAGGGGTGAAATACTGTGTGTATGTGTCTATTGAACACTAGTGTTTTCACTTCCAAAAGTTCCCTGTCATAAAATAATCATGCAGCTGCTCCTTAAAACAGCAAAGATCTCAATCATGTAACTCATGTCTCACCTATCCTACTGTTAAAAAGAAAAATAAATAAATACACCACCACCTCAATTAAAATAAATACACCATCACCACCTCAGCTAAAATCACATCTTAACATCTTCAGCAGTGTAGCAAAAGCTTCATGAAAGTTCACAAATTAATTAATACAGAAATGAACTTTTTAATGATGTCACTCCAAGGTTCTTCAAGCTAGGACAGATAACACAGCTTATGTTGCCTTTTAATGTTTGAATCAGGGTCTGCTGCCATGATCTGACATACCCTGCAGTGAGGCAAAGCTGGAAAGTGTTTTCAGGTACACAATGCAGAAGCAGAGAAAAAGACCCAAACCAACTAAACAAAAAACCCCTTAAAATGACTTATGAGGGCCAAAAGCACATTAGTGCAGGTATTAGATAGAACTGCAGGTCCCAGTCCAGTTTTGATATGGCCTTTTTCTCAGCTGTCCTTAAAATGACAATCTCCCCAATATTTATTTTTAAGGGTGCATCAAGGACTAGTAAACATCGAAGTTGAATGGTAGAGTTTTCTTATTCTTTAAAAGTTCAGGAACAAAAAATATTTACCTTCCTAGGGTAGAGAGAGTGCTCATGGAGGTTATTTGCCATGTTCATAATTTAGAAAATATTGTTTCAGTAATCAAACTTTAACACTGCTCTTTAGAACCAAAGACCACAACAGATGTATAACAAAACCCACAGATACTAACAGCATGGTAAATCCAGTGATTAACTCTTCGGGGTTTGCTGTTTTGCTTGGAGTTTTATATATATATATATAAAATATATATTCATTTCTTTAAAAAGTATTCTTGCAAGCATTACTGTCCTGTGAAACAGCATTTCCCCCCTTTAATACAATGTTGCCCCCAAGCATATGCTTTGTGTTTCTAAGCATCGTTAATAAGGAAGTTGCCTTAAAGCCCATTCAAGTAACGGGTCAATATTCCTAGATCTGACATACAAAAGGACTTCTAAAACCAAGCTTGTCAATTTTTTTTTGTTTATTTTATATCTATTTTTTGCTCTTGTTCACCCTCCTTTGAAGTTAGTCTTCAAAGCTTCAATATCAATTGGAATGCAGCATTAAGGATTTTACGACATTGTGCTACTTAAACTTTTATTGTTTTGTTGTGAAATCATAATCAGAAGGATTAAGCTCTTGTATTTGGCTTTTTGTTTCTTTTTTTCTTTTCCTCTTTTGTAATCTACTCTTTTTTTTTTTAATTTCCAATTCCAACATGCCATAAATCTGTAGCGTGCCCCTTCCAGTCTTCCAGCCTAGACAAAATAATGCAGTTTACACTTAAACATGCTCGAGAAAAAAAATTAACATTCTTTATCATTTTCTAGCAGAGACAGTTAATACTCTCAGGCTACATTAATAGAATCTTTCTGCCATTGTAGAAAGTTTGATAGCACTCTTATTTCAATGTCTGAATTCTTCCCCTTTTTTTGACAAAGACAAATGATTGCCATCAATCAAGATCCAATCGGGTATACACAGAGTCAAGCAAATGCATCACTCTTTACTGGTTTTCCTGCTATTTGTGCAGGCTTTGCTCCATATTATTTTATAGAATGATCAAAAAAGCAGCCATAAGATAGATCATTCACACCCACTGTAAAATTAACTTTCATGAATAATGAGAGTTTTAAACCTCAGATAATGTATATGTTATACAGAAGATATTGCTGGAGTTCATTTCTGGCTAGAGATTATGTAAATGATACTATATGACCTTTATCATTACAAACAGGACATGCAAAACACATATTATTTCATACATCATTCTAAAGCAAGTCAGAACCTAAAGGAGAATCAGTCATTTATAATGTTCATGGTGAAGTGCTAAGGTTGCAAGAAAATGATATGAAGCACTTGTGATATTTTTGATACTCCTCCCGCTTAACCTGTTACTTATGCACTCTGAACACACAAGAAATAACAAAAATGAAGGTTATCCCCCTTGTTTCTCGACAAGAAAATCAGTATTTTGTTTCTTGATGGAAACATTTATCTCAAGACTAAACTATGCTGATAATACCCACTTATGTCAAAGTCAACGACGCTGAATTAATAGTAACACATACAGCTCTATTTATATAATGGACGAATAAGTAGTTCAATTTTATATTTTTTTTGGTTACATAAAACAGTATTTCAAATCACTTTCCGTATGTTATTTCCTCATTACTGAACAATAAGCTAGGCAAAGCTAAATTGCTTAAAGATTTCCTAAAGATAAAAGGTACCCTTCACCGTGAAGGCTAGACAGTTGGTGCACATATGGAATCAATGAGGATCTCTAGGAAAGATCCAGCAAACCAAGAAACCCTCAGAGTGCGTTGTTTCAGACTTCTCCTTTCTGCACCAGTGAGGAACAAAAAAGAGTATGAAATGTGTTTCAAATTTTGAGGCTTACACAGCTCTTAAGTATTTAAGGGCATTTATAAAAAATATCTAAATAAATCTATTTATACCAAATTACATATAATTATTTATATTTATATACATTGAAATATCAAATAACCATCAAAGAAAATCCTTCTGCCAAAACATCGAGTCTTTGGTATCAGCAAGCAAAAAACCAGAAAATTTCAGTTAAATTGCCTCATATTATCCTTATGCCTGGAAGTATACTATGCCACACTTCCTAATTCCCAGTATCTTTCCTTCTCACAAACCTTTTGTCTACCAGTTCTTTCATCCAATCCTAACAGAGCCACATCTTTCTGCCAGAGAGGTTCAGTAGCTCCTGCTGATCTACTGGATCACATCACAGCTTTAGATGCTCATCATACACTCTGCTTTACAGAATGGCAAGAGAAGATTTACTTCCACCTCCGATTTATTCACACTCTGGTACCACTTCTCCAGTGTAAGTACACTTGTCCTTAAATCTCCACGGTCTTCCACTGCAATGGAACTATTTCCCTTGGTTTTGGGTGGACAATCTCTTTTCACTGCAGTCATCTGAAGGCCAGAAAGGAGAAGATGGCTCGAAAAGATGACTGCAGTTCTCAGAAAAGTGTGTCACATAGTCCAGCACTCGAATGACACTGGGCATCCCATGTGACTTCCCACAGATGGCCACTGACACTGTATTTCTCATCTTCTCAGTGTCAAGTATGAAACCCTGGACTCCAAACTGAACCATCAAGTCTCCAGAGCAACAGTGGAAGTCAATAAAGGTTTTACTCTTGAAAAAAAGAGTACTATAGCCAGAGAACTTGAAAACTTAGCAGAGCACACTTACGACTTTAGTCTCTTCTGTGCCTCAGTTTGACATCTGTAAAATGGAAATAATTAGAGTGACACAATGGTCTGCTGAAAGCAACAGTGTGAGACTCTCCAAATAAAAACTGCTTCATAATACACACAGGGTTGAATAAGTAATGTAAGTTCTGACCTTCAGTAAGCTTTGGAGCTCTTGACTTTTTAACTTTAACAACTCTGTTAATATAGAGCACTGGGGTGAGGAGGAGTAGATGCATCTGTCTACCTGTCCTCCTCCCACTAGAGAGACAAAAGAAGCAAGGGCAGGAAACAGCAAAGGTGGAAAACAATAGAAATTACCTATAATCTGAAAAATCAGAGGTAACTCAGATTTTGTAGAATTCATGCCCCAAAAAACCAGCTTTATGAAAGAAGACAAGCTTCTGGCTGGCTGGATTTTATGGTGGAATACCCAGTCCCTGTTTCAGGGAGCAGTTGCCTTGCAGCCATCCTGACTTTGCGCATTGCATTTTCTGAAACAAATTTGTACAGCAATTTTCTTCAGAAGGGTCAACCCAGGGCACAATTCTCTGTGTGATACCTGGAATTTCAGAACTGCAGCTGAACTGCCGTGACCCATCTATCACACACTTTACCAGGCCAACACCCTTTCTGAGCCCACCTGAGAATCGCTGAGAAATTCTGCCCTAACAGACTTTATATCTGCACAACTAGAACAATTTTAATATTAAAATATTATACACCCAAATGTAGGCAGTTTTCCTTTCTCCCCTTCCCTCAGTGGGAGTTCTTTCAGCATTTCTGGGATATAGGTATCCTTCACCTCACCTTTTTAGGATGCCATTGTTTCCATCAGCTGCAGCTCTTGGTTTCTAGAACCCTCTGTTCTTTTCACCCCCATTTCATGTCCCCCATTCACCTCTTAGTAAAGAGTCCTTCTGGGCATCTTTATGTCCTTCCCACCACAGAGGGAATGCTTTTACACACGTCTTCCCTCTTTCCTTTGCCTTTTCTTTCCCAAATCCAACATTGCACTGTGAAGTTGAATAGTAGAGGAAATGTAGTGCAGCACCATGGTATTTATGTTGCCATTGATTACCTTTCTGTTTGTGTTTTACTAGGTCATTTGAAGCCAATATATGTGCTAATCAGACACCAAAATTTCCACACAGCACTCACTTTCCCCTCTCCAGTTTCCTAATTGCCCCTGAAATATTAGTATTCTAATTAGTTATGGCTATCATGCTTCTTCAGAAAGCACCTTCAGCCATTCTGCCAGAGCTGCAGTTCAATCCCTGGCAACATCATTTACCTTGACCAGCAACACCCAAAGCCAAGGGAAAAAAACCAGAAAACTCTCTTCAGTGCTAAAAAGCAGGGTCAGAGTCCAGACCAAACAGTGAGAAATGCATTAGGTACTGTAATTATATTTTAATTCAACTGCTGTGGAAAAAAACAGAACACCTTTCTTTGTCTTCCTTCTCCCAAGGCATAAGAGAGTAAGTGTATCTCCGATGCATAAAGCATTAACAAATCGGGTATTTTCCCTCCATTTCTCACATTCAATTCCAAGAAACCATACTGTTTGCATTAGCTAGAACAAATGCAAATATTCCTTCAAAGACAGAGATACGAATCATTTTCTAACACATGCACTTGAAAAAAAAAACCCCGAAACTAAAACAAAAGATGGAGTGCAAAAGAAAACAAATAAAAATAAGGAAAACAGTTTTATTTCTGAGCTATGTTTTTTATTTCTTAGCAATTTCTTTTCATTAGCATCTTTAGTGGCCCCTTAAATAATTTAATATATTAAATGCCTCATAATTATACATACATTTAATACTATTGTACCATTGCATAGTTTAGTCAGTAAAAGTTGTGCAGAATTTATCTTGCCTATATTATAAACTCAAGGTCAGTACAATAAGAGATACATTAAAGATAACTATTTTTGTGTTTTGTCTTTTAAGTTGTATCAAAATATCCCTGCTCCTCAGCTTGAGCAGATCAGGCATCAACATACTTCAAGGCAGGATAAAAGCATGTCAGATTTATACGCATGGTTATCTGAACCAAAAGTGGCCACACAGTATGAAACACATTAATGATGTCATGTAATGACAGTATGCTCCAGCCAATTCACTATTTTTTTTTTTCCTTTCTGAAGGTCTTGCCTTCTACTGTTTAAGGAAGAAAATTTGTACTGCCATCAGTTCTGTTCAAACAGAAAAGCTGCAAAGCCTAGACCCTTGCACAAAGAAACAGCCCACAAAAATAATTTACATGGTAAATTAGAATATACTTACAGGACCAACTGAGGGCACAAGTTACCTTGGTCAGGGAGAAATGCATGAGAATTCAATGTCTGGCTTGTTCTTCAACCTAAACAACTTTTAGATTGATGTCTAACAGCACATTCTACATACAGTAAAAATAGCAGTTTATATTTCTCAGTGCTTGCTTGCTTCCTTGTTTATATATTTCAGATTTTTGACCAAACAGAAGATATGTAATGACTTAATCCCGAAAACACTTCTCAAATGGTTCTGTGTGTATATCACGTAATTGAATCAATAAATTTTCATGGCCCAGTGTTTACCTTTCTCTGCAGAATGAACTGTAGTACAAGAACTGCTTACAGCCATTATGCTGCTAATGTGGCAAATACTATGGAGGCAGTTTGAGTAAACTCTACAAGGTTACAAGGTCAAAATAAAAGCCTGCATAATTTATCAGATCAGGCAAATCATGTGGAGAGTACAGAGTTAAGAGCGGCATTAGGCTGAGATTACCTCCTTTCAGGAATAAGGGTTACAATCAATGTTTACTCAGTCATACTAGAGATGGCATGTCCTGTATAAACTTCATTCATTTCGAGAAAGCCTTCCTGACACTGTCACTATTTGAAACAGTGGAACATAAGTAATACATGTTGTTCTTTCAGGATTGCTATCCCAAACCATCTAACATTTATCTTTCAAAATACCAAGTCCTAGATTATTAAAATATACCTCAAGCAACGCTACAGCTTGTGGGTTTTTTACTTCCACAAAGTTTGTTGACAAGTTTAGTCACAAAAATAACATCATTATAATATTTCCTATGTAAAATAGGCTCACTAAAACATTCTGCAATGTGTTTTCATGGCAAATAAACAAGTGAGGGGAAAAAAAAGGAAGCCAGCATAAAAGTCACGCAATATTTTACTGCTAATCTCTATTTCTGACCACTCTTAGCTTTGTCCTCAGCATTACAACACTCATGTCTTCCTACTGCTAAAAATTCAGCATAACTTTAGCAAGGTTAGCCATATGGGTAATGAAGAAAAAAAAGCAAGGTAAAGTCAATTAAAATGGTGAGTTCTGTGAATACGAAGAACCTCAAATGTTTTAAACTCTTGGGGTTTTTTTCCTGACTGCTGGTTAGTTGAAGGCATGCAAGCAGAAGATCAGTGGCACTTGAACTAGTATTTCATCCACAAATTAATTAAACAGGAAATATATGGAGTATGCTCAAACATTTCCATGTTAAAAGGCGGAAATGGAAGGCAAAACGTGTTTGGGCAAAAAAAAAGAAAATATTTTTAAAAATCAGCAGCAATACTAGGGAGACTGAAATGACAACAGAGAAATATTAAGCCTCTTTATGTCTACAATAAGGAGAACACTCATCAGCCCCTATTTCACAGTCAAAGCAGTTTGTATCCATTTAAGAAGAGTGAATTCAAGGGCATATATTTTGTGTAGAGGCATTCCCTTCATGGAGCAGTGGAGGCCCACACATCACTCAGTTCCCTGCCCTCCTAACTGCAGTACTCAGCTCCTGAAGAAACACTCTTTTGGGGAATACTAGCACAGTCTACCTTACCTGAACAAAGGAGCCACTCTGGCACTGCCTAGGGAAGGTACACCTCACGTTTTGGCTGCTACTCAAACTCTTACTGATTGTCTGTTCATGGGTTGGCCAGTCCTTCACATGTGTAGGTAATCAGAGAGTTATCTGCCAGAATTTACTAGAATATAATGCTGACAGCTTGTTTGCATGTGATATTCCTCAGCAATAATTTATCTTATTAATGTGTATCTGCTATTCATGTATATACTGTACCGATGAATTGCAACATCCTTTAGAGCCATCAAGACTGCTACCAGAAGCACATATTTTATTTCATGTATGAATAATAAATAAATAAAGCCCTCAAATGGAAAGACTTGGCATTAGAAATCAATGAAGCAGACAAAAGTATCAAACTACTCCACATTCAAACCTGGATCAACATCAGGACTAAACATGCAGAGATCACAGCTACACTTGGCTTAGAATCTGTCGAGAGGGAGGGATGAAAGGCTGGCCCTGAAATCTAAATCAGTGTGCTTCTCCCTGAAACATAGAATATAGTCTATAATAACTGTATAACAACACAGGATGGCAGCTCCCAACCACTTAATTTGTTATCACTGACCATCACTTCTTTTGGATGCTGAATCGCTGCATTACCAAGACAGGAAAACACAGTTTTTGCTTTCCATGTTACCTACACCTATTCTGCCAACAAGAGAGCACCCAGGGTAAAATAATTCAGTCATAGCCATATGCCTACTTTTCAGCTGTTCTTCAAATGGACTAATCTCTACAGTCTGGAGCACTGGACTGTGTTTGCAATTACCTTTGAAGATACCCAGTGTCCAAAGGCAGCTGAAAATGACACCAGTGAGCAAACTCCTACATCACAAAGACAGTGTGATCTCAAAAATATTGTACTTGCATTTTTTTCCTCAAAGTTCCCCTCCTCTAATTACACATATGTAATACATAAATAAATAGGAGGTACCAGAAAGAAGAAATGATGGCTATTTGCATAGAATAATTTTACAAGATGTGATTAACTGCTACTTTTGTAAGAGCTTACCAGGAAAATCGGGGAAGAAAGAAGTCTTTTTTTATTATACTACAATTGTGAAATAAATAATTTCAGACATATAGAAAGTGGACATTAAATTAGTGTACTTGGTGAATTTAACATGCAGAACCATATTATCTATAGCATCTCAGATACTCTCATTACATTTTCTACTTGTTGAGAGAATAATTGCACAAGAAAGTTGAACAAATAAAAAAGGAAAGAGAACACTAAAAATAGGAGCAGATAAGAAGTAAAAGAAGAAATGAATTAAAGAATGACACAGTCTCACAAAGTTGAAGAATGACCAGTCCCAGAAAGTTTCCCTGTACCTTTTCAACTACTCTAATACGAACTGTGGGAGGAAAAAGACATTCAGGGAATATGATGAAAATGTGGTGTTGGCAAACGATTCAGAGTTACAGCAGACAGATGTATCAGAAGACGAAGAAATAACCAAGTTCAAAAGAAACCCAATGGGATTAAGGATATGGGTCAAAGAGGGAAAGAGGGATTAAAGAAGAAACATGCCAGAAAGAAAACGTTTACAGTGAGCAGCAACAGAAGCAAGGAAAGAGAACATGCCCCTGAGCAACATTGCTTAGCTGCCTGAAAAGAAAACCAGCTTCATTCGTCTGGGATTTCCTCTCATCAGATAAAAGTGACAGTAGCAGTGCAATCTGATTTTTGTATATAAAGGCACTCAAAAGATAACTATGCAAAGGAGAAACATCTGCTCAGCATGCAGCAGACCACCTCCACTGCGGCAGGGGAAAGGTATGATGGGCAAAGGACAAGAACATCAGCAACAGCTGCCATCACTGCAGACTGGAGAGGCTCAATTATCTCTCCTCTAATCACTGGCTCAGCCCTGTTAATGGGCACTGCGTGACAGGCAAGGCCTATAGGTAAGGGGTTAGATACAGGCAGCATATAGGAGGCTATTTTTTAATAGGTTGGCAAAACATTGCAGTAGTCTCCTTACATCATGGAATACACAGATCTGGTGAAGAGAAATTAAGTGTAAAGCCTGCTCTTACACAGCACTGTTCACAAGTAATAAAAAAACCCTCAGGGCAAAGGGGCAGAGAATATTTGAGATTTGCCAGAAATATAAGCTTTCAGGTCAATTTGTGATGAGTTCAAAAGAATACTGACAAGGCTCAAACACTTTCAATAAAAAGCTCAAATTAACAATGGGTATAAGACACATGCTTTGATTATTACTGCAAAACATTTTTAAAAATCTGATTTATTTACTTTTAAGTCATCTTCATACATTCCTTTCCAGACCAACACAAAACACAGAAAAAATTTTACGGAGCAATTCATCTCTAAGCATGACTATTTTTCAGGCTTTCGTAAACTAGAAAGAATAATTCACCAAAGGAGAGGGGGGTGGAAAAAGAGTTAATACTTTAAAAATGAACCTATAACACAGCTGCATGAATTGTGTACACAAGTGGGCCTCAATTATTGTCTGATCTATTTAAACTTCATTTGCAAGCTGTTTGGGATCCAAAATTGATGATCTTCATATTTTGCTCATTGTCACCCCAAGGGACTGTAACTGGAACACTGGAAAGAATTATCTTTTACAACCACTCATTACGTAAAATTGGCAGAAACCAAACGAATTTTTTATTTTATTTTATTTCCAAAATGACAGAAATTTCTGGAACAGAATCAGCCTTTTAAAAAACTAACATTTCCTGTAAAAATAAAATTATGATTAAAAAATTCTATTTAAACCAGTGAATTCAACCCCCTTAGACATGTTGGTTGGAAAAAAAAAATAAAAAGCTATTTAAGAATCAAAAGAAACAATCCATTTACAAGCAACATGGGTAAAAACCATACTTTTAAAGCTGTCACTGCGTCTGCAGTTCTGACTGAGGACACTGAATTTGTGCTTTTCTAGAGAAACTGCAATCTGTAGGAATGTCTTTGCTACATCCACCGACGGTTGTGGTTGATCTTTCCAGAGTGTGATGATATCAATGACCAAATGATTGTCTTCTGGAATAAATTCCTTTTTGCTAAAATAATGCTTTGAAGTAACCAATAATATAATTGTAATGCATTTATGTGGATTCCAGTTTCTCCATTAAATACACTCAACACCTTCCAGTGCTACCATATTGACTCACTTTAAGTAATATCACATTTCCTAGGGCTTTATCCTAAGTAGAGAATGGCATGAAATAGATCAGAATAAATCCCACACTGGAAATGTTTTAAGACAAAAAACCACCTCTTCCACTGACCTGAATGGACAAATAAAGGGGAATAAAAGAAAATCTGGAAACAAAGTCAGTTCAGTGGTGACAAGATAAACTTTAGAGGAAAATTGTTGAGATTATATTTTTTTTGCCTTACACCAAACAAACAGCTGCCTTAATTATTTCAATGTTATAACTTTACTCTTTGCACAACTTCTACCAATACGTCTTTATTTAAAACACTTTAACAAATCAAGCAGTGACAGTATTACAGACTATTTCTGTTATTTAACATGTTTCAGACATGGAAGACAAAGAAGTATTTCTTTTGTGTCTCCTGAACATGAAAGAGGGTGTGGACAGGCTAAGTCTCCTGCACTCTATCCACAAATGTGTCAGGAGTGCAATTTTCCTGGGCAGATACTAATTTGCTAAATATTTCTCCCGAAGTTTGGAGCAACTGAAATAGAAGTATTTTCATTACCATAGAGGAATGCAAATTTAAAATCAATGTTACTATTATTGCAACAACTGAGTTAGAAGTCAGAGGGAATACACTGTACATCCAGTATCAGTAAATCTGACCTATCAAAGATTTAATCCTTTCCAAATAATTAAAATTGAAAGAAAAGCTTGAGTAAAAAAAAAGGTGTATCTATTATTGCTATGCCTAAGTAGGATGATTCAACCCTCTTGAGATACAGTTATGTATTAAGTGAGGGTCTAAACACTAAGAAAATTTGTGAGAAGAGAAATGCAAATGGTTTCCTAATTATCTACAGCCTATTAACATGCAATCCTGATTACTAGCAATTAAAATCCCCTTAAATTTTATGACAAAAGTTCATTGAAACGTTGAAAATTATATGCTAATTATTGCACTGTAATGCACATGCATAGTGTGCATTCTGACTACAGACACAATAAATAAAGGAATATTGTACACGGTGTAACTTGAAACAACTTAAAAATGCACCATGCTGATTTCATATTGCAAAAACCCTCAGAATGCTCATTAAGCTATATTAAAGAGCCCTATAAGAAATGGCAGTTGTCAGGGTTATCCTACTGCAAGGTTATCAGAATACACCATACCACTATAACAAAGTCTAAGTAAGAAATTAGTATTTAGACCATAAATACACGTATGGTGTCTATGCTACCAAAAAATAATAATTAAAAAAAAATTAAAATCTGGTTTTCCTAACCAGTTAAACATCATCTGGGGAGTATTTTGGAATAAATACTCTGTTCTCCTTGAAGAAAGTATGTTTTCAGTTTCTCCACAGGAATCAAAGATGGGTTGACATTTAGAAACCTACATTTTAAATTAGTACCTCTGTAACTCTTTTACTTTAAATCCTGAGCAAACACGAAGTGATTAAACCTGAAAAGTGGAAACCAGAACACCATCCCTGAGAACTGAGGACTTTTTCAACATCACTGAAGCGCCTCCACCACTTAAAAAACCCAGGATAAATCAATTTACCTTAAAAAGCACTATATGATATTACTTTAATCTTGATTTATTAGGAAGAACTGTCTCTTGGGAACTCTCTGAATGGAACCTCTCTTTCTCCTATTCCTGCTCTACATGTCATCCCACCTCGATTTTTGCAGCATGGGTTATTGTATTACTACAAGTAGCATTTTGGAAACAATCCTGCAGATGAAAAAAGTTCTATAAGCATTTAGGTGAAAACTTTAAAGAGAACTATTGAGGATGAGTTTCAGAAGAGAACAAACTCTAGTGCAGCAACATCTCTTTGTTCTTGGATGACAATCCGTTTTCCTTTTAACACCTCAGATCATATTTATGCGCTCACACAGTCTAGGCATTGGGGGTGTTGAATAAAGCAAGCAGTCACACCTGTCATGATTAGCATATTTTCATACATGTAGCCCACCCAACACACTCTTAAAATTACTGTTGTTTTTCCTTTAAAGAAGCCTCTTAGACAAGCTGCAGCACACAAAGTACCTTCTGGGGCACACACAGTAGAACAGAAGGGATTAAAGACAGGGAGGCCAAGAGGAAAAGAAAGGTCTGAAATAAACTGCTACTGATCTGCACATATTTCCATGCACTCTGCTACTGAATTCTTATTTGGGGAAGAGGAGGTGAGATCTTTAGTTTTAGATTTGGTTTCTCCTATGGATGGCTCAAAAATATAGCAAGTATGCCAAAAAAATATAGTAGATTACCCTAAATCCCAAAACAGAGCTCTGCAGAGGGCATATGACAAAGGGTTCCATCAGTAACTTAAAAGAAGGCAGAAAATCCTTTTCCAAAATGCATTATTTATTTTTTTTTAAAAAGACTCTGAGCTACAGGACAAGCTCAGGTGCCTGAAATCCATTTGCAACTCCCCTCAGAAAAACCCCAGCTAATATGCTGGAGTTTGAGATGCAAGTCATACATTTGAGATTCGAATGAGGTTGTAGGTCACAAAGCTGTCTCAGCACAGGGTTCAAATATAAACATACATAAACTGGCTTACATGCCAGACTGGAAAGATTTAGTACCTTGACATGTTCTGAAAAATATATAGGGACACTGAAAGCAATAAATATAAACCAAAAAGTGGCAATCATAAAGTCCTGAGAGTTTAATATTAATAGAAGAGTCTCAAATTTATACATATTTTCCCCTCAGTTTAAAACCCAGATTCCATTTTGATGGCACTTGTTAAGTTATAACAGGGGAAAAAAGCCTCAAGATTCCTTTCCTATTTAATGAATATTTTGGTTATATTATGGTACTTTAAAAGATATGGTAACAACAGGAAGAACTGGAGGTAATGTACATCCAGAGCCAGTGAAAATGCACACATGTGGGGTTCAGCCCAGCCTTTGCCTTTCAAGTGGCTTTAAGGTCGAGCCCAAGGAGAAATCATTCATACTGGGACAACAAAGTATCATCAAGATCACAATACTTCTACTTATGCTCATCTTAACAAGAACACGTGCCCTTTCTAAATAGAAATAGACACTAACAATATTAGACCACTGACGTTCCTCTCAAAAACAGTCCTAAGGAAATACAATGGAAATGCTTACAGAGCTTCTCTCCTCCCCAACATGCAAATATACAATCACAGGCTTCAAATTTAATCAACAATTTCATCTAAGTTGAAACAAGACTCTTTTCTTTATATGCCAGCTGTGTTCAAAAAGATGTATCTAATACTTTCACTCGTTGTCATCAGTAAAAAGTAGCAGTGCTTCCAGGAGCTTTTGCACTTCATAAATTAAGAGCTGATGCAGGGGAGGGGAGGGAGACAGTTCTCATGCAAGTGAAAGCATCTAGTGTTAACAGATAAAATAAATAAAATAATAAAAAAAAGGAGCTAAAACATTCACAAATAAAAAATAGTGTTTACCAGGCACATGAAAAACAATGAATTGGCTTTGTGTGTTTTGTTCTCTAGGACACCAGGAGAAAAAGATAGATAAAAAGTATACTAGGTGTTCATAAAAGGTGGAACAGTTTTTTAAAGTTAGTCTTACAGTTATTTTTCAAGCCCCCAGTTTTAGACTCTAATGTTTTATGTGCCGTTATTTTGCTTTTACTGCAAAAGGAAGAGCTGGCTCCCAAAGATAAAGGAGATTTTTGGTAAATGGTGAAGGTACAGAAATAAATGACCCACTTGGCTAGTGTGTAATTACAGCGGCTGAGATTGTAACAATCTATCACATGGAGGAGGATGACACCACGCTAAGGGGTTAGTCAAAGGAGATAGCCTTTGACTAACTACTGGACACAGGCGATCGATACTCCACAGATATTGTTCTCTCAAAAAAACAATTGAGTTCTAAAAAAAAGTTTGAAAATAGATTCCTCCTCTCCTCCCAGATACTGATCAGAGACTCGTCTTGACCTTATTCTGGAAAAGCAATGCTTTCTTAAACAGGTATATGGAGCAAATAAATCCTTCTGTCTCCTGAAAAGCATTTTTACGTACAGGAGTTTTGCTCTGAGATAATTTTTCAGCCTTTTTGTTTGTTTGGAAGAGCTCCTCTAATCAACACATTAGAAAGCACATACTCACTGAGAATGAGCCTGCCATTACATGCCTTGCATCTCTCATTACCAACATAAAGAAACCCACTAATGTTCTCCTTGGAAGGAAGGCAGAGAGCTGGGATGGAGAGGATGAAAGCAACCACGGAGTTTGCACTGAGCTAACAGCCATTATCTACATCCTGTTGTGATGAACACACTGCATGTCACACAAAACACTCTCCAAGTTTAAAAAGATACAGATATTTATATATGTAGAGCCTTTAACTGGGAGAACTATGTATGAGTAGCCCAGTAAGTTTGCATGTGACACCAAACTGGGGGGACCCAGTTGGGCTGCTCCAGGGGAGTCCTGCTGGTCAAAGGGACCTAGGGAGGATGGAGGAATGGTCTGACGGGGACCTTATGGCATTCAGGGGCAAATGCAAAGCCCTACACCTGGGAAGCAATAACCACTTCCCAGAGCACAGGCTGGGAATGACTGGAAGGGGAGCAGCGCTGCTGAACCAGCCCTGGAGAACCCTCAGGATACAAACAGAAATCTGGGCTGCTCCAAGGGAACACAACTGGAACACTGAGAGAAACTGTACCCATATAGTCAGCACCCCTTCTAGGTCCCTCTGCATCCCTCGAACAGGAAAAATATAAATCAACTGAAAGGATGCAGCAGAGGGGCCCCAAGGTGGTTGGGGACTGGAGCGCTTGCCATGGGAGGAGAGGCTGAGGAAACTGGGATTGCTGATCCGAACAAGAGGAGGTTTCAGAAGGATCTAATAGCATCTGCCAATACCATCAAGAAGATGGAATTAGGCTCTTTAGAGGGGCTTGTGGTAGCAAGATGAGAAACAATAGACATGGATTGAGACAGAAAAGTTCCAGCAGTACTGCATTTTACTTTAATTTTTGTTAGCTATTACAACAGTCAAGCTGGGGAATGGGCCACCCATAAAGGCTGTGTAGAATCCATTCCCTGTATAAGGCCTAAGCCTTAGCAACTGATCTGATCTCACAGCTGATCCTGGTTCAGCTAGGTGACCTCCTAAGATCCTTTCCAATCTGAATTGCTGCATCATTTCATTAGGAATTTTAATACTAACAGAAATTATTTTTGAAGGAAAAAAAAAGTAACATTTTGAACCAAACTGGACTATAAACCCTCCAATAGCAAAGGAACCCACAGTTTGGCGATTTAAGAATTATGAGAATGTTTGACTGACTTCTGTTTTCCCCAACCATAACAAATTTTATCAGAATATAGGTAGTATTCAGCATCCTTCTGTATCAAAAACACTTGAGATTATATACTCATGACAGATAAGAAAGTATTTCATACCATATAACCCGAAGTTCATTTTGAAAAAAACAGTAGGCTAAGTCATGTACTGAATAACTCAGTAATAAATTTTGTATTTAATCTTGGCAGTGATTTCATTACTAACTACAGCACACTGATCTATGCAACAATTGTTTTAATTCATCATCAATCTAGAACATAAGATAGCAATATAAAAACTGATATTTCACCCAAAAACCTGGTAACATCATTAAGTGTTCATTACTTACATTCACATTTTACTGCTTTCTGAAAAAGAAACAACTGCACAATTTATGTCCTTAATATTAAAAATAAGTCCAAAGAGAAACATGGATAAACCAGCACATCTCTGTGCATTCATAAGAATCTAATAACAGAATACCAAAATCAGACTTATGTTAGAGATATGTTGTAAGAGACAAGTTACAAGTGACAATGCATCCTCCTAACTAATATTTATTCCTATTAATGAAAATGACAATGGGAAACCATAACAAATGCACTATGACAATGCCATAGTAAAGAATGCATTGGTTTCAATTATATGCTGCATATTTTTTCAGGAGACTATAATTTGGAATTTAGAGGAACAGCAACTGCAGCCCACATTTCTGGGTTGCAAGTGGGCAGTATGAGGGAAGGACAAAGAAGCCAAAACCAAAAAACCTAGCGAGGTACAATCTGTGTAGCTGTTGCTCACTAGCAAAATGTGCTGCAGGACTTAGAAAAACAATGAACACTGACAAAAAAATTCAAGATACCTGCTACTTTGAAAAAACCCAACACTTTAGACGCAAAGTCTGCCTTCTGTCCCTCTTTACGGTTCCTTCAGCACCTAAAGCTACTGGTGAGGGAGCCACAGAAAGCCCATTAGGGAACACCTGATGCAGAAGCTGATGTAAATGAAGGAGCACTGAATGTCTGTCACCCAGATGTGCTGTTGTTTCATCAGGAGAGGTTAAACTGGGACATCAGTCACAAATGTCTGTGTACTTCCAAACAAAGGTGGAACAAAGACTGCTTTGTTTTGCTTAGGATTTCACAGGAAAACAGAGTTAATTTTCTGCTTTACAGTAACATTTTTTCAGAGCTGTAGAAAAGCACCCCGACAGCAGAAGAAACCCATGTTTGCCCTTAGCTTGGCAGTTCCAAGCAGATTCCGCTCCTTTCATCCCTCCTGTCCATAGTGCTCCACATGAGGTGCCAAACAAACCAACACATGCTATACACTCCTTGCTTCAATGCCCAGGTAGTTAGAAAAAAGCCAGAACTGGCTTCAAAATACAAACAAGAAGTGTTGTCTGTACATGATGCAGAGCTTCCACCTCTCCAATTGATCAGTAATCCTGAAAAAAAGTCTCTAAAGAGCTATCCAGGCTTATCAAGGCTGGAAGAGTAAGGGACACACTTTCCAACTTTCCACTTTAGCAAAAAATAGGTGGGTTTATCTTTAAGCATGACTGTCATAATAGGTGGATTAAAGACTTGAATTGCAACGGGAAAAAAACCCTAGGTAACTTTAAAATCTTTAAAATAAATGTAATCCATTAAGCAGATAAACAGCATAAAGAAAACCTCAAGTGAAGCCATGTTCATACAGAAGGAAATGTGTGTTAGCGTGAAACCATTCATATGTCTATAACACAGCAAAGAAAAAGGCAGACAGCACCAAACACACTGCTAAGAACACAAAGAGAATATCCTCATCCAGAAAGAATATTCTGAAAATCACCTCCTTTGGCTAAGATGAGGGTATTGATTGAATTCTAGCATGCATTACTTTTCTATACAACCAGAAAACAGACTGCTATGTAGCTAAGGATATTAAAACCCAACTCAGCTACCTTTCTGTTCTCTTTGACCTCCAATTCTCCACTAAAAAGATACTGTCTAAATTTAAACTTCAGCTAGGATAAATCAAAATTTTGCTAAGCAGTCTTTACTAGCTAAATAATAAACCCCACAAATCTTAGGACAGCTAAAGATTCTAGTCCTGAACTTGAACCAGAACATCTGACCTGCGGTGACAGAACTCAAGCACCTCCCCTCGCCCCAGCTGCCTCAACTCCTTGGGGAAAAGGGATGCTAAAATACTGCCATATAAAAATTCTCTGTTTGCACTCTACGCTTTGAACTTATTCTGTTAAAATATCCAGGCAACAGATAGGAGAACAATGAAGATTCTGGCTAGCGTGTTAGAACCAGAGTGCCTTTTTCCACAGAATAAATTGGTTAATAGAGATACACTATTATCTAACACCATGTTACTAAATTGAATTATAAAACAGTTCAGCATTCATATGGTAAAAATCAACATGAGTTTATAGTTCAGGCATAACCTGAGACTAACAGAACAACAGCTGTAGCTGTGTGAGGTTTTCATGTTTTCTTGCTTTTACAGTTGCACTCTTGCTTTTTGTAATTCACTATGCTGACCACAGTGAATTCTTATTCTTTTATGCTGATTCTGGATTAGGAATTTCAGGTATTATAAACTGCTAAACAATACAAAGAAAAAAAAAAATCAGCTTCTGATAATCCACTGTTTATTTATTTTTAAACATCAGCTGGACCTCCTGGAAGGATCAAACATCAGAAAATAATTTTTAAGTTTCCTCTTCTTAGTAAAGATTAATTTCACCAAATATAAACAGCAGAACTCAGTATGACTTCATGTGAAGTTTCCTGCCATTTCTTGCTTCCTAATAATTAGCTGCAATAATAAAATCCCCAAGTTATGTTTGCAGCACCCTGACATCCACTAGTAAGTTCAGAAGCAGGAATTACAATAATCTGCAATACTATAATATTGATTTAATTTAGCAATTTCAAAAAAACCCACATTTTTAAATATATATAATATAATCAGAGAACATTAAGAACTCTCATATATATGATGTTGGAGCAGGAAATTACCAGGTTTGTGGAGGGAAACACTAAAATAGCAGTGCATAAAAAATTCAAATACCAGATTCTTTTTCTAACATTTCATATGGAAATTACCTGCATCAGATTACAGCCCTAATGAGATTTTTAAATTTTTATGCAATTGCTGAAAATAAATTT
>JAWWMO010000138.1:13005266-13009936 GCA_035047845.1 Dendrocincla fuliginosa | reverse complement strand
CATATGGAAATTACCTGCATCAGATTACAGCCCTAATGAGATTTTTAAATTTTTATGCAATTGCTGAAAATAAATTTATATCTATTTATATGTGTGTGTGTGTGTTATATTTTAACAGAACCTCAAAAATTTCAACATTGGTAACATTTGCTAGGCCACACAGCCAAGTAGTACCACACCATATGCAAAGTGCTACCAACTCTCCTATACATTCAGCTATTCATACACACGCCCTATTACTGTTATTCTTGTTAATCTCAACAACATTTAGCTTTTGGAAAGTCAATTTTATCATAAAACAACTTTTTCATGATTCCTCTCACTTGTGTTCCACACAACGCTTTATTTTTTTTTCAAATTCATCAGTTTAGACTCTTTTTGCAGTGCTGAACTTGCCTACATCACGAAATAATTCTGCACAAAGCTTTAAAGAAAACATGAACCAAATTAAATTTTTCAAAATTTACAGTCAGAAATATTTTTTTCATTATTGTAATCTGTCATCTCATTTTCTAAGTCTGCTTATTTTACAGTTTATTTCTAAGTAAATCTTTAACTAGTTAAGGCAGAAGTTAAAAACTAATGTAGATTATAATTTCTAAGGAATCATTCTGGTTCCTGATCAGCCCAACCTGCATGCTTTGCATCCTTCCCATGATCTACATGAGTCAAGAGGATGAAAAAAATACAATTTTTGATGAACACAGCCAACAGCCCGGGTTGTTGATGCAACTACATGGGCAAAAGGGACCTTCTGCAGAGCTGTTCTGCCTTCTTTAGGGAGCTGCCTTAAGTCAAAGCAACGGAACTCCTTATTTCTGGTATAACCTACAGAGAGGCTGGTGCAATAAAATCATCCCAGTGGAACTACCAAGCAGATGAAGGCACAGGGTTGCTGAAGGGATAGCACAACACGACCTGGCCTGACCACACACTGCAGTACATAAAGCCCGCAGCAAACTTTGCTTGCTCTTCCTGATTAAAACCTATTGATTGACCAATTGTCTGCTTAATATATACAGAAAAGAAACACTGCAAAAATAATAAAAGATATGATTTTTCTTTGTTAAGCTATTAAAAACTAACACCACCTTTTTCCCCAGCAAAGGCTTCATTTCTGCTATTTACACCTTTAACAGCATATAGCATGGACATTGTTTTCAAAGATTTTGTGTAATTATGTTGTGCCTCTTATCTCTCTCTACACACAGAAAGCAAAGCATGTGGTAAATTACCTCTACAGTTTGAGCAAATCAGCAAATTCATCTTTGCATGAGCAAGGGAAGGTTTTTTGACAGCATAACACCAATACTAAGCATACTAAAGTTGGAGGAGGGAGGGCTCATTTGTTTTAATGTCTTTTCTACAGTGATAGCTGGTAGAACCTGCAATATAATTCAGGAGGAAAAAAACACAAAACCCAAAACAACACCCCTGGGCATGATCCATTTTGTTCGAGAGGTATATTTTATTATATTTGTGGGGTGGGATGGGATCCCCCTCCTTGTCCTTTCCATTCTGAGGATTAGTCCCTACTGCTAGATTGACCAACCTTTTCTGGTTCAAGCAAGGCTTTGAGCTCTCTCTTACCCTGCAGTGGCTTCCAAGGCCTCAGTTTTGTCTATAGTTCTCTCATTTATGCCCCTCACCTCACATTATGGCAATCACTTTAGCAGATCTATACTAACTGGCCACTCTCCTCTGTTCTCACCCATTTCAGTTCTTTTTCCCCAAGCACCACCTCTTCAAAGTCCTATTGGTAAACATTTCTGAAACCAACTTCTTTACCTCCCATTCCTTGTCATCTATAACTTTTTCACCATTGTCAAAACTAGCTCCTTCCCATGACAGAACCCAGAATTAAGTGCCTTTTTTTCCCAACTACCATACATGTCTAAATGGGCATCTGATTCCAATCTCAATATGCACAATTATCCATTTTTCTGTTGCCTCTCTCAATATCTTACTGCAGAATTTTTGCAATTTGAATTAGCAACTATTTCTATATCTGCACAATTAACATAAGTAAGCTTCTTATTTTTCTCTAAGCCCAGAAAATAAGTGAGTCACAAAGGTAAAAATACTCTGTATACAGCAACTAAAAAAGTTCCATTTGCCTATTGTCATATAGGATTGATTTTAATCCTTATGAAACCCAAGTACATCATTGTGTCCTTTCCCACTAAAATCTCTTTAATGCCTATGTTTGCATATGCAAGTCATGTTGCTGTCTGAGCATTGGTATGGGCTGTGGAAGATGAAAATGAAATTCTTTCCTCATTCTTTGATTTGAGATGAAAAAAACTACTTATTACCTCTCTCCCAAGAGAAAATTCCCAAAAGCCCTTACTATGTAATTGGAAGACCTGCCTTCTCACACTGTAGGCAGGCAACTCAACCATCAGTTTAACACAGATGGAACATCCCATAAAGAGCAAGAAGCTCTTCATCAAAAGGTCTCAGCATAATAAAGGAAGTTTTTGGAAACAACAACATATATGATCAAACCAATATTTAGCTGGAAATCCTAATCAGCTTAAATTTAGGCCCTGACTTGAAAGCAAGTTCCTTTACAGTCAAGGAATAATTACTTTGATTGGTAGGAACAGACTTCTGTTATACACAGTTTACCACTGGAAAAAAACAGACCTAGACCTATACGTGGCTCAGTCATAGAAAATGCTATGTTCAAGGCCAATGGCCAATTCCAGCTTCTGTTCCAGAGGTTCACATGATACCAAAATCCCCACAGAAGTAATGGAGACACAAGTGCCTCTGTTGGGGTACCGATGGCTCAGGGGAACATCTTGTGAGCTCAGTCATTAACACATCCCACCCACTGCTGCTTACAAGTGACTATATGAGTTCAACAAATGGAACCACAAGGAACAAGACAGGACAGTAAAAACTTGAAACAAATTCATGGTAATAGATTAAACAAGTGAGCTAAAGTACTCAGAATATGGACAAGATCAAGACTCCTCCATCTCTGCTCCACGATGTATCACAGGAGCATCAAGTTTCCTTGTTGTCCTGTACTTTTAAATGCTGTCCTTGTATATTCATTTAGATTGCTTCGGGAGGTTAACACAGTTTAGCCTCTAGGGTTTTCACCTTAACCTTTGGGATATGTTTTAAGGCATCCTTCTTTACAGAGATATTTTGCCCTTGAAGCTTTGTAGGCTCCCTACTTAATCCCAACATTCTCCTTGAAACTGTTTGTGAAGCTAAGTCTGATCCACACTCCCCCTTCACGATAGAGGCAAACTCCAGGAACACTTGCAGTTAAGAAAAACCTTGGATAGCCTTGCATTTCACCTTGCTGGCCTCACTAACCACCTTCTTCAGTCTACAGACTCCACCTTTCTGAATGGAGAACCTCAAGTACAGACTCGGGTGTGTTGGATGAGCTTGTCCTACCACAGCCAAACAACTCAGAGTAGCTGTTGTGATGGACTCCTTACTTTCCAAAACCAAGTCAATAAACAACATTGCTACAGGTAGGGAAGGATTAAAGTCATAAACAAAAAAAATAATTTAACAGAACTCCTAAAATGAGATTTTTTTCATTATTGCTATGTGTTTAATTTTCACCCGAGGCAACTAATTAATTAAGATTTGCAGCCTGGGATATAACAGAATTTGTGGAATGGAAGAAGATGAAAAAATTCCTCAGAAGTTGGTGCATTCAGTATCATGTGTGACAAATGCTTTATGTATTTTAATCTTGCAATCTCTATTAAAACATAATAGCTATTAAAATATAACACCTATCCAGAAAGAAATCAGAGAAATTGAACGAAAATTCTCAATTTGCCCCTTCTTGAAAGAAAACTGTATGCAGCCCTTCAGTATATTAGGCCCAGGGTTAAACAGGAAATAATAATTTCTTCATATTTAGTATAAAACCCTTTTCAAATTCGGCTCTGTCTCAAAAGTTGCATCTTTGGAAAAAGCAGCAATGAAAGTTGGGGACACCCAAACTGGATTCTACCAATGCAGGCAAATATTGAGACAAAATAAGGAGTTTCACTCTTTCTGGTAAAAGAAATCAATAATCCATGAGATCTCAAGTTTTTGAAACAGGGTTTTGACAAGCTTATTTATAAATATCAATTTTGTAAAGACTTGTCTCTCTAGATGATCAAAACTTTACTGAAAGTTTAAAAAAAAAAATCCACAGTGAGCATTTTAAAATGTACCAAGATCTTGCACTGCAGTGGTGGAAAGAAAATTACTTTACATCATCCATGGCAATTTATTTTTACTATGTTAACAAAAGGAGAACAGAAGTAACACTTTTCAACAGAAGCTTGCATTCCTCCTGATTTCATAAAAACCGATAAAATAAAAAATCCCTGACTTCCTTTATGCTGCTGCCTTTCCCCCACCCCCTCCTTCTGCTTCAACTTCTGTTGCCTTATATCTTTTCAAGGACAACACAAATAGGAACATGCTAAGGTTTATTAAGTCATCTTGCTATGCTATTGTCAATTCTGGCTATGAAGAATTTCTTAGCATCACTAAAGCTCCACAGAGAGCAATGAATGTTGCTTTACACTGTTGTCAAATGCAAAATCCCCAGGGTGGGTTAGGAGTCAGAATAAAAGCACTTGAAGAAGTTAAGGCTGATGAAAAATTATATATCTTCATCAGGTCACATTTACTCT
>JAWWMO010000138.1:12970266-13002766 GCA_035047845.1 Dendrocincla fuliginosa | reverse complement strand
ATTACATAAACCTCATTTGAAGGCTATCAGAAAATCAGTTATCCTTCAAGCATGAAGTATTTTATTCATCACACTTTTCCCTTACCAACTATACCAAGATTATCACAACAAGCAAAACACACCTAGAGAGCAAGTAGGATCCTCAGCTTCTTAGTTCAAAGTCACTAATCATAGTTTTAAATCCAGAGACACAAACAGATGGAGTAAACCACAAGGTACATACTCACCAGAACTGCAGATATACAATGTACTCAAAGAAATCCAGGTTTAGACAATTTTAATATATGCCTTATTATAAAGTTGTATGGAATTCATTCTTGGAACTGTTGAAATGGGCTGTTGTTTTTACACCCTCATCATTTTTTTCTTGAAGTCTTTTTGTATGTAAGTATAACTTACTTAACAAAAGAGAAACAGCGTTAAACACTTATTCCACTGTTTCATTTTTAACTTTATAAACAAGAGCCCAGAATTGGTATTTATGGTGTGTTTACACACATTCTATGCCATAATATAATGACTCTTAATTGCAACACTTCCAGTTAATTTTATTAATAAAAGTTTCATTAAGTTACTGTATATTATGAAAATTCTTAGTGCTTGGGAATTAATTTTTTCTTTCCAGAAAACAAGTAGTCATTGAACAATGAATAAAGGTTACTAGGAAAAATTGTTGCCTCCTCCTGTATTTCTTTCATGCTTATTACTCCATTGAATTCAAATAACAATATTTTAATATCCAAACATATTCAGTTCTGGCCTAAATATGTTCCAGTTATTCTTAAATACTGATTAAGGATCTACTACAAGGACTTGAACTTGTACTTTAGCTTTGCAAGTGAAACTTTAGCAAAAGTCACAGCAAAAGTTAGGCAAGTATCACTGTAATAAAAGTACATACTGAGAATTCCAAAAGGAATTAATTAATTCTGAATTAACTTGGCAGTACTGTTTTTACTTTGAAATTACCGATACAAATCCCATCATTCCCCCCTAACACAAAAAGATGTTTGTCTGTTTAAAATTTGGCAGAAAAGAAAACAATTAACTAAACTGTGGCTCAGTCTTGAATCGTAATGCACCACAAAGAAAGCTGGTTGTAAGAAATGATAGGGCTAGAACATTCAAAATAAATTCTATCACATTGTTATAGCAAAGTTTAAAGTCACAAGAGAACCACCCTGGCTTTTGCTGCTCTACCAAAACATGCCTTCTTTGACATTCACCCGCACTAACCACTGACACATTCATTTTACCTTTTCCACGTTCCTTTGTTTAAAAAACACCAACACCTGAAAAAACTCATTTGCTTTATATAGTATAGAGCATAGCTAATTAAAAATACTTTAAGGCACCCCAAAAGTGCTTTACCTTGGTGCAGAGCTTCCCCAGGCTCCATGCTTGTCTGTGAGGATGTTGATAATTTTCTGTATTAGTTGTGTTGCCGTCACCTGGTCTCGGTACTTCGCTGCCGTTATCAAATGATGACACATTTTCTCTTCTTCCCTCTTGTCTGCAGAATACTGGGCACACAGCGACTAGGAAGGGGAAAAGGCAAAGTAATAAAGTGTTTAAATGACACCATCCAAAGGAAGTTTGAATGCACCAAAACCCTTGAGAAGGGCCCTGCAGAGCTGCCCACAGCAAACCTGTCCAGTGAGCCAAGCAGAGCATCTTGGATTGTCATGAATTCTTTAACCACTCACACTCAAGATTTAGCAAATGCCATGCTTGTGGCCTGATTGCTTAATAAAACATATAAAATAAAAGTGGTTGTGCCTATAACAGAGTGAGGGAAGAGCTTTATAAAACAAAGAGGCCACTTTCAGAATGATGACTGTCAGCTAGGTGACCACTCCACTGCCACAACTGTCCATTAGATTTGGGTGGCCAACTGCTTGCTGCTGTTTGTGTAAATAAGCAGCCGCAAAAATTAAGGAGAAAATCCACATATTTGCAGATAGACAGAAGACAAAACACATCTGAAGACCGAATTGACCTTTACCAGGTGGCTTCCTGAAGTGGAGCAGCATGGAAAGCTGATCATTTTCCTGGCACTCCTACACCTGTTGTAGAAACACCTCCTGTTTGGCCAGGTACTCCGAGGAAATATTAGCAAATAAGAACTGTAAGTCACAGCCACAAACTGAACTCAAAACTAAGAAAGATTCTCTGCTACAACATTGTCACATCATTTTGTCTTTTGTTGACCTTCTGAAGATCTGCCTGTTAATACAGAACTCAGAAAAGGGGCACCAAATTTACATCACTCCCCTTGTCCAAACCCCGTTTTGCTGTACATGAAAACCCTCAAGAAATTCAACAATAAAGGTTTTTCCCCACTTCAGCACTCCCTGTTTCTAATTTCAGTTTTCATCTGGCAATTCTACAGACCACATATGCCAGACAAAGCATTTCAGTCTCTGACAATGATTGGATTATTCTATGATCTAGTTAGTGGAATGGACACAAATGTCTGCCTAACAACAAAAAAAATGGCTTTTTCTTTGTGAAGCACAGCTGATGCAGACACTAGTACAATTATTTCTTAGAGCTTAGATATCGGCAGAATATCAGGATGTTTTTTGTGTTGAAAACAGCAGCAATGTTTTTTCTCTACATATCTATATATGTACAAGCATTAAAAACTTGCTGCAAATAAAATCTGAAGGCCATGACTATTATTTATATATGTGTACATACAAACACATATGTCATAAAAAGTAAGAGAAAGATAGGAAGAATGGGGGGAAAAACCCACAATATAAAACTTGGGGTTGGGTAGATTTTCAGACATCAGACAACAAAAACGTACTACCACGTGAATCAACTTTAACGAGGTATTTCAACAATTTTCATATATTTACCATATTTCCTGATAATTTTCCCACACCTTTACAGGCTCGTCGCCTGACGAGCAGAGACATCCAGGAGGACTGAAGAATAAGCAGCTGACTTTCCAAGTCAACAAGACACCAAAAATTGGCTTTTATATTCCTACACGAAGCACTCTGCTACCCCCCTTCACAAAAATACGAGATGGCTAAATCATAACCAACACTAAACAAGATTTTTCCAGCTCTTTTTAAATACAGCTGTCTTTTCCAATATATTTATCTAGTTTGCACTCATGATGATCCTGAGATCTTTTCAGCACTTTGTAAATGTTTCATAAGCTGTTATTTTTAAGTTCCCTGAAAGGGCAGAATTCTAAAAACAAGTGTATAAGGTAAGCTAAGTAGTAAAATGTTTTAAAGTGCTCTTTAATGGATCTTCCTTTACAATTTGAACAGCAACTTTTCATATCTGACATAAAATCCATAGATATAAATCACATTAGAGGGTTATTCTTTCCCCATTATCAATCTCTGTCTCTTTATGGAACATTAAAGTCACATTTGACCTTAAAACATGATAAAATGGAAATCAAACTAGAATGTTTTGTAAAAGATATAATGAACTTGTACCTCTTTAAAAAAAAGTCTCTTTATGATGTAATTTTGAACACATCCTTCACTAAATACCAACAAAGATTTTCAAAATGTAGCTCTGACAAACAAATGAAGAAAAAAATAGTATTTTATTGTCCTGTCAACTTCCATGAAATCATAACCAGCCTGTTATAAAATGAAAACATAACTGCAGTTTTCAGGAAATTCTGTACTTAGTATGAATAGAAATTTTAAATTATACACCCAAACTGAGAGACTCCCATATGTATCAATCCCATAAAATCATAACATCACTCCAGGAGGAACCCTCAATCATTGCACAATCTTTACAATATGTACTTTACAAACAAGAACAGAAAGAAGCCAAGTATCTGTCACTGCATACATAGTTATTATCTCTGGGAAAGTTCAGCGAGAACTCACCAATTGTTCAGTGGTTCCTACACTCAATACATGCCAAATACTTCCCTCAAATACTTCTAATACAAGGGTGAAAGAAGACCAGTTCCACCAATTAAGACAGAAAAATACTCATCCTAAAGTAGTCAGTCACAACCAGACTGTTCTGAAAGCACTAGAAAAACTCCATTTCTCCATATCTTTTCATTTTCCAGATTCCAGGTTCACCTGACCCACTTCCAAAGATGCAATACCAGGGTACAGAGTGGTACTGTTAACACTTAACACTAAATCCCAATCATTCCATTTATGTAAAATAAAAGTGCAGCTTGATTTCTGTTTGTGATCAAAGCAAAAAATGTATTTTAACAGTTTTATTTCTTCTTCACTGTTTGATCTCCTGCCTTTGCAAGACACACCTAGTCATGCCTAAATATGGTTTTACAACTAAGATGCAGAGTTGCATGCAAATGGGTTTGCCAAACCTTCCTTCCACTCCTGCTTAGGCCTACACAATTTGTTTGGGCAAGTGGCAATGAAAGTATAATCACAAAAGCAGTGCAGTCACACATGATAAAACAAGTGTTGGAAGGAGAAAAAAAAATGTATTATCATATACACACCTCCCAGGCCATCTCTAAAAAGTTTTAAATTCAGTGACTGTTAGAAGTTTTACAAAGAGCAAGTGTACTAAGCAGAATCCTTTGACACAGCACGGAACAGAAGAAAGACCCTGGGTTTCTACCCCCTTATCCAGCTGGAACAAATCCCTTATCTTTGCCATTATTGCAGAACTGGATTTTTTTTTCTACTCTCCCATTCCCTGCTTGGACAAGACTGCAGGCTATTTGATCATGTAGGTTAGGTGAAGATTCACTTTTAAAGAGGTGTAATTCTGAAGGAGCACAAGGCCATCCAAAAGGAAAGTTATGGACATGACAATACAATACATTCTGTATGCAGGGAATGTTGCAGAAATACTGTTGCAAAATACTGACAGGGTGAGCTGGTCTATTCTGCCTGTCTATATTTCAGTGAAGAGGAGGATTAATCTACTGTTTTCAGAACTGTTTTATCTTTGATCTTCATAAAAATGTCAAGTAAAAGATTTCCTCTGCATGGCACCATCTGCATTGTGCACCTCTGCAGTCCCAAAATTACAATGCCCTACCTTCTATGAGCGATTAAAAAGTTTAATAGTGTAGGGGTTTTAAAAGAAATGTCGCACCTTTTTACTTTTATTCTTCAACTCTGAGATCACTGAACACTTTAACATATGCCAGTTCCTGTGTCTAATTTGGCTAAAAGTGACTGGCTGTGTGAATGACCAGTCTCAGAGGGTATCACTTAAGAAGAAAAGTCATCCATAAGATAACACACAGTCTTGCCACTAATGCAAATTCCCTACAAATAAGGATATTTTAGTAAATGAAGGAGCTCCTCAATCCTCTGCTTTCACAGATCTTTGCACTTGACCTCTGACCTGAGCTTTAAAGTCTGGACTAAAAATGCTACCCAGGGAAATCTTACAAAGACTCCTGAATAAGACTTAGAAAAATGAAAGCTTAAAACCTCAACAGCGAACAAAAGTCAACCAATGACAACGTGTGACAGCCACCGTCAATTCTGAAGTGATGCCTCTGTCATCCAACGACTCCAAGTATTGATTTCTCTCAGCATGAAAAAAGCTTAAGCCAATGAAATAGATATAGCATCATCCCCCCGATAATAGCCATCAAGGTTAACACCAGCAGAACACTTATCAAAGTATCTCTTCTATTTCTTCTTGTTTTAATGGACTGAACACAATGCAATGGCTTCTCATCTCTTCAACCCAGAGTTTTCCAAACCTCATTTATCCACTTTTCCAACCTGTTATCTGATTTGAAGATTAAAAAGAATCTGCATCTAAATCAACTGTTTGTAATACAAATGCTGGGAGGGGGGAGTGATGAAAAAAGCGGGTTTATAGTCAGACATTCCTGGAGGGGAAAAAAAAAAATCACTATGCATTTGAAATCACAACAGGAGGAAAAAAACCATGCAGTTGACTTAGATCACACCAAACACAGACTGGTAGAACTATGGTCATGACCAGGAAAAAAAAAAAAAAATCTACCACAATCAATTTGGGTTAGTGATTAGAGAGAAATGCAAGGATCTCAAGAGACATCTGGTTTTAATCTGTGCTGAGTCAACAGCTTTATTTTTTTTACCTTCAAGTCTCACAGAATGAAGCTTTAGTAAACCCAAATAAACACGAGGCAACAGCACTTCTATGCACGTTGCATCTTTCAAATAAACCCAATTTAGTACAGTAGGTAAATGAGGCAAACTAACAAGAGTTCAACTGGATAAGAAAGTAGGTGACAGAAAAAATAATTAGTGAAGAGCAGAGACAAATCACATCAGCTTTACTGTGCAGTATCCATTAGTACCACAGACTTTTTTTCAACCTTTTTCTTTGATGCTTATCTAATTGATATTATTTGTGTTACAGCAGCATAATCAAAGACAAAGCTTAACACAAACTAGCAAGAGCTCTTACTCTTTGCTAGAAACTGGGATTTGCTATATTATTCCAATATTCTAACTCTCTAAGCATCACCACTGGCATAAACAATACACAGAGCTAAATGTTGTTTTCGAACCCAAGAAGCCATTTCTTCCTGTACAGGTGTCCAAATACTTTGCATTCAAAGCATGCACTAGAACAGGCATTTACCTCCCTTCCTCTTTTGCAAATCCAGTTTATATCAGCAGTCCCTTTATACTGTTCTTGTTTAAAATGGTCTAAGATCCTAAAAACAACATGCTTGGCCAAAAAGTGTTAACATTCTTTGGGTCCACATCTTCCCAGCACAAGGCATTTTTCAAGCTAGGAATAATCAAAGTATGATTCCCCTATGCTCTAGAAACAGTAAAGCTCAGCACTCCTGCACAGGTGGCTCCGTGTTCTCCGATTAGATATTGAGCAAAGGAGCCAGTGATGATCTTTTAAGCCATTCCTCAACCACGCCAGATCAACCTTGTGACATTCAACAGCTTCAACACCACCACAGAGACTAGTACTGTATTCACTAAGGAACTTCTAGTCCAATGCAACAAACCAATCAAATCCATGAACAACTTCTGGAACTGACAAACTCCCTTACTTCATAAGGAACATCCACTCTGTCCAAAAAATGAAACATATACTTACATAGTCTAAGGATTCACTACACATGCTTTGTGAGGGTCAAATTAAGGTTGCACTGCTCTGCTATTGCACAACTGTTGGATACTTGGCCTTGCTATCTTTTCATACTGCCCTTTCTATGCAACTCAAGTTTTAAAAAGGGGGAAAAATACCTTTCAATCAGGTGAAAACATGTAAGTCTTGAGGTGAGCCAATTAAAAAGAGTTCTATTCATTCAAACACAGCAAAGCAGATTTGATTTTTGCTTCGTCTGTAATCAGTAAAGATGTGTGAGTAACTTGTTCTCACCAAAAGAGAAAAAAGGCATTTAGTCTCAGTCTCCACAGGTGCAGTGGAGACAGCTTAGGGAACTGTCCCAACTCTACTTTCAATCCTCCTTTGTTTCTCTTTCTGCCCATTTTTTATCTGTATCTCTTCTCACATTGCCCATACATACCTTTTGTTCTTGCTGTTAGTACCTTACTGTAGCAATAGCATCAGGACCCTTCCTCCCTTCTACAGTATGAACACTAAGTCCATATAGGGGAATAGTTATCATCCACCCCAGTGCTGGTGCTGTCAGCTCACGAAACGTTTGCCAAATAAGTCTTGCTGTGGCTTTCAATGCATCTCTCAAGATCTTGGGAAAACCTTCGTGCTGCCAGGAGCCACATGGCACATTTCCAATAAACGCCACCAACCCAAAGCTCTGAAATGGCCCCATTCACTAACTGTGACCAGCACTAATTCAATGCCTCGTTCCACTGAGGCACAGGAGGGATTTCTATTACCTGTAAGGTAGGTACAAAGCAGTTCAGCAGTTCTGGCCCCAGCAGCCAAATCATTGCTTCCCTAGGATGGATTCAGGTTTCCAGACACCCTGCTGCCAGCACAGTTCTTTTACAACTCACAGCACCAAGACTTGGCACAGGAGTGATGCCTGAACAGACTCAAAGTCACATGCAGTTCAGATGGCACAGCTAAACCTTAAAGGAAGAATCTAAGAGCAGGTAACACACACTAGTGAGTATTTCTGAGCGAACTTATTGATTAAGAAGCCCTTAAAGGTGCTACATAAAAATCAATTTTTCACAAGTTTTGCATCAGATGCATTCTGACTCGTTTTTCACAATAGGGACAAAAGGTAAGTAGGGAAACAATATCTGAAATAATGGAAAAAAATTAAATTCCCAATGAAATAAGAAGTGATTGTTTTAATTTGGAAATATTTTGCCAGACTTCTTTTCCAAACAAACAAACAAAAAACATAAATCAAAGTAATTCAACCTCTGAGAGCACAGAGAATGGAAAACTTTAGCCTGAATGATTCACACAAGCAGATAAACCAAAAGATAATTTGGAACCTTATTACAAAATACCTTATACCACTAGTACCACTACTATATAACATACATCTGCTGATTTTGTTATTTATTGTTTGATATTCCTGCTACGTCGCACTCACTAAATTTCCTTATAAATTTTCAAAACACATGCAAACCAAATTCATTTCCAGACAAAACCCCTTCATAAGCAGCTTCCAAGTTTATGTAAAGTTCCGGATTTCCAAAAGACAGAAAGATTAGCCCCTTGAGATATCCCTGCAGCCTGGGGTCTGTGTTTCTGTTTCTATACTCTACATAGTTCCCCTCAGGCACTTCTCAGCGTTCCCTGCTTAGTGTCTTGGATTCAGGACACAACTCTGAGTTTAAGCCAGGAGTTTATGAATGTATCAAAACACATCAATTCATGAACAAAGAACAGAGAAATTACATTGACTGGAGATAACAAGCATTTAGGCATAATAGTTTCCTATCTTGCCGTGACTAGTTGTTCGCCAATGAAAAGAACATCTCTAATAAGCTCCAGTACTTTGGATACCAGGTTGGTTTCAGACTTGACTGGGCTCTTTAAGATGTCACTTATGATATTCAGTGGAAAAAAAAAATAAAAAGAAAATATTTAAAAATTGTAGTTTGCCTTTAATTTTGTTCTGTACTCTTATAATGGAATCAACAGTATGTTTTGAAAGTAATCTACAGTTTATAGTGGCCTAGGACCAGGCATTAAGAACAAAGTGGAAAATCCCACGAGCACAAAATAGGATCATTGTGCACACTGGGATACATAGTGGTACTTAAGGTAAAGAGAGGAACAAGGCACCCATCATTCTGCACCAGCAACACAAGGAGTTCTAAAAGCATTCTGTGCCATATTTGGCACACCTGCTGTGAAAGCTCAGCTGTGAAGCATTCACACATGAGCACAGACTCACCACCCAAAAGGTAACTCGTCTGTCCTGACCAGCTTCCATCCTGGTAGCTCCAACAGCTAATTTAGTGCACTTGATGTCTGCCAGTTCAGGACCTTCCCAGCCCTTCACAGTGCAGAGTGGTCGCCTTGCCTGGCACATATCCTTGAGCAACGCTGCTAAATAGGGCAGACACCTTTGCTGGCAAAGCATTTCCTTCCCACACACAGAAAAAAACCCTTCATCAGTATCTGCAGAAACATTTTTATTATTTTCTAAGGACAAGTACTAAGGGTGGGGTTTGGGTTGGGTTTTTTTGGTCTAGAGACATTTCAAATTACGACAAGAGAATCTGTGAAAAGAAGGATTACATGGAATTTTGTTCAAAAGTCTATTCAAAAACAGCACGTTCAATGCTGCAATTCACAAGTCTCTAATTTACATGCCAAACTTGCTCTTTACCGTACCGTAAACTTAGATTTTGAGAGGCTCATTCTTTGCAGGACTAAGTGTTTTAAAAGCAGGGTATTTTGATTAAGATGATGATAAAATGGCAAAAATTGAGGAGGGGGGGAAATAAGGCACAGGCAAATGGAAGGGTTTTTTAAATATGGTCTAGATGGGGGTTTATAGCAGTTGTTCTTTAAAATCATTCCTAGCCTCTTACTTTGGAAACATGTTAAGCAGTCACAATCCCAGCTTTAGCTTAACCTCTGCATTATCTTAAAGCCTCCTGTCAGAATTCCTATAGCCTCAAACTATGAAAGGCAAACTATTTTAACTTTGTTTTCTCTCCTCTCCCTTTTTTTTTCAGTAGTGTGTGTTTTGTGTTTCATTCCAGCTAGTGTATGAGGGTTTTTTCCCCTTTGTGACTGGTTCTGATGCATTAAGGTAACACAGTTCTGGAATTTCAGAACAGCATGAGATGTGTACAAATAGGTTTTGGTTTTAATTGACATTTTTCATTCAGAAAAAGTTCTACCAGCCTTGAAAGGTTGGCATTTGGCTCTAAAAGCTGTTGGGGGAGTATAATTTAATTTCTTTTTAAAGTTGTGTGATTTTACTATCCCTAAAAAGGCAGCATTTGAAATATTCTGATTATTCAAAGCATTAGAAGACAACAGTCTCTCTGCTTTAATTTAAAAACACCCATTCATAGAACTCTAGATCCTTATACTGAGCAATATGGATCTAAGACTAAAAATGCTTCATAAAAATTGCTTTAATTTTTTTATTTTTCTTGCTCTTTTGGTGTAAATGAAAAAACCACAATGAGGCAAGAGACAGATGATGCAACTCCCAGAGATGATCCCTCAGAGCAATTAAGAGCAGTGTAGTACCAAGCAGTTTCTACTGGCATCATTTCTATGTTGCCAACTTTCATTAGGAAAAAAAAGAGATAATACTCCCTAAACATATTCACTTATCTTTACATAAGAGGAACATGTAAGATCCACTTGATGAGTTTATTTCTCCTTTCCAGAACTTGTGAAATGCCCTATTACAAGTCTCTGATGTTCCTGAGTTTTGATTTTGGCTTTGTTTCAGTTCAGCATGCCAGGTTTTTCTCTCTGGCTGTTTGAGGTTTGTCATTTTTAAATGGTCTGAGGGTGATTTCACAGTTCCCTTCGATGAGAGTTATCAACATTTGCTACCAACAGCTGAACTCATGGCTGTTGGTGTATTGGCACAAAGCAGATTACACACTGCAACTGCACAAATCCTGCTGAACTAGATCTCACTAATTGACTTTAACTCAGTGTAAAATGATGAATTCAATGCTCGGAGCTTGTTCTCTCTAGAGCACAACAGCCACGCAGGATAAAAATAAAAAGCAACACAAATTCAGTGGGTTTTTAAGACACAAATGTGAGATTTGGTATGAATTACAGTTCACTCGTTAACATTATAGGCATTGAAAGAAAGTACAGCAACTAATCAAAATCACCAGCTTCCACCAAGCGTGCCCAAAAATGAAAGGAACTACTGAAATTACATGAAGCATTATATAAAACACATGTAAGTGACAGCTATTGGACATACCAAAGAGCCATGTAACAACATTTCTCACACGCTCAAACAGCTTCAGTTACACTCCAGCCAAAAAACCTACTTCTGCCTCCTCCGAATATCCCAAATTTCTGAACGGCTTCAAACAACTGTGATTCCAAAATAACCCAAGAAACATTCCTCCCTCCTCTCATGCCGACCATATGAAATTGCTTTGCAAAACAGTGTTGGTGCAGTGCCAGGACGGGTGATGCTGGCTTCAAGGCTATCAACAGCTGCTTCAAAATGAGATATTTGGGGGTTCTAACAGGCAGTGGAGGAAAAAATAAGCAATGGTATTTTAGAAGTCAGAATATCTGATTTTTTTTGTCCTTCTGGAAATGTTTCATGCGTTGGGACTGATGGAATCACAATGCAGAGATGGTATAAGGTGCCCCTGGGGTCGAGGGCCAGCACAGCTGAGGATGACTCTGTCATGCTGGTGGGAGTGAAGAAACCCCAGGGCCCACATCCCCAACACCACCTGTGCCCATCACCTTGCTGTGGGCTCCCTGATGATTCCCAGGCCCCCAGCCATAGGACAAGGTGGGCTTCCCAACCTCAAGCTCACCCTGACCCCAAGGCCCTTATTGTGGGGGATCTGTGCTGGCCCTGAACACTCTCCCCCAGACTTGCCCTGCTCTTCCCATGGTGGGTGGCAGGTTGGAGATGCTTGGAAAAAAACATGGAATAATGACCAAAGCACTTACATTGCTCATCATCATAGTCACTATCATCACCTTCCAAGCCTGGCTTCCAGGAGATAGCTAAATCTTTTAAGATGGCCAGAAATCTTTGAAGATGAATTGTGAACAGGAAACAGGTGGGAGGGAAGAGTGGTGAGAAAAGTAACAGGAAACTTATCTTCTTGTGTGAAACAGAATAGTGAGGACAATTTGGTTTTCTGATTAAAGGACTGACTCTGCCACTTGCAGTTGGACTTCAGTTAACAGTGAAATCCAGAGGTCTCTAAGTCACTTGGCAGCTTCCCCTGATCACCTGAAGAGCAACTTAAATGCCTGACAGATCTTCCTTTTCACGACCTAAGACCATCTCAAAGGAATTGGTTCAGTTTTCTCTTTAGGTCAAAGAAAACAATCCATAGGTGGACTCATTCTATAAACATTTCTGTAACAGAATAAGGTGAAGCAGGAAGAAAAGGGTTCCAAAAAAATCTATTACAGGGATTCCCATTTTAAAGCAAATACAGGAAAGTTAAGATAAAAAGCTGGACTGCAAAGCAGTGAGATGGAAGTGGCAATGTGCAAGGACCTTTCAGTTCCTGTTAAGAATTCTGATTAAAGCAGTCTTGTTCCCTTTCCTGGAAAGCTGGATAGGTCTACTCCAAAATAAAAGGCTACCTTTATAAAAGACTAGGAATGTCACCCTTGGCTGGATGTGGCTTTGCTGCTTTCCACCATTTCTCTCCCTGGATCCCAGACAGACTTCAAGCCCCAACTACTACAAGATAAAGAAAATTTTACAAATTTAATTGTAACATGCTTATTTTAACAATTACTGTCTCTTTTCAACCATCACTCATCCAGTATTTATTTTAGCACAGGCACTATATTTTGTATTCAGAACAAAGCATTCCCAACAAACATCTGAAGCTTTCAATGGAATGAGAAATAATTCAGGATAAACTCTCACACTAGCTGCAACATTTTGTACTGCTTCCTCCTCAATAATATGCCAATAAATGAAAGAGAAAAATACTATATAAGAAATATAGGTAACAATAAAAACCTTAACCCTAGAAGCTTTCAGGCTCTACTGACAAACATTTTCAAATATTTTCTAAACATCTCAGTACCTTAACATATATTTTGCCCCAAAGTCGATTTTCCTCAATCACCTTCAGGAACACCAAAAAATAAACCTCATGTATCAACTTTGTCATGCCTCAATGAGGAGACTCCATTAACTACAAGATGAGACTATTCACACTATGATTTGAGTCCAAACAAGAGAATGACACAGGGAACAATAATTTACATAATCAAGAAGCCATAGGTCAAGATAATTAGCTCTTCAAAATATAGACTAGACCTTCAATGTGTGGCTTCCATAGGGTCAGGTATGCTATGTCTTTTAGGCACATCCAAACCTGTTTTGGGGTTGCAAATACATCTAACGTGAGGATAAATGTTTTCCCTTTCTTTTATAGAATTATCAGTGTGCAAGTGCTTGGATAAATCACCCAGATAAAAAGCAGACTTTACATTGCAAAGCTGGTAAGGATCAGCATTTTAAAAGTAAAATCTTTTGGAGAATATAGCCAAAACTACATTCAGCTATAGGCAGTAGTTTGATGGGTCACTAAATGCAAGCATATTGCACAAACTTGTCCGTGGTTTGTTTCCGTACATACAGCTACAGAGCGAGCTGCCTTCATAAAGTCCCTTCCAAAGTTTCATTTCAACCACCAGCCACCTCAAAAGAGATCAACATTTTTACAAATACTACAAATAATAACATCCTGATACCTATAACTTCAGAACTGCAGAGGTTTCACAGGAAATCACGGATAGTCGAGTGGGATGGGTTTTGACCCAACAGTCTGAACTCAGGTCAGTCATAAGCAATATTTGCAACGTGGGTGCTTTTGCCAGGAAAAGTCAGAAGAGAAAATAAACATGCAGAGACAGCACTAGAATACAGGGAATTATTTGACAGTTTTCTGACCTCTTTTTTCAATTCCTGTTATAAAAAAGCTTTTTTTAAAAAAACAATCCTTTTGAAAATGAAATTGTATTTAAGAGAATATTAAGAGAATATTCAAAACTACAGCCAAAAGAGTGTCAAATACATCCAGACTACAAATGACAATATGTTGAATCAAAAGCTAACACCCATTTAGCAATCAGATGCATATTTCATCCTTAATGAAGGCCTGAAAAGAAGAGTTCACTTTATTCTGGATGCAGGTATCAAAGCAGATCTCACAAAGCAACACAGGCGCATCATCTAAGGATCTTTTTCACATTAAGAATCCTATTAGAAGGAAAACACTAAAAGGTAATTGAATTTCCCTCAGTTATCTTCATCTCTGTCAGCTCCTGCTACAATAACTTACTCTCCAGAGCAGAGATAACTCAATTCTGTCCAGCAAGCATATGTTATGAATCTCCAAAGCAAACTTGTCTAAATCATTCTGGTCTTCTATCAAGGTTGCCTGTAGATATGAACTCTGACAGAAAGCAAACAAATTTATTTTTATCTTTTAAATAATTCCCTTCCCTGTGCCTTGATGGAAGAATCTAAAGACATATATGTTTCTGCTAATTCTGAAATTATAAACCCTGGTTAGAAACATTTTATCTGAAAGTTGATGCTATTTTAAGCTCTTTGATTCACGGTTCTGTTTGAGTAGAAATAAAAAAAAGAAAGCATTAGTTTCTGTATGCACAGGAACTAAACTATCATCTCATGCCGTAATTGACATTTTTTTCAGAATGGTTTTGATATTCATATTTTCACCTTAAATGGAAATATTGACTGTACAAATAACAACAAAAGTAAGCTCTAACTTTTTATTTCATCAAAGCTCTTGAAACATCAGTAAGCAGATATTTTCCACTCACGTAAGTAAACCACTTTGATTTAAAAAGTCCCATTTTAGGAAGGCATAATGACTTATCTAGACCAACACCAGAAAGAAAAACAAAACCCAGCCAAAATAAGGGTAAATAGCAAGAATCAGAAGAGCTAATTCCAGAAGGAGAGAGGAGAAAATACTAGATAAAGGCCTGGTCAAACTAACATAAACCATACAATTCCTATTGTTTGGGGCTGTTCAACATGTATGTAAAACAGTCTGAAGAATGAGTGAATAATGAATTAAGAAAAACCCTTGCTGATACTCAGCTGTACAGTTCACCTTTCACTTCACTCCTTTTTTCCATAATGAGGTGGCATTCTCAATGACAAAGAGTCCTATGAAGCCACCAGCTCAGAACAGGATAATCAACAAGCACAAAGAGGAAACACTGGGAAGAGAACAACACAAATACTGTTTATTTATTAATTCTTGGTGTGTTCACATCTGGAGTGCTGGCAGCAGTTTTGGGTCTTCCATCAGGAAAGATATGACAGTATGACAGAACTGAGAAGAATTTTGGAAGGATTTGGAATTGTAATCACTGCCACAGAAGAAATAACTATAGAACAGAAGGATTTTTCAGGGTGAAGATAAAAAAGAGCAATAGGAGAATTCTGTAAAATCCTGTGGTATTAAGGACCCCTTCTGGGTGAGTTTGCATGAATGGTTTTTAAAGATTCTTATAACATTAGATGGAGACAATCACCAGGAAAAAACAAGCCAAAGAGACACTGAGTAGGCTGTGTGAGAAAGTTTCCAAGAGCTCATAAATGAGGGACTGGCAGTCCTGTGGAACCTGGAAAACGTTAGTACCAGCAGCAGCTTGGATGACTCAGACAACATCCAAGAGAGTGCTGGCTACTCTGGGCAAACCAGGAATACAGGATAGATATCCCTATGAGACAAAGGACCTCCTGCAGGTGTTGGAATAAACCCCTCATTACACTTGTTGGAGTCAGCCCCCCAACTGTAAGAACTGTATGTAGTTATCAGCTATTACTAGCAACAGCTTTGTTCTATTAATGACAACAGTATAATGAACAGAAGGTGTTCTAAGAAATACTGGTTGGGATCCACATCTCCCAGCTAACCTGACTCACTACCAGGGAAAAGGCATTTTACTACATAAGAATGAAAGATGCCAGTACAATTCACATTTAACTCACTGTGACTCTTAGAAAAAGCCTATGTGCACTCAAAGTTTCACAAGGCTAATGGGGGATGATAATCCCTGAAGGAGTAACCAATTCCTTGACTGAAAGAAAGAATCTAGGCACTTCAAATTGCAGAAGAGTGGGAGTGTATTTCTAGGAAAGTATTACTACGTTTATCCTCTTAATAAACTTCCTTAGGTATCCACAGTTTAGGACAGGATAACAGGCTTGACAATGGACTCGGTGTGAGTAAAACTTGCTCCTCCATGTCATAGTAGGAATCAATCTTTCAAGAACAGACACAGAGCAGAGCTACTAAGATGATCTAGAGCATGTAGACACCACCTCAGAAGAAAAAAACCTACAAGAATAAAACTCATTTAGTTTATCAAACTAAAGTGAGATGTGCTAAAGACAGAATTATAAAAATAAAGTAAAATGAGAAAAGCTAAAGAAAAAAAGACCCATAAAGGCCAAAGTTAATAAACACATAATAACAAAGAAGATTACGCTAAGTACAAGCAAAACCAAGTTACAGTTTACTACTGACCAGAATATTTAGCTCCAACTTACTAGGTGAAATACTGAGAAAAAACATCTTTGGGTACACAGAACCCTGACGATCTTCTGACCTTGTCAGCACCAATATCAGAATTATTTTAACATAACACCTTTCTCATTTAGATCAAATCATCTTACAATAAAACACCTAGGAGATGTGTACCATCACCAGTGCTTTTTCCTTCAAAGCTGAACAATTCCTAACACTCTTGTTAAAAAGGTGTATCAGCAATGCAAGTTACCTTTGGACAGAAATTTTGGAAGAAAATCTCCAAGCAAGCACAAGAGGATATTTGCTTTGTTAGTGCTAGACGATTACACTTTATATACACTGTATTACTTCAGCCAGGAGTATTGTAGAATCATTGCCTGGCGTGAGCTACCACAAAAATCTGTACATGAATAATAAACAAGGTAAACAATACTGATTTATTTTTCATGAATAGGTGAGAACAACAACATTTCTGATGGGACCATCTAATTTGATCAAGAAATTTCTTAGCTGGCTAGTTCAGTTTTTATATTCAGTGTAAAAAGATGCAGAAAAACATGGATAATGTTTTTATAGACAAGACAAAAACTATATAAAAAGCTACAACATTAGGGCTTCAAAGAAAACAAATGCCATCCATCAGAAGGCTTTTTAAAGACAAAAAACCAGCTGGAATGGTTAAGCTGCAGAGAAAGAAGGCTGTAAGAAAATGGCATTCTTCAGTAAGTCTGTCCAAAGAAGAACAGAATATTGTCAACTATGGTATGTTAGTTTTAAAAGCAGAATGAAGCAGGTCAAAAGAGTTTGAGGGAAAATTGCATAAAGCCATAAAAGGCAGCAATAAATTATTTTTCAAACAAATCAGGAGCAGTAAGCCCATTAAGGTGTCTCTGTAGAGCTAACAGAAGACCAGAGGGTAAAAAGAGCTCTTGGAACACCAACAAGAAAAGGGCTAGCAGAGAAGTTACAAAAGAAAGCTAACAAGACACCAAATGCTAGGACCAGGAAATATTCACTCAGGTAATCTGGAAGATCTTGGGGATGAACATCCTGAGGCACAGCTCCGGTGTTCTTGTTCAGACTGCCTCAGTGCCAGGAGAATGAAATATGCCAAATGGACTCTGGATGACCTCAGGGAACTACATGGCAATAAGTCTGAAATTTCTGAAAGGCCAACTCATAGCCATGTTTAAAGAAAAAAGCAAACAAAGGAATCAACACACTGGCAAGAGTCCTCATTGCTTTTGTAAAGGGGAGTCATGCTTTGTGAGATTTCTTTCAACAAGCCACTTAAGACACAGACAAGAAAGATCCAGCTCATGGAGTCCCCTGAATGCCAAAAAGGTATTTAAAGTAAGGCAGGATGAGGTAGGGCATATACAGACAGCTTTATGTTGAATTAAAGATGCACAGCAACAGCAAAAAGCAAGTTCCAAGAGGAATGCCTGTTCCCACTCTAGCAGAAGACGGATCACAGCAGAAACTCACAATGCTGTTCTCCAGTCTTCTGATTATCTCATTTCCTTCATGTCTATGCTGTTCCAATTCAGTCATTGAAGTAGCAGGGCAAAATTAGAAAAGATAACTGGTTCTGTAACAGTACTTACATGAGGGGATTAAAAAATACTTAAAACAAAGGAAAGTGTATCATTCACAGGAAGAGAAAAATAAGTAGATGCGTTAAATATGTAAAAGGAGTAAAAAAGGTCATAAAAAGTTGAAATCTCATACACTGTAAAACACTATGCAGAAAAGACTCATAAATGATGTTCTTGGATATTTTTTCAAATTACATTTAGTATGTAAATAAAACATCTCATAGATCATAAAATGTGGAAGAATCTCAACAAGGTACTGCTAAACACTAAGCATTAATTATAACGCAATAAACTTTGCAAGCATAACAGAAACAAAAATATATTTAATACAAAACAGCTACAGTTATAAATGTATTCAATTTCCACATTCAATATGATTTGAACAGCTCAACAGTACATTGATACTTATTAGATTTAATCCTTCACACAGTTTACCTCATAATTGCTAAAAAATATTATCCAAAAAAGGGTAACGAAGATACTATCCCTTAGTGTTTCATCAGAGAAGTCTATAGGAAAGAGCAGTTCTAAAATGAATTTTCTTCCAAGATGCTTTAGAAACAATACTATCATATCACAGAATGGTTTGGGTTGGAAAGGACCTCAAAGACCATCTCATTCCAACCCCCTTGCCATGGGCAGGGACACCTTTCACTAGACCAGGTTGCTCAAAGCCCCATCCAGCCTGGCTGGGAACACTTCCCAGGATGGGGCATGCACAACTGATCTGGACAACCTGAACCAGGGCCACAGCACCAAGTAAATACTTTATAAGTAATAATTACTAAAAGTAAATATCTAACCTAAACCTACACTCTTCCAGTGTGAAGCCATCACCCCTTGTCCTAGCACTATATGCCTGTGGGAAAAGGCCCTCTCCAGCTCTACTGCAGTTCCCTTCGGGTACTGAAAGACCATAATAAAGTCACTCTGGAGCTTCTCTACTCCAGGGAAAGGATAACTCGTGGACATATTTCTGTAATGTATTTTGATTTAAAGCTGAGGTATAGTAAAAGGAGATGCCTTGGCATTCCAGTGCGATTTTTCATTCCTTCTCCTCCCATTGTTTATTAAAGCATAGTGAAGGAGAAACCACAATTTTTCACCCTTCTTTCATAATTAGGCAATACTTTATCCCAACACTTGCCAGAGCATAGGGAAAACATTACAATGTTCAAACAAAAAATGAACTCCACATTTCAGTGTCCTTTGGTTCACATGAGACAATCCTAAAAATTGCCACCTCAGGAATATGAGAAACTTAATCTTCTAGTCTGGGGCTTGCCAACATATTGCAGCAGAAAAAAATAGGTTCATCCTCCAATGGAAAAAAAAAATATTATTCTCAGCGCTCTGTGAAGCATTTTTAGTACCTCAAAAATGTGTTTAGAAATGAAAGCCAATTTTTTTCTTCCTTCCACCGACAGACAGATGGTGCTATAACACCTAAGGGGCCCAATGCAACGGGCAGCTTTTATTTAAAAAATTAAATTTGAAAGAGCTAAGCTGCTTTATAGCAAAATGTGTAAAGCCTTATCTTTCTGTGAGGGTACATTTAACTTCCTTTGTGTTGTCCCATTACATTTTTGCAATCTTACAGACAACTTTTGGTTCCATTCCTACACGGCACCTGCAACTCACACTATCCAATATCTCCATATGTTCTGTGAAGAACCATTGCTGCTGGCCCAGTCTAATAGAAAGAACAACCACTGAAAGCATTACCAAATCTTTTGTTCTCAGAAATAAGGACAATGCCATTAATAACCCTTCATAGAAAAGGATGTAAAGAGCTACAGAAAGATTTTTTGATGCACAGGTTCTACAACAAAGCAGCTTTCCTTAAAAACACTGGAAAACTATCAAGAAAAGGGACTCAGTCGAGGATTAAAACTTTCTTTCTCCCAGTAACTGTTTATTACATATAAAAGTAACTATCACTTATGGAAACTACAAAGACACCAAACACCTTTTCATAGTTCTTTCAAGGGCTCTCAAACATTCCCTTTGGCTTACAGATATTCTGCCACAATTCATTTGTAGGACTTTTTAGCTACTTCCTGTGACACAAATAATATATTCGAACATTTAATGCTCAGTACACCAAAGGCGAAAGATGCAGAATACAGAAGATTATCCATCAAGGGAAGCAGTGAATTTTGTCTTCTGCCAAGGAAACAAAAAGCAAATAACTACATCCAAGTCACCACTGGAACTCTTGACTAGCCTTGCATCTTCCCTCTGTCAAGGCACTACTAGTTTTAAGATTCGTTTCTCAGCACGAGCCATGGAGTAAAACATTCCCTTTATTACCACGGCCTATAAATTGACACCAAGTAAGAATTAAAACTGTGAGGAAGCCCAAGTCTTCCGCATGACAAACCAGAACTGAACACAAAAGGGCAACAAATTTTACAGCAGCTGGAAATGTGAGATTTAATTATTGAAGAGAAATCATGCAGAGAAGTTAGCTGCCTGGCATGATTTATAACAAATGCAAAGGGAAAGTCATGTGAAATTCTCAGTTAATCAACAGAAACAGCCAATAACAAGAATGCCAGCGCTTCGTATTTCTACAGATCATGAGAATTTGAAACAAATAAGACCAAAAATTCAAGGGAATGACATCATACCTTTTTTCTTTTTTAAAAGACAAGACATTTTGAGGAGGCAGTTTAGTTTGCAAATTACAGCAGCAGTTACATTTTACTGAAAAAACTACCAAAGGATCCGTTTTCCCCAGAATAAAAAATCCTTGCCCACCCATTACATAAAGTTTTCTGAAAATTATTCTGTTGCACTCTCCACTGCTCCTCTACAAACACCACAACGTGCAACACCATGAATAGTTTCCCTATTTTCCTATTTCTTCATGTGAATCTTTCAGGCAAAAAAAAAAAAAAAAACATTGTGCTGTAATATTCATCAAAAAATGCACAAGCATTGAGATGCAGTATCACAGATTCTTGACAAAATCCAGTAGTGCCATCCAACAGCAAACCAAACCATCACTAGAAAGACAAAATGCTGATGCTTGAACAGCCAGGCCTAAACCTCTTGCAGCTTCACTTATTTAGAATCCTATAAATATGTATATTCATCCACAAATACATGAAGAGATTTATATAAGACAGGAGGCATATCCAAGGCAATGGGCACTCCTGTCATAAATTATAAAATAAAGTCAATTAGAGCACAAAATTCCCTCCCCCTCCTCACACCAAATCCAATTATTCCCATAGGCCTGGCTCCACAGCAGCCTGCACACATAATCTAAGACACGGTGAGAATCACCACATTTTTCAAGGTCATTCCTGGAAAACAATCTGGGTGGTAGCATGAAACTGTAGTTGTTGGAATTCAGGCATAAAGAGCTTCCCCTTCAGGACTTTCAGCTCTACCACTCAGGGTGAGAATTTGAAAAATGCCTAAAAGACATGTGCACATAAATCCCAGGGACAATGGCCAAAATTTAAGGTTATAAGGGTTATAAGTTATGTTAGGAAGGCTCACATTTCCACACTCACTGTAAAAGTGTGTGTTTCATTGCCACTTCACTAGAGAAATGAGTGGAATATTGCTTTCTCAGGCTTCTTTGAGGCTCAATCACACTGTAAAATGGGTAAGCAGGTCTCAGGTCTCCTTGTGCTTTCATAGATGTAACTACCTACAGAGGTAGCAATAAAAACATAGGTGAAGAAAAGATCAGGAAAAAAAATTAAAATAAAAAGGTGGTCTCTGTATTCAGCCGTGGAGAAACCTCTCACAACCACCCCTTCACCTACAAAGCAATTTTTTTCAGTTTTTTTTCCAGTACTAGCTTAGAACTGGGTTGCTTACAATTTGTTACATTACTTACCTTATTGACTAGTAAGAAAAGAAGTGCCCTGCCACCAAAGTGACTTTTTTTTGTCCTTGTCAGGCTGCTGAGTTGTAGAGTGGAAGATTGCATGAGCTGCCCATGAAGGAAGCTGAGCACCTCCAGCTTGAAGAAGCTTCTGGAGTGCAGGAAGGGTTGCAAAGGAAGGGTTTGCAATAAAAATGGAGACAGACACTCCTGATGAAAAGGAGGAAACAGGAAAATAGCCAAGCCCATGACAAATGCCCTTCCTGCTATCAGATACAAAAGTAGCCCATGGATTTTGCTGCAGTTCAAGACATTTGAAGTTTCTGAAAGAGAAGTCACAAGGAGGACAGAAAAGATTTAAACCTAAAGGATTTGAAAAGAAATCTATCTCACTCAGGCACTCAGGGTTTACTGCCCATCTAAAGGTATAGTACTAACTGGAATAACGTGCCAAAAAAACCCCTACCTAAAACTATCCTTGCTTTGGAGACTCTTCCTGGGCTTTTAGTCATCCTACTTACAGAAAAGGTTCCTCTCAATGTTCTGACCAACACAGGGTTCCACCACACAGAGCAAAGCCCAATCACACCTTAGGCAGCAGAGTTTACATGTGCTGCATTTGCTGTTGCTTCTTTGTCTCCTCCTGGCTATGAAAGGATAGATAAGTGGACATTTCTCCATCCATTTCTGGCAGGAAAATATCTGCCCTGCACTTGCAATGAATTAAGAACCAAACACGTGTGGTATCTTTCCCTCTGGACTCTGTGCAACTTTTAAAACGTCACCTGACAAAGGATTTCTTGCATCACATTTCTCACCTGCAGTGTTCAGCACAGCAGTGCCTTTCCTACATTATCTATTTTTGAAGGTTTTTCTGTCCTCATACAGTGACCATCCTTCCCCCATTTATAATTTGTAACCAAATACTATACAGCAGTATTTAGCTTCAGAACACGGTTAAGAAGCTTGTCTAAGTTTCCCATTGCTTCCTCCTACCTCTACGTGCCCCAAATACCAGACAGCAGTTTTAAATGATGACAAGATAATCTGCCTTTTACTTTAAACGTGTCCTTGCACCACGGTGCCAACCTGTCCAAAATCTGACACGTGTGTTGCAAGGCTCATTTTTGCCATGACTTTTAGAAATGGATAATTAAAATCAGGCAGCAGTACACAGACTACAGATCTTGAAAAAGAAAACTGGAAGTTGGAATTTTGCTGACTCGATGTTATCATATGTGATATCAAACCCCAGACATGCAAGTCTGAATAAAAATGAAAAATGGATAACCGTCCTTTCCTCATTTCTCATCCGCCTCTGGATCTTTATCCCTCACTCAACCAGCTCCATCTCCTTTCTCCCCAAAGCTCAGGTGGCAACATTTTCTTCTGACCTGAAACCACACAGGCTTATCCCAACCATTGAGAAAAACCCCAAAACCCACATCAACCTGCTGCTTTGCAACTAGCAATTATCAGAATCACAAAATGTTTTCAAATAGGATCAAACCCACATTTGCATATGCCATTCATCAGGGCTACATGTTACAAGATGATACTATTTTCCAAGAAATTGTTTAATTTTTCCGTCGTACCCAGGATCTGCTCATTTTCTCCAGCGATCACATATCTTAAGACACAATTGGTGCAAAATATTTGCATCAAATTTTAAAAGGAATTGGAAAATCTCCTAGCATAAAAATCACAACACTATTAAAGACATGACCTCTGGTTAGGGAAGTGTCTGAGCTTCATACCTCTGTATGATAAGACAGAATTTATGAAAGTACAGCCTATCTGCTTCCTTTCACAATTGCTCTCTTCTGGACATATGCCATGGAAGGCAGGATATTTCATTCAATGGACTGACCATGGAGAGTCTCTTTCATGACTGGGAGAATACCATCTCCACTCCAACTCATTTCCCAAGAACAGATGGAAGATGAAGCAACAAATCCAGGAAAAAGTGTATGCAGGCAGCCAAATCACACCAGTCGGGCTAGCCAAAACAATCTGTAGCTTAGGGCTTATCATCTGCTACTCTGCTTCCTCACAGCTCCTCAGGGTGGAGAAATAAACCAGATCAAAGGTTCTATCAACTGTTTTGAAAGACCTTTTGCTCTTATTTGCATGTCCTACCTGTCACATCCCCGTAAGTGTCCCCTGACATGAGTGCTAACACCAAACCAGGGGCACCGATGTCGACACCCTTCCCCACAGTGGGAACTTACCTACCAACAGCACACACAGCATGTTGGCAGCCCAACACAGCACAGATCCTTTCCTGTCAGGTGATGGAATGGCTCTGCTCTACTCAAGAGGCATGACAGAAAAATGCCAACTTTCCTATAGGCTGGAGCACCACTTTGAAAGGCCACAAAGGACACCATGGCTAGAAAATACCATTGGGCTGAAACAAGTCAAGCACACTTGACAGGACATATGAAACACAGACCGTGCCATGGAAGGATGGAACACAGTACACCAGAATTTCTAACTGTTAATGTGGTACCTGCAGGCTCAGATGGATGTGACTGATTGTTCCCCCTTCTACAAAGAGAAACAACACCGACTGAAGTCTGCCAGACATCAGTAGCCCTAACTTCATGGGACACCACATTTGTTCTTTAAGCATTTGGTAGAATCAAAGCTGTATATCCTCAGTTTTCACGCCTGTGGAAGTCACGCTGAATCAAAGTTTTTCCAACACAATAACAAAACTAAACTGGATAAACAGACTGCTGCTATTTTAGTACACTAGTTTCTATTTAAATTCCACCTGATGAGTTAAACCTCTTGAGCCATCCTACTGCGATAGCACAGACTCAAACCAGCATCAGCTGGAAGTATTAGCCAACCCTCCCCCAGAGAGTTGTCACAGCAGAACTCAGAGCTATATTAAAAATGTAAGTTGATGCTCAGCTTAAATTTCTTCCAGACATCATAAAAGGTGTCTTGAGACTGAAACAGGGCTAACAGTGAAGTTGTCACTGAACAACTGCATTCATTGATAGCCTGTATTTACATGACAGAACGCTTTACTTCCCACAGGTTTTCTTCATACACGCAAATAGTTTGCATCTGAGGAAAAAAAGTGGGCTGTTCATCTAATCAATAATGCCACCTCATGCATGGAGCTTCTGCATAAATCCAGAGCAAAGGATGTCAAGCATGTCCCACTCCAATGACTATCGGGCAACGAAGTAAAAAGATGCACTTTTCATCTCCACAGGACTGTCGCCAACCCCTTGATGTAATAAATGAAACATGCCTGCTATTTCACCACTGCAAAATGGTACTGTAGGTATCTTACAACATCTCTGTTTGCAGGAGGGGGTAACTAGCTCGAGATGAAGTGCAGATATGTTATTAAACAAGGCACAGCTTGAATCCTGGGGCCAACACAGATGACCTTTAGAACATAAGCACTGTCTAAGACAAATATGCTTTCATCTTTGAGGAGTATTTTTTCAAGTAAAAGATTTAAGAGAAAAACAGTTTAGAAATACGTTAAGCACAAATGTGCCTTCAATCTCTTAATGCTTCATTTTAGAAACAAAACCACAGTAGTATCACATGTCAGAAGAAAGACTAAGTACCCTTTAGGCAGAATATTAGCAAATTTAGTGAGATTTAGCTTTATTTCCATTTAGCCCAATAATTAAAGCACAGAGAAAGGACATGTAATTGAGATCCAAAATTGGAGGTACGACCAAAGCAATCCAGAAAAAAGGCTTGCATTTTTATTACAAGTAATACAAGTTTATTACAGAAACAAAGACCATTATTTCACTTTAGAATCCCTTAAGTGGAGTGAAAATATGAAAACAAAATCACAGAGAGTCATGTAAAACATAAGGAGAATGGTTTCAGAGAGGGATTAAGTTAAATAGCGAATGATGCAAAAAGAAAAAAAAGTAATTTCTCATTTTGCACTTCACAGGCAGTTACCATCTATCTTCAGGAAACTGGGAATTCTTTCAGCTATGTCTTGACTGTGATGCTGAGCAGCTTTAACACATAATGGAAAAGAGCAGCATTGGTATGATAAAATTATTTCCCCTACAAACTACTTCAGCAAGTTCTGAACTGCTCTGCTCAGCCTATTTTTCTGTCAAAGTTAGTAGCAAAACTTATCAAATCATCCAAGGACTGCAAAGCACTTTTCAGAGAAGAACCTCCTGTGCCTGGAAAGCCCATATCACGTCCCGGAATTCTCATAGTGGACTTGTTACGGTTTATTTTTTTTTTCTTTTTAAAGATTTAATTTCTTACCTCAAATTCAGCATGGCGGTTAATATCCTCTGCTCTCTGTCTGCTCAAGATAAATTCTGCTTCATTAGCCACTCGTACCAAATGGTCCTTCATGGTTTGACTCAGCAGCCTGAGGACAGAGAATATTTAAGAACTGCCTTGAGAGAATGTAAGTCCAAAAATAAAAATCTGTAAATACAGTATATATATACACATATTTTGGAGCTCTCGTAACTGACTTTATTGTGCTAAGAAAATTGTATAAATAAGGTTGAAGGGTAATACTCTGGCAACTAGTAAAACTGTATTTTGATAGCAAACCACAGAACCTATTAAACAAAATGCAAACATTCTAGACAGTCATTTGTTTTACCTGAAACAGAAATATTTAAGAAAATCTTTCACATACACACACCACAATATAAAGTAAGCAGTTTATGCATAAAAACACAGTTAAAGCTCTAACGTAACTGATGTAAAGTCTAAATCAAAAATTGTGAATTGCAGTGCGACATAGTTTTTTTTTCTCCAAATGCAAAATTGAAGTTTTATGGTAAGTGTACATTTAAGTAATATTTTCGGGCTTATAAAACATTCTCAGTCTCACAAATGAAATGCAAAGATACACATTGTTTCAGGTTATGTACAGAATAAAGCCGTAATTCAAGCTCAGATTTCTGAGGCCTTCATAAACCCTGAGTTTATGAATGGCACCGGAGCTGACAGATTGAATTACAACCCAATTATTCTGTGACTTCACATACTGTTACTAAAAACATTTCCTTTTTAATTAGTTACATTGGGATTCATAAAGTTAAAACTGCCTATACAGGAGCAACACTGTTTTAGAAGGTGCACATTTCCATAGGATTACTCAAAGATACACCAGATGAATCCATTACATGCTCAACTGAGTAGTTCCTAAGTACATCTCTCGTTAAAGCTTTTTTTAAGGTTTTCCATTATAGAAAAAGAGTAGCAGAACATAAAATCACTTGTTTGCCTTGCACATATAAGCTAAAGTACACTTCAACAAGTTCAGAGCCTACTGAGAGCCTTTCTTCAAAACCACTGCATTTATTATGCAGGCCTCCTTCTAATGCACACAGTGTTGATTTTATCCCTGATAACTTATTTATCTGAACTAAGGCTCCACCTATCTCTAACTGTATGTTTGAAGGTACGATCATCAATGCTCTGCTGTCTCATTTCCTTTGCCCTCTCAATACAAGGCTTGGAAAACTGCAGCACAAGAGCCACGTGAGGTCACGTGCTCATGAACCAGCCGAGCTTTACAATGAGGTGAATTCAATATTGTAACTTCTCATGACAGCAAAAAACTGGAAAAATAAACTAGTTAAGAAGGCATTTTTCATGCAGTGAAAAAAAAGAAACCCCAAAACTCTGTCTCTTATAATTTACAATAATATTCAGTTCAAATAAATACCTACTGATAAACCAGCGACAAGAAACTTTGCATAACCAATTTCATAGGCTGGGTAGATTCCAGGCCTTTGACTCTTCCTCCAGGATCCCCAGTAGAACATTTAAATCTGACACAGAAGTATTTAAATAAACATATTTCATTAAACTAAGAACTGACTAAAAACACATGGGAACCAGAAATACTCATCTATTTCAATTTACATGTAACACACTTGGGACAGTACTTCATTATTTTCATTGAGTTTGTCAAAACCTGTATCTTCTGCCAGCCTGATCAGACTTTGAACAATACTACTCATCCTCTAAAAGGTCTACTTTTAATCTAGCTATCATTATCCTCTATAAATCCCTCTTTTGCCCATCTGTTGAAGAAACCACCCTATATAATAATTGTTTTAACACTTTACAATATGGTTTTCCTTTTTATCTACTGCATGCAGCCAGTGGGGGCCCAGCTTTGCCTTTGCAGAGTGTTCCAAACCAAGCAACAAACCACAGTCCCCCACACAAGACAATGTTCTCAAAAGACCAGAAGGTACCTACTGAAGAGAAAGAGCTTTCAAGTATCAGAAAGAGTTTTGTCTCATATGGGTTAGTTGCCATTTCTGTCATCCCCACCTCTCCTTCTTACTAATCCCACAAATTTTCCTCATTTTCTCTATGATATTCCACATAGGACTAAGTCAACCAGATAAGAAAAATATAAATCATTCATACTATTATACAATTACTTCTGTTTTCACAAATTCCCAAATGCAGGAACTAAACGTCTTCATGAGACAATGATAACATTTATTTACTCACATGAATGAAGCCTGTATGAAATAATGCCCTGGTTAATACCATACAGCAGCTGTGTTCATCATTTACACTCAAGAATTTTAAATTTTAATCTTCCTTGTCAGTCCCCTTTTCCAAATACTGCATATGCTTGGGTTAACTTCTTACAACAAACAATTCCAGTTGTATAATCACCTAGGGTAGTTTGGATTTTCTTTATGAAAACAGTATCCACAAACACTGCACGCCACTCAGATTTCTACTTTGAAATCACCTCTAAGTGTGGGACTTTGCAAACTAAATATGCACCTATACAGAATTTAGTGATGGCATGATACAAGAGAGAAATCTATAGCCATTAAAAATCAAAGGCAAGTACAAGCTCACAGCACCTGCATAAATGAACACCTCTGCTTATATGCCTAAAATCAAGTTTTAATCATCTATTACATGCTAATTTTGGGAACCTTGGGAGCTGTTGCTTTTATGGAAAAGGCAAACAAAATGTTGCACAGGAATTTGTGAGGCAAGGATGAGAATCTGACTCTTGCTGAAGTGTTAGTTCAGCTCCAACCTACATACAAGATATTTTGTACATATAGCAGAGGCTATAAGCTGCAGCACCTAAATCAGGTAATTCTGAGAGACAAATGCTTTCTTCTTGAGCAAAAGTTCAGAAACATCTGATTTTCCTCACTAAACAGTAAGTTTAGATTTAAAGTACCACAGTGGTCCTTTCTGGTTCCTGCTCTGACCTTCTACACAGAATTGACCATGAATGTCTTCCTCAAAATAATTTCACTTCCTCCATCAAGTCTGTACCTTCTGTTGGAATCACAGCACAGCTTTCAGAATAATGCTCCAATTTTTTTTTTTTAAGGTATGAAGATCATAGAATCATAGAATGGTTTGGGTTGGAATGGATCTTATTAAAAAACACCTCGTTCCAACCCCCTGCCGTGGGCAGGGACACCAGAGCCCTGTCCAGCCTGGCTGGGAGCACTTTCAGGGATGGGGCAACTTCTCTGGGCAACCTGTGTCAGAAAAAATTATATTTTACACCATGTTGTCACATAAAGTTTTATAATAAGGTAATTAGTGTCAATTAAAACAAACAAAAATATCAAAAAACCCCCACCCCACAGACAAAAAATCCTCAATCATAACTAATTCTTGCCTGCTTTTATCCTGATTTTTTTCCCCAGCAACTAGACCACATTAATCCTCTGTTAAATAAAAATTCTATCTAAAACATCTCTAAATACTCCTTTTTCCCACAGCAAAAAGACAGCTTTTCCTTTCTTTGAGTAAACAGACAGATTAATTCAATTTCTTGTCTTTTTCAAGGTATCCACACTCAAACTGAAAGAAAATCTGTAATAATTTCCTTCTTGCTTCATAATATCTGTATGCAAAGTCATGGACCATACTTGCCTTACTCTACTATCTCACATACCTGCTTATTTTTTCAGTGTTATTAAACACCAAAATACCATTGAATGTAGTGATTTACACTCTACTCTCCCTGACAGATTCCCTTCTGGTGTGTTTTTATCTATGAAATGCTATTGAATTAAGATTTTTTTTTTCTTTTGCTGATCTTAACATGAGCAGACTGTGGATGGACAAGCTCCTGTAGAAGTCAGACATGATATCTATGATTGTAAAGACTCTGGTCTACTCTTCTGCTTTCAGGGCACACCAGATTCAAGGCCTCAGACAGACTTTTATTCCTTTGTCTAAGCACTTTCTTTCCCAACTCAAATATTTAAAAACATGATTAACTTTGAAAAGATGAGCAGCCTAGGAGAAACAAGCAAGGGAATGGATTCCATGCTGGAAGTTAAATATATTCTTGCATACTTTGCTGGGTCAGGAATGAAGTGCTAAACCACTGAGAGAAGGAGTTCAAGCCAAAGACAGGAGATACACTGATTCTCATTGTAATGCTGGAAGAGAAAACTATGAGCATCAGTGCTTAAAGTCCTTCTCTGATTTCTGGCTGCTGAATGCTTAGATGATCAAGTAAAAAGTCAAGCTTAGCCTTACAGCAAGCAAAAAGAGGAAAAAAAATATAAGAGGAAAACATGTGCGAGCAAAAGCAAGTGAGAGACTGAGAAATTCTGAGTTAGTATTACTGATGTGCTACAAGTATCAATTTTAGTTAAGTATGAATAAAGATTTACAGTAGGTGACATTGACAGCAGCTGTTTAGGCACAAATCTATTATAAAATAAATTATTATGTTCCAAACACCACCACAGCAGAGAAGTCTGAGACAGCCAAGAAAGGGAAGCTTCCCCCTTGCACTCCCCCTAAACCTACCATATAAGAGACCCTCTTCCTTCAGAAGGAGGGATGTTCAACATGGACAGTCTTTTCGGGGATCTGACTGCTCCAGGTGCTGAGTGTTGGAATTACTGATGCAGGGAAGTTTTACAACCGCTCTCTGGAACATGGACACTTTACAGATACACTATTCAATTCTCAAAAATATTCAGCCAAGTCCATAATGTCCCCAAGACTGAAGTTTGAACACAAAACAGGAGAGGAAAACAAAACCAACAAAGCCCCAGAATTTGGCAGACTTATCAAAATGCTGACTCAGACATGCAAGAGCATAAAATGGAACAGCACTTTGAAAAGACAGCTAAGGGGGGGACTCACCAATCCAATCTTTTCTATCTAGGAAAGCTTCCCAGGACATGTCAGACCTACTGAAAACTGTTGTGTTCACATTCCAAGAAATACTGCAGAGCATAATTCCTGACAGTGTTCCATCAGACAGCAAGAGTACAATACATGTATACACAAGAGAATGCAGCATAAAAACCTTCTTGTTACTCTTGCATTCATTTATTTTTTAAAAGCAGATGTTACCAAAAACTTTCTATGTAAGAAAAAAATCCAGAATTCCCAGGCACTCAAATTTCCTTTTTCATAGACCCAGCAACTTAATGAGGGATTCTCACAAGCAAAACCTACCTTTGTCACATACATACCCTCCGAAGTTACCATCTCCAATAATAAAAGTTTTCATTAATTTTTAATTAAGACATAGTTCTCCCCCAAAAAGCTTCTGCTCTAACTCATTAAATTGCAGCAAAGATCATGTTTCCAGTTACTCAAAAATGATGCAATTTAAATCAGTGTGCAGATGATCAAAATTCAGTGGAATAAACTGTTTTAAAAATGGTTGTGCCTGTCACAGCACCCCTTAGTGCACACACATGCACAAAAAAGAGTCATGCAGTGTCAAGAACACACCTCAAGTCAACTTATTTGTCTTTGAAACATACCCAGGCTACAATTTCTAATTTTCAACTCATTTAAAATCTTTTTTCAAGTCTAGCCTAATGAACATCTTTAGTTCAAATTCACGCTGTTTGTGCTACAAAACTAAACCAATAACCTAAAAGCTCAGAAATCACCAAAAATCTCTTTTACTAAACTTCCCATCTAAACAGAATGTGTTTCTAGAAATAAAAAGGACATTTTCTCTTACAAATCAAGACTAAGGTGCAGATTCCATGTCAACAGAACCTCAGGACAAAGAGGCTGCAGACTGGTAGCCATCAATGCTAGTTTGGATGCGACTGCATTTATCCTTTTTTTTTTCTTGAGCCTTTTTTGGTCAATTATGCACCAAGTCTGTGAGTTCTCATCCATTTTTTCATTAAGAGTTGTATTTTTCTAACTATTTTCCACCACAGGAGTTGCTCCTATGGCAACACATCCTCTGACACTCATTCCCTGAGAGTGGCCATGGTGCTGCAAGGGAAAGACAATCGAAGGGGGCAGCCCACATCTGTCCCCTATTTTCCCTTCGGAAAGCGTCCAAGTCATTGGCCAACTCGTTTGATTGCCAAGTATTTCAATATTAAAAATATTTGCATCTATGATCAGTCAAAAGCAATACGCACAATTTAAGACAA
>JAWWMO010000138.1:12929599-12970166 GCA_035047845.1 Dendrocincla fuliginosa | reverse complement strand
AAATTTGCATGCTGTCTGCCTTCCTTCTTCTTTCAGAAAATTTTCAATTGATTGGATAATTCCAACAATTATTTTCAATAGAAAGCTAGAGTTTATAAAAAAATAATAATTTTAAATCTAACAGAGAACAACAACCCTTGCAAGTAACCTTTCAGAAAAGAAAAGAAGTTGTTTTCAACTGCACTGAAAGATGTATTAAAAATCCTCTGACATGGAGACCAGAATTTTGGTAACATTTCATTCTTCATTAGACAACAGAGAATGCAGCAAGAAGAAAAAGCTACAGAAAAACAAACTTTATTAGTTTTGCCTGTCCAGGATACACTTATGAATCCCTTAAGTTTTGGGTTGCTTGGTTTGGTTAAAGATTTAAAAAGGCAAAGAAGAAGAAATTATACACGGATTCTGCCAGTTTAATGAGGTTATCTTTCAACCAAACACTATGTGATATTTTTTCAAAGCAACTGCTGTGTGAATATTCATTTACAAATGTATAAAAATATATGTATAGAACACCACTCCGTAACTCCTTGGATGGCCAACTGTGCTGGAGAAAATTAAAATTAGCCATCTTCAAGAGCCTCTTCAACTGAAAATTGGAAAGAATAATTATTGCAGCATGCTTAGGAGACTGAGCCCTCCACCCCTGCCATGCCAAACCCATTATCACCCCAAAGGGGATAATAACTGTCATGCCTGGTCTCCAGCTCGAGTAGGTTTGTTAGAGCCCTGACTGATACAGCGAACAAGGGCCAGCATAAGAGATGCTTCACACTAAAGTGTGCTAATGAATCAAAGCGACAGGAGAGAGTTTTAACCTTCACAGAGCAAAGGAGTTGTTTGCTAACTAGTCAAGTAGAGGAAATAAAGAGTCCAACAAAAGACACATTTGTACTGGTCAAGTAGAGGAAATAAGAGTCCAACAAAAGACACATTTGTACAGGCAAGGAAATAAAACAAAGCTGCGGGGGGGGGGGGTTCAGTTCACAAATAATAGCTTGACCATCTTGTGCATAAGGAGGAAACATAATTAGGGCCAGGGTGAAAAGAAGGAATCAATCTGGACCCCGTGGAAGTCTCCAAAGCAGAAGCCTGGCCATGACAGTGAAGCAGCTCACACGTAAGGCATGGTTCTGCTGACCAAATTCCCTTGTCAGTGAGTTCAGGCCCCAAAGCAGCCTCTCCCTAAGGGGAGGCCCTGAAGGTGAAAGGCAAGCACAAGGAATGAAATCTAGACTGACAGAAGTTCAGCAGGCTAAGGAAAACATTTTGCAACCTATCCTTCTGCTGCACAGATGGCCCAGTCCGTGGAGAAGCCATGGGTACAGGCACCTTTTTAACAGGGTTTCAAAGAGCATTAACAGCGTTCCCAGACATTACAATAATAGCCAACAACACTTACTTGCTTTTATTAAAACCAGATTAATGTTCGATGTAGCAGTGGGCTGAAACTGATGTTTCTTTTCCTGCACAGAAAGAGGTTGCTCTCCAGTACCTGCTCCTTTACCTTTTCCCTTACATTCCTGGTTTTCTAAGCAGCCTTTTTCTTTTTACTACTTTTGTAACCTGTCCTTCAAGACTCCAGTTGCTTATTTCAAGTTTTAGGCAGGTTTACAGTTCTGTATTTTCACCTACTAGCCTCCTGTTTAGAGATACTTCTCAGTTCCAGATTCAGAGTTTTACTGGGCACAAACTAATCAGTTCTGTCACCCATGTGAAGTGGATGTGATTTATCTGAGAAACCTGGGAGCAACTCTGTGTGTAACACATCAGTTACTCATGAACATGCCAAAATTCAGCCCAACAAAAAAAAGAAAAAAGGTAGAACACACCTCAAACTGGAATATTCTCTGGCACCGTTGGTCCTAAAAACTAGTAATAAATATTGGGAACAAAACGCAGGTTTACAAAGGTTATAGTATGACTAAGGCTTTCTCCTTCAAAGGTAGCAGATAATAATAATTCTGCGATTCCACATATCCTAGGCAGTTCTTCCAGTCCTTGATTTTATTTTATTTATTCTACCTCTCATGCCATGGTACCCTACTGACATCCTTCCTTACTTGTTGAACCAGTTCTGCCCTTTGTACAACTACCTTCTCCTCTTTCCTTGTGCACTTGTAGAAACAACTTAAAATTCAGCTTTTATTATACAATTATGCAGCTGAAGTCTAAATCCATATCACTCAGCTATTTTCTTCATTTTTAATTAAAGATGTCAGCTTTTGCAGTTTCTAAGATTATAACATGGCAAAAAAAATAGCAACTAAAATAAAATACAAGGACTGAAATGTTTTAGTCTGTTAGCATTATGAGCAAGGAAAATAACATGCAAACTGCATAAAGAGAAGAAAAGTGTAGTCCTGGAATAGAGTTCCCATCCTGTGAGGGATAATAGCTTCATTTTAGTGAATGCTGAAAAGCCACAAAGCACCACAATGACTGATTCAGCAATAACTTTAAAGGCTCCTATAAACAGCAATGAGGAAAATGGAGACAGATAAAAGGAGCCATTTTTAAGAAATTAATCCCCTCTCCTCTTCACCATAATGAAAGTTATGTTCCCATTTAAAAAAAAAAACCAAACCAAACCTAAAACACAACTCTGCTACAAGTCAGAAATGAAATGAAGTAACAATTACTTAGACATTTCCTTCTAACCAAAACCACACTTCGCAGTCTTCAAGGGATCATTTGTCCCTGAGACAACCACTCAGCTCAGGCCAGACTATGGGTTATTGATGTTGTTTATGGAGGTGGGAGAGTGATTCCATCTGTCTGTGATGGGCACTGCAGGTTCTGAAGAGCAAATAGTCCATTCCAAACATTCACTGATAGAATGCTCTCTGAAAGGCTGAGCAGCACAAGCTGAAGAGCTCCCAGGTAGCTGCTCCTTCCAGCTCAGTCTCAGCTACTGATTGCTCACGATAATCATCTCACACAGATGAACCTTACATTGTGGTTTACATGTGTGTGGGATCTCTGTGTTATCTATGCTAATAAAACATTAATCAAGGGCCAAATTTATAGCAGGCATTTTGTAAGTAAGGTCAAGACAGGTCAGCCTCACATAATAGGAAACAACTACAGGCTAGATCTTAACACTGTAACTGAACACCCTTGTTACTTTACCTTGGCCCTGGGGATCAAGACTGGTAGCAAAATGTTTTTTCTGTCTGAGAATGGTGTTTCCCCCACCATAAACTGAAATGCAGCCATTAAAATGGCCATTATTTTTATGTGCCTTGAGAACATCTACACATTTAAAAACAAAAAAAAAAATCTCAAATAGCCATTTTCCCCTTTCCTACAGTGATAAAAAAATACTTATATGTTAATTTATGTGATACATGATTTTGGCTTTAATTCAGCAGCTGTCCTAATCATGTCAAATTTATTTTCTATTGGGATTCTTAGGATCTGAAGTTACTAAGAGAAATTAGGTTTAAAGTAAATGGCTTTTCTGACTGTACACCTTAGCTAATTCATTAAGACACGTTTAAAAAAATCCTTTAGAAAAAAGTAAATATTGCTCTCTGTCTGCCTCAACATTCGATTCCTAATGAAGGAAATATTGATGGTTCTGAGTAGTCACTACAAGTCAAAGAGCACGGCCTCATCACCTGCTCTGTCATTTTCTATAAGTTCCAGTAATATACATATAAAGTTATGCAGAGAACATAAAACTGATTGGCAATATTAAATAATAGGGTGGTTTTTGTCCCTTAAAGGGACTCTCTTCCTTTCTCTTTCATGAGGTAGATGGGAAATAAATGAGCAAACTGGAATCTAATTTTTGAGACAGAGGCTTATCTTACCATTCCTACTATAATGTCTTTCAAATATCAATTCCCTTTCTCAAGAGATTAGCTGAATACAAATTATAGTTTCAACATTAACCAGTACACAAGGACAGGAAGAAAGAAAACCCATGACACAGAGATAAGTGAAATGTTTAATGACACTAAAGAGCACTCAGTTTCTGCACAATCCCATACTCAGAACTGGACCAAAGTACTAAAGAACATGAAATCATGCTTGCAAAACTCAAAGAAAATGCCACAAAAGAGATAAAGAAGAATTATTTTTAAAAAATTTCAAGCCACACAACTTCCTGAAGGTCAATGCAGAGGTGGCATCAAATATTGTGACTTACCTTCCTTCATTGACAAGCTCAATAAAGGCAAGGCCAGCGTTCTTCTGTATGGAGTTCTGCCACTCCTGGTGTAGGGGGGAAGAAAAAAAGAAGAGAGAATTAGAGCTGCATTAAAACAAAACTAAAAGGAGACACTTTCAGCAACAAAAATCACACATTTACCTTTCAGTTTTAGCAACTTACACCACCATCAACAAACAATACAAGGCATTAATTGTCTGCATGGAAGAAGAGGACAGGATCATTAACTCAAGGTCATATTCTGTTGAGGGGAGAAGAAAATACAAAACCATCCCACAGAGGACTCCATCACTTCCTTCTGCTGCATCATGTAATAATTGGGAACTTAGCCTGGTTCACTGATGCTTTTTGCATTATTGAACCTTGATAACACTAAAAACTGGTTTACATTAATGCATGGCTCATCCTTTAGATACAAATTTCTCTGATAGCCTGTAGTCTAGTTAGCATATTTGCCGATAATAATCCTCACTCCAGCATCACACAGCCATCTCTGCTCATAAAAAAATCTGTTAGCAATCCAAATATTGCACCATTAACACACAAATCTGTTTCAAAAGAAATTAACCTCCTTTTAACATGCTGAAATTATGGTAGTGGCAGACACATGTGCACTGCACATTCCTTAAATCCAGCTGAACCCTGAATTACAGCAAAATTCTACCCCTCTTAAAAACATAGGTGGGTTTTACCTAGTCCTCTGAAGAGACACAGTGGAAAACAACCAACCAAGGTGACCTATCACTGGGGCTTGTTTCCCTCATTTCAAAGCTGAGGAGAAAACGGATTTGGTTCATAAAAACAAGGCAGATTTTTAGCCCTATACCAAATAGAAACGAGTTGACAGAGCTAGAAATTAGAGTAGTAAATGTGTGAACTCTCTATTTTGGCAAAAACGGAGAGGCAATTGGATAGAACAGGACAAATATAACTCTTGATTTAAATTCTACAACTCTTCTAATCTAATACAAAAGACTGATTCTGCCGCACACAAAAAGTTTCATGTGCCTTTCCACATCAGTTTCCTTGATTTTTGAGTCTTTGTTTTATGAAATAATAATCCTAACGATTATCCACATCAGCATTTCTATCACTGCGGTTCTTTTCAAAAATCTCATCAGCTTCAAGGCAGTTAAAAAGTGCAAGACTGCACATATATCAGCTTTCAAATATAAAATCCTGTCCCCTATCCCCACCCAAAAAAGATTTCCAAATTTCAAATGCAGGGCAGAGATTATAACTGATGTCTCAGGGCCTGATGCATTCCAGGCCCAACACAATGCCTTACCATGTTTAAGATGCAACAACGTAGTACAATTTTCAAGTAGTCAGAATTAAAAGTAGAATAACTGGAATTTGTGATTATTCATCATTAATTATAAAATATTTCATTACTCTTTATGCAACTAGTTTATATGCATTAATAACAAGACAACATCCTAAGCACCAGCTAAGTTCTGTTTCACATATGGGGTGTTGGGGGTTTTTTGAGGCTACATCAAGAAGCATCACTGGTCCTTATTGCTACTGATGCCCCACCATCCTTCTCCCAGTTCTCCGCTACCACCTTCTTACAGCCACCATTGCATGACTCCAAGTTAGCCTGTAAGCTGTCTGGAGTCGTTTTAAGAAGCATTTATTCACTGAAACAAAACCCTTTCAGCTTCTAATATGCTACACAAAACAACATATGCAAGCAATCCTTAGAAGTTTTTTCCATGTAATAGGAGTTTCTAAATATTTAGCTTCATACGATGATAACTAGCTTAAATGTGAGAAAACTCAAGAAAAGCAGAATAATTTCTCCTTTTCTGACACTGTCCATCTGCTGCTCTGCTCTTCAAAGAACTCACAACAACACTTGAACATTTAACTGGTGAAGATGGAGGCTGACAAAAGTGAAAAGAAAGTGCATTTATAATGATACTTTTCGGCATTTTTCTCTATATCAGACATCATCAAAGAAGGTGTTAGTCTAAACAATTTCATAAGTCACAGCTGAACACACCCTAAAGCTAATTTTAATAGTTGAAAGGAAAGACTAATGGTTTTCATCTTTCATGATCCATTCAATATTTCCCCACAGTATACGTTCACTCTCCAACAATTACACTCAGTATGCATGTTGCATTATTATATCAACATCTTAGTTATCCATCTCCCAATGGTATTAGGGAAAAAACATGTTAAAAGCTTCAAACTCAACCACTAATGCAACTAAATAACTACAAAACACATTTCAGCACTTTCCTAAGGAAGGACTGGAAGGGAAGATCAACAAAGTCAATAATTTCATACCTATTCTAAGCTGTGCTTAATTGCCCAGCATTTCCTACAGCTATAAATGTTTAGTAACTGAGACACATAATCTGCTTTTAATGCTTTTGGTCACTGTGTACTCAACGGTGAAGCGGGGGAAAAACCCAGAAGCACTAAACCCTATCACAAATAGCTCTAATGAAAAACAACCATTATTAGGAGACAAATAAGAAAACACATTTTATTCAAATACTATGCCTGATCAGGAAATTTCCTAACTTGTTATTGTTTCACTTATTTCCTTAATAGAATCTATAAACAGCTCCATAAGCACTCTAGATAAAATGCAGGTACTACACCCTTGCCTGAAATGGTGCTTCCAAATTCATCTGAATTATAATTTGGTATGGAATAACATATTATGTTTCCCTCATATACAGCACAACTCTGCCATAAGAAAAATATAACCCGGTCCACTCTAGCTTTAATTTCATATCATCAACAAGATTCCTTAACACATTCTTACGGCGTGCAAAAGGTTCATTAAATGAAAAAATTAAACAGTAGTGATCTTAAACCCCTCCTTTCAGAATCTAATAATCTCCCTCAAGGTTGATATCATGACCTGTTGCCCCATTTGAGTCACGTTGGGGTTTTTTTAATCTATTTTACAGTGGGTTTTTTTTAATTAACTCTTACTAATGATCACTCGTATGAAAGTACCAAGTGCTCTAATAAAACTCATAAATTACTACATTTACTTTTTTTCTAGGAAAAGACCAAGAACATGCATTAGACCATAACCAGCAATGAGATGAACCTAGCAAATCATCTTTAGTAACTGCACATCCCATTTTATTTCATTGCAGCTACACATATATGTGTAGTTATCTCAGTCTTCAGATGCACTTCAAAGTCTTTTATATTACTTGATCCTCATATTTCCTTTCTTAAAATTAAGGTATGTCTCTAATCACATGCCATCACGTGGTAAGTGAAGTTCCTTAAAAGTATCTGCCTTGAACTTGAATAGGATCAAGAAGAGACTGCACAAGCACACTTAATGAAAATAAATACACTGCCATTGGTTAAATACACAGAAATTGCAGCCAACTCAGAAAACACCCTGAGCAAAAAATAGCTGGAGAGTGGAAAAGTATCACACTTGCTTGTCCCATTTTACTCTTTTTGAGCATCTCTTTCCATCTACAGTTGGAGACAGGACAACAAAGTGAAGTCTTTAATCTAACATAACCAGTCCTAAACTGAAATCACTCAAACAAATGCCAAGAAAATTTTGTTGATCAATATTTTTGTTGGTTTGCAATTAGAAGTTCTTGCCTGTAGGCAGCAAGTGGCCATATCCCTCCTTACCTGTACATTCTTAGGAAAGCAATACAGTCATATTTCAAACAACCACAGCAGAGGAGTTGAACCCAGATGACCTTTAAGGTCCCTTCCAACTCAAACCATTCTACAGTTCTATGAATAACCCCAACATATATATTCGTCAAGCTATATAAAAACGTTTGCAAGACCAACACATCAACTGGTCTGATGGCTAAACAATTAAACGTGCATCTTGAACAGAATATTTAAAACATTTCCGATATATGAAAACTGCTCTATTTTCAGCTGTAACAAACTGTACTGCCACTTTCATTCATATATACATGCACATGCATGTTCCTTAATAATTCATTTTCCTCAGAAACTTAAAAAAAACATCCTTCTAACAAGTTCACCTATTAAGAACTATATCCAGCAGTTGAAACACACACTCCTAAGCAGGAAGAAAAGAGGAAATTCTTTGCTAATCCATCCTTCCCATACAGCTGGTGGAGTTTTAATAATTTATTTTGGTTATGAAACAAAGGAAAAGGATGACTTTGGTACTGACAACTATGAATGGAGCACTAAGGAGCAGGGTGGGAAAATGTGTTAACATATGACCAAGAGACATATTATATCCTAGAGTAAAGGTCAAATCTGCATGAAAAACTTGTTCATAGAGAGATATACTAATCTTTAAGTGCCTAAAGTAAACTATCAAGAACTTTTCAGCAGTGTTTGCACTTGGTGTCAGCACTCTCTCAGCACCACATCCACTACAGGCTTGAATGAACTCAGCAATAAAGAACATATAGTGAAAAGTAGATTATATCTCAGCTGGGTTCTTCATAATTAAAAAAAAGTCAGACTGCATGTTAAGCAGAATATCTGCAAACATAAATTACTTTTAAAGGCTCAAGCATGCTTGAATTATTTTAATCTACAAAACTCCGCTGAAAAAAAAATTAAAACCAACATGGAATTATGGGAAATCCTATCTAGGAATTACGTAGCAATTTCATATCAAAATTTGCACATGCCAACTAGTTACAAAAGAGAGATATTTTGCAAAAATGACACAAATTAATATAAGACTAACACGAAAATACATTTGAGACAAAGTGATCCAGTACACATACAGACATACAAATAGAATTTAAGACCATAAATAAATAATGAAAGAACTATCAGAAACTGACAGGGGAAAAAAATCATTTCAATAATTATATTCATGGCCCTTTCTCTACAGAACATCACCACTGTTGCTGAATCCTGACCCAAAGTGAAAACCTGCAAAAATATTTATTACGCTCCTAATAATTCCAAACCCCTTGTGAGGGGGCAAACCCTTATCAAACAGGCTTGGATTTATTGACATTTAAACAAAGGTTTCTCTATGAAAGCTTTAACATTGCATCTCTGTAACAAGCCAAGCTATCTCCCTAATCAATACAGAGGTTTTGCTTTCAATAAGGGTGATAAAAGTTACTCTAACCCTGGCCAGCTACAAGCTCTCAACAGATGCTCATCATTAGGGCTCTATCGGGGTCCCCCAGACTCAGGCTGGACAAATGTGCCCTATTAGTACATGGCCTGTCTGTTTGGCAACTCTGGCCCTAAGACAAATGGCAGCTGCTGCCCTTCAAGGTCTGAAGTCAAGTCCTCAGGGAATCTAAAAGCCCAACTGGAAAAATCAAGGCCTGTTCATTAGAGACTGCTCCAGGGGAAACTGGCAAGGCTGCCATTAGGACTATATAAAAGAGCTAATTATTTTTATAAGACTTTTAAAACTATCAGACACACTCAGTTATAATAAAAAGTATTTACTGCTGGCATTCCATTTTAAAGACGGTGCTTTTTGTCAAAAAATCAGCTAGTGACAGTACACAACCAAAGTCTTTGTATCAAACATTTTAATGAGTCTTCTAGGAGAAAGCTGTGTAAAAATTAACTGGAGGAGAGAGCTTCTCCAGGGAAGGGATAACACCATGCCTCTTGTTGTGGGAAAATATCCCAAACATACTCATAGCAAACTAACTAATAAACTATTAAGGTGGGCTGAGATTGCATGTGACAAACCACCCCTGAAAAAGATGAGAAATTCAAGAAACAAACACGCTCAGTGTTGGAAAACTGACTGAAAAGAACAAATAACATTCTTGTTCCAAAATGATGCTGTTAAGGAACAGCTGAACATGCTGCAGTACACTCGGGTATTGATAAATCAGACAGAAAGGCACAGGACACACTTGGTATCAAACACTAAGACCGAGCAGAAATAAAATCATAACTAAAAGTGTTTCAGTATTTTTCCTCTGATAAAACACAGAAACAAAGATTATAACAATGATTGCTACTTTCAGAAAATATACTCTGGGGAAAAGCTGGAACATGACTTTTTTTTTTAATTCATAACCACAAAGTTGTTTACTACTTTAACTACAAAACCAAATCAAAGTTTCTTATACGGAAATATTTTCCCAGCTGCACAGCACGACAACACTGTATTGAATTCCAGTGTTACAACATATCACCGCTATTGAGTATTTATTACAAATCTTTTCAAAGTGCTATATGAAATTCATTAGTGTTCCTTAATCAATTCTTGGACCAACATGCACATTAGCTTCCGACAGCCTAATTCAAAAAAGCAATTACAACCCCAGTCCTTCTGTAAAAGGACGACAGAAAGAAGCTATGTTAAACCAGCTTAAAAGAATGAAAATGTAAAGAAAACAGATTAGGAATGATTTATATCAATGCCTAGTGCTGAAGTTAATTACAACTAACCCAATAAAATAGTGCCTTTATTATTGTACAGCAAGTAATAACCCCAGACGCAGAAAACAGAACTCTTTGCTGACTTTTGCATGCTCAATTCCACAGCACACTACATTAAGAATTAAAGAAGTAGTAAATAAGCCATACAGAAACAGCAGGTTTTTAACTAAAAGCAGAAGACTCCCCTGCTGTTTAACCATGTGGGTTATTCCATGTAAACAGAGCTTCCTATAAACTAGTATTATGTTGTTAGTGGTAAATGCCTAAAACTATAATGAGAGTTTAATTTCAAGACTTAAAACTTAGAGTTCAACTCACAGTAAGTTTTTATAGATTCTGAAAATAAATTATACACATATAGAGCTGGAGTAGTTTGGATACTTAAGTACGAGATTCTTCACTAAAAACGCTGCATAAAAACCTGTCAGCTTGTCAGACAATGCCTTTTATGCCATGAGATTACTCTCAAAGTAACAACTGTTGTCTTCTCTACAAACTACAGAAATCTATCCTAAAAAACAGTTTCATGTAAGACACACTATGTAAAACATTACAGCATATATACAACCTTTAACAATTCCACACAGCCGGAAAATCCCGAGATAGGCTGCAGGTGTCATAATTTATATTGATACCAAACATTCTTAAAACAGGATTTTAGCAATAAAAGAAAACTTAGGCAACTTAATCTGAAAGTTCATATAAAATTATGAAAATACCCCTGTCCACATAAATAAAATTATATCAGTAAGAACTAACACAGCATAAAAGCTGCATATCATCAAGACTCATACACTTAATTTTTGTATCCAGTTTCAAAAATGAATAGACAACTGGGGGAAAACTAAATGAGGAGATCCCTGATTTCAGGCCCACCGTTTCTGATGTAGGAAGCAGTTTGCCTGGGCAGCTTCTCCCTTTCTCTCTCCCACTAGCAGGCTGTTGCCATGACTCCTCAGGAAACAAAATTAGGGGTCAGGTTTGAGTTCATCCAGCAGCAAACCTTTTCCACTGCAGTTTCCTCTTCAGGTTCTTTAACCATGGGCTATTTTCAATGCCAAGATGAAAGACTAGCTTCAGAATGAATAGGAGCAGAAATCTTAAAAATTAATTGAGAAATCAAAGTACCAAGCAGTTCTGCAAATAGGCAGCAATGGAAAGCACAAAACTGTAAGTCAAAGGAGATGACTCAGAAAAAGTAAGGTGAGGAAAAGGAAAAACATAAGATTAACAAAGGGAACAGATCCAAATAATTAAGTTGCAGTCCCAGCAACAATTTTTATGAATAAATGCAAACAGACCAAGGAATAGCAGGAGTATGAGACAACTGACTCACGATTTCACTGCTTTTCTGTTTAGCTGCGATTGTCATTTGAGATTTCGTAAAATTAATGAATGGAAAAAAAACCTCTTTCAAAATAGACTAGTAATTATAAGGACAAGAAAATCACAGCACACTCACTGCTGCACAGGTGCAGTATTAGTGATGGACTCGTCCACAGACAGCAACATTGACCATCACCACCAAATAGCAGCAACCTTCTTGCTCAGTGCTTTTAGCTTTAAATAAATGAATTTAACTAGTAAAGAACTCAGTCATATACATGGTGAACACTGCTTTTGGAACCACAAGCCGCTTCATATGGAACTAGATGATCTTTAAGGCCCCTTCCAACCCAAACCATTCTCCCATTCCATGATTCTGTATTACCCTTTTCCCCCAATGCCCCATGACTCTTCCATTATGCTCTACTTGCACACTACGTTCCCTTCCTCATCCTGCATCTATTGTCCTCCTGTAAACCAAACCATAATACATACCCAACATGCTCTATTCTCATCTGTCCCTGTATGTTGCTACAATAAACACGATAAATAATAATTTTCTGCTCCTGTCACTGCAAATCCTCCTCTGCATTCATCAAGTAAGTTATCCAAAATAAGAATACAGCCATTTCTGTTTTAAGTAGAAATAGGAATAAATGTCTTTGGAACTATTCAGAGTAATGGACAAGCCAGTTCATCCTTCTGAATCAAATATGACTCAGAAACACTTAACAGATTTCTGCATGATCTAAATTATGAGTTCTTAATCACTTAAACAAGTTAGTGGAAAGTTACTGTGTCCTCCAAAATCTTTGAGGAGAAGACAGGCATTTTCCCAGTTGCAGAAATATGCAAAAAGGCACAGATGAATAAAACCAAACTAAAAGTTAAACAATAAACTCAACAGCATCACCGCGCAAAGTTTCTCCTGGCAGAACTTTGAGTAAACAGCACTGCTTCCCAAATCATAAGTTCCTTAAGCAGGTTTGCTTAGAGACAGGGACACATTATTTGGTTTATTAACATGAACAAAAAAGTTCACATATTCTTAATTAGTATGAAATCAGCACCAAGCATTGCTGCTCACTGAACTTGCCATACTCTCATACCCCTCCCCTCCACTAAAGCTCTTTTCATAGTCTCAAATTAACCAGACTCGCTGTAAAACAGCAGGGTGTCAAATTAAAGCACACTTTATTTCCAGAGGTCTCCACACTTCGCGGCTGACTTCCTGTCAGGAAGAGTTCCATTTCAGTGCAGAGCCCCATCAGCAGGGAGCTCACAGAATTAAGTGCCAGTTGATATTACTTTGTTTTGCATTTACCACCCATGAGAATATTGTTCAAAGATCTAGTTATAAAGTCAGCATGGTATCATCCTTCTGACTAGACTGCCAAGCCACAGGGTGTGCTCTCACTGCACAAAACTCACCTTAAAGAGTGGTGTTTTTTTAAGACCTAGTGTGCTGGTGAAGCAACAGGATGCCTTTTTTCTTCAGAAAAGTCTTGCTTCTGGAGCTAAATTATGTTCTCTTAGTTTTGACCATCTGCAGCAGCGTACGTTCATAGAAATGAAGCTGTCCCATAACCCTATCACACTCCCAGGAGTCACATTCGTATCAGACAATCCACTCCCCTCCACAGACGTAAAAATGTATACATTAATCAAACAAATTCTCAGCAACACACCTCTAAAGGTTAGTATTTTTAGCTGTAGAGGATATGTTTTCCATTAAACTCACACCAACACCTTGTCCTGGATTCCTGACCAAATGCAAATAATTGTCAATTCATAGGAGAATTGTTTTTTATATGAACCTGTACTATTTGAAAAAGCTATAGGACAATCACTAAAAATTGTACTTTAAAAATTTGGGGCGTAAAAATCCTCATTTTCCCCACAGAATTCTGATCTAGTAAGAAGAAATTCTGAAAGCTCATCTCTTTCCACTCTAGTGTCGTACATTATTTCTAGGAACAGTTTTGTGGTTTTTAACCCTCTCTTTTATTATTCTATCGAAAGCCTGCAAGTCATGTTGAACTCTCCAAGTGCCTTGTCCCAAGAAATAATGCTTCACATCAGTACACACAAAAATATCACAGCTTTACTACACCTATCCATTTGTGCCTCTCTAAACACCTTCCTAGTCTAGCAGATAGCACCCATCTTGATTTTTTTACATCTAAATGTATTTTTTAAATGTTGTTCAAAACCACAATTACTTCCCAAGAAATGCCTGCGTGGTATAAACAAAAACACTGACTTAGTTATGCCCTGCTTTGGTTGAACCCGTCAAAGAACAGTGGCTGCAAATTGCAGAGGGCATTTTCTAGTGGGTCTAGAGCAGGCCTAGGCTAAACAGCCTTAGTTAGGAAACCATTTGTATTGCTTTGACAATTATTTATATCTAATATGCATAAAAATCAACCTCATTTAATGAAAGTCTAATACACCATACGTTCTTCTGTTTTTCTCATACTAAATGTAACACATCATAGTTTTTGCTCCTCTTAAAATCCCACATCGTACATTTCATGTCCCAACTGGACAATGAGTAAACCTTTCAAATATCCTCCTAGACTAAGTATTATGGAAAGATATAAGGAGATAAAGCCAACATTAACTCATGCATTTTAACTACTGTGACTACTGCCTGCCAGGATATAACCAGCAAGTGGTTATTTCATCATTAAGCCAACAAAAGGTCATTTATTACTCATGCAATATTGGCAAATCATTCTCAATACAGTTCCAACCTATTTCCACACTTAAGGCAAAAGCAAAGTTATACACTTCTTTGATTTCTGCTACTCAGCAAGCTGTCAATACACATCCATCCACTTCATGGAATATTGTTTCTTGCATGAGGCTATCACAATTAATTTTTTTAAATTTAGCCAGTGATGGACACAGCTATTTTAAATGGCCTATCTGTAGGCAATACTAAGAGCAAACAAAGCACAGTAATCCTGAAGCCAACATCTACATTTAAGAGAAAAGACAGAGTTCAAACAGGTCTTAAGTACTGTGGAGTGTGAACTTTAGTGATTATTAAGGTTACAAGTTGGAAAGAAACTCCTGTTGAAAGATATTAGGGTGCTCTCCCCACGCAGTTCCATGGAATTCAACAGGTTAAATACTGCAGACAATTATAGGTAAACTTTCAACAATTTAGAAAGCAACAGCAAATCAAAGTAGGAGTGAATTTCCAACAGAAGGGTTTTAGGTTATCCTGGGGTTTCATACAGAATATATAATAATATAGTTCTGGAGAGACAAAATCTGCATACTGCTCAAGTCAAAGAAAAAAAATTACATGCAGCTAATTTAAATGTAACTCCAACATACTCCAGTTCAAAGAAAAGGTTTCCCCAGCTGTTTCCATTTATTTCAATCTTATCAGATTTGCACTTCAGATACTTATCTGCCAAACTGATCTCCAGTTTCAAACACTTTCATTGTATAAGACAGTTCAATGAAGCAAGCAGCAAAATACCCATAGCACATGAAATCCATTTGTAATTATTTCAAGTACTCTGCCCAGTGACATACGACAAGCGTGAAAGTTATCAATACACATTTTCAGCACTCAGAGTGAAATCTTCAGAGATGGAAGAAAAACAACCAGTTAGGAAGGAAAGAAGCTACACTAGGTATAAACCCCCAGATATATACTGCGTAAGGGAGAATCCAAGCAAGCTAGACACCAAATTTGATAACGTAACCTTCTGTTTCTTGAGAAGGAAACTCACTGAAAAGATAATATCTAGTAGCCAAGCATTTTAAGAGTCTGGATTCCACAGCCAGTGCCCACCCACATCCTCCCAGACTTTCATTCACTTTCTCCAGTGAGTCCTACTGACCAGTAGCCAGACGGCTGCCTGTGTTTGTATCAAGTGTCTTGCAACACAGGAGAAGGCAGAAGCCCTAAATTTTGCGTCCAAGATGTTACAGAAGAGAACTGATGTCTTCATATATCACAACCAAAGAAGTGAACAGCAATTAAGGACAACACAGATGAATCACAATGTTGCTTTTACAGATTGAGAGAGCTTAATTTCCTTCAAAACTGGACTCTTCCACATGCCTGTAAATGCCCTTAAGCTGCTGGACTACTACTTTGGGAGCATATGCTGAAATTTTTCCTCTGACAGATTATTCTACCTGGAGACAATAAAAACTGTCACCTGAAACATTAACTGAAAGAGTCAGTCCCTTCTGTCCCAGGGACAGCTTGGCCACTGTGGGTTTTACCTTCCCCCCTCTCTAGCTCTGACCAGTGTCTCCATCCTGCAAAACTAAGCCAGTGTAGATTAAAATATATATTGCAGGGGGGAAAGAATGACAAGAATTTTGGAGGAGACAAGGGTTTATAACGTAAAAGCTCTTCACTGAAAATATCCTGAAGTAGCACTGTACATAAAGCTCAACAGATACTTCCCAACTACTTTTCATCCAATAGCACCCTCAAGAAGGTTACAATAAGGATTTTGTGTTCCAGTTACAAGGGCCACTTAATATTTGTTACTAAATTGCACTTGGAATGTCCCTACTACTGCTGGCATAACAAATAACAACATGCCTGGCAATCCCATGTTTTCAAATGTTACGATTTACACAGTTTAATTAATATGCCTGTCTTCCCTGGCTATGAAGCAGATCTGAGGCAGTTTAAGAATCTAAATAATCCATAGCAGAGTAAGGTAATCTTGAATACTTCCTTCCAAAGTCACCTCATCTCTACAAAAAGCTAGGCAAGCAAATATTCTTCCAATCTGCAAGTTCTTCAAAAGAGCACAAGGAATAGAAAAAAAAAAAGGACACCATAAAGTCTCTGGCAGAGCCACATGTGAAGCCTTTTTCAGTGTCTCCCAACACAGTGCCTTCATACTAAACCAGAAACACTGAATACTCCAAAACTTGGCAAGGCAAGATAGCAAGACAAGGCAAACACCTGCGGGCATGATTCATGCAACATCTTCCCCTGAACTTCACAATTTAGACTTTGGTAAATTCTTTTTGCTATTTTTATTTGTTAAGATCTACATCATTTTCATTTGCCTAATAAAGTCATGTTTCTAGCCAATCTTATCATGAAAGCAATCTATTATTGAAGTGTTTTGGTTTCTTTTAATTCAAGTACAGCTACATGAATCTTTGACAAAGATACTATCTGCAGAAGTTCACACTAAATAAAAAGAAAACCTTCCCACTCCCGATACTTTCTAAATGCTTTTTAAAAGGAAATTAGAGCATGTATTACAGTTGATAGAAAAATCATTTGGCAGCTTAAAAAAATCCCTACAAAATCTACCCTCTATGTCAAAGCATACTTTTTTTTAAATCACGTATCTAAATGATTTTCAAATCCTTTTTGAACTTATTTCCACCTGTTATAACATAAAGTGATTAGATGGAAGAACATCATTGTGACTAAAATGTCATCATCTAACACTCAGGGCCCATAAGAAGTATTCAAACAGCACTTCTTTCTTTCATATCTAAACCAGCATATTGTTAAGAGTTTTGATGAATCTGTGGAGTTCAGCTGCCATGGTATCACAGTGACATCGCTCTTTAGATAACCCATTCAATTAAAACTTCATGGCAATCACTACAGTTATCCATCACATCAAATTGCACTTAAAAGTAAATCAGGATCCAGTGCAGATCACAGGGCATCAGCATAATGTGTTCTCTCTGCAGGCATCTGAAAACCTGCCATCTTCCACATCAACTAAAATCTCCAAGTAATTCAAAGGCTTACCCACATTTTAGAACATGCTGAGGTAATGAATTTGGATCATTGATAGAAAGCTTTTTTTCTGAGCAGAGGACGTGCATAAAAGCCTGAAGATCCTACTGCATTCCACAAACATTTAAGTAATGGGGTAGAAGGGAAAGTGAAAAAATCCAAATCGTAACTACCATCCTATTGCTCTCCCTTAGGGAAAATAGTGCTATCATATTGTTTGTAGGGGTGCATGACTGCATAGCACATACTGATATTGCTCAAATAACTAACATTCCTTATCAAAATAAGAGATATGACACGACCAAGATAGTGCCCATGCTAAAGATGCAGCCTGACTTCTTTATGAGCAACAGAATCCATTAGCGAAGGGATGGAGGAGGATATGAAAGATCAAACTAAAGAAACACCCTGGGTAAAAATTTCACCACCAAACCAGTGATGATTGGTTTGGTGAGCTGAGTTAGATAAAAAACAGGGGAAAAAAAAGAACAAAAAGAAAAGGGCTGAAGACCTGGAAGCTTCCCTAGAGAGGCAGTCAGACCAACTTCCACAGTGTCATTTTTTCTGCTCTAATACTAATAATCAGCCTCTGCTGTATTTTTGAAATGCTCATGGTACTGCCTTGGATCACGCTTTTCTCTGCAAAAAATAACTCCAGAAACTATCAGCACAGTGCACAACATAGGAGGAACCAAGAAACAGAACCGGCACACAGGGTGAATGGGTGGGCAGTGGCAGCAGAGGGGTCATAAAAGTTGCTGCAGGATTCATTAATTTTTAACTGCAACCCTTTAAAAAGATTACATAGCATTCCATCAAATTTAGAAAATTATACAAGAGCCAGTTAGTCTAAGTTTATTTTATAGTCTAGAAAATTTAGATTCAGTCAAAAAAAAAAAAAGCTCTTAAGTCAAAGATGAACCTGACAAGAACCACCTAATTAGTTCTCTTACACATATTCCACTGACAATTCAGTTGAGTTACTACAGAAAGAGGCATTTTTCAAGTGCCAAAGATTTTGTAAATTCAAAGGCATCAAGGAAAATTATGGAACCTATTTTGTACCTTTTCACCTTGGAGCTACAATACTAGGATGAATGCTTCATGCACGTGAGCAAGAAAGAAATATCTTTAATCCCTTCATGAGAGAGCAGGGACGATCACACTTTTTCCTGCTTAGTCATGTCTTTCAAAAAAATATGTGACAAATGAAAGGAAGTACAGTAGCAGATTTGCTTTATGAATATGCACTCAATTCATACAAGCCCCTTTAGGCACAGAGAGAGTCCTTTCAGATGACAGTGCTTTCTTCAGGGGCGACATCAGTTTGCCCCTGCAGAAGTCTCATGAGCACCTTCAACACTGACGTCGCTCCTTTAGAAGGACTAAGAGACACAGGACTTCTCTCTTTTGGCTGCTTTAATTACCCTGACAGGGTGCCAGGCCAGACGAGGTGGTGCTTCGAGGTTCACTGTACTGTATGCATTTCTGATAAATGGGAAAAGAATAGATGACCTGGCAGAAGGCTCAGACAATAACATGTGATTTACAGGACATGAATGCAGCTACTATAAGATTTATCTGACAGCCCTCTCCGATAGTGGACTGTTGAGTATCCGATGGAATGATTTCTAGTCTGGAAAGTCTGCTACTGAGTAGCCATACACATTATTTATTTATTAGATGTTTTGGGTTGAAACCATTTTTAAATGATGCACTTCACAATGCTCAGCCATAAATTTAGTTTTAAGCCCTGGAAGGGAGGTAGTGTTATTGGAATGTGTGTCAGCCTGAATTAGGATGAGCAACACAACGCTTTTATAAAGTGGCCTTGAATGCAACGTCGACTCTTTCAAAAATGATATTAATGTCAAATAAGCAGGAACACTTTGCAGTAATATTAAATGAAGGATTCTTTATGTTTTGATAGATTTATAGAAATGAAAGTACACACGCACAGACGCGTCTCAAAATGTAGCGTGTCTATCAAAAAACAACTGGTTTTGTCTTAGAAAAGGGCTTTTGTGTGTCTCTGAAACCACCTGTTTCTCTTTTCACCTCGTGTTAAATAGAAAGCAATATTCCAGCATGCAAACATTAAACAAACACAAAAGCAGTGGTCTTTTCCCATATGCCTAAATAGAAGAAATTTAAACAAGCAAAGAAATGAACTCAAATAGTTCCATAGAATGGTACCTCTCAATTTTATTTCTAAATCACTTCACCTAGGAAAGAGCTTTTTTCCCCACAATTTTATGAAAAAAATTATTTTGGAGATTATTATTCCATTTTGCACTTCTGAGAACGAAAAAACATATTTCAGCGACAAATCTAAATAAACATCAGAAAAACGTCAGATGTTTCAGAAAAAACAACTCAAGTGCTTATATCACATATACAATGTTTAAAATGAATTTGGAAAAGAGGTTATCATAAAAGCACCGAAGATTAATCAATGCAATCTTTCAATTTCATAAAATGATGGCTGACAAATTTGTGAAGTTTTAAATCAAATTTGCAGATACTTACTTCGCAACTATGCCACATTATTTATGTGATTAAAAACTGGTTTTTGACCTGATCTTTTGATCTTTGGCACTTCATCCTCTCCATCTCCTCTTAAAAATTAATTAAAATTTTAGCAAAAGGATATCACTTCATTTCCCACCCTATCTTGCAGGGAAAAAAAAAAAGAAAATAAAAAGAAAAAAAAAAGAAAAAAATCAATCAAGCTCAACCCCATCTCCTCCCAGTATCTGTAAAATGTCGGCTTGAAATTCAATTTCATATCTCTCAAGCTTTCTTGTAGCAAAAGACAGTTCACTTCTTAACAAAATAAATCACTTCTGTGATTGCCACGCTGACCTCTTTGAATTAGGAAAATTCAAAGTGAAAAATGTAATTATCACCCCAGAACAATCTGTATACATCTGGAGCTAATTTTAGATTCATTTCTCACATCATTTTTCATATTCTGCCAAAAATTACAGCTGCTTTGTAACTTTAAAAAGACTTTGAGGCCTTTGCGACTTTCTTGGTTTATTCCGACCATTTCACAAAGCACAACCTCAGCCTGTGCACCCAGCACTGCCAAGCAATCACGAGAGCTTCCATTTGATTAGATTAGCATTAAGTGGCATTGTGACACGTATGACAAATAGATGCATTAGAGCACGTCATTTATTCCTTATCCTTTCCACTTCCCCAAACCAAACAAGTGACGTACAGTACAGGGCACAACATGATTTTAAGGAAGATTAGATTACCCCACCAAAAAAAGAAGGAAAGGTCAAGCACTAATTATTGATACAAGCAGCATGGATCCCAAAAACTACTTTTTTAAAATGGTAATACCGAGCTGTCAGACACATATTTAATACTCAGATTAGTTTTACTCTAACACATTAAGGAATGAATGATAAAATTTGTATGTGGATTTCTTGGTAGCAAAGATTCTTTCCTAACTTCAATCATCTGCAAGTTCATATTCTGGAAGTTGTGTACAATGTTCACTTCCAGAACTGCCATATGTAAAATAACAATCTCTAAATTCCAAAAGTTCCATAAGGAATATTAAATTCTTTTCAGGGTAAAAAAATATTGCATTTCCTGAGGAAGATGGAAAACTAGATGAGCAAAGTTCTAGTTACATTCATTAATAATAACCTCACTAGAAAACATAACTACTCTTCGCTAGTTCATTGTAAAATCTATTAGGTGTAATCTCCAGGAGTAATTGTTCTTATTGCACTTTATTGACAATGTAGACTATCGATTTTTCACACCTTCTATGATTCTTTCATTTGTATTCATGAAATGTCTATCAGCACACTCTAAATAAATTTGGCAATATAGGCACTAAAACGAATAAATCGATGTGAAGAAACATTAATTTTGCATTATCCTTATTCGTCAGGCAAGCAAACCATAAGGGTTGTAAATGAAGGTCAAAGGTTTTGAAATGGGTCAGAACCCTTGACCTCTAGACCAATACCATTCCCATTAAAAAAGGCTATTTTAAAGTTTTAAGTAGGGGAATTTACTACCAGAAAGGTATAATTTTTAAGGCACCAAAAGAAAGGCTCAATAAAAACAGTCTTCCATTTAATTACAAAAAGAAAAAAAAAAAAGAAAAAAAAGGAAAGCAAGAAGCCCAAAAAGAAAATCCAATTAATAGCATACACAATTTAGAGAAAGTTCCTAAGGCTCTGGCTCTTAACTAACCAAAGGAACAGGACAGGTTTTAATATCTAAAATCACACCCCCTTTAGGAGTGTAGAATGTACCAAACTGCAGACAACCAAGGTTGCTTACTTAAATTTTTCTCGAATTCTTAGTACTTGTCAAATCAATTAAGAATGACAGGGTTTCAGAAGTATTTATCACTTGTTTCATAACCTCGACACAATAGGAAAAATTCTATATATCCCAGAGGATTCAGCATGTCAAGATACAGAAATCAATGTTTCTTTAACTTTAATATTTTATTGATCTTACAAAAATGACAGCATAGACTTGCTTAGGCACACCATCTTCAAGGTTATGTAAGTGCTCAATAGTAAGGCAACAAACCCATTCATATCTTCTCTCTTCAACTGAATAGACACAATTACTATGATTTTGTTTTTAATCAAAAGGCCTTGTACATTATCTTTTCACGTATTACATATAAAGTCGGATTTACAGTAAAAGTTTAACTGTAATTTCCATTGTGTCCAAAGACAGCAATTTCAGACTCACCTGGGAGCAAAGAAGCATCACCAGCTCCACAACTGAACTGCTGGATTTCATGCACACAAGACCTACAGAAAAGGAAAAACTATTCATAAATGCATGTTTATATGGCACCAGCTAGTAACACAAACTATTTGGAAGGGCAAGAGATTAGAAGCATTTTGACAAATAAAAGAAAACTGGGGGTTTCATACCACTAACACAGCTAATAGCAATACATTACCTCCATTATTCACAGTTTCCTAGATGTTGGTATGTCAGAATGATCCAAAGTGTGGTTAACATATGTTATATTAATCCACTGTATCTACATTTGGCTATTTCTTGAAGGATTGGCTCATTATATATGCAGAGAAGGGAAATGGCTTTATGACCTTTGCTTTCTCCATTGCGCCTTCTCCTTTCAGCCCCCAGCTATCAATCAAGTTTCCATTTTGTTTCATGGCAGCAGACATCCCAAACACTCTTATTAGTACTTTGACCCTTAACCCCACACTAAACCTTAGCAGAAGTGCAAGCACTAACCTATTATATATATTTTCAATTGTTTATAAACTAATTTGACTATTATTATTTGTATTCGTGTTTTGTTTGGGGGTTTTCTGTAACTGGTTTTTTGGCCCTAAAATTGGTTTCATGTGTTTATTTTTGTCTAGATGGTTCATACACCCCCAGTAATTATTCTGCCTTTTTTTTTTGGTCATCCAATCTATGAAATACTCATCTATCTGTGTATATAACCCATATTACAGTCAAAATACTTTGCAACCAGATGATCTTTTATCTTCAGAGAAGAAAAAAATGTCCCTAAATAAGATATTTACTTCCCCGGCAATCAGAGCTTTGAAAAAAAAAATTCATTTTTCTGGTTTTACTTATTAAATGAATGAGAAAAATTTGTTCACAATGGAGCTTCCATTAAAATGTTCATCACCTAAAGTGATGCCCATGCGTATAAACAGAAGTAAAATCCCATCTTCTTGAGTCTCACAGAAGGCAACTTGTACACTTCTTCCGTCCATTTCTTCCTACCCCAAAAACTAAGCAAGCTAAATAACTTTAATTTCCGTGAAGTTTAACAAAGTCTCAATTTTGATATCAGCAGCCTTCAGTCAAATACTTAGCAGTGTTTGATACTCTAATTGTGTTTCTGACAATGTTAACCATATTCAGCACTACATACAGGATGACTGCCAAGCAAGCAGCTCCAAAAATGTTTTTAGGAACTTTAATTGCCTAGGAAGAAACTACATTAGTGCAAATACAGCTCCTGTGCAAGTGGCCAGCTCAAGTTAAGCAACCATGAGATTCTACCATGAGCACACACTTATCACTGGAAACTCCAACAAGCTCAGGCTCTAATTCAAGGCACTTCTTAAACGGGGGAAACCCTGCAACTTTCTCTCTAAAAATCAGTGGACAAAGCACATGATACAGATAAATGATGAGGAAATGGAAAAACCAGTGTTCACTATTAAATTCACGGTGTTCCAATAGACATGACTTTTTAAATTGAATCTCATTATCAGAGAAATCCACCAGTAGAAAAAAACTCTGTCATCTCAATCTCAATCATTTTATGCCACTCTTCACCAAGAGGAGCCATGATCAGTGTTGTGCACATGAATCTTCATCTTCTCAGAAGTACCAGATAATTATCCTCAATACTGACAATGTATTCCTCTTACCTGTATGGCTGCCTTCCAATTAGAAACCAGGAAGGCAGAAGCAGACTCACATGGAAGAGACAGACCAGAACATGCTCCACTGACACAGTTCCCAAGAAGCCTTCTGCTACATCATCATAGTAAAAATGTGCTTAACTTTCTACATTACATACTTTACGTTGCATCAAAGTGATGACCATGACACCAAATTTTCTCTTAAGGCTCACAAAATACATTTCATACACCAGCTTCCATGGGACAATTTGCTGGAAGAGCTGGAAAACTAAGGAAGAGACAAGTGCATTTGATCTCTCATAATGAGATACAGGAAATTATGAGATGAGATGAGATGGACACAAAGGGCTTGCAGAGATGGTAAAGATGAGGAGGCAATGACAATGACCTTGGACAACTAAAGCCAGAAGGAACAGGAGGCAGTGAAATCCAGTGGACAGCACTGTTTGGAAAGGCAGGAAGAAAGCTTCTAAATAAAGAGATTTTGAGTCTCCAAGGTAAAACAAAGCACACATAAAAAAAACCTTTTTTAAATGGAAACTTACTTGTACCTTCTATCAGCAACTCCTGCCCATGGCTGCCCAAAAGAGTCCGAGAAAGAAAGGGAGCAAAATCCACAAAAATCTCTCTCAGAAGTGGGGCAGCCTTTTCCAAGGCGTGTTCAAGCCTGTCTGTAATACTAGTAGAGAGATACATGTGATTAGCAGCACAAGAAGGAAGTCACTGAAATTTCATAAAAAGAAACACAGATTTTGGCAATGTCAAAGTGATACACGTGTATAAGAAGGAATTAATAATCCAACACTCAATATTCTCCCAAACCTTCATTAGGTATTGGGGATCAGCAAAAGAACATTCTTATGTTACGTGGAATCAGAATATCAACTGTAAAATCAAAAATGTGAGCCACAGCACAGCCATTCAGATGTTCCATTGAAGAATTACCTCATATTTGATGCAGAATCCTCAGGCACTGAAGAAACTGTAGGAACGGATGGCAACTTGGAATTAGAGGATCCTCTTCCTACAAGAAAAAGTAATAATAAACCAATTATATAAGAAAACATTACAGGGATTAGAAAACCAGAGCAGAAACTAAAGCCTCTGAGAAATCAGTTTTCAAGTGTTGTGCAACAGCTAGGTAAAATCCCTTCACCTCTTTGTACCTCAAACATTGTCTTGCATAAGTCATATCTACTTGCATTTATTTACCAAGATTGCCACGGCAAGCTTTTTAAATGCTGCTTTAGCACAAATAGAAAGGAACCCAAGGAGGTGTTGCAGGTTATTTTGTGAAGGAAGTCAGACTAGACTGCAGTGATCCCTTCTGGTTTTCTAAGCCATAATTCTCTCTGAACAAATTTAGCAACACAACCTGAAGCAGCAAATACAAACAGTGTCTTACACCTTGAATATTCCTGTAATGTGCTAATATATATAATAATACCAATATATGATAATATAAAGCCAAATGGCAAAGTCTTAAAGAATCTCTTTGGGTTACAGGAAATGCTCATCCAATTTCAAGTAACTTGTACAGTATTTTTGTGTAAAATTCAAATATATTTGCATCAAAATCATACAGAAAGCAAAATGAGCCTGGCTTAAATTTTTCAACACTAGGACTCCGACAGAGACAGCAACGATAAAATTTTCCACTGCACTGCCAGTGTCATTAGCATGATGGCAGTGGTGTAACCTCATTTATGAGTTATTAACTTTGCCACATCAATTATTCAAAGGTTGATAGGGAAGACTGGGTCATTTATGTATCCCACACTTGCCCCCCAAAAAAAGCAAAGCAGTTGTGTTGTGTTATGTCAAATTGAGAGCCATACATGGCTCTCATCAGCACAGGAGGAATCTCTAAATATTAAATTCTGCTGCTCAGTACATAAAGAGAAATACAACCTCCATACTGCAGTATGGATTGGCATTAGCAATGATGAACAGGGGGTAAGCAAGACAGCCAGAGACTTCACAGATATTTTCTGCCAGGGTAGGAATGGTGACTCACAAATCTTACACTGCATTCCAAAGTATAGAGAGGAATGAATCTTAGCAGACAGGTTTCTGTGCATTTCCCAGGAGCACGACTGCTTCTAGTCCATCTGCAATCCTATCTCTTTGCACCCTTAGACCCTGTCCTATTCTCTTTCCTCTCACCTCGCTGGTTTCAGATTCTTATGCTGCTCGAAAGGAGGGGAGGGGGGAAAAGAAAATGGAAAAAAAAGCATGAAAGAAGAGAGTTTAATCATTTCAGTTCTCATATCTACCTTAGCAAAGGCATGACCCTTCTCGGAACTATAGAACAATTCCTGATGGTCCCACCTACAACGGAGTGAGCTCAGTTAAATGCAACCTGTCTGGAAATCAGCTGCTAAGATCTTGAGACTGTCTCCCAAAATGTGCCACCTGCAACTCTTCAAAGTCTTTCAACCTGACTGAAGCAGGATAGCTTTGAAAAGAGATGGCAAAGACAGATCCCGGAGACAGTGAATTTATTTCTCCTCTCAAATTTCAAACTTCTGCTCCAAAACTCTGGCACAGAGAACTTCCTTCAAGAAATGTTGGGGTTTTATGGTTGGGGGTGTGTTGGGGTTTTTTTGTTTCTCTATCCAAGGAAGATGTTTTTGTCTAATCTTGTTTTAAAGGCATCACAGAAACTAATAAAATAAACTACAGCATCAAAATAATAAAAAGTTTTGCTCTTATTTCTTTTTCTTTCTTCAGAAGCTTGAGATCTCTTTGTGAATGTGATTCACTTATGCTTTTAATAAATTCAATCTGAAGCTCTTAACTTGACTGCTGTATGGGGATGATGGGGTCAGAAGGAAATTGAGTGGGCCATACAGAATGAAGGATAAGAAAGTGGTGAACAAAGTGTTTGCTGAAAGCAAAGTGAAACATGAATCTTCTGGGCATTGTATCCTAAATAATTTATCTAATAAAGGCTAATCGAATATATATTCCTGAAAGTTTCAACGGTGGTGGCTAGATTTTGTAAATGTTTCTGATATTTTCATGGATATAATTCCATTTCTTTAAGATCTAGTTTCACACAGTTAAGCCACCAAAAAGTATTTTGGATATTCCCAAAGGAAAAGCTGTCAAATGATGTCTCAAAAATTAGAATAAAGCCTCCTGCACAGAAGAACAAAACACAGCCCACATAAGGCAACAATCCACATGATCCAGTGGCTCCAGAGACTCCAGCCGCTTGTCAGATACTTAAGAGCTTTTTTAATTAAGACTTCAAAATAATTATTTCATTTTTCATGATAACCTTTCTATTCAAAGAATTTCACCAAACTGAAATGGAGTCCAAAGCCTTCAAAACAGAAAGTCCTCTCAACATGCAGGCTGTGCCTGCAGAATATCTTATAGAAATGCTCCCATGCTTTTTGCTACACTTAAAATCTGTGATCAGTAACCCACTCCTTACTGGGTTTGGTTAGAAGGTCAATAGTATATACAACTAAAATCCCACCCTATTAAATGTAAGGATCATTTTATCAATATAAAAGACAACTTAGCAGTGCAGCATAGTAGCATGGAGTTTACAGTTAGAGGAGATGAAAATAATTCTATGCAATATTTAGGCCATCAGCAAAATAACTGAAGGAAAAAATAGGAAAAAAAAAATCAAGGGAAACATCTGCAAGGACAATGAAAGGGCATAATAGCCATCATGAGGCTAATAAGGAGACAGACTCAGTCTAGAATAACTTGGGGGTTTTGTTGTTTGTTTTATTTTTTGGGATGGGTTGGGGTTTTTTTGGTTTTCCGTTTTTTCAACACAACTGGTAAAAATAGTTTGATGGGAGGTAAAGGAAGTCACTGGCAACACAGGACATGATTATTTTTCTTCTAGAAATAAAACCAAACTGTGCAAAAGAGATTAGGTATAAATGCAAAACTATGAAATTTTAAGTTAAACCAACTTTTAAATATAGATATAACAGATAATTTGAATTTGACAACAGCCTAAGGCAGGCATCTATATAAACTGATATTCTTTTTTTGAAGATTAGGTTATGATATTTATGGTCTGAATTTCTTCTGGCTTATCAACACCTAAATCCACATTCCTAACTCAGATATATTTCACAAAAAAGGGTGAATCTCAGATTTATCACAACTGAGAATTTCAGAGGGATTCTTTCCAATAGGATTAGGCACAGTGATTTCTGCATGCAAATTTTGGTCTGTGGAAGTACTTTTTTTACTTTCTTTAACTCAGAGGTGGCTTTTCATTGTACTACCTTTTTTCTGCCTTTAGTGAAAAAGATGAAAATACTTCAGTAGCATATTTTCCTCCACAACACACATGTGGGTAAGTGCAGTAGCTACTTCAAACATGTGGAACTAAACTGACTTATCTCTTCCTTATCCTTTCACTGATAAACTGGCTCCTTCAAACTGACAGTTTTACAGACATTTGCAAGAACATAAAAGAAAATGCAAATAGATCATCTGTCTAGCACCCTTACAGTGAAGCCTTATTGTTTATTCAAGGTCCCCAAGGGTCTAAACAAATAAGTGTCTCTAGCAATAAAATATTATTAAAGAAACTCCTTGTGCAAGATCCTTTTGCATATACACTTACAAAGTACACTTGGCAACACACAAGCAGTACATGATGATATACTTTACTCTGTGAGAACAGAGACGAGGTAAGGAAAATAAGAGCTGAATTAAATACCCATACCTCTTCATTTTGTACAACAAAGCTACCATACTGAAATACACCGATGCCCTTTGTGGAAGAGGTATCCAGTAAAATAATGAGCTCATTCAAAAATACACTTCCGGGGCTGGAAGTGCACAATGCAAGACTACAATGAAAGGTTTTACAAGCTAATATAAGGGATCTCTTACATAAACACATCTGTAGGCTAAAACAAAACAGATTTCACAAAACAATAGCGAAAACTTCTCTTAAGAGAAGTGGCTTTAAAACAGTTTTTATACTGGCACAATAGGAGGCCGTTTCCATTGCACACCATCAGCATTTGAGATTTTCAAGTGTCATTTTGCTTTGGTAAGTAGCCTTCAACTACTGTCACTGTAAAGCTGGAATTCTCCTTGAAATAGTTACTATAATCCAGTGAACTTCTTAAATAACCTCTACACTGATGGTAACTCACCTCACACTCATTTTTCTTACTTTAGCTTGTCTCCTGCTAATTTATTTTCCTGCAAGTCTTCAAGTTCATTTTCACCTTTGTATAAAAATCAATGAAGACCATTCGTCTTTGCAAAACAAGCCAACCGTGGGAGCAAATTTACATTTCTCCATATACAGAACTAGAATTCAGGAGTCACAATTCTGTTTTGAACTCCCATTACTGCTTATCCCTGGGTTTCTTCCAAGCATCCACCTTCTTTGTCACCTCAGCCTTTGACATGGCCTCGTTTATGCCATTACACTTTGGGGAACAGCCCCTGCGTCTTCCCAGGAGAAGCAAAAATCCCATGGGCAACTCTGTGTGGCTCAGAGATAAACAGGTGACACTCAAAGAACTCCAAGTTGGAAGGGGAGGAAGCAGCAACAGCAGCTGAGTGGAATTTCCCACTATTTTCTACATTCAGAGCATCAGTAAGGCCAAGAGGCAACTCGCTCCTGCTTCCCACAGACTTGTCATACTCCCCCTTCATAAAAGTTGTATTTGAACACCCATTTGCAAACTGCACAGTGAAAGTCTCAAGATTGTATTCTTTAGACAGAAACACTAATAAAAAACATGTGAAATCCTTCAATTATATAAACAGAGAAACTCAGAGCCACCAGAGGAAACAGTGGGAGTGCAAACTGCAAAACAGTTTAAGAAAATTCACACCACTTCAGAACATTACAACTGTAATTGAAACATTTAAAAAGAAAACTAAGAGACAAACAAACTACAGGCACCCTGCTGGCACATTCACAATAGCTCAGGCAACTCAGCCAAGCCCTGTCTATCCCAATATTAGTCCTGGTCTAGCAGCAGCCCTTCCTGGACAGAGCCTTTGCAGGGAAATCCCTCAGTCAAATCTCACGTTCAGCCTATGAGACAATTCAAGGAAGAACCAACTCCAGTGAATTCAACACCACCTTCTGTAAGAGACAATAAATAATTAGCTCAACATGGGCCACCAAGTTTTATTTTCTCCATTCATTTCCAAGATATTTCAACAACTGGACTAGCAATTCCAGCAAACCCATGACCCAAATATCAGTCATCAGCAACAACCTGATGGGAAAGTTCAGACCACAAGGGCACAGTGGTAATTCAGGAAAGGCTTTTTGTGCCGTGAAATACCCTGCAGCTTCAATGAGTAAAGGTGAAGAAACTTCTGCAAAAACGCCAGGCTGGCTGAGGCCAAAACGTGTTTTCACCCTCTTCCAAAGTATCAGAAGAACAGAGTGAGTTTAGATGGTTATCTTTCCAACTTGTCATCACTTTGTATTTGGTAGGCCAGGATATGTCACATCCACATGACAGGAGCTTAGGACCATCTTAAGCATCAAATATCTGAGATACTACAAGCCTTGAGCTACAGGCAAGATGCAAACTTCAGGAAAAATTCTTGGGAAGGAAGCTGATGGATTCTGAGCACACACCAATGGCAATGGAGGCATCTTGAGGAACACAGACTGACTGATATTTCAACACAAGCATCACAACCTACAGGTGGGGTTTGCTCACATACTGTGGAAAACTTATTTCCAAACTAAGCATATTTACACATTGCAATTAGAACACGCTGTTTAATTCTATTTCAATGTTTGCATCTCACTTTCATCTCTGTTTTGGAGTAAATCTACTCAAGTCTTCACAGTAAAGCATCGCATGTTAAAATATGTTATGGTTCTGTTTATTTTATCAGTTTTCAAAATGTATCAAACATATGTATGCAAAACTCACTTTGAGAAAAGCAGATGACATGTATTTTTAAATGTAGTAATAATGTTTAATAAATAGCCTTTTTATAAAATATGAAACAGCCTCAAATTTATACTCACTACATAAGCCCCTGACCTCAGCATTTTTAAAAAAGGATTCAATTAATTTCTTAATTACAAAAGTAAACAGAATTATAACGAATGTTAGCTGAAACAATGAGAATGATGTATGGATTCTCTGCTGCATGAAAATGAAACTTAGTGAAAGAACATGTAATTTGAAATCAGGGGAAATTTATATATATTATACTTTGGGTTTATAGGAAGTTTGCTTATTGTTTTTTTATTTGAGGATGGAAATAGCAAATTAAGGTCTTATGCAGAACTTGATTTCAAATTTAATATGTGCAATTTACATGAGCCACATTAGATGTAAAACACGCCAACCCTGCAAAATTTTTGTTACTGTGCCATTATTTTACAGGGCAAAAAAGAAACAGTCTCACATTTTAATCTGTTTAAGGCATGATTTCACTTATCCCTTTACTTTTTCTTTTAATTAATTAGATTGCCAGTCTAAACATGTCTATTTTTAATCCTGATTAGTTTCTCTTTATGCATATCAGTTCAGATTACACGTCCAATTTTTGCCAAAACTCCCAGACATTCTGGAAGTCACACAGTTACAAACTACATTAGTATTGTTTATTGTCTGGGTTTCCCATACATTCTACAGGCACAGGAGCATCTATTTTTTTTCTTCTATACCTTCCTAAAAGAGTGACTTAAATCTGAAAAACCATGTTTGTCTGCTTTGTTTTTATTAAAAGCAAGTGAATGCTTACTTCAGAAATTCTAATAATTAAGCCCACATCTAATCTGGGTAAACCAGTCAGAAGTTAACAAATTAGCAATTATTTAAAACTATTTCAATGTAGGTGAGGTTTTATCATTTTTGAAACAGATTAGTTGCTCAGAGCCAATCTTCACCAAAAAATTGTGACATTCAAAAGGCAGCAAATCCCTCTATTTCAAACAAGACTCCTAGACTAGTATAGTGCTACCTCCTGCAATTTTGGGGACAAAAGGGATTCTCCCCTTTACAAAGAGTAAAAACATACAAGATTTCAATAACTTTTCTTTCCCTTTCTCATTGCTGGAACACAACTTTTTTATTTTCCAAAGAAATAGAATGGGCAGTCAAAGATGGCAACAAAAACCTTCCAGATACACGAGTACTTGAGGACATGGGAACAGATCACTTTTTTCCCCCCAGTCTTTGCAGTTGGGATGTAAGTTCATAAAACCAGAAAACAAAAAACTCAAATATTGAGGAAACCACCAATAATCAGGCATAGCATGAGATGGCTTTGATTAAGATGCAAATCAGTTCTAAGTCTTCAAGTCAAACTTCATGGGCACAAATAATTATGAGATTCTACACAGCCTGGTGACTCAAACATGGCTAAGTAGAAAAGCATGCCTTTGACACAGCATATAAGGTTAAACATCATTTATCTCATACAGAACCACCAGAGAGACTAGGGGTTCAAAGGAACACTTGCTTATAAACAACCTACTCAATTCTGTCCCCACTGAAAAAAAACTGTCCAAAGCAATTAGTTTGGCATCAACACTGAATTTGACCTCAGGCTAAAGCTATTGGAAACACTTGTACATAATTTTCAGTTCTACTTAGCCCTAACACAAATATCCTTAGGCAAATATCCTAAAATTTATAAATAAGCTTATACTTTACATAATAAAGCTGTAACAAAAAGTAGTCTTTGGAATATACCATATTTATATGAAATACATGTACACCTGCTTCACAGAAACAGTGAGAAATCTTGAAATTATGACAAATATTGCTCAGACATTGCATTTGTTGCAAAGTTGTTGTGTTTTTTTTAATACAGCACTACTTTTGTAATTTTTTATTTATAAACAGGTTATTTTTTAGATTTTTATAGCTACAGCAGCAAACTTAGGAATAATAAAATGATCCAGGGGACAAACTCTCAGAAAATATTCAAAAGTATGACCTCTTATATTTATGAACCCATGTGATATCACTGACAATCAGTCCAGTCTAATTTAAAGCCATGTCTATTTACCTGTAAAGTATCTGATACTGGTCTTTTTTAGAGCCACAGAAACCAAACGCAGGCCTGCAAGCTGCTATGTGAGGGCACATGACAAAGTTTAGACAAAGCAGTATGCAGGGTAAAAACATCTCAAAAGTCCTTTTGTCTGGCTTGATAATTTAGCACAAGCCACACACACTCCAGTAGTTCAAAAAAAGAAGACACCAAATAGTATCTTCCTAGATTATTGGCACAATTCCCCCAAAGAAAATACAACCAGCAATCAAGTATCAATATTCTAAGACTCATATATGTATGTGTGTGTATATATATATATGGAAGGCAACTAATGACTTAATGTCTAAAAAGCAGCTGTTCTCACCAACAGCGTTTTGTGATATGGGGAACTACTAAAAAACATCTCACCTTCACATAACAAATGACATAACACAAAATGGTTTGTATTCAGAGTGAATGGTGATGGAAGCAAAAGTAACAGAGGAAGGGTTGGTTTTTTTAAGTTGTTTAATTGACCCTCACTTACCAGGAGATTCTCCTGACAAATCTGGGGCTTGGGCTGAATCTAAAGAAGAAACCACACTGACAGCATTTGTAGGAACACCAATTGCAGCTGTAGAGGAGGAAAGGGCTGATTTCTTCGGTGGTACAACAACACTCCTAGGTGAAGACAAGAAGTTGGTTAATCACACTGTGTGTGAAGGTTTATACTTCTAGCACTTACACTTCTATGTCCTGCAAGAGTACCATTCCTTCCCTACTGCCTTTTTCCATCATATTTTGTAACCCACCTTAACCTAAGGACACTTCACTCTTGTTTATGGTACATTTTTTTTATGGTACACTTTAATATCTCATCCTCTTCCACAAAATCCCTGACAAGCAAGCACACAGTTTGAAGATCACCGGGGTAAATGTCTGGCAACTAGGTTTTTCTTTTCACCTTAGTTTCCCCAAGACTTGGGTTTAAACCTCAGACAACTATTTACGAAAGAAGTCACAGTATTCAAAATGAAAATATTGAGGTGAATCATAAATACTAAAGGTTGCCTTGACAATCTGCTCCTGCTGGGATTCTAATGCGCAACAGAAGAGTGACTGGAGAAGGATATGCTACAGCTAAAAACATCCTACCACATATCCACATGCACGTACAAATGTTCACACATGTTAAAAATACAGCTATGAATTTAAGGATATCCTGTCTATCAAGTTTTATTTATACAACAAATCAAAACATTCTTTGGAGTTGAGAGAATCTCCATCTTTTATACAAGTTAAATGTCAGGCCTTATAGCCAGCATTAAAGTCTACATCAGAGGACAAGATGCAAAGTGACAAGTTAGGCATGGAGATTTATCTGACGTGTTACTAAGACATCTATTTATGCTATACCAATTTCAATTAAATTGTAGTACTTTATTCCAAATACCTAAAAGGCCTTGTTAAGCATACGTTAAAGGCATTTTTAATTGCAAGTTAGCTCCATAAACATGCAAAACCCCAGCTAATGAGGTAAAGAGTACAGCTGATATATAATGTACTCCCTCTGCAGCGCTTACTTTTAATTACCTGGTGTTAACCATAAGCCGAAAATCTTCAACATTCAATTTATTTAATCACATCTTTTGTTGACAGTAATATAACTACACACTGAAAGTATTCCCTTAATAGCTTTAAAATATTCATTTTCTAAATAAAGTAACTCAGAAACTTGACCTAAATTCAGGTGTGATAACAACCAAAGAAGTTCTGTCAAATATTTCTGAAACAGTTCTTGCCAGAATGGGGAGAGGACTGCATTTGACTCTCTTCTTCAGGCAGAGGATGTCAAAAGATGTCACAAAAGCTCGACCACATTACTGATTAAATCAACCCTCCTTAATGGCAGGAGTAGGTAGGCACCATACTTGGAGGCAGTACATGTCATATCATTATAAGGGTGACTGCTAATGTTAACTAGTCACTAAAAAAATAGAAGCAACAACACCTGAGCCCCAAGTCAAGATATTGTGCCTAAACCATGAATTTTGCTCTTATGTTCAATGTCTGTTTCCCTGAAACATGAACAATGGACTTAAAAAAAAAAAATCATATATTTAGACAGTTTTCTAAATTATAACAACATTACCAATTAATTTTGCAGGACCCAGGTATAAGGAGGAGATATTTCACTCAAGATTCTGTGACATTCACTGCCTGGAAATAGTTACTACCATTCTATAACAGCCATTCAAACACCTGGAAGGAGGTTGGGAAATGAATACAAGTTTACTAAATACAAATGTACCTACACATAGTAAACCTCCAGACATTTCTCCAGCATTCATGATACAGCACTGAAGCCCAGGTATATCCCTTTCCAGATTTTAAGTTCTTTTCCAGTATAGATATCTAATTCAAGAAATACCAATCAATAATATCAAACCCAAAATCATACAGGCAGATTATCAATACTTGTCTATTCAGGTGGACCCCATGAAACCTTAAGTGCAAGATCTGGAAAAACTTCTTTGCACACCCACTAAATTACAGCAACAATTATCCACTTCCTGCTAATTAATACAGACACAATTACATTGGATGCAAGGTTATATGGGAGAATGTTTAGTGACAAATTTGGTCCTTGGGCACATATAGGCTGTATCTGTTTAAAACATGTAATTCCTGCAATTAATTTTAAATTGGAAAACATTAAGTTACCTTGAGGATAAAAACAAATCTTATACAGAAGTTTTCTGTTTTCAGGGCTTACAGTCAATCAGAATGCTCTCAAAACATCAAATCAGAAGGACAGTGTCATCTGAAAGCCTACAAAGGCAGATCCTACTCTGTGACACCACTAAGAGGCCCAGAACTATGAAAAAGGTTGTATTATAAGTTGTAAAGAGCAAGCCAGAAGCACACCTTAAAAAAAAAAAATCCATAAATGGCTGAATTTCAACTATTGTTACGTATAAGAAAAGACTTCTTTCAGATGAAAATCAAGAAATGAGCACGCTGGAAAAGAGTTCTAGAATGGGAGTAGGTGTCAGCACTACTAAAAGAAGTTTCTGCCAGGGCACGCAACAGCTCTGGACCTGCATGGGGGTAAGGGAAGCCTGTGTGCAGAGAGAGCTGTCACCTGACCACTGCTCATCTGCAGCTCTCAATGAGTGCAAACAAAAGAAATCCCACTTCCAAGAGCCTCCCATTCTCTGGGCTCTTTCTGACACAACACCATATATTATCATTCCTTCCTGTAAACTTCTACTGACCTTCAGTGTGCTTAAGTGTAGTTGCACTGAGGGAGCAGTTTCAGCAAGTTGTCAGACTCTCTCTAGCTATCCAAGGAGAGGTACACTCAAGCCAAAGAGTTCAGACTTTTTCTTTTCCCCTGGGCTGCAACAGACAGCAGTAAATGACCATAATAGTCCCTTTTACCTTTTAAGATCTTTTGTATACCTTCCACCTTCAAACCTGTGCAAGTTTGGGAATACAAGTACAGCTGCTACTCTCACCTTTAGTAATTTACTTTCCACGAAGTACAACCAAGAAGAGGAACTATATTCTAACACTTCCAACATAGCTTTCAGAATCTAGCAATGGCATTCACTACAAGGAAGATGCTCTGATTACTAGCACCGGGAATTCTGGCACTTACAGCTGCAAATTAGACCTGTTAGCAGGCTGCCCTTTTTTTATTATTACCTAACATCATTCTTTTTGCTTAGATTCAAGGAATAAAAATTAAAAAGTAAAGGTTTCAGCCTTCAAAATACAGAAGAACATAAGCTGCCTTATAAACAGTGTGTGCCTGTGTACTCCAGAGTCACCAAATGCTTTGAACAAGAGACAGTGATTCTCACAAAGTTTTCTGAGAAATCCAGGTTGCTTGCTGTATCCCACTGAAAAAGAACTTTTAGCTAAAAATTGAAAGATTTCAAAGACTCTACTTCATAAATTCAACAGTAAAAAGGTCCTGTTAGGTCTTGGGCCCTTGGAATAAAATAGAGGCTTTGAACAACCCACCATAAAGCTGTTTTCTAGCCTCGGACTAGTTCAGAACAGAATTTATTTTAGACAGTGATCTGCGACAGTCAACTGGAATTATTCCTATTTCTGAGCCAAAATAAAATATAATAAACACTATTTCTGGTGAGGAAAGAAAGTCCTTTCTGAATGCTGTGTCAATCTGAAGAGCACAGCCAAAAGAAGGGCTGGATATTGTTCAAAAACCTGATAAAAGAAAACCCCAAACTGTGAATGTACTTTGTCTCCTGGCCAGTTGCTATGACCTTTTAATGCAAAAAAAGAAAGAAAAAAAAAAACAACCTTTAAAAAATAGTTGAAAAACCCCAACCCAAAACATCAAAGTATCTTGACATCATGGTAATATTTATTGCCATGTATGTCTTCCTCCTCAGTGGTGCAACTGACCAATGTTACAGCTGGTGGGTTTGTTTTAGGAGCTTCCATTTCTAGACCACCTTCAAAGGTATGGAAGTTCAGCTCAGCAATCATGTAAAGATCCATATTTACCACATAGTGGAAAGCAAATCAAGATTTTTAAAGCAAAAACATTGCTCGTGTTTCTTCATTTACATTCCGAAATTCCTACATTTTTCCTTCTTTGTGCAGCAAAATATTTGCTTTGAATATTTAGGTACAAATGCAACCGTGTTCAAACAGAAATACTTGCCATTAACTACCAATGTTCCTTTGTGTTCTTCTTTCAAAAGATTATTTAAATGCTAATATAAGAAAAATGAATGCAACTGGCAGAAAGAATGCAAGACAGTGGAAAATCAAGATTAAATATTGCAGTAAATAAACTCTGTAGAAAACAGTGTTCAGCCCATTATTAAATCAGGTAAATTTGTCAGAAGTGTCTTAAAAATTAATGTGCTTTCAACTTCCCTTAACAAACAGGGCACTTGCTTTTAAAGAGTACACAGATAAGACAGTCCTTTTTCTGTACCTAAACTGACAAGCATTTCTTAAAAAGTTAAATATTGCTACACACATGAATAAAATATTCACCAATAAGTGGCCTTATAGCACATTTCCTCAGATCTACAAAAATATGTTAAAACCCATCTGTAATCATGCATTAATTTCATCAGAATAGCAACATACATTAAACAACCTCACACGCATAGAGATGCCTCACACAGAAAAAAATGCATCAATACATTTTACTCCTTAACATTCACATCATCCCACCACTTAAATTAACTCTATATTTTTGGGTTATATTAAAACATCCATTAGCATCATTTTCAAATACAGGAAAAATACAAAAACCCTAGAAAACCCTGCACAAAAAATATTCTTAAGGTCTGTTTCAAGGAGACCTCAAGCACTACTACGTAAGAATACTTTTGAATGCCTCATTTACATGACTGTATTAGATGTTTGCCTTTTTTCATTTAAAAATCAAATACTTAAAGGTTTAAAGGGAGAATTTACAGCACGTGAACTGATAAACATAGGTCAGGCACAGTGAGATCAAGCCACCATAAATACATCTTAGCCAGAAGGTCAGTGTGTTATTAGTCCCAATTATGCTGAAGTGTAAGAAGTCTTCGTGTTGCAGACAATTATTCACTGCTGAATAAGCACAGACCACTGAGCTGAACACTGACTTCCCTCGCAGACAATAATGATCTATTCTGCCAAATTCTATACGGATTTACTTATTGAACCCTTCCTTGGTTTCAGATCACTGATTCTTCTGTTTCAGTATAAAGACAGAAAACATCTACATGTCCTAAAATTTTAGGGGTTTCCCAAGCATTTATTTTTCATAAAGTTGGCAAGTCCCTGTTTCATTTTAAATATATTTCAAGTTACAAATTTTCCTTGGGTGCACGTCAAATATTCCTAATACAACACAGAGCAGTCCAAACCAGTGACCTCACTGTAATTTAAAAATATTTACATGAGCTCTGATTCCTCTTGACATACATTTATACAGATTTAATTCTTAGCATTCTATTTTTTAGCACTGAAAAGCAGCACAGGTACAGTTTGTCTGTATCCCTAGGGGATAATGGTTTTAATTCAAACCCAAAAGAAAACAGCCTTGTTCCAAGCTACCAAAATGATGTCCACTGCAAGGAGCAAAAGAGCAATAAAGAGGATCAGAGATTTATTTCTACCTCTACTTTGTGAGGCAGGAAAGCAGCCTGCCATGTCAGTGTCCTTCTATGGGCTCTGCTGTGTGTAGATAATACCCATTCTCTTATGTCTCCCTTGAAATACCCAAGGAGAAAGGAAGAATGAGAGGCTCTCAAAACCAGGAGAGATCAGAGGGTGGGGGGAGGAGAAGAGAAGATATGATAGAAAGAACACAGTCAATTTTGTAAGAGAACTTTAAAATCAGCTTGGCAGGGAGAAGACTTCAAATGGTTTGGCTCTTCAGCCCCTGCAGAATAGAAATTGTTGGTGTGCTGAAAGAGCTGAGCTTTTCATCACAGCACATGTGCCTTTATCTGCAGACCCCCCATTCTCATAGTCTGTTTCTACCTACACCTGGTAGACTTAATCTTGTCAACAGCAAGTTTATTCTTTTTACATTTGAGGCCCAAATCAATGAAGTCTAAAATGTATTCATTCCATATAAGAAAGAGACTTGGCTGAAATTTAACCGAAATACCACAACCAACCATTACAAAGGCACATGCTGACAAATGAGTAAACATAAGCTGCTTGGTTTGGCTGAGCCTATGGATGATGTTCCAAAAAGATAAACAAGTTTATTAACATATCTGTTCTGTAAGTTACAGCCCAGCTGCAGATTTAAGCTCTACGGTACAGGGTCATGATTTAAGAGCCTATATTCCTCTGAACCCTCAGCTTCCTATAATGACATGGTTATTGAATGTTTCCACAATGAGCAGAAGCCAGGAGAGACCAAGATTTTATTTTAAAGTGCACTGTAAAAATGGCAAGTGGTAGGTTATGGGTTTTATTAGCCTAACTGAAGAAAAATGTCATCCCTCATTCCATCCCAAGCTTTGGTTATTTTTATTTCTGTTTTATTTAAATTTGCTTGCATTAGCACCCCCCACACACAGCTTTTTCTACAAGATTACTACTAAATAAGAAAACCACTGGTTTAGGGCACACTGAAATTGGAACATTAATTCATGTCCCTATGGATCTTGGGAAAAAGCCAATGCAAGTCTTGAACTTTATCGTGATAAACCCCTGGCACCCACTAATCACAAGATTGTATCTTCACATAAGATAAGGGGAAGATTTTTGGCATGGGAATGAACACATACACCTAGCTGTTTGCAAAGGCTTGCAACCTGGCAGCCTTTCAGTAAGGTTTCACTCACATAGCTGTTACTGTATACTCTCCAGCTATGGCTGGGAAGTTGATAATCCTTAAGATATGAGGAGAGTTTTGATTTCTGACACAGCATTCCTGAGATAAATGCAGGATCAGAGAGATGCTTTGAAATTCCCAGAGATACCCCGCTGGTAAACTGCTACATGGGAACAACTTTTAACAAAGTGCCTTTAAAAAGAAAAAAA
>JAWWMO010000138.1:12901496-12929499 GCA_035047845.1 Dendrocincla fuliginosa | reverse complement strand
CAAAGTGCCTTTAAAAAGAAAAAAAAAAAAATTAACTTGCAGAACTTGTGTTTGCCATCAAACAATGTATTAAATGTAAACCAGATACAGAAAATAAGAGAGTATCCCAAAGCCTTTTTTAAAAAAAACAACTTCCACAATGTAACTTCGTATTCTTGTCTACCCCAAAGACAAGAGCTACTATTCCCAACTCTATTCCAGTTTCTTGTAAGAAGGGTGACTTTTTTATCCCTGGCACAATTCCTTCCCACTGTTGTCACTAGATGTCATTTCAGGGTAAAAACTTGTATTTTAAGCAGTTGCACTGCATAAAGATAGTCACCTGCAAGAGGCCATGAAATTTTCCTTTCTATATAACTTTAAATATGTTTCACATACACAGTTATTTTGTCTTTTTAACTCATTTCTTAGCTAGTTATAAACAATTTTTATCATATATCAACATATTTACCATAGATGCAAGACTTTGCATGTCACTACCAGATAACTGACTAGAGGTAGGACTTCTACACCATCAAGTACACTTTTATCAACCAGACATACCCACAAAAGCAAGGAAATGAAAAATTAAGCCAAAACACGGAGCCAGTGACATGCTGAGTTCACGTGCAACTGTTGAAGGACAAAATATTTTATATTACTTCATGATCTTCTCCTCCCATATTTAGCCTCACCTACTGAACACAGAATCATTGGAAATGAATACCCACAAGTTTTCACTGTGGAGCAGTCTAGACAGCTACATAAACCCTACTAACCCCCTTGCTCTCTGCTCTTCCATCCAGAAGCACAGTGCTGTCCACTCTTTCAGCCCATGCACCCCTTTCACTCCTCTGTGTCTATTCCTTCACCAGACCATCTTTCTTTCAGTAATGCTGCAGTAATTATGCCTCAAGGTTACATGGAAAAATGTTAAGAGTTGTTACAAATGGCTGGCACTTTGGAGGTGGAAAAAGAAAAGTGTCCATCACGAAGAGTGCAGCGCTGGAAAAGCAAAAAGGCAAAACAGCAAGTAGCTCAACTTTTCAGTAACTCACTTTATAAAACACACCACAATTTAAGGCAGTTTCTTTGTTACTTCAGTGACTTTGTAACTACACAGAAAATAGAACAAAGAACTGCAAGTGGCTGAAGGGCTGCTATCAATGCCCAGTATTTCATTAGTGTACATGTTACCAAATTAAATTGTACAGCTTCCTCTGATAAGGTTTTGTAGGTGTAATCTACCTATGTCAGCTCTCAGGACTGCATGTGCCCCATTATTTCCTGTCTAGTTAACCTGCTTTACACCAATTCAAATCAGATTTGCACAAACAGCACAAACCTCTGGTTTCAACAATAGCTAAACAATAATTCCTAAATGTAATAGGTGCTTCTGTACCAGATCTCCACACGAGTGTTATTTTGTGGCTGAAATCTCTATCAAGCAGCAATGAATAATAAGAATTTTATGAGATAAACCACTACTCACTGACCAAAACACTATGCTATTTGACATCAGCTGCCCACTTGCAGCAAAGAGCAATGAGAGTCCTGAAAAAAGAAGTGCCAAAATCACTTGGGCAGCAGCAGGGAGAGAGGTGTGACAAGTTCTAATTCAGTGCACCCCTTCTACCGACGTCCCCCTCTGCCTCCATCCTCCTCCTACTCTCAAAACAAGTCCTCCTGTTTAGCATCACAAGCAGAACTCAGTATTTACTTTGAGACAAGAGCAAGGGGCCGAATGGTGGCTGGCACACACCATCTGTGGCTAATCTAGCCACACAACCACCACGTCTCTTCCCCCACGAGTGATATGGCAGTCTGAGCTGAGAAGACATGCTGTGACAGCTGCATCCATAGCCCTGCCAGAACTGCACTCCTTTCCTGGGGCATCTGGGAGTTTGAACAAGGCAGCCATAGACTCCAAAGACATCAGAGCCAGAGGAAGTTCAGGAATAAGCAGGGAATCAGATACCAGTATCCCCGTGCACCAGAGCAACTGCAGGATTTCTGGATACAAACAAGGCTTTTCTAGAGGCAGGGATGCAAGTGTAATGGGATTCTTTCTTTTGTTCTTGGTTTTCTTTGTCATTTTGGTGAATGACAGAGGGGTAAAAATCAGTAAGTCTAGTAAAAGACAGTGTGGTCTACCATATTTGTGAAAAGATAAGGAGCTAATGAGATTGAGATATGTGGGACACCAAAATTATTATCAGGGAAGAGTGACTTCATTTTAAAAGGAAAAGAAAAGAAAGAGAAACAAAGCAGGAATTCTTTTTAAAATCACCACAGCATTTGAGTGTTAAGAAAGGCAGAAATTTATTAAAATTAAACACAAATTTAAAAGCTGTTATAATAACTAAGCAAATGTAACAGCTTAGGGATATCTACTGAATGAATCCCAAAAAAATTTAAAGCAGGCCTTTTGCACCGGAAGGCAGAACACAGCTAGATCTCCCTAAATGAATATGGGAGTATTCTATAGGTAGAGGGATGATTACTTCATTGGGTTTTGACCCATTTGTAACTATTCTTAAACCAGTATTGTTTCATAGGCTGTCAGTTACAGAGATTAGATACAACTTTGTATCAATACACGCTAATCCAGACATCATTCCTCTAAGTTACTTAATGTCCATTTTATTTCTTGAGTTCTTTAAAACCAACTAAATCAGCACAGCAGTCCTCATCTGCCAGTGCTACATTTAGGAAGAGAATAGGAAAGACAAAGAAACAGTTTGCACACTTAATCTTTTCTTTTACTCCTGCAGTCATTTCTGGGCCACCTATAGGCCCTCTTGCCATGTTGCTTCTGAGCTGTAACATATATGGAGACAGGGGAGTCAAGTCTTATAAAGAGGTGCTGGTTTCAAGACCTTCAAATATAACCCAATCACCAGTCCTTTTTCTTTTCCAGTCTTTCACAGCATGACAGAGCAACTCTTATAATGTAGAACTTAGCTTCCTGAGGAACTTATGTGATGTCAGTGCACTTGGCAGTCAAAGGTTCTACTTCTCAACCAAAGCATCTTGATTAATATTAAATAATAGACAATCTTGTATGTGAGTTCTGGCAAAGGGTGAGTTTTCCTGTTCCTTACAGATACCTTAAGCAAAATTAAATAGCCCAGATATTTCAGACCTCACATTACCTGTCAAAGGAATGGAACTGCACAGGCTGTTCAGCAGCTCCATCACCAAGAACTCCAAGGAAGGTTGGTGGCAGCAGAGCAGCATCCACTGCAGTCCCATCAGCTGGTGTGCTGACCAGGCTCCTCAAGATGTCCTTTACATTGACATTTTTTGCAGCTGGCACAGAAGCCCCAGGCTTGCTGTCTTCAGTTCCTGTCTCACTTCTGCCCTCCTGAGACTTATTTACTTCCAAGGAGAGCGTGCACAGCACTTCACTGATTGCATCTGGCCCTGCACTGACATTCAGAGGTCCTGCTTCACCTGCGCTACCCGAACTGTTTGTTTGTCCTGAAGCTGCTTCCTCTCCAAGACCAGAATCCCTTCTTTGTACAGATGTTGCACTTTCTGAGTCTTCAGTGGAGGCTGAAGCACCAAGAGCAGCAGACAGGTTTTCCACAACTGTTCATGCCAAAAGAGAGGAAACACATTTTAAGGTCATTATTAACAGAGCTGCATTCACCACACTGCTCCTGAAGAAGTAATAGCAATAGGAGGCAAGTGAAATAACACAGTTCTAAGTGTTTCTTCTTGCCTGCTTAGAGATGCAACATTATTTGTAAGCATTTAGTAGGAAATTTAGAACAAGCTTTCTGATTTCTGAGAAGCCTGAAAAATCATAACAGCCAAAAATGAGACCAAAAAATAGAATTTATTGGCACATCAATCAAAGAATGAAAATTAATTGATTGCCTTAACAATTGAGAAAGGAGTTTGATAGTGGGGGGAAAAAAGCTGGCAGTCTATACTTATGCATATTTAACCTTCCAATTAATGAACTGTAAAGTTTCTGCAATAAACAATGGTGAATACTTAGCTACTTCAGTGAGATTAGCCAGCAGAATCAACCTATAGATAGGTTTTTCTCAGACAGAAAGAGAAACAAATACTGAGGCAAATTGAATACTATACTGCAGCTTAAGTGGTTACAATGCACATATTTCTATATCATATCACATGGACTTCTACAGAATTTTAAGCCCCATTATTTCATTTGGTTGAATAATTAACAGTTCACCTGTAGTAGGAGTTTCATTATTTTCATTCTCTGATTCCTTGCATGACTGGCTTTGGTTTTGTGGTCGTCTTTCATTCTGGGGTTCCAGTATATCTCTGTATTTTGAAACCATGAGCACAGAAATAAAATATACAACAGCCAAATCCAAAAATTGAGCCTGTTTACTATCCTCCTGTAAAAAGGAAAAAAAAAAAAAAAAAAAAAAAGAAAAGAAAAAGACACACATGGAGATTTTTCCATTACAATTTCAGCAGTATGTTTATTTTTCTGTAAAGTATGCCCAGCGCTACCATAAACAGACCCAGAGTAAGCTGATATGTCAACAATGGAAGAACAATATTCTCTAGTCACAGTTTGTCTCACCTATAAAGCTGAGGAATACAGCAATTGTATTCAAGTGGCACTAATACTTCCATTTTTCATTTATAAATATGACAACTTCGGCTAAGGTTGTGTGTTTTGACTACATGCTCCAAATTAGTGCAGGCACTAGGTCCCCTTTATTTACAGGTGTTTCTTCTATTACACTGCCTCAAAAGTGCCAAGATACTATCAGCATTTGCTGTGAAGTACAACAGGCAAGCACACTCAACAAAACTACAATGTATCAATGAAGCAAGTGGAATAAAATACAGAACCAGTGTTAGGGTTTTATTTCATCATCAGATAATCCAGATGGATATCATGCACTATGTGCAATTTAAACAAGAATTGGAAAGTATGCATTTGCATTGCAGCTGTAACTTTATGAAGAGATTTTAAGAAAACCTTAAAAAGAAATCTTAATATGAACCACGCCAGGTTCCTTCCCAGAAATCTCAGTTGCTCCTAAGCCTGACCGCTTTGGCTGCCAAAAGAAAAAAGCTTCATACACCCTGGAATCACAGGAGAATACAGTATTTGGATCCTCACTGACCAATCAATACAAAAAAAGGTATGGGGAGTTTTCTACCCCCCATTTACATCAAAGCTCAGGTAACAGACAATCTTTTCCTCTGAAAAGTTCAGAGAAACTAAGTTAAACTATAAAGCTCTTTCTATCATGATTGTAATGCCTATCAAAGCTTCATATTCCAGGAAGAGCTCTTTAATAAATTATAGCAGGAGAAGTTTATAAGAAGTTCCCCATTAAGAACTAGATAACGTAGCTGGATCCTATGTGTTGCACTGAAAAAGCAATCTATATTCACCTTGGCTTTCACAGAACAAGGCAGAAACTACAAGGTAACAACAGGCTGGCAACAGGCAAACACAGTGTGAGACTGGGGAAAGGTGCCTACAATGGTAAGGATTATAAAGAATTTTCTTTCTAGATCAAATTTTGCAAGACAGTTGCCAACTGCACTTAGTTGTGATGCAGTGAATTGCACTACCCCTTCCTTAATTTTTCAGCAATGTTTGAAGAACTGCTTGAAATAAAGCTCATGTACCACTGTAAGTACCACTACTGGTGGTCAAGTGGATTCCATCTGAGTTCCTCCTCTACAAGTGCAAATTATGCCCATCACGATTCTCTGTGCTGAGCACAATGTAAGAAACTGCATGCAAAGAAAACATTTGGAGGCAAGTGTAAACAGCCCAGACAAAAACCATTCCAAAATAGATCTTTCAAAGTTTACTTTTTCTTCACAGCTCAGAAACTTTGCCAAAAATCAGAGCTATTGCACCATTTTATATTTATTGTGAAACAGAAAGCCCAGTGGATTAGATGTGCAAAAAAAAAAAAAAACAACCAGCAGAGGTCATGTGGGGATTTTGTTTTGGTTTTAAAGAAAAAATAAGTTCACAAAATGTGCATGAAGATTGCATCATTAGGATTATTTTAGTTGCCACCAGCATGGAAGGTTCACTTCCTGTTACTCTTTTGCACACTGATAGTTAAGTAGGAGCTGAAAGAATCTTATTTCAATTAATAATTACTGTAAAGATAAAACTCAAAGATCCTTCACTATTCTGGATAGAACAAAACTCACTGTATAAATCATTACACCTGCTAAACAGTCCAATTATTGTAAAGTCCTGGTGTCCAAGCTTGTGGCCACCAATGACTCACAACCATTATAGCTGCTCTGTTTGCTTACAGGGGTGTTTTTTTTCAAGCAATCAATCTCAATTTCCTCAATATCAGCTATAAAGTTGCTGACACAGGGCAAAGATATTTTTAGTCAATTCAAGACTAAAAAACATATGCATACTTACAGCACATGCACACAAATTGGTTCCTCTGAGGGGAAGTAAAGGAGTTAGAGATGACCTCTAATTTCTAATTAGCTAGAAAGGTAGTCATTTTTCAAAAAGTACAAACATCTTTATGATACATAGCACACATAAGCAGTTTGCCTATGTACAGCCTGTGAACATACATATTTGTACTAAACACAACATATTTAATATACAACAGGCAGAATTCCAGAGAATCAGCTCTTTGGAAAACACCAAAGAGCCTGATCAGCAGCCAGTTGGTTTTCACCTCTCCCTCTTTCCAACCCCAAACACAACAACAGCTGCAGAGTATTATGAATTCCTAATTCCTGTGAGCAACATTCCCTTTCTGTACATTCAATTTAGCCAACAAGAAAGCGTTCAGCAAACAAAAATATGCAGAAATCCAGCTACAAACCCCCCCAACATTATTTGTAACTTACTATATCTCTGAACACTACTGCTCGAAGGCGATTAATATCCATATCCTGCAGCAGCCTGTCATGGTCTCGTATTGGAGAAATGCCACCAGTCACAATGTCCACGGGACTCTATGGAAAAAAAAACCCTCAATTGTTTAAGATTCTGTTTTTAAAAGCATTTTACCAAGAATCATTAAGTGTGTACAATCATATTGTCATAACTAGAGCACAAAGACCAGATATGTATTTGATCTTTAAAGGGGAAAAAAAAATCTGGCAAATTCCTGAGATAGATTTCTTTCACTGTGGAAGGTTCAACATGTAAATGTTAAATTCATATCTTAGAAAAACTATTCCAGGATTTCCAGTCTTTGTGCCCTTCAACTCTATCAAAATAGCAGTGGTGGAAGTATAAACCTAAAAACTTATTCCTCTGCAAACAGTAATAACTATGGACATGATTTCATGCTCCTGAATGTGATTTAAACTTACCTTTGCTGCAGACTTTCCTGGCCCTGGAAGGCCTTGCACTGCTTTTTGGGTCTTCCCAGTGTCTCCAACAGGCTTCATCTGTGCATGCTGCTGGCACTCCAAGCAATTTCTCACTGCTACTGCACATACTTGGATGGAAAAGAAATGTTAAGGATTATTCTCAGAAACTGTATTACCTATATTCCTTTACAGAGATGTAAAACACAATTCTGCTTATCAATTAAACTAGAAAGTTTACACACAGCAGCAAAAGATTTTGCTTCAATTTGCTTGAAATAGCTGCAAAACAACACTCAAAACTAATAATTTAGGACTAAGAATTAATACTGAACTATTAGAACATGTATGCTGTACCTAATGGATAGTTCAAAGTTAGCATCCCTCATTGCAGTTTTACCATGCATAAAACCATGGGGTGCGTAGGGTGAAGACAGCTAAAGTTCACAGACTAACAAGGGAGAAAGACAAGTGACACACCAGTGAAACAAATGGCAAGCTTTGCTTCACAATACTCTGTTACTCTTGGAGTAAATGTTCTGAATTTACACAACTTATTTTTTTTTTAGCTGCACAATTGTACCCGATTTCATCTTCTAATGTTATTTTCAAAGGAAAAAAGAACTACCCCACCTCTATACCTGTTTGCATCCCATAAATCTTGTTCTACCTGCACAAAGTTTTAATTGCCTAGAAAGGGAGAGGAAGGCTAGTTACTGTTGAGGCTCTGAGCTGCTCTGGGACTCATGCAAATTAAACTTTCATTACAAAAAGTCTTTGAGCATGCAACTAGCATGAATAGTCTCCTCCTGCATTAACTACCTGAACTCTGCTATGACCTTGTATGTTCTCATTTGCAGAATATTTGTTACTTTTTCAGGTAATGACCCCTTTCTTTCAATCCAATTTGACACAAACATACTACTGGATAAAAACAAAGTACTGGATACACCTACTGCCCAATTTGAACCCTTCAGAAATTCACATCTCTAGTTTTCACCATACTTCCATCTACTGACCTCAGGTTTTATACCTCTCTTCCAGGTATTGCAAAACTTCATCTTTTTTTATTTAAACTTTTAAAGGCAGTACAGAATACAGTCCTAACAAAATAATGAAAGATCTTAGGACTAAATTTAATCTTGATTCAACAAAACAAAGGACAGGGGAAAAAAAAATAAAGCTAACAGTTGCTAACTAGTAACAGCAAGCTCCTATGCTCATTAAGTGGTTTAATTTGCTCACCCAGACGAAGACACTGTCGTAGAACTCCTCCAGATGACATATTTTTCTCAGACTCAATTTCAGTGAAACCGAGAGAGCTTGCAAAAATTAGCACATCCACAAGGTTGATTAATCTCTGGAGAAATGTCAAAGATGCTTCCACTGAAAGTCCTTGAGTTGGCTCAATATTCTCCAATTCATGCTACACAGAACAAAATTGAAACCAACATTTACTTCTTCTCAAAGGTTAATATTTCTACAACTGAAATTCAGAAAAATGTGTGCTGGAAGTCTATTATCAGTCCCATTCAAAAGTAAGAATTAGTCATATTCTAGGAACAATTAGGATTGGGATTTTATCCCACTCCAGACCACTGTGGGGCAACAAAGCCAGGTAAGTTCTTTTTATATCTTCAGGCAAAGAAGGCAAGCACCCAACTTATTTTAGGGAAAGCATGGAGGTAGCCAAGGGAAGAAAGAGATGCCTGTGGAAATGGCCCATATACATTTCCTGTTTCCCAAAATGACAGATACACTACTTAACACACTTCATAAAGAAAGGCATCCTCCCACAAGTGATAAATTTCACATAAAAATGGAATTTCTTACAGTGGCAGATGTGGCAGCAGAAAGCAAAGGCAATATACCACCACAGGCCATGATCATGTTGTCCATCACTTGAGAGATGAGGTGAATCGTGTTGTGCACAAAGACAACATTGTCACTGCTATTCACAAAGTCCATCACAGTTTTTGTAGAATGACTGTCCAAAAAAAGAAAATTCACCTCAGTTTGAATTGTTTCAATCACTGAAAGACCTCATATCTTCAGCTTTACATTCCTTTTTATCAGATCAGTGAAGTTATATGGTTCAATTTAAATCTGGCATTCACTATTACAAGCTAACAACACACACCACTTTTATTCAGGTTATTAAATCTTAACATTAAAATGCAGAATGACCACTGTTTTTAAAGATCTTGATGATTACAGTCCAGACCCTGTTACAAGGCAATCTTCAAATGAACATCTATGTTCACAGAATCCTATCAAAGCACCAACATAGTGTGGGTAAATGTAGGAGTAAGAAATACTATTTTGGATACATTATCTTTGTTTTAGTCCATATTTAGATACTAATAAAATCTTGGTCCAATAAAAATCAACATCAAGACTGCCATTGACTTATATGCAGCCAGGATTTCACTCAAAATCTATGTGCCAGCCCTCAGCCAATATGCATTTATGTCTGTAAAAAGTCTTAAAAATTGTCTGTGAATAATTGGGTAAGGGTCACAAAACAAGTAAGGCTATTGATAAATGAATAAGACACCAGATGTCCAAAATTCAAAGTCACTGCCTCACTCTACTGCAGTTTCAATGCAGCTAATTCTAATTGAGATGACAGCGTAGATCACTCCATATGAAGCCCAGAGAGGTACCTTCTCCACATCTGAATGTCTGTTTCTATGGAAAAGAGTAAGTCTGTGAGCAAGCGCTGGTGCATCAGTGACCACTTAAACTCAGGGATACGGAACACGGTCGACCTCGTGTCTCTTCTCTGCCCATTCAAGGGAGCAGCCAGCTCTTGTCCTGAAGAAACTTGCTGCCTTGAGGTCTGAATACACAGTTTGCAGATACAAAAAAAAGAAAAAAAAAAAAAGAACTCACACTCTGGTTACTAGTTTCCATGGTATACACTGAAATGCATTTAATAGACTTGAGATTTTAGATATCCAACAGGTTTAGACTGTGTACATGGTTACAAATAAAGCTAAAACTATTACATAAATGCTATTTAATGGATGTGCCAAGCCTACAAACTAGTCTACAGCTGCACTACCACGCCTGTCAGTCTAGGCACACAGAAGCAGCAACCCAACCTTACCACGGGGGGATATGTTGCTGTAGGCAGTGGTTTTCCTCCTTTAAGGAAGAATGGTGCAGAATGAAGAGCATCCATTAGGAAGTATCTCTGTGGAAGGGAAGCACTCAGAGGCATGACTATTTAACCATGAAAAGCTGAGTTAGAAACTAAAGACTCAAGGGGGCACACAAAAGAAGTCCCATTTTGAATTACACTTGCATAAAAAAGGCAGGATGATGTGATGTTACAACAATCCTATCAAATTTAGTTTAAATTGTTTATCTTCACAAGTTCCATCAGGATATGAAAAAAATTGTTTGCTACTTTTCTTCTGCATAAGCAATGTTTGTATCTCAATAATTACAAGAGTTAAGAGACCAGATTGAGAGAGTAAAAGGAAGGGTGAGCAAAGTAGAAGAAATTCCATCTGAAATGCTCTCAGAACATGTGTTTCTTTCAATTTGTCAAACTTAAGTACCAACACAAAGTGTCCATCTAGCCAAACACTCAGTTTCTATCAGCAAAGTGAACACACAAAAAATAAAATCTTAGAGACTTCTCAGCACACAGATTGGTAAAAATGATGGCTATTATAATCCAGGGTTAAAAGCTTTCTACAGATAACTCACAAAATCTACGCATCTTAAAATCCCCAAAATGTGTATGGGGCACACTTTTTCAAAAGTCTCATAATGTAAGAACTTCCTTTTATTTTTAAGCTATATAGACAAAGGACAGGTAGAATTTACCTCAGGTAAGGATTTGAGGGGCAGAGGTGCTTCTAGACATGTGTTCGCTTTCAGTTCCAGTCTTTCTGTATCTGATGCAACACTAGAAACATCCAGCTTGGCAATTCTTTTGTCAGAAGCACCAGCAGGCTCTGGCACATGCACGTGTGCATTGTCCACAGCTGGTTTGGTTTCACTAATGTTTCCTTCCTTCAGCTTCTTTTTCCCTTCTGAATCCACCTGAGTCACTACTTCTGGAACTGCAGAACTCACTGTTTCTGGTAAAGTCAGTTCTTCCTTTTTGCCATCCACACTTTCAGTATCTTTGGATTTTAAAGCCCCCAATTCAAGTTGATTCTCTGCTGTTTTTTCCTGCTTTGTCACTTCGCTTTCATTAGAGCCACATTCCTTGTTCCCTTCTGCAAACTCTCCTGAAGGTAAAGGCATACTACTCTCATCTTTCAAATCAACAAAGTCATCTTCCTCTTCCACCTCTTCTGTTGATCCTCCCAATGTTTCTGGACTTGTAGGAGTTTCTCCTTCCAAAGCAGTTTGCGTTGCTAGAGAAGCAGCAGTGACAGCAACTGTTTCTTCTACAAGCTCATCAGCTTTGCTAGAATCTTCAATTGCTTCAGCTATTCCAGTACTAATTTCTGAAACACTGGGCTTTATTGTTTCTGTTTCTGGAGACAATTCCACACAAGGCACTGCTTTTAAATCCTGTGGGGCATCCCTGTCTTCCCCCCTTAACTCCTCCCTACGATCAGGCACTGAATGAGTTTGTTGGTCAGCACCTGAGGAGTTATCTGTCTCTTTTTTATCAGTTCTGCACTCCTTATCGCCATCACCAATGCAGGAAGGAGCGGCAGCATCATCTCTTAACTCTAAAGATTGTTGCTTTCTCTTAGTTTCAGTTTCTTTGCTAACTCCAGAGATTGTTCTAATTGGAGTCGAAGAACTTCCTTCACCTCCTTTCTCTTGGTACTCCCTGTACATTTGAGAAAGGCTCTCTTTGTGCATTTCAAAAGTTACCTAAAAGAATAGAATGGAAAGGACATTAAAAATTATACATTAATGACTGTTTTGTCTGGGTGAAAAAAAAAAGAAAAACAAACCCCAAATCAATGCTCAAATCACAAATTTATGTTGTATACAATCTCAATTTTTTTTGTGAGGGGGCAAATCATGACAAGTAGCAGAGGTTTCACACCATTTCAGCATGTTGAGTATGCTCAACGAAGATAAATAAACTTTTGCAAACTTTTTTACATAAAAAAATACAGTCCCAGAAAGTCAGAACAGAGAGAAGCATGTACCAAAGCCAAAACCCTGAGGATCCCCAAATGATACCTAAAATTCTCCAGAGGACATTTCATCTGGTGAATGGTATTCGCCCCGCCTCAAAGGCACATGAGAACAGCTACATAATCTGATTAAAGTGAAAAGACTTTTCTACACATCAGCTGAAAATATTATTGGGTTTAGGTATCTAAAAAACATTCCAGATACAAAAATTTTTTACATACATACTGATAAAACTCATTTGCCCAAATAAATAGCTTATGTTTCTAAAGAAAATCCCACTAGACTAACTGTAGTTTTTATTACACTGTTATTCAATTTAGTCTATCCACACCTTTCTATTTAGGATTTAGATTTATTTTCCAGAATGCAAGTGTTTATTTATCTGTAAGCTTAGTTCTCAAAATTTTCCCAACATAAGCTTCAGCTGAGAGTTTGGGTTTTATTTTTTAACTTTTTGTCATGAACATTTTCTATAGACAAACTAGACTCGTACATTCTGCTAAGTACACGAACACACATTTTTCTTTTTCTCTGACATACTCAGCTCATTCATTTGGATCTCATCTAAAAATTACACGCACATGGTACTCAAAGTCATTACTAGTCAGTAGGAATATTATCTCTTGAGATGATACAGAGAAGTCAAAAAATAATTTGACAGGTTAAAAAGATACCAGAAATTATAGTTAACAAATCAGAGAGAAGCAAAGAAAGAGCAAAGGCAAAAAGAAATATTTGTGGCAGGTTCTGCTGTCAGCATTAGGTTTTTAACAAATTATTTTCTCCATCAATCAAGTACATTACTGTAGGAGCAATGTACTATTCTAGCACATGATCTGAAGCATGTTATTTGTTCAAGTTGATGTAATTGAAACTTCGCTCTCTAGAAATAGAACTGGGATATCTTGCACCTCAAAAAAAAGTCTTCAGGTACAAGTTTCCAATCAGTTATGTACAAAAACTGAGATGTGAATGATTACAAATGACTGGAAGTTCATCCATCTGTCACAACAGATCTAAAACCCATTTGATTATATGGTATTGCTAAAAATATTTTAGAAATACTCCCTTCCTGAACTGCACCACAATCAGAATGTCAAAAGCAGCACAAAGCACAAAACAGATCATGATAATAAGCTGCCCCTTGCACCTTCCACTTGTTTTCCAAATCATGATTAGGCAAAGCTGCTACTTGGGGTCAAAACACCACTTTTCTAAAGAAGTAATCTTAAAAACTTGAACCTATCTCCAGCTAGCTTGCCCTCTTCTCTCTCTCCCTGTTGCTTCCTCCATTTCCAAAACTACTAAAAAGTTTTCTTCCAGCAAGCACTAAAGAGACATTTGGCCAACAGAAAAGTCATTGGTTGATTTCAGCAAAACTTATATGTACTTCCCAGAAAGCATAGCACCCCACAATTATTTAATTAATTTTAATTAATCAACTGATTAATAGTATGCACATCCATATTCCCAAGCATCATTCCAGGGCGAGTCTCAAACTCCTGCTTCCAAGCTCTTTTCTTCACATAACTTCCCATTTAATTTTAAACCACTTGAAACTTCAGCGCTGGAAGAAAAGTTCATCTCAATCTAAGACTCCCCATTTTTTCAAGCCAAATCATCACAAAAACAAATTCTATCTAAAAGCTCCCCACTGCTTCAGCAAACAGTGACAGGTTCAGAAGTATGAGTTCTACAAACTGCATAGGTTAGAGACACAAATACATTTGCAACAAGTTGATGCTTGCACAGGTATGGTCAACAGTTAAAAACTCAATGAATGGCACAGGGATGCAATGTAACAACAACCAATTTCATCTGAAACAGGGAATAGGCAATGCTTTGGAAGCCATTAGAGAGCAACACTGAAAATGAAACTGCTTGGCAGGATTGTTAATTGCTACTAAAACAAAAACCCTGAAAAAAGACCAGAGAAGGTCAATAGAGACAACTTATCTTTACAGATGGGCAATGTAAACTTATGGGCAAATAAATTCAAGCACAATCTGCTGAGACTCTACATTGATTTCAGAACAATGCAAGAAACTGGAAGGAGAGAAACACTGGTAAAGAAAATTAGACAGCAGGGAACTACAGGAGAAAATCATCCTTCCAAAAAAACAAAACCCGCACAACAGGGATAGCAATTTCTACTTTGACCACAAACATCAGCAAGAATTCATGTCACAATTATTTCAAGGACAGTATTTAATACAAACTCAAATGAAAATAGGTAAGCACAAAATTACACAGACTACCCGAAACATTATTTTTCTAACACACATTTAAAGTTTGGGGGTTTCTTACTTATATGAAAAAAGAGTACAACTTTAAGAAATACTGCTTTGTAAAATCCAACTTTCAATGAGCCTATACAAACAGTTCTGATCACTATACTAATTTGTAATTTGGTTTGACAGGACACCAAGAAATAGTGGTACTACAAAGCAGGCACTGGACAATTCTGCCTCCACACTTCTATTGCATGACATGGCATTTATGAAACAGGCAAGTTCACAAAGCCAAAAAATACACACAACAAAGAAAACACCCAAGGTTAACAAAAGCAGCACCAACAAAAATGCCAAGTTAAGTAGAAATCATGATTACTAAAACGAAACAGACAAACAGAATATAAAGGTATTAGAGATTAAACATCAGGATATGCAAGCACACAATAATTTATGAGACAACTGTTAGCTTGAAGAACCTTAAATGTATGCAAGTAATTTTTTATTTTCCTTAAGGCATTTGCAACTGTAAAGCTGATAATACAAAATTAATTACTAGAAATTGTTCTAAATTAGTGAGCTAAAAGGCCAATCATTAATCTTCACCATCATTTGATGGTTAATCCATAGCTGTCTGCAAAGCTTGGAATGCATCTCTACGCACTACTAGTTAAAGACACTTGTGAGCTAATAACTGCAACACTTGCCTCTGTCATTTATTTCAACTTAATTTGACATCCAACATTTACTAATTGCCAAGGAGAAAAATTAGCATACAGCAATGAGAAAGGGCAAAATGATTGACATTTGCAATACAGAACAGAGAGATAGTATTTTAACTATATGTTAAGATTTTGTCTTTTTTCCCCTTATCAGGTGGGCCATTTCGTAGAGAGAGGAAGGGAATGTCTGCCAGACAATTATATATACACTGATGTTTCCTTATAGAGTCTGCTCAGTCCAAACCAGCTCCTGTGCTGCTGACACCATCAATAAACTCTTCATAATTTCAGAAAGCATTACAACTTTTTAAATCTTAACAAGGACTTTATTGACCTGTTTTTCCACTTCTCCTCCAGTAATGCTAACTGTTCAAAAGCATAATCCAAACTCTAAACAAAAACAGGTCTGTTTAGACAGGAGACACCACTATTCAAAGATATCAAAACTAGTTTTCAATTCAGCAAAGCAAAAGATACAAAGGTACTGTGTGCACCATACACTGACTTACAGTCTGTAACCCACTGACCTGAGTCATCTCTGGGTTATTTCCCAGAGTTTCATAGAAAAAAAGCTTAGAAAAGCAAATTATCACATATTATGCAGGACACTACCCACAAGAGGCTTCTAGGAGTCTCAACTCCCACCAAAAACACATTCACCGACACACAAGGTGTGGGACAACCATTGTACCAAGACAGTTTCACGTTCCCATATCCTGCATTTTCATCTAAGTAGCAATACTTTTGCCTTTTTTCCTTTCACCTTGAGAAAATAAATATTCATGCAAATAATTTCTAAAGCAAGAAATAAAGTACTAGTCAATATAATTCATAAGTCTTTGCTTATCTGAGCGAGAATTTTATGTGCCTTGGCAGCATTTTATTTTCAAATCAAGCCACAGTATAGCCCACTGTTACATCACCACACAATAATAAATTCAAACTGCATACCAAACATCTACTTGTTCATTTTCACTACGGCAACTATTGCTTTTGATTTGTTTAAACTGCAAGACATGAACACACGCTATCTTCTCAAAGTATGTATTTCCTCCCTATCTCGATCCCTGCCACTGTTCCTATAGCTCAATGGACTGCAAATTCTACCTTGAGCTCATTTAATATTTAGTTATGAACATAAATATTTTGTAACTAAATTCAGCGTTTACCACTTGGCATTGTCAGAGTTCCCATCTTCAGCTCTTGTGCCATCCTTTTCCAGTGTCTCCATGTATTGTTGGCCCTACAGCAAAGACTCCATACCCATCATTTCAAATAATAGCCCAGAGACTTCATTCGGTCCCCACAGCCACAATTTGAACATAGGGAGCTGCAGGTATGGAGGAGGATTGCTTCAAACTGCAGCAACAGCAAAGCAGGCCATTAACAATTCTTGAAGCTGTTCCAAAGAGGAGAATCCCTTCTCTCCTCAGGTCATCTTTGCTTAGAAAGACTATTTCATAGCCATTTGCCTTTTTATGCATCAGCTCTTTTCACTGCAAGTGCTTCCCCAATTCTTCATTTTGAGAGCTCTGGCACTTCTCAACCAGTAGCAAATCTCCATTACACTCTTCTTTCAAGGCTTCTCTGCAGCTGATCCTGTTCCTGCCTGCTTTATAAATCCTCAGTTTACCTTGCTCACTCTATTCCTGTCTCCACACTTTTCTTTCAGTTTGAATTAGCCAAATTTTACCATCCTACCCATTCAAACCAAGTGAATAATGAGATGGAGAATTAACCATGCAATAAAGGTGAAGAGCTGCACCAGCAGGACACATCCTGGAGGGTACACAGATCTAAAGGAGGTTGCACATTCCAGCCTCCAAGTTCCTTCTGTTCTCCATAACTCAGCTGACACTTCTGAGAATCATTCTAGCCAGAAAAACCAATGTTTATTAAAAATACCTATTTAGACCATAAGAATGAACATAATATTTAATCATTTCAAGTGTGTTCCTTAACTTGCATCTCCCCCAACTTTGCTTCATTGATGTATTGGGCATGGCACGACTGAAAACCAAAAACCTGCAGTAGCACAGTGAGTCTCTTGGCTGGGTACCTTTGCTTCCCCTCAGGGCAATGCAGACACACTTTTCAGAGGACTGAGGAACACCTGAAGCCTTCAAAATGCCCTACAGCTGCTGTGGGAGACCCTATTGCCTTCAAGATAGGCAAAAAAAGCAGAGACAAAAAGTCCTCAGTAACTCATGAAAGCCAAAGGGATTCTGATGTCCTCTGAGCTTCTAAAGCTACTGAGCCACACTCACTTTTCTGCAAATCAGTTTTTTAATTGCCATCATATATTAACTCCTCCAGCATCCAATCTTTGCTGCTTTTGCCACTTTTCTATCTGCAGAGAGTGATGAAAATCTGGCAAACACACCACATGCAAATGCTGTGTACACCTCTGGGTTTTTTCCCCCCTCTCTCAAATTAAACAAGTGGGGCACAGAAGAACATATATACTTACTTTACACTTACAATGTTAATTACTGCACTTCTTTTGACCGAAAACTAACAATTATTTAGAAATACCTTGCATGCTCAAGTCGCACTACTAACATTTCAAGATCATACTTCTTATTCAGATCAGTGTACAAAATCTTTACACTTATACAGCCATAGACAGAACTGCAGCTTACACATAGTAACAATTCTGAGTCTTAATGAAAATTTCCTGAGCTGCTAAAAATTAAAAATAAAAATCAGACTCCACTTGAATATATTATCTTAAACAGAACCACGTGGTAACATGGACCAACTTTTAAGTAGTAAAATACATTTAAGGGCCTGAAATAAGCAGTCTTCCCAGTAGCTTAAAGCATTCAGGTAATTTAGGAGTGTATGATACTGTGTAAATCATTATATTCTTTTAAAACTTGGGGAAATTGAAAGGTTAAAAAAGCAAGTTGTCCACAATTCTTTACTTGTTTCCTATTATTATCCCCCAAACCATTGGTCCTTTTTACAAAGCTGCATGGCTAGACAGATAAAACCCAAGGCCTAGCTAGCATGGTTGCAATGTTTCAAAACCAGAGGTTCTTAGATGCTTTCCTTAATTTAGCACTGGCCAGCCAGAGCAAACTGGGGTTCTGATTTAAATTTTCCATGAATATTTTTTTGAACTAGAAGCAACAGATTAACCACCTTTGCATACGCTGTGTCATTATCTCGAAAGCATCAAAAATAATATGGAAATGAGCAAAATACCTGAGCAATACTAAGAAATGTGGCTTTAGAAAGGCTACCCACACCTACACACCTTCTAAATTCTGAGTGCAAGGAAGCCAATGTGGTGCAATTATGCTGGAAAAGCCGCTGCTGCTGCTGCTTATAAAACGTTGTGCAGCTGTTGGAGGAGAGGGTTACAGTGACAAACAGCTTCCCTGCTACAAAGGTGGCAGGAAATCTATCAAACTGGACAATAAAATTGCAATTGAGTTTCTTTGGCTTTTTATAGCAGCTGCATGTATCTTGATGTGTAGCTCTGCAAAACCTATCCAATTCTGTAACACTAGTCCTTTATGTACTAGTTCTTTATCATAGAATGGTGTTATAAATTAGTGGCAAGAATGGCACAGAGGGCTGTAAAAAGGAAAAATAAGCAGTAACCCAATACAATTAGAGATGAAATAAGAAAAACACAAATTGGTTATTCTCTTAGCAATGTTAAGGAAATATTTTTGTTCCCATAATGCCCACATTACTTTGAAAGCATGCAAGAAATCAAAAACATCTGAGATGCACTTAGCATCAAACAATTTGCCCACTGAATTATGTCTACACCATGTTATGTGTGAATCCCTGTGAATCTCCATAGTGGTATAACAGGATATAAGACTACTTAAAATAAGCAAAATCAGAGGGATTAAAATATTTGTTATAATTAGATATGAATATCTGTTTATGAGGGCATTTTCAAGTGATTAGCAAGAGCTAAAAAGAGCTTTTTTCGTGATTCATCCTTATTTATGTTAATGTAATTAACAGAGATATGAAATATCACCTCATTTTATATGGCTAGCTGCATAAATTGCACATATTTCTTATAAAAATTTCAAACAGAAACTGCATAATAAAGGTGGAAATTTCAAAATTTTGATTATTGCATCATCATTCACATCACTATTGTCAGGTTAGTTTCTGAGTGCTTTTGCCATTGAAACATTTTCATTTAGGCTTCTGGAAGTGCATAGTATTACTACTGATGTCTGAACAAACTGAACTCTTCCATAAGTCCTTCAAAATCCCACCACCACGCTGCTGTTTGCTCTGCCCACACTCCCAGCCTTGCCATTGCTCCACTTCCTCTGAAGGAGGCTGGAAGAACAGATACACCTCTTATTTGACCAGAAAGTCCAATTTAGACTTGGGAAAACTTACAGAAAGTGACTTCCACAACCACAGGATACCTTACTATGCCAAGAACCAAAAACGAGGAACACAAAGAATGAAGCAGGTCATCAGCTCATTCACTGTGGCATTGAACAAAAACACAGCTTTTAAAATGTAAACAAATAAACCAAACCCACATTATCTGCACTTCTTTTTCTTTCTGTATTTTGTAAAATTGTGTTGTCTTTTTTCCTGACATTTGGCCATCCCATCACAATAAAATGTTGGTTCCTTTCTCTAGGAACTCCAGACCATTGATTAGCCACATTAAGTCACTGAAGAGAATGACCAAAAATCCATAAAATCATTTTGACATAGATGCTGGTTAAATGAGATTTCCGACATGACATTATCTCACAAAAAGGGTCTAAGAATAGAACTACAGATTATAAGATAACATGCTAGATAATTTCTAAATTCAATACACCAAAGCTCCGTGTAAGAGTTAGAAAGGTGGTCCTCCTTCATTCATTTCTTCATTCTTCCCCAGGGACAGTTCTCCAGCAATCACACAAAAGCTTTAAATTATGCCAGTTTCTAGAAATGTACATTAGGGATCTTTGCTCTGCCTAGAGCTGACACTGTACAATCCACCTACACCTCCTGCATCTTGGGGGACAAAAAGAGCAAACTGTTTTTGAAGACTGCAGAGCCTGCACAAAAGAATACTAAGAAGGTTTCAACAACTACAATGTGGTCTCTGCAAGGATTAAAATTTGGCCCTAGGTGCTTTGCACCTGAATTCCACCCAGCTAAAGTGACTTGCTTAATGAAATTATTTCACCCACTTTTAATATATGGATTTTACATTTGTCCACCCATAGCCCAATAATCCACCATTGAGCTATGCACACGATAAATAAAGTGAACTGCAAAATAACACTGTTATTGCTGCCTGCAGAGACTCACTTTTTTGGAGAAAAAAATCCATGCAAAATCAAGGACCTCAGAAATGCTAACAATTCCTAACAATCATATAGTGATCTTTAGGATCCAGAGATGTCCTTTTCACATTGTTAAGTTGCCCACATTTAAAAATAGGTAATCTATAATTTAATTCATCTTAAGTATTTCTGATAACTAGAATAATTAAGAGGCCCACAGTGGCTTCACTCTTTTGTTCAGAATAAGGTAGTATAAAACATACTCTTTATACCACTGTACCTTGTTCATAGAACTTTTATGATGTAACTCTGGTTGTAACAACAACAAAAATCAGAACAATAACAAAGGGTAATAGCCTCATTCATACTGCAAGGATTTGCGTTCTCACCCCATATTCCATGACAGCTTAACAGCTGCAGCATCTGTCTTAACTTGAATTTCTTTGCCTTTTACTCGTTTGTTTTACAGCCTTTTGATGTTACTGAGAGGTATTTTTGTCTAAGGATAGATATGGTGCGCCACCTTGTGTTCCTCCCGCTACTGAAAAGCAAAACCAGCACTGCGATTTTTCAGAAAAGCTCCTGAAATTTGATTGTCTCATTTTTGGTATCAGGATAAATTAATACCACCCAATTTGAGCAACAACAACAGCAAAAAAACCTTTGTGTTAAACCAACAAAATTAACATTTAATTATCATGTATTTCGAAGTTATGTACGGCAACATAAAAACACAGGGCTTTCATTTAATTACCAACCTTCACTTCCAGACTATGTCACTGCATGATGCAGCACTTGAAGGCTCTAAATCTAATTACACAGCACAACAAGGTTTCCCAGCTATTTCCAGCACTCACCTTTGAATGAGTGATGGACAATGTATCCACCCAAACACGCCAGCCACCCCACTCGTACTTGATGGCATGGTAGAGCAATATCCGAAATATGGTATACACCATCTCGGTTATCTTCTGTTCCTCAGAAGTCTTTGGATTAAAACAGCAAAGGGAAAGCATCCACTCCTGCCACACAGAGCACTGCAACAAACTCCTGCATAACACACACGTGGTATTAAGTCAAATTTTAAAATAGAGCTTAGAAGTGCACATCAGCTAGGTCAGGAATTCAACGTGCTTTAAGCAGCAAGCTTCTCTAATTTTACATACCAAAGACTATACTAGAGTATAGAATTTGCTGAACAGCAAGGAAGCTGTATCTGCTTAATGAGTTTAATTTACTAGGAGGCCTGGTTACTTATTGTGTACACTTGTGCATAGAGCAAGCTATCTTACCTCCTATTTTCTCTGCTGTTATTAAAAAGTTTAATCATATCTGAGAGAAAGGCTCGCCGAACCTCCAGAGTTTCTGGGCACTGTGGAGAATTACGTATCAGGATTGCAATAACCTTCAAAATCTCTGTAAAACAGTTCAGGAGTAACAATATATTAGTACTAAGAGCAGTATAAAACACAAGGCCTCTTTCAACAGTGTTTGTACAAGAACAGCAACGCCACATAAAATAGTTTTATATGGAGAAAAAGCACATCTCTATTTGAGTAGAAGGTTTAACTAACACAAATCCCTTCTTCCAAGGCTTCTCAGACCTACTCACCATCAGGGGGATTTGCAGAGTTGAAGAAAATGGAACCCAACTTAAATTACTCTGAACTATTTTTAAATTATCGTGTTTAAGCAACACAAATGTTTCAGCAGGATAATTTACAAGCTATCAGAACCTGCCAGAACCATTTTCTAAAGGAAGCTCACATAAAAAAAGCATCCTTTAGAAAGTCAATATATGAGAAAAATGCATAACTTTGTTCTACCTTATTACTACTGAATTCTCAAAGAATGTGACCAGCTTCCAACTATACTTAACAGTTTGTTATAAAAAACCTTCCCAATACAAAATTTTTATCTGTTATGACCACAATTTTTTCTGTATTTTTAGGAGAGAGTCAAAAACATGGGTATATTGCACTTTTCGAGGCAGTGGGGGAGTCACTGTTCTTGCTACTTTAAAAGAAGTTAGTTTGTAAATTAGGGTGCAATTTGAACACAGCCCCTGTGACAGTTTCAGTTCATCCTGAACAACTTCTTTAAGGAAAAATTCCTTATTTGATAGTATTAACACTGATCTTGAAAAGGTCTTCTACAAGTCACTCTTCCTACTAGACCTAGATAATTCCAGACTCATCACTCAGACTTCAAATAGTCTATACTAACCACAGCAGTGACTGCCAACTTCAAAAATGTAAAGAGAAATTAACAGAAATCTCACATCTCTTGCTTCATAGATTTACCAGAAGGTAAATGGCATAATGCAACCACATTTCTTCTCTGTATCTGCCTTGCTTTCCTTTCTCTTCCCCTACCTTCCACATGAAGCAACCCACAACCGTGACCTACGTTTAATGACAGAGCAGCTATGGAAGTGAAAAATCTATTACTTGTCCAGAAAAAGAACTCCCAAAGCTATCATAAGTCCATTGTATTACATACAGAGCATATTAATAATGTATATAACCCATGAAGGGAGATCAGTATTTTTTCTGAGTTCAAAAGATATCTAAAGTTTCATATCAAGATATTTCCCATGAAGTAAGCTAACCAAAACAGTGAGCAGATACCTTTCTCCTATTTTCCATCTAGCATTGTCATACTGAATGTAATTTAAGATGAAAGCTGTTTCCCTATATCAGGTAATTTAGTCTGACATTACTAAATAATGCAATCAGAATTTTGCTGGAACCTTAACATGTATTAAATCAAAGTATCCTGTGCATGCAACCCTTGAAAAACCATTTCATAACATGACTGCACAGCCAAAAAGCCTGAGTTATGAACTACATACACATTTAGACATATAAAATGTCTCTTAAAAAGCTATAGAGACATAGTTCCTAAAAAGTGCACATTATCTTTCTTTTAGTATGGAAGAAAATGTAAAACTGAGATCAGAAAAAAGACTGGTGAATGCAATTAATAAGCTTTTTTCATTGGTGGGGTTTTTTAAAGCAGACTTTTTTATGGTAGCACTTCAAAATGTGTATTGTTCTTACGAGGATTTTGTATCTTCACTGTTGAATCTGGGTCAGGATGTTGTTTATGTATCACTTGAGTGCAAATCTGTTCAGTCAGAATCTAGCAAGAAAGAAAAAGATGCCATATCAATGTTCACAAAGACAGCTCACTGGAAAAAAGTTGCATACAGCACAATCATTATTTCATCATTCAAAACAAAACCCACTCACTATCTTTCTTGAAAATTTACTTCATCCTGTTCCTAAAACTCTGAAACATTTTATTTTTGCTTTCTCTCAAGCGCATATTGCTGTTTAAAATACACTGGCAGATCAACCTGAATCTAACCCAAACAATTATCATAAGGCAAGATCATTGCTATAATAAAATTCCACGTATATATGGGCATCTGCTTGAGACATACTCATTATATAGAATTGCTCATAATGAGCATAACCAAGCCAAGGGGGTGGAGGGAAAATCTCAAGTAGGGAGTTTTGGGGGGGGGGGGAAAAGCAGCCCTCAGCTGCATCACGCTAAAGTTTAATGTCATCTGGAACATATCAGCACAAATATGTAAGTAATTTTCTAACAATGTCTTACAAGTAATTAGAAAGATTGGATCTTAACTACAGTGTATTACTACCTCAAATAGGACATTGTATGTGGTCATGGTGAATAAGCTTGTCTGAAGCATCAGCCTTTCAGCCAACAAAGAGAACAATCCATGTCCAAGCATGACTTCAGCTTTTCTCCTAAAATAGCACAGAAAGATAAGATAAAATAAACTCATGTATTCAACTAGCTTTAGGGGGAAAAAGTTTAAAAAGTGTGCCTCCAGAAACATAAAATCACTGAAAACATATTTTTCTCTTTTTTTGCTTAATTCTTTCACTTTTGGTTAGGGAAAAGGTCAAGTATTCAGATCCTGAAAGGACAAATCATTCCCTGGAGACAGCTAACATTCTTCCACAAATGACATCCACTCCCCCATGGGCTCAAAAATAGAACCTTTGGGATTTCTTGATAAAAACTAAGGAAAGGGCATCTTTGTCCTCATTTCACTCAGAGAAATGAGACTATGGGCAGCAATCTCAATAGTTATCTACCACTGCAGTCAACTTGAGCCATACTAAATCCAGCCCTCAGTAAGCAACAGGGGGTTCAGTCTCACCAGCCCAATTCTTGCCATGGATTTCAGTGGAAAAGGACACTTTAAAAAGCAGGAAGCCATACTGCAAGGAACTATTAAACGAACCTGGGAAGGAATTGCTAATTCCTGAACAGTAGTTGCCAATAGCAAGTAATTCCATCACCTCAGAAAAAAATCTGTGGCAAATAAATTGAAGAATAGTAGCTGCTATTCAGTGATTCACCTCCACTATGGCTTTTTCCCGTTTACTTGCAAACACATCTATATACACACATTAAATAATACATAGAGAAAATAATATATAGAATTTATGTGTCAAAACCAAACTTTTTCCCTTCTTTTTTTGGAAGGTTTAGTTTTCAGTTCTAAGTCAGTACTTACTTTGGAGCAAGATGCTTTAAGAAATATCCCATCACTTTCAGAGCTTGCACCCTGATGCCTTCACTTTGTGATGCTAAAAGCTTGTAGACAACCCTAAGTGGAGAAAACACAAGGCTTCCTAAATTGAAATACATAGCCTTTTTTGGAATGAAAATCAACTGCAGTTGCAGCAGCCACAAGTAAATTTTATCTGAGCCTAATTTAAAAGAATATTAATAAGACTTAAAAAACCAGCATGACATTTCTGTTAACAGCACAACAGTTTGCGATAGCACATTTTATCCTATTTAAATATCTCCGAAGTATGAATACATAAAACATGCTCTGAAAAGCTTCTGTAGTTCCTACATTGCGAACTGTTAACCTGATATTTTACCCAGAAAACTAAGTAAGTATAAACATGGCTAGATAAACAGGGGGATTTATTACTAACACTAATATTTGCTATCTGCACATGCTGTTGCTCCCCCAGGAGAGACAGAGGAAGACACCAAGGCAGAAGGCATTCTCCTCATTTCACCTACATCAGTCTCTGCTCCTCACCTGGTGATGGCAATGCTCTACACCTGCTTATGATTCTCCACTCAGGTATAAGAAGAAAGCTCCATGAGGAGCAGGTCCATAGCAAAGTACAAGGCTAATTCTGGCTGTAGGGGAGTGCAATGAACACAGCAAGGAATATGACCATGAAGTCTGGTAAATTAAGAAACAATTGGAAGTACAGTTTTACAGTGGGAAGTGTCCAGTAACCTTCAGTATATTTGACAGTACCAATTCAAACTAATACTGCACAGATCTCACTATGTATATCTATGCCTTCCACTTCCCAAATAAAAAGAAATTGAACTGGCATTTTATCTTAACTTCTCAAACATTTGTCTGCAGTACATTAAAGCTTGATCTTTTATTCATGGAGTTTTATTTACACAGTAAAAGATTTCTGATATTGGCCTTCTGTCAATGTGAAGAATAACAACCACAAGTTTTTGATCCTCCCATAAAAATAGAAGACATCTAAATGTATTTATAAGTTACATCTAATTTCGTTCATAGCTCACATTTTAGAAAGTAAAGTGCTTATGGCCATGTCCCTATCTGACTTTAGTTGGTCTGTGGTTCATAGTATTCAACAGATCTTTGAATTTATGAAACATCATTTAGCTTATACCTACATGGACTACTAAGCTCTTTCTGAAAAAAAAGGAAAATATTAATTTTCTAATGTTCCATGAAATCATATTGGAACAAAAAGCACAGAACTCAGCTTCTACTGTGAGTATGTTCTGATGAATTTTTTTTTTAAATTTGAATCACTTTCCTAGGGGAAGGAAAAAAACTACCTAACTTAATTCTTGAGACTTTCCAAAAATATTCCATGTTACAACATTTTGCATCAGCCAGTTTTAAGGAGTACAAAGGGCTTCAGGTTTTTAGGTCTAACTGAGCACTCATCACTAGCTATACACCTTCACTTGCACATCCCCAAAAACAATGGTCAGGACACCTAAACTAAGACCAAGAAAAGATTTAGTTCTACACCAGAATTAAAGGCAAAACGTAAGGGTGATTGAAAAACAGCCATCTATAACATATAACTTATCCTGGAGAAAGCTGCAACCACAGCAAGTATAGAAAGAAATGACTAACCATTCATTCAAGCAATATAGTCCATTTCTCTGCTTAACAGAACACTATTTGCATAAATAAAAATTATTTCCTTATTATATTTTTTCAATAGATTGGTTACTTCTAAGTTTTTTAATTTTAAAAGAACTCCAAATATTTCTAGAGCTTTGAAAAATTGATTTTAAATTTCAAGAATATGGTGTCTTAACTATAAGAATTAGATGCATCAAGAAGCATACAAACAATCCATTAAGTGACTGGAGACAATACAGGAGTAAGGACTGCAACAAATGAGACAAAACCAAAGTGATTTCCAGCTGTGGACTCACTATTCAGACTGACTTGCTCATGAACTTGTTAATACAAAAGAAAACATCTACCACTAGTTGTTAAATAAAACCAAATGTATTGCACTTGAGACATTCAAATACTTTATTATTTAGAATTTTGATTCGTTTCCCAGACATAATATATTACCATGCAAATGAAGTCAAACCTGAGGAAAACAGGTTAAAAAAAAAATAAAAATCAGCCTAACACTAAAAGGGAAGAAAAAAATCATGAACACGCCTGAATGCAGTCTCTTGAGACAGGACAACTGAAAAAAATACATGTATAAATAGAGGTTAACCAATAGGTGCAACTGAATGTATAAGATGAGACTCTGCCTTTACACAGTGAGAGAATTACTACTCCACATACCCCTCTAGGAATAGTTCTTACGTTTGTTTGCTTGTTCCAAGTTTCCCCCCACTATGTCCAGGCAGGTTTATTTCAAATTAAAGGAGTTCAATACTGTGACCACCATCAGAGAGCCACAAGACAAAATCAGAGTCATAACTTACTCTTCTAGTAGATTTTCTCGTGTGCTTTTACTGCTAGTAGGATTTCCTACTTTCCTTACTTTTCTCTCACAACAGTGTCAAACACTATTTTTCTGTTCCTTGGGAAAAAGACTGTAAACAATGCAGAGCACAAAGTGCTGAACTGAAGCAAATGTTTCTTCTGCCAAAGTCCCATAGGAGGAAAAAGGCAAGAAAACTAACAGAGATCAGAAGACATCTGAATCAATTTTTTGTCAGCCCCCTTTCAGTTCAAAAACATAAGTAAGAATGAGAGGCTAAGGACTAAGCACTGATAGATGAAAACATCACTGTGTAA
>JAWWMO010000138.1:12870003-12901396 GCA_035047845.1 Dendrocincla fuliginosa | reverse complement strand
ATACTGTGACCACCATCAGAGAGCCACAAGACAAAATCAGAGTCATAACTTACTCTTCTAGTAGATTTTCTTGTGTGCTTTTACTGCTAGTAGGATTTACTTTCCTTACTTTTCTCTCACAACAGTGTCAAACACTATTTTTCTGTTCCTTGGGAAAAAGACTGCAAACAATGCAGAGCACAAAGTGTTGAACTGAAGCAAATGTTTCTTCTGCCAAAGTCCCATAGGAGGAAAAAGACAAGAGAACTAACAAAGATCAGAAGACACCTGAATCAATTTTTTGTCAGCTCCCTTTCAGTTCAAAAACATAAGTAAGAATGAGAGGCTAAGGACTAAGCACTGATAGATGAAAACATCACTGTGTAAGAGTAACTGAGAATGATCACTACCTGCTTCAGTGTGAGTGACAGCTTGGAAACATTAAAAAACACACCTCATTGATAATAAATCCAACATCACCTCTTGTCAAAGTGAACGCCTGGACTCAAAAATCTACCCAAGATGAGGAGTCAAAGTTTGCAATGAATACATTGATGAGGACCTTTCAGATTTCATGGGAATTCTCACAAGCAACAGGATCGTCAAAATACTATTTTCCTTTTTCCCACTTACAAAATTCAAACTTACTGTAATCCATTCCTCTGATCAAATGCAGGGATCATAGAACTGGGATGCTCTGACATCAGAGCAACAAGCAACTGCAAGACATCCATTAGATTGTCATCCTGTTGAATAAAATTATACAATTGAAATCAAAATGCAAGCATGCTAGAACATTGTTTTGGTTAAAAAAATATTTCAAAATTATGTGGAGATCAATAGTAAACTAAGGACCAAATCAATAAGGCCAGGATAAAAAGAGTTATAGATCTGAAAGGCGAGTGCAGAAGAAAATATTACAAAAAATATACTTCATTTTTTTAGGGTGAAGCTTTGACAGGGAAGGGATATTTGCACTATGCCATTCCCTTACATACACAAGTTCATCTGTTTGCATGTGTATTTCCTGGTCCTTTGCTGCACAGGAGCTAGAAATAAACTGCTGCACATTTTCTGGGGCACAGGGTGGTGTTTAATGGAAGAAAAAGATATTCAAACCAGGGAAAAAAGTACAACCACCTGCCACAGACAAGATTTAATATGGATAATTCAAGCTGCTCAGTAAAGTTTTCTATACTTTTAGTTTAAAGCACTCTAAACCAAAGTTTATTAATTTGCTCCAAGTTTGTTGTAGCAAAAAATCACCAAAGTTCCAAAATGCACCTGTGTTTTCCCACTCTTTGTGTATTAAAACAAAAGCTTGTTTTAAAACAAATAAACAAAAAAGGGCATCAAAATAGAAGCCCACAAAAAACCCCACTGTCCAACACTTTTAAACAAATATTGATTTTTATTTGAAAACCAGTTTCACACCCTCTGAACTACTCTGTTCACCTGACAGTATTATTAGCTTAAATTACAGATGCAATTATTGATGAATGAGCCCTATGAGAAAGCTGAATTTTACTATTTTGTTGATGGTTTTCTGAATTTACAGTTAGATACCTAATTGTGAGAGATTCAGCATTCATGGACCTTTTGACTTGGATATGCAAACTACTAAGATGTTTAAAACATCACACCCTCACATCTGAAGGCTATAAAAAGGCTTCAGCTGTTTCAGTTCACTCCTATATGTAACCAAGAGTCTTATTTTTCACTTCTCCACATAAAGCAGAATGACTTGAATGGTACTACCAAGTAGTAGTAACCAGCACAGAGAATAAAAGGAAAATATAGGTGTCAACAACAAAAAAACGAGTAAAAAAATCCATACTGCTTGAAATGAAGTTCAATTAATTCCTTATTTTACCCATTTCAAGCACCCTTACAGAGATGAGATCAGTTAGATTTATGTCCCCATTTCCCCTGTCTTTGATGTTGCATCTGGCATAAAGTGCCTTTTCCTGGCGCTAAAATATGAAGATGCAGATGTATCAGTGGTAACCAACATTTTCTCCCAATTAAGTTTATATACTTCTCTTAGATGTCATTAACATGCATCTTTATTTTTTAATGCATGTTTTCAATTTTACTGCTTTATTTAAGAAGCAAAATAAAAAGGAGAAAAACAAAACAACAACAAAAAAATATGACTTAGCCTAAAACAAGGTTTTGACTCTTTTTTAAAAGTCAGTCTCACCATCTGTTTTTCTGCTTGGTAAATTGGTTTGCAGAACAACACAAGAAACCATTTTGACTTACTGGCTTAATGAACTTCAATCTAACATTGAACATAGTGCTTAAATCACTGCAAGAATATTGGCATATCAGCACACTAAAGAATTGGACAAGGTTTGTTACTTCCTCTGCAGAGCCATCTTGTGGCATAAAGGAGGTTATATTTGAAAATACTCAAATATTTGGGGGGGTCACAAACAGCAGCAGTATGCCACTTCCCACACACACATCCCCCAAATTAAAAATTACCTCATGTATAGTGAGCAGATAATTGAGGATAGCCTGCAATTCATCTTCTTTTATTCCATAGTCCTTTAAAAAGAAACAGCTTTTAAATATCATCTTTCAAGCACAAAAGTGACGTTCCCAAAAAAAGCATTATTGCAAGCAATGATTATACAACACTGCAAGTATCACAAGGCAAATTTGTTTTCACTCAATACTACAGTAGCTTCATAGTTGGAAGGTAATTTTTCCCTGCCACCAAAAGCACCCACTGAATGCTATAAAAGTGCTTTAAGACAATTTCAACACAGGCATAAAAATAAGACAAATAGCAATATAGTACATAGAATAACACATGTTAATTGATATAGTCAATTTGATCTGAGAGCTTCCTATTAATAGAAGAATTAAGGTAGCAAAGAGGATTCAGAAGTAGACCTGGAAGTTTAATTATAAGCCTGTTAGCTGTGCCTACATCTGCTTTTGCTTCTTATTTTCCACTACAGAATCCCACCTTCAGTTGCTATCAACTCTGAAGAAATCTACATAAGTTATGGCATCTGTGCCAGGTATTTTTTGTGAAACTGAAATAAAACCCAACAGTTTTTAATAACAGGCTGACGGTAGGGAAAAGCAGCTTTTCTTCATTTCTAGGGGTTTTATTTTTTAAAGCAAGTCTTTTTCCCATAAAGATTTTGCACCATGGTGTACAAATATAAAATTTGCTGAAGAATCAGCAAAAGGATGTGCTTTTTCCTGCTGTGCAGGTCCTGCCTGGGGTGTGAGTTGCTTCACAGTAGGTAGAACAGGGCTATGTTTTGGTTTGTGCTGGTAACAGTGTGACAACACCGGAATGTTTTTATTATTGCTGACACAGAGCCAAGGCCTTTTCTGTCACACTGGTGAGAAGTTGGGAGGAGACACAGCCGAGACAGGTGACCCCAGGGGACCAAAGTGATATTCCATACCCTGTGACACCATGTTCAGTATATAAAGTTGAGGGAAGAAGGAGGAAGGGAGGGATGCTTGGAGTGATGGTGTTTGCTTCCTGAGTAAGTGCTACACGTGATGGGTCCCTGCTCTCCTGGAGATGGCTGAACACTGCCTGTCCATGGGAAGGGGTGATGGACCCCTTGCTTTGCTTGTGGGCACAGTTTTTGCTTTCCTTGTTAAACTGCCTTTATCTCAATTCACCACAAACTGCCTTTTTCTCAACTCACCACAAGCTTTTGCTCTTCTGATTCTCTCCCTGATCCCACTGGCAGGGAGTGAGTGGCACTTGGTTGCTGGTTGGGGCTAAACCACAACAAACCTTGGGAAACTCTATTCAAAACCACCCAAGCTACAAAACTCTGACAGAAATTTAAAAATAAAAAATGCTTTGATTGCAAAATGTCCAATTTAAAGAAAGAGAACAAGAGCCAAGGGCAGAGCTTTTCTGGTAGTTACTTCTCCACACTGCTGGGCCTAAGGGAGAGCACAGAGAGCTCACTGGTCCCTTAGCAACATGGGAAGAGTGGAAAAGGGAGGCAGCTTCAAAGACACAAAAGTCAGTCTAAAGAAGGGAGAAAACAGAGACACCAAAGCTTACAATAGGAAAGGGCTAAGAAGAGTCTATAAACAGTAGACATGCTGAGTTCCAGTATTGCTCTGATGTCTAAAAAACAACTTAAAAGGGAGCAAAATGCACCTTAAGCCCTGCCATCTGTGGCAAGAGGCACAAAAAAAAGGCACCTTACAGGGCTTTTCTGTTTCCTTACTATTACATAATTCAACATGCTTAAAGAATTTCTTTATGAAAGGGAACTTAAATATCCTATCATAATTTAAAGTTACCCTACCTTCATCACTAGCTGTTTAATAAACATCAACAAAAATGCTCGCAGGGATAAAATCTCCTTTTGGGTAGGCCGTGGACCATCTGCAAAAGAAATATAGATATATGAACTACAAATTAACAGTTATTAGTGGCATAGAATGCATTTTCACAGAAAGAAAAATAGAAAGTATTTTCGGGGTGAAGAAGGCGCAATTTTAAGTCATCTTCCCTCTATTTCAGACTACAAAACAACAGTACTGCGTTTGATCACTTTTCATTAGCAGAATGCCCAACCAGTGAGGGTCTAATAAGGCATTTATTAAATACAGCTTTTATTAAATACAGACTTCTAAACCCCTCTAAATACTGCTCACAATTTTACCACTTCCTTGAAGTGCTCTGAATCAACTTCATGCAAAGAATAAGTTGATATAAAACCTTAACATCAGAATTTCTGGACTTCAAATCTTCACAGTTTGCAGCTCTTTTGGAAATTGAGCTTTAGCAGAAAGGAAGAGCTACATGCCATTGTTACACACTGGCTATATTCACAAAAATCAACCTATGGATAAAGATTACCTTGAAAGACATGACTTAATTTTCTAACTCAGAGTCAAAAGGACTGGATTCTGCCACCGCTGTGTAAGGCAGACTTCCACCGAAACATTTCAAATACTCAAACACTCAGTAGTTCCCAGGAGAGGCAAGGTTAAAAAAACAGGTGCAACCAAATGTCAAAGTCAAGTAAAAGTTTTCATACAGAAAGCAAATGAACTGTCACAAATGCATTTCTGGGGATAGTTCTTACATTTGCTTTATGGGTTCCCAGTTCTTATGATCTTAATCGTCATGGAAAAGCAAATCAACTCATGAATGAAAGTGATCATGAGTCTGGTTTTACAAAGTATAGACCTACAGGCATGTTTGGTTTAAGAACAGTTATTTTCAGTATAAACTGAAAGTAGCCAAATAGTCAAAACAAGCCATTAAACTGCATTACTAAGACTATTCTACATATACACTTGCCTCAGGCTCAATAAATCAGTTCAGAAACTAAGTAAATCCATGTCTTCACTAAAAAGAAAGGAGAAAGAACACATGCTTTGCTTCTTAAAGGATGCAAAATACTACAAAACAATCTTTACAACCCTCTAACAGAAACGGCTGGCCGTCTTGAGAAGCTGGTGGCAGGAAGTCAGACATATCTAAGGAGCACTCACTCCTAGTATATCTAGCTCTCTTTCATTCCCTGCTTCTCTCTCTGAAATTCCAGAGTCTTTCGTTACAGAAGACAGCAGAGATGTAAGTTATTCTCCTTTCGTCAAGGCTGTGTCCCCAACCCCATAAAACTCAGGACAACAATGAGTTGTGAAGTCATAGTCCCAAACAGCATTAATTCCTTTATTTGTGCCAGTTCCATCTGCACGTTTATGTTATGCTGATGAAAGCTTTAGATCTCTTTTAGATCTCAGTTCCTTTCAGAGTACTGGATTTCTTAGTCAAGCAGCTCTTCCTTTCTCTTTTTTCCTTAGGATCAGTATTCTTGGTCTGTGTTTCCTGACAATGACAAGTACTAAACACCTGTTCTAGATTTCTTATTAGTTCCTTTGCCATGAGTTGACTGTCTGAATTAAGTATGCTCATTAAGCACTTTTCCAGCAAGTTGAGATCCCTATACCAGATAGACTCAGTATGCTTATTTTCATCTGTACTGCTACTATTAGTAGATGTTAAAAGCACTTAAAGGGCTGTCCAGTACCTGAACAAGCTCCATAAAGAGACCACATTCCCAGGCACAGCTCTACACTTCCAACATCCTACCATTTTTCTCTGAGCAGTTCTGCCTCATGTTAGTTCATGTAGGTGTTTGATGACTTGTAAAGAAAGCTTCCTTTAGATTGTGAAGAAAATCTTTCAAGGACAAAAGCACACTGCTCAAACTGCTGCAGGGAACTCACCCTATTAAAGGGAAATTATTTCTGGAAAATTAACAGTTCTATTCCATACATTGCATGCAACACTTTTAAAAAATAAACATCAGATGGGGAGAGTAAAAGTTACAAGACATACATACCTATGCCCTTGGGAGTTATCCCACTGCGATCTTGAGGGTTCACTACCCAGTAATAATACTTTAGGGTGTGCATGACCAGAAGAACCGTCCCAACCCGCCGGATTGCACCATATATATTAACAGTGGCAATGAACTCAGTAGACAGGTAAGTGTACAGGGTCAGCTGCGCCTACAACACCCAGTGAGGACAGCAAAAATCATTACACCTAAATTGCAACATGTCAGACAAATGAATTCTTAAATTTCATCTATTAAAATGTCATAAAGAAATAAGATTTTCCTCTGCATAGCTCAGTTACAAATCTCTTAAAACCCCTGCCAACTGACGAAAAAATTCATTATATTTCTAGAACTGTGGAGTGCTGGTAAGAAGGTTTCAAGTAGAACCAACTGGTGAGTTTTGATCAAAGTTGTTCACTCTCAAGAGAACACAGGTTCACCAAAACAAAAATAGTCACTGTCATTTTAATGACCATTTCAAATCTGACACCAGGATAATTTGCTCTTAAAAAATTGCTGAGTTTTTGGCAACTAGCCAATCCAAAATTCCCTCTCAATCTGGGTCAGGAACTCCAGAAGTTACTTACAACTCTCTTCTGCAGAACACTGCAGGTTTCCAAACTCCCTGAAATCCCTGCACAACTTGACAGCTATGTGCAGAAAAGCCAAGCCTGAAAACAATTCCTGCATGATTTCTGCTGGGGAACAAAGACCTGTAACTCTTGGGAGTCCAGGCTTAGTTGCAACACCCCCAAATCAATACATCACAAATATCCTATTTATAAGAATGAGCAATGTTACCTGTGCTGGGATATGAATCCATATTGCAGGGTTAAGGAGAACATGGTCACACAGCTGCTTCAGCAAGGGCACCCCATTTTGTAAGTTGCTCAGGTATTTGGAAAAGGCAAGGCAAAGTTCTAGGACAGCTCGGGTAACATGGGCTTTGGAAGACTGTAAAAGAACATCTGCTTAAGGAGAGTCCTGCAACAGTCTAGGAAAAATACTTCTCTTGAAAAAAATCAACACTCATGTAAGACATCAAGGAATATTTACCTTTTCTAGGCTATATCCTATCACAAGGAAGCCTTTACAGGAAAGCATCTGTTCTTGCATAGCAATAGAGTTCTTCAACAACTCCATGATGAATGCCAATAAAGTAGAACTGGAAAACATGGTTTAGTAGAGAAAAATGTTCTAAACATTTACAACAAGACAGAAAATATTTCCAAATTAACACTTCCAGCTCAGGGGCCAGAGATACACGTTTAACGTGTTATATAAGTGCTCAAATCAAAACTTCTAAAACAAAATGCAAGACTAAATTTTGAAAGCTATAACTTCTTGCTTTTTATTAATATTTTTCTAACTTGAAATTCTGCGTGCTGAGATAACCATGCAATAGCAAAATTCTTCTGAAAATACGTTCTTGCAGAAAGGCAACAGTTAAACTTGTATTTCTCTCTGCTTCATATTCCACTTACAAACTTGTGCAAGATTAGAACAAACACCATTCTGTTTCCTATGGATGTCAGATGGGCAAGTATTTTTCTAGACACAGCTTTTCTATGGATTCAAGCTAATTCAACTCTGTGCTGCTGCCAGAAGGACTGTTCCTGTCCTGCCCCTTGTGTCACAGCACTAGTGCCTATGGATCAAGACATAAGCAAAACCCCCCTCTGTTGCTGGGTCAGTTTGCAACTAAATCAAATCCCTGACTTATGACACAGACACCAAAGTCTGAGCCAGCTCAGGAGGCTCCCAGGCAAGTAAAAACAGACTGAAGGAATATTGTGCCCATCCCTTCTTAGCAACAATATTGATACAGATCATCTTCAAACAGCCATGAAACTACAGTTGCAATGAAACAGAGCAAACTACACCAGAATTCTAAAAAGCAATCCCCTGGTTATTGCTACTACTCTTTAATTCACCAGCTTCTGTGTCTGGTTGTTCAGAAGTTGGATAGACTTGAAACAGAGCTCTAACCACAGGAAAAGCCTGGTAGTAACACTAACAACAGTATCTTCCAAAAAGTCTGAAGGTTAAAACAAAAAATATGAAAGAAAATCCAAGGAGTGACTTCACGTAGCTGAAAAGTTAATCCTTTATGAAGTTTCTCTTCAAGCCTTCCCCAGTGAATTTTCTTCATAAAAGCAGCTCAAGAGAATGGTCAGTAATTCTGCTACACAAAAAAATGGTGAAGTATAAAATACATGTACATTTTGATTCTGTGTGAACTGTCATAGAACATTTGGTGCAAACAAGCACATCGCTTTGAGGTCCTGCCTGTAACAAGGCCACCTGTTTGCTGTCAGACATAACTCCCAGTCACACAAGACAATGCCACTCTGCCATTTAGTAAAGCAACAGATAATTTCCTTTCCTTACAGAGAAACAAAGACCAGGACACACGAAGTACATGCACTCACCAAATAGTTGTGTCAATGTGGTCTGTTGAATATTGCCTATAGTCCAACTGTGCAAAGAGAGGGAAAAGCACCTGCACCCCCCCAATGGAGTGCAGGGCACTTTGGATAGAATGCGTTAAGACTGCTTTCACATCCTGACAAAGAAGAAACAAGAAATAATGAAACCTCCTTCAGAAACTCTTAAAAAGTTGTTAAAAGCAGTTTTTAATTTGTTCACTACAAAAGCAGTGTTATTACCAAGTAAAAAGAAACAGCAAGAACAACAAACTGGCTGCCACAGCCATACTGTCAACACCCAGTCTGCCTGACCCAGTGCTCTAGATACACTCTAGATCCTCAGAGGAATATACAGGAGATGGTTTGCAAATCCTAAAACAACATTCTAGTAATAGAGAAACTCTAGAAGAGAACACATGAAAAGCTTCTGACAATTTAGTAAGTGAAGACACTCAAAGCACAGGGAAAAAAAAGGATTTCCATATTCACAGGGCAAAGGACAGGAGATAGGCAACACCTGAACATGTCAGAAAGGACCAAGAAGGATTATTTTTAAAAGTTAACTCAGCCCTTGTAATACTGATATTTTTTAGGTTGTAATTTTCCATAGAACAATTTTTTTTTCTTAGTATTCTTTAGTTCAAAAAACAGAGGAGGTAGCAGCAGGGCCAACACCCCCAAAAAAACCCCAACCTACACACAATTCCCAATCTTATCCCTATAAAACTTAATTTTAGGTTTTCAAACAGATATCATTTGTATCCTCCAAATTTATGAAAACATTGATATACCTGCAGCATGAGGGCATGTGGTGAATGAACAAAAATAGAAGGGTTGTCCTTAGGAGATGACTCTAGACACAGCTGTGCATCTGTAGCCCTTGGATTGTACATAAAAGCAATAGCACTGGATAGTTTGCCATCATAGAGCAACAATTTGTGATGCTCATCGAGGAAGAGATCACTTTCGGCCTTGAACTTGAATGTTCCCTGGATTGGGAAGCAGGGTTGAGGAAAGATAGAAGAAACAAATTAGATTACACACACTGAAGACACAGTTCAGAACATAACTATTGCCAAAAAATGAATAAAATGTTTCTTCTTTAATCTAGCAGTATCTAATAAAGAAGGGGTCTCAATAAGAACATTGATTCAAAGTCAATTCTACAGAATTAGAACTGCAGAATTCTTTTGACCCCTGAAGAGTGTCATTGCCAAAATGGTGGGTAATGTAAAAGAAACGTATTAGCTTGGAAACAGCATGGCTGTCAGCAATGCTCACTCAGAAGGAACTAATAATTGACGAACAGATAGAATAGGAACCATCTTTTTTAGCTTATGTTTGTACAGCTGCTAGGGAATAACAGTCTCCAATTAGTGCCCCTCAGGCTAAGACAAAACAAATAATAAATCACTGCAACAAAACTAATCCTCAGCACTAACTTCACACATTAAAAAAACCTAACTAGCACAAGTAACTATAAAGCTACATTTCTAAAACAAATACATCACACTTGATCTAAGGTTTTCAACCTCAGTGAAAAGTGAGCCTAGTCAGAGAAAACAGTGGTGGTTTCCCTCCCCAACCACCAGCATGGAAATGTTGAGAAGCAAACAGGAACACCATTCTTTTTGTTTTATAAGAAAATAAATAATTGAATTAATGCTTACTTGTAGTTTGGCTTACACAGCCTTACAGAAGAGTTTACATCTGTTACAATGTCACAGTATTCTCAGCAGAATTAAACTCGAAATAGTCAGCTCTGACATACCTTATACCCCAGACCAAGCTGATAAATGGCAAAGATCTGAGCAGCATTGAGAGCCTCACTAAAAAGGTAAACAGATGTCATTTGCCCACAGAACACTCGATTGGCATCTGCTGTTTCTGAAGAGCCCAGGAAACATTTGTCAAATGTCTGAAAATGAAACAGACACCAGCAACGGGGTTTAATCTGTGCTACACAAACAAATTATACCAAAATATACACATTTTATCAGGGAATATTTTTATATAAACAAGTATTTCAGGGTCCCAGCAGAAATAAAATTAAAGTTCTGAGATGTATAAAAGCATGATTTACTCCTCTACCAAAGAGTTACTATTTTTCTTTCAATTTTTTTTTATAAAATGGGCAAAGAATATCTACATAATCCATAGGTATTAGTGTACAGGGATTACTTACATCACTGGTGTTGACAAACCACGTTATCTCCCCATAAGATGCCAGTTCCCCATTGACATAACATCGAAGTTCACTGTTCTTCCAGCGGTTATAGATGTGCACTATGGTAACCATGTACCACTAAACAGTAAGAAAACAACTCATGTAATTCTACAGACACAAAGGTGCATAGTAGAACACATTTAACTACTTACACGTAATAACTTCAGACTGAAAAATGCATCTTAGGTAGAAAACATTAATAAGCTATCAGTGAGTTTTCTTGCATTGCTATGTCAAAGGATAATATGCCACTTTTTCCACAAAAAGATGACACAAGCTTGAAAGATATATATGGTATATAACTCTAAACAATTTTATGACAATGCTGAACCAAATTTACACTGAAATCACTGTGTAAATAACTTCTAAGCTGGGTTACTCTTAGCATGATGGACTACTACAAATGTCATTCCAAAGAGTAAGGATGGCTCCAGACTAAAGCCTTTCAAAGGCTGTGCATGTCAAATTACCACAAGCAGAATCCATATTTACAGCAAGGGATTACTGATAAGAAATTCCTGAGGAGGCCTGTTCTCCCACTAAATGTTTACACCAGTTGCTCCAGAAACATTAGCAGAATATCTGATTGAAAAAGGAAACATGCAACATTGCATGACACTATTTAATAGGCAAGCTAGCTTTGAACATCAGCAATAAAATCAACTCGTATTTTAATTCTCACATCTAAAAAGATACAGACAATATAGCAGCAAATGCAAGGAGACTACTTGCTGGACAACCTGAATGAACACAAAGCATAACACTCTTTCAAGAATGACCTGTTTCCTGCCACATGTAAGACCACCACCACTATTAATGGCCTTAGCTTGATTAAGAAAAGTAAATGTGGGTTAGCAAACATTCTCTCTTAAAATAACACTGCATTTGCTCACATCAAGTAAATAATGACATAAAATGGCATTAATGGCAGTAAAATCCTTTAGAAAAAGGAGAAGAGAATGTCTGGAGGTCCGAGAAAACAAAGAAGGAAAACAAATCACAAACATTTTCTCTTTCAAGCCGTGTGTATGTACTAAGAATCCTCAGAGAGCTCACAAAAGCCTCAAAAATTCATAACATGTCTAGTAAATTCTGCTTTTCTAGCTTCCTTATACACTTGATAATAAGAAAGAAATAAGAATTCAGAACACAAATTTGTTTTGCTCATTCCAATGTAACTTTTGTTCTACAGAAAGATGAGCCTAATCAATAGCTGCAACACACACGCCCAGGTTACAATTTCAAATTCATGAAACCTCTTTGAAAGATCTTATTATTGTTACTCACCTTCTGTGGCTTGAAATCAAATTTTACACAATGCTGGAAACCTTTGCCCTTGGATTTTATGGATGTTACAATCAAGCAGCCTCCAACAAAGTGTGCAGAATAACCAAGTCCTTTGTTTGTTCGAAAACTGGCAAATGAAAACAAAATCAGCATGTACACAGATGGATGCAGAAATCATTGAACAATTAACAGAACATTCACATCAGAAATGCAGTTTTATATAATACTCACCAATATAAGTAAGGCTTATCCTTATCCACGTTAATATTATTTACAGGATCCATTCTTAGCCAAGTGTGGAAAGTAAATCCATTCTGGTATGGCCACTTGGCTATAGGAGGTAAGGCAATCGCCTGAAGAGGGCAAGAATTATTCATGTAGAAAGATCAACATCACAACAGTAATGTACACAGGTTAAGATACACTCTACAAATGTATACTGAAACACAAAGACACACTGCAAATGTGTAGTTTCTCTATACTTAAAAAAAAAAAAATCCAGTCTCACTTCTGTGCTTTTTCTACTTGATTGTTATAATATTTAATTGATCTAAATATTTAAAAACCTGATCTTTATATCTCAAAGAAGATTATTAGTAGTAAACTACACTATCACTTGATTTAACTCACAGTGGATCTTGGCATAATTATACCAAATACTCCATTTCTTAGACTCCTGCATTTAAGAATATATAAGAATATTCACATTAAGGTTACTGAGGCATCCCCAAGATCACATATGGTTCAAGCATTCAACATAATTAATAGAAGTTAAACATAAAAACACTACCTGAATATCCTAAAGGAACAAAAACATGCCTGTTTATTGCCAAGTTCTGCTGCATGTGATAAAACTGCAGAAGCATTTTTCTAATAGTCTGCATCTTTCAGTTTCAAGTTTTTATTGAAAAAGAAATTCATTATGCCATCAACTTGGTGAAATTTAATCTCCAGCCACCAAGGCAGAAAGGTAATGGGTTTATGTGAAGAAAACTAGAGTCATCTGATAAATCTTATTCAATTCTTGTTCTGAATTCAGCACAAAATTTTGAACATAATTTTTCATTCTACAATTTTAGAAGCAAATGTGTTGATATACTTGAATTCCTACAGAAGATTCTGCACTGAGTTTTCCAACTACCTATTTAGTTTCAAATTCTTTTGCAAGTGAACATCACAGAACTTAAACATTAATTGTTCAGTCACTTGAACAATTACAAAAAGACTGATCATTGCTAAATTTAAGCTCTTTCAGTATTTTTCAGCATCTAAATGTTTTCTCACCGAATTCTTATAACCAATATATTTTATTCACATCACCTGATCATTACAAGAAATTACAAAAGAGGCAAGTACGATCATTTCTACTTCAGTATTTTTTGTGGTTTCACTAACAAAGGTACATGTAAGGCTGCATTGGGTTTGTGTGGCAAGGCTTTGGTGGTGGGGGGCTACAAGGGTGGCCTCTAGAAGCTTCCATGTCCAACAGAGCCAGTGCTCCAAGAAAAACCCACCGCTGGTCAAGGACGAGCCCATTGGTGATGGTACAGCACCTCTGGGATAAAATATTTAACAAGGTGGGGATAGCAACTTCAGCTGGAGAGAGCAGTGACAATGTCAAAGAAACAATTCTGCAGACACCAAGGCCAGTGAAGGAGGGGCAGGAGGTGCTCCAGGCACTGCAGGCCAAGGTGCAGAGCGTGGACAGGCAGGCTGTGCCCCTGCAGTGGAGCACACATCCACCTGCAGCCCACACAATGGGAAGGACCCACAGTGGAGAAGTTCATGAAGGGCTATCTCCAGTGGGTGGAGCTCCACAATGGAGCAGGGAAAAGTAGGGAAGCTCTCCTTGCAACAAGATTTAACTGAAGCAGTCTGAAAAAAACATAACAAAAATCAAAAAAATGCAGCCTCATTCATATCCATTCTTTGTGTAATAGTTTTTGTCCTTCTACAGTGATATTGCACATCTATTATAAGCATGATTTATTCAGGCTCAGTGGAGGTGTCAGGCAGAGAAAAAAAATCTGGCTCAAACTCTATGACAGCAACAGATGAGATAAAGAACACCACAAATGAAAATAACCAACAGCCCTAGTAGAACAGCAAATGAACAAACAAGAGACTTAAAATATGTACATACTGCAGCACTTTTTCCTGGAAAGTTGAAGAAGGCATCAGGTCCATACTTCTGAGGCATGTGTTTTAACACAGACAATAACTTCCCAGCATGTGGTGGCTGACAAAGAGAATTACCACACTTGTAAATAAATAAAACAAACCTAGGAGGAAGAAAAGACTATCCACACACACACAAAGAATTTTGACACATTTTAAAATTTTAGTACAATTAATTAGCTTAACTAGGGACTTAAAGCCAGAGTCGCTTTCATCCCACATCAACTAAGCAGACCCTGAATGTTGGTTCCTCCCTCTGTCTGTTCATTCCCATCAGCAATCTGATTTTGCAGTAAGCCAAAGAAATTAACAGATCCCAATGAAAACTAATTTAGGAAAAAACAAATGCAAACTAATTTTTCATTACATCTGTTCTGAATTGTGACTGTGTGAAACTGTGCCAGCACGAGGGAGTTGGGGAATATCTAGCAAAAGGGAGAGGGAGGACCAGGAGACAGGATTATTTCCGTCAGGACTACAGTCATATACTAGATTAAACTGACTTGCAATGCCATGGAGAAAGAGTAAAGTCTCCAGAGCAGCTGGGAGCACCTAAACTGAGTGCTCAGTGGGATTATTTAACACTTCCCCACCACCCTAATTCTGCACTGATTTTGCTGTAATACTCAGCAACTATAAACTCCAAATCAAGAGTGTGAGCTCAAAACAACAGAAGTACAGCAAATACTGGTCATATTCACAGCACAATTTTGTGTGCCTTCTTTCACCACATCGTAACTCTGGTAGATCTGGTTTTAAATTACAGTTTTATAATTTTGATATTTTCCTGGAAGTGCCCTTTTTCCCCCTCCTGCAAACAGTCACCTTCTGAAAACCTAAGCATTTCAAGTATTTCAAATGTACCAAAATTACAGTCAGCTAAACAGTGCTTGAAGAATCTGAATTAAAATTGAGGAGGAACTGCTGAGAACTGCTTAGATGTCTTCAGTGCTATGGAATTTGACCAGGTAATTTGTGTAGTAACAAAATACTTGGTATCTTCTGATAGCACTGCTGATTTTAGGATCTGTGGAGTTGTACAACTCCTTAGCCATGCAACTGTGGCATTTTTCTCGTCCTTTCCTCTGCATTTAGTCTTTAATAAAGGAAGGAAATTAAATGCAAATAAAATAGCAGAAAGACAGGAAATGAACAAGTTAATGTTAAAAAAGCCACTTGAATTCGTCTATGATTAAATATACTCTGTTCAATTAAGTTTAAACAATCTATGAAGTTTAGAGTATTTCTATTCAAGCAGGGTAAGATCTCCAAAGTTATTTATTTCAAAGGGTCTTTTAAAATTTGCTGTACTGTGTGTGCATACTTGCTGTGATATTGAATACTCATTTTTTGAAGTCAGCAGAGACACTGTGCTATCTTTTCTCTACACTAAACAGAGTATTCAGAGATAACAAGAGCCGAATTGAAATGCAAAGGAGGTAAAACGATTGTTAAAATAGTTCCCAAGTCCAGCAAAACAACTGTGTATTAAAGAAAACTTTATCCAGTGGCCTCCATAACATACACATTTTTACTTTTGGGAATGACGTTCTCAACAGTAAAAGGAGACCCTCTTCTTGCTTTCTATTTCACACAAGAACAGGCGAAAAATGATACAATTCTTCGGTGGAATTTATTTTTTCACGTCAATATTTGCCAAAAATTCTAACTTCCCAACCTGGGTATATTTTTGCAATCTTCTGTCGAAGTACAGCAATGTGAAAATATGAGCAGGTGGAACTGGCTATGTCTGCATTTGTTATTTATTTCTCTCCTGTGATTTAAAAAAAATTTAAGCCTTTTTCCTTCAATTTCACATACCTGGAATCACAAAAATAAAACCTTGTGCACCAAACCACTAAGAGTCATCATATTATTCTCAGGTGCTCAAAAAGACCAATCCAGTCCACAGATCCAGGAAGAAATTTAATTTCATCACTATTCTACTCTCTATTTTAATTGCTTGCAGGTTAAAAAGATTGATTGGTACAGTAGAAGAAAGCTTTTCTGTATTTTTGGTACATTCAAAATTTATTATAAAGTTACTGAAACAGTCTTGTGAACATTAGGAAAAACATAAGCAAAAATGGTTTCAGTTTTGTGTTTTCTTTTACCCATCTCCCTTTTTCTCCTTGAAGCTTGCTGAAGAACAACTTTAGCTCTCGAACTGTCAAGTTATAGCTGGCCAACACACCCAGCATGTCCACTAGGAGATCTGAAAAGCAAAAACAACAGCAATAGAATGGCTTGACAAAACACAATGTCAAATTTCTATCATTTAATTCATGTGCCCCTGAGGTTTTGCGTAGAAGAAACAGAGTTTGAGTCCTGCCCTGGTTGAAACTGTACCTGCAATCATGTTGTCAGCCCTGTCGATCCTCTTGAGCACCTGTTCCACCAGCCCCACTTCTGTGCATGCCTGGAGATTGCGTATGCTTTTCTTCAGGATGGCTGTAAACATGCTCCACACCTCAGCCTGGCAGGTGACATCACACTTATCCAGTAAGTCCACCATGCACGTGATGCCCTCTCCTTCTTGGATGATAAAGTTCATCTCCAAGTCAAACTGGCCTCCCACGAGCTATCAGATAAAAATATTTTAAAGAAAAAAGCCTTCAGACAACTGTATCAAAGTATTATTCCATGTTTGGAGTTAGTCATTCTGCAAGAAGAAAACTATCAAAGATGGACGATATCAATATATCGTCTTATTTTTCTTCTGTTTCAAGTTCTGTTAAATAATAAAGGTGCTCCCAGGGTGTCACCTACTATCAGACAATGTCTGCAGGAAAACATTTGGATAGTTTAAGACAGAGATGCCCTGAGTTGCCCCACACAGCTGAAGGCATCAAGTGAGTGTTCCAAAACAGGGAAGAGGGCTAAAGCAGCCAAGACACTGTAAATGGCCTGGAGTGGCCCTAAGAGCTTTCCTTACCATGTGCTTAACACTGCTCTGCTAAGAGGGCAATTCTAGTCAAAGGGAGCTGATGTACAATGGAAATATTTCCACTTATGAACACCTAATAGACATTCCTGAGATACTGGATAAAGCTGGTTAAGTAGGAACTGCCGGATTCATTAGCAGCCACAGGTACTAAAAGGAAGCAAAGGCTTGCTGTATCTGCATCAATGTGGGACTGCAGCTCTGTTCCAAGCCTTTGACAATGCTCTGGCCATGACACTGAAATCCTGTAATATTTCTGGTCTCCTAGAGGCATGTCTTGTTTGAACATACACTTGTAACTAACCACAGATATGTGTGCCAAGGAAATAACCTGCTCTACTCATTCGTCTACTCAATAAAACAAAAATTCCAGCTGAAGGAAAGATGGATTGTACTAACTTAACTCCTTTATCCCAATTCCCTTTCTCTACTTTTTTAAGTTCTCTTGGACTTTGGAACTGTATTAACCTTAAAAACCACAGAATATTCTGACTTGGAAGGGATTCATAAGAATCAGCAAAGTCCAACTCCTGGCTCTGCACAGGACCATCCCCAAGAGTCACACCATGTGTCTGACAGTGTTGTCCAAACACTTCTTGAACTCCGTCATGCTTGGTGCTGTAACCACTGCCCTGGTGAGCATCCAACCACCTGTTCCAGCATCCAACCACCCTCTGGGTGAGGAACCTTTTCCTGATATCCAACCTAAACCTTTCCCAACACAACTTCAGGTCATTCCCTTGGATTCTGTCACTGTCACCACAGAGCAGAGATCAGTGCCTGCCCCTCCTCTTCCTCTGATGATGAGAGCAGTGAGCTCTTCCCTCAGCGTCCTCTTCTCCAGGCTGAACAGACCAAGTGACCTCAGCCACTCCCCATACAGCTTCCCCTCAAGCCCTTCACCATCCTCATTTCCCTCCTTTGGACACTCTCTAACAGGTTAATATCTTTCTTGTATTGTGGTCACCAAAACTGCACACAATATTCAAGGTGAGGCCACGCTTGCCAAATTGCCCATTATATACCAGCATACAAATAGGAATTCAGATAGCATGAACTCAAATTATCAAAATGGGCTCATAATCAGAAGTATTTCAGCTCATTCTCACTTCTACAAGTTTGTTCAATAAAGGACATTATTACTGTCCTACGTGGTGTTCCTTCCACAGGCTTTGACCATTAACAATTTGACCATTGCTGTCACTCCCTGAGGTCATACCATGCCAAAACTGCCCCAAAATGCATATACTAACTTGCTTCCACATTAGCTGCAAGAGCTTCTCTCAGCCAGTGAGGACCTGAAGATAAACTTACCCCATGGAACAGAATATACTCTCTTCATTAACCACTGAAATTACCATACATTTTCCTCAAGTGTCTAAATCTTGTCACTTTGAAGAAGCAATCTTTGGACTTCTGGGCATAAATCAGTAATGCCAAACATCACAAGAAGCAGAGAAAGTTACTGCTTTTATGACAGAATAGACAATGTCTCATGGCAACAATTTCTAAACAGTAATTTACACTTTTCCATTTTCTCCTCTCTTGGTCTTGAAAAATAATTATGCAATTTACTATCAGATGTTTCCTTAATATCTAGGGAAACCATAGGAACTGAATGGGGAGACTTGAATTATATTCCCAGGTTCTCTATATCAACTCATGCTGTCAACTCAAACAAATCTATCAAATCATTACCATTCTCCAAGCCTTAGTTCTCCCCTTCCAAAAGCTGGGGCAGAGGCCTACCTCAAGAAAGCTCTGTAAGGCAGAATTCAAGGAAGAATGCTGAGCAGAATGAATTAACACAATTACCTCAAAACAAATGCAAAGAAAAAAGGACACCCCTTCCCCTTAAATAAAACCCTGAACAGAGAACTTGAAAACATAAACTACATAATCAATGCTGCACTTCATTTTACACTGAATTTATCCTCTCCAAAACAGAGGTATTCCTCAAGAAGGTGCTCTTCTTCTTACCATGAAGGCAAGAAACAAAAGAAAATACTGCATTCTGTGTAGAGAGAGAACAGCTGAAGGTTAAATTCTAGTCACAAACCACCTGCTAATTCTTAACAAGAATTTCAACTCTTTATGCATGTGGTTTTAACTATCAGCCAACCATCAATTATCACACCAAAACCATATACAGCAACTAGAGGTGACCTTACCTTCACCCTATAGTCTACCCCACCAATCTTTCATTTTTGGCTAGATGCACTATTATCAGTAACCACCCATCCAGGAAACTGTCAAATTAGGTTTCCAATCTAATCTGCAAACATAAGCATTTCAGCAAGTACATTCTAGAAATAATACACTATGGTAAAAAAAAATAATTACCATTTTAACATTTCCTTTAAGGGAAGTGAGGACAAAAAATATTCCCCAGAGAAAGCAGTATAGCCAAGGCAGAGTGCAGCTGATGTACAATATGTATGCATACCCATTAGATACACATAACCACACACACTCCCCACAGTATGTCATATTAACCCTTTCTAATGGTGATTTGAAACTGATCAACCTTCAAAACACAAATTTGTTTCCAACGACAGGGATCATAATCCAGGTCCATGCATTGGCTAGTTATTATCTGAGCTGCAGTAATGGCTGTGCACAGCAAAATGTAATCTTCCCAAATGTCACAGTAAGTTATGAATATCTGAGCAGCTTAATGCACCTTACTAGCCATGAAGTGTGAGAATGTAATCTTATTACCTTTTTTATGGTTGTATTTTTTTGAATAATGTAGCCTTTGAACTGATGTATAGTCTTTCCTTGCACTTTAGCATGATTTGGTCTCCTATGTCGCACAGTACATTTTTCAAAATTCTCCAATTCAACGTATTTTAAGCCCTATGCTGAGCTGCATAAACAATCTTTATAGCAACCCACAGGGTGGCATAACGTTTGCTTTCTTCAGCATGTAGAATTAAGTGTAAGCTTACAGGAATGGTTTTAAAGGGCAGTATTCAAATACATCCTCACAAATTTTAGATTTTGCTAGCTATATTTACCTTCAAAAATGTCTGTAAGCTAAACCAATAGCTCAAGCTTTTTGGTAAAGGGTTTCTACATTTAGCTGACTGAGAACAGGAGAATACAGTAATTTTTAACTACACATGCAGAGACTATAATTTCTTTTTCCTTTAGAGAAATAGACTAATGAGAAGTCAACATAATAGCATTAATTTTAAGTATAAAATAGCACTACAATACTTCTAAATAGAAACAAAAAGCCAATTGAAACACACAAAAGTTCTCTTTGCAAGGAAGCGATCCGAGATATTAAAGAGACTATGCACTGTTTGGATGAGCAACTACCAACCTACAGCACACCGAAAATAGATCATCATAAACCGAAGTCAAGCTCCACTTTAGTGAAAGATCATGATCTACATTATTAATCTAATTTAAATTGTTTCTCCCACTAACAGACAAAATATTTCAAAAGCTTGTAAGAAAATGTGAGCAAAAATATTTCAATGACCTATAACACACATGAAAAAAGGAATTAAGTCTAAAATCAGCATTTCTACTGGAAAAGGCTATTTAGCTATACTTGGGAGAACTACAGGGCTGGATCTTCTCATTTACCTCAGACTTCCAAAAAAACCTTCAGTTCTACAGAGCTTGGGCATCCTTCTGGTTATGAGACAACCTACACATCAAGCACTTGGTTTGCTCCCTAAAGCCAGGATGAAGGACTATTAACCAAACTGTGACCTCCCTTTACCCCAAGACAACGATTTTGTAATCTCAGAATTGCTTCTTTGATATGCCAAAACCAGGGAGTATGGACAATGCCTAGCCAGTGGAAAACATCTATCCCATGAAGAAAAAAAAAGAAAAAATACATGCAATAGGCTCAGGTCCACAGAGGTTAATAGAGAGGCAAGAAAGGGGCAGCAAAAGCCTAGATGCCAACATTTTTTCTTCATTATATTGCTACTATATCAACCATAATGCAGTGAAAAACTAAACAAAGCACAAAGAACTGTGGGAAGACCCACTCAAGAAAGGTGAGGTCATAACCTTCCAGCACGACCCAGGTGATTTAAAGCCATTTGCTACCTTAGCTCCAAGTTTTAAAGTAGTGAGACCATCACTCGCCAAGTGACCAGTGACTCTTCCACAGAACGAAAGATTCCACTGCAGCCTCTTCTCCACCATCCTCTTGAATCTTGCTCCAGCTTTGGACTTGCTTTTTCCCACGTTCAAACAAAACCAAAAACAAATCAAAAAACCAAAAACCACCAGCCAAGGAGCAAACAGATATATTTTTGAGCAGAAAACCATAAACTTTTCCTGCTGATGCCTCAGGCTGAAGATACCAATTTCTCCCCCATCCAACACTACTCAAGAGTTACACTACAAAACAAGAATATTAATAATACTGAATTATTCTGCTTTAAAAGGGAAAAAGAATAGTAACAAAGCAAAAAAATTATTCTTAATTCTGCTTTCTCTCCTATTTCCAAGTTTCTAAGAGAGGCTACACCTGGCAAATAAGAAGTCCATTTTAAACCAGGCATATCAACAGTGGCACTACACAACATCACCGTGCTCGCTTTATCCTTCACGTGTTTACAGGATTCTCAATATTGTTATTAACTATAATCAAAGCTGGATCATTCAGGATAAAACATTTTCATTTGGAAAACCCCCAGAAGGTGTTAAGTGGCTACTGCTGCCACCTAATTGTATTTGAACAGTTAGCCCAGCGTTACATGCTTTTAATGCAGTGTCTCAGCGTGGTATCATTCTCTTCCTCCCCCAGTCACCTTTGTATCAGCAGCTTCTACCTCGTGCTCTGCCACAATGAACAAAAAAGGCTGTCTCTCAAGCAAATAAGACACAGTAAAATTTCAAAGTAGTAGAAGAGCTTACTTTTAAGTGGTTTCTATAAAACCAGGGTTTCTTCAACTTCATCAAAGCTAACTACAGAAGGCAAACAATTTACCCAATTTACATAGGAAAGAGTAGCAAATATTTCCTACCCAGCTAATCTGAGACAAAAATCAGTTCATTAAAACTTTTCTTTAAAAAGGCATTGAGCTTTGCATACATGAAAATTACTCTCAGCCAAAATAACAAATGCACAAAAGCAAAATTCTCTCATGTGGGTACAACACATCTGAAGCATCCTCCTGGGGATGACATTTACCTATGGGTTTCTCCTTCCCCACAAAAGGGGTGGGCAGGGGAAATAACTAATTTTAAAACATGATTATGCTGTAATCAATGATGCTTTGTTTACCCTGGCTAATAAACTAATATTTTCACTCTGTTTGCAAGAATTAGCTCTACACAACATTTTTAAATATGGGGGCAGGGAGAACAGCACTATGAGTTTCAAATGTTATACTTTTTGGTCTCAATGTATTTTAGAAAGAGCTATTAAATATTTTTTAAGTACCTATCAAAAATTTAAATTCAGTATTTTATAAGGGGAACAATTCTAGTTTTAAGTTAAATGATTAGCAGAGTTAAATTTTTTCGTGCACAAACAATCAGGAAAAACAATTCTACATTTATTTTATCAGTTTGGTATCCATTCAAAAAGTGATCTCAGTGCAAACAGCTCAACTCAAAAATAAATACCACATTTGAAAACTAAACAGTTAAAGCACCCCACAGTAGATGACACTTCAGGTCTCTTCCAACCCAAGCCATTCTATGACACCATCAGGCACTGTGCTTCCGTCTTCCCTTGGAGAAATTCAACATATTCCAAAAGATGAAATGCATAAACAAGTCCAACATTAGGACTTTTACCCTTCTGTCAATCTTCACTGACCCACCAAGAGGTAGGACAGTTGATATAAAAGGGATTGTCAAGAACCTGACACCCAAGAGGAGCTCCAGAGGCACAGGGAATCCCCCTGGCACAGACCAAACAGGGGACACATCCAAGCAAACCTGCAGCCATTGGAAACGTTCAGAAATGAAAACAGGAGATGGATAAAATGAATTTCCACCAGGTTTTGTCCCAAGCACATTGCTGATCACAGGGGCCTTTTGGCACATGACTTTAAGCTTTATTTCAAACAAAGAACTACCAAGGTGACTTTTTGCAAATCAAACAATTTGAAGACTAAATTTCAACACACTCCAAAGACTGGCTTAAAGGTATGGTTCCAAAACCTGGTAGCTTTTTTGTCTGACCTACATTAGACTATAGACTATGTCTGAATCCAGATGAAATTCCTATCTTTCCAGTATCTGTATCAGCAGGATTAAATTCTGGTATTGTTTTAATTAACTTTTTTCAGCGTACCTTAGCCTGTGATACTGTTTAAAACACACAAGAAAGATATGACTCCAAGAGGTGGTTTAATAACATGCAAATTTGCAGCTGCATACAGGAAATTAAATATCCTAAATCTTTACATCACATCAGATTCATATGTGCATTGAAAGCAAATAAATCATTTAAACCATGATACAGAGAACCTTTTTAAATTTGCATTTATCTACAGTAAATACTGCCATGTTCTTTAATAGCTTGCTAGTGCAATCTTAGCAAACTAATGATTTATGGGTTTGACATTTTAAAAATCAGAAATCTGTCATTTTATGACATCCAGTGGAAAGTCTGCTCGAGTTACATTACTCTGAATTTAAACTCAAACACATGAAACATACACAGCAAAGCTCCTTACCAACTGTCCATTTCATTATTCCAGCACTGCCCTCCCTAGCTACACGTCTAAAAGTTATCTAACATTTTTACTTGAAATAAAAATAGATTTTTTTTCAGGAACCAGACAGGCCTAACTTCATCAAACACATAACTTTTGGTCAATTCTGGAAATATCACCCATCAGCAACCAAAACCAATCTGCTATACACTGAGAGAAACAGGGCACCCATACCTCAGTCACCAAGATGCACAGGGCTGCATCATATCCTATCTCAATCCCAAAAGGTAACATTTCTAAAAGCCCATTAATGAAGTCCAGAGTGGGGAACAAACCCTACAGGCAGGATGACTTCACAGGGAATACCCTCCTTGCACACACCTCCATCACTCAGGGCATTTACAAATTCACTGCCCAACAATGACATTTAGTTGTATTAATGATTCTATTAATTGATTATTAAATTTATGTCAAGTTAACAAGGAAATCACAAGTGTATTAAACCCCATCCAATTATAGCAAAGCACAAACAATTACACAATTATTCCTGTGTATATCACTTATGTTGAACAGGACTACTTCTAAAACTATATATACCCACAACAAATAACTAATGTACAATAACATACTTGACCTTCTGAAAATTGCAGCTTCCTGAATAAAAAAGAAAACTAAAAGAACCAAATAACTCTGAAAAGGTTTCCCAGTGCATCCAAAGTGAGGTACCTGCACCCCAGCGGCTGTGCAAGACAATCCTCGGCAAAATATTTTTTGTATTGTTACTAAATACAAAGTAAAAACTGGAAAACAATTTTTATTTTGCCTTTCACCCTTTTTAATCTCTATTTTTGCGTTGTTTATAATGCACATAGATATGTACATTTATAAGGTGCATACTATAGCAATACTTGTACATAATTTATAAATAATATGTGTACATTTAGTGAGGGTGGATGCTCAACATTGGTTCTTTACTGATGGGTAGATGCCAGAGAACAGACCGTATATCCCTGTATTTTTCTCCAGAAACAGTATATCTGCCTGGTATTTTACAGTGGATTAGAGCTCAGGTGTAGGAAGTCTTTACAGAATCTGAAGTTGGCACCCTGCAAATCTTATACAAGCAATTCTTCACAGACTTTATAAGTTTTGGCTTAAATTGGATATCCACTTTTTGATACTTGCAAAGTACATTATTTAAAACAGTGTGTAACAATGGAATTCTAGGAGTAAACCCAAGGTTATGAGTTTATCCTAGAAAACATGTTTGAAGGTATTTTGCCAGCTTGTAGAGACTGGGAAGTAACAGCCACAAGTAAGGCAGAAAGGCAAAATAAACAAAGAAAACCACAGACTAGTAACAAAAGAGAACCTGTTCCAAACATGGAATTGTATAAGAATAACAAAGAATAAACTTACATGGGAAATAAATGCCTTCAGATTCCTCCCCCTGCTCTCCCCTCAGATTTTTGCCACTCCATTGTTTAGAGTTTAAAAATAAATGTTATTGGAAGCCAGTGTATTGAAATATTGCTAAACTAATGATTTATCCTAACTACACCAGAAGGCAAAAAGCGCCTTTGTGAGAACAGGGACATCAGTAAAGACTCCACAACTAGACCATTTTTACTTTTATTGCTCTCAGTTCCCACAAAGCATTACTGAAAGCACAGACAGAAAAGTGACTCTGACACAACGTCTGCTACAACATTTCTCTGTTTGCAAAAACATTTTAGAGCTTTCCCTCCTCCCTGATTTGCCACAACACTGGTTTTGGGTTGCTTGGGGTTTTTTCCTGCAGGACAGAAGGTACTACCATTATTCTAAGGCTCTACCCTGCCTTGAATTCTCCCTTGTCCCTCTTCCCAGCATATAGACAACGTTTGAACGGAAATTGTCTCCAAGGAACAGGTACCACAGTAAAGGAGAGAAAAAACCCTCACCAAATCCCAAAGAAACAGGCAAAACAAAGACTACTAGTGTTGCTTATGCCACCACTACCACCTACAAATACACTGGCCTGTTTACAGTAATGTCCCCTCTCTTCTCCTAATGAATTCCAGTTGTTCTCTTTATCACCCTGCATGACAACCCTTTTTCCCTCCTTGGCTTTTGCAATTCTCATAGAAAACAACATATTTCTGACTCAGCTATACAATACCTGCCTATACATTTAGCTAAGCAGCTTTACCCATCCAGTTCACTGCAGTTTAATTTCTCTCAAGAGCCACCTCTTACACAGGACAGCGTGAAAATTACTTTAAACAACATGCCCTATGCACAGAGAGAGGCTGTGCGATGACCAAGGTAATTTTACCAGCACTGCAACCAAAGCCAGACCCAACAAGGCAAAAGCAGCCTGGATTACCACAAACTACATTCTGCTTGGTTTTTTGAGCTTTGCAATCGAATACCACCAACAGCAATTGCCATGTGTTCTTCAGAAAACCTGACAAGACCCTTCCATTCCCTGTGACCAACTGCAGTTTGGATTGGAGGGAAGCAACAACTGTGAGACAAAAGGGGTTTGAAATACACATTGAACTAAGTATTTAGCCAGCATTTGCTTAGGTTTGATCTCCACTACTTTTAACTTAGAAATATATTTTTTTAAAAAAAAACACCAAATTCAACAGCTATATCAAATACTTCCATAAAAATACAGCATTAATGACATTCTCACCATTCTTTCACCAACACTGTCACAGCATGTATCTGGACTCCTAAGGCAAAAAGGTTTTTTCTGGAATTTAAGTATTTAGAAAGATGCTTACACACTTCATCCAAAGAAAACCTGTGAATTATTATCCACGAGTGATAATGCATATAACCTGAAAAAGGCTGCATCCAAATAATGTATGAGTATGTGACACAGTGTTTCTCAGAGTACTCTTTCTCTGTGAAAAGTGTGATTACTGAGCAATAAATCTTGCTTCAGTGAGACAGTGAAGGAAAGAACATCTGCCACTATGAAAAGCTACTCAACTTGAACACAAAGAAAGTGCCATTATCAAAGGAGAGGTTAATGCCACCAAAACAAAGAATAGTATAATCTTTTAGCACAATCTTCTATTTCATTCCATATCCAAATTATTTTCCCTTTAGTTTTAAGAGCCACTGTAGTCCCATAGACTTTCCCTCAAACTCTGTTAGTAAACACCCAAAATAATAAAAAAAAATTAACCATCTTCCCAGCTTCTTCAAATCTCTCTCTCTTATATGAATTGTATTTAATCAAACAAATTTCAAAGAAACATGTAGCATCTATCATAGTCACGGATTCTGGGACTGAAAGGGTAACTACAGAATTTACAAATAAAAAGCCCCTTGGAAATCATACAGGACTTCAATATTTTTCATATAAACAAATAAACAGAAAAACATGTTCAGATTATAGGTAAAACATTTTGATTTAAATCCTAAACCTGGACATTCAGTGAAGCTTCTGAGGAGCTATTTCATTCTCTCTCCTTCTGCTGGCACATTATTTCCAGAAATAAAGTTCTGCCGAGCAATTTCAGCACTATGGAGAATCCCAGATGCATTCCTCAATGTTTATCAAATCAAGCTCTTAGTAACAGCATTTCCTGTGGCTTTCCACACATGTAAATATTTACTTATATGACATTTCCCCATACAACAACAGGAAAAGTAATTGCCACAAAAATCATGGAACAAGTTTCAAGACAGCAACCTGATAAAGAGTATAAACTGTGCTCTCTTAGGTGTGAAGCCAAACACCAGCACAAGTTTCTGATATTAGCAGTGAGATAAGGGGAGCATGTCTTGAAACTAATGGATACACACCCCTTTAAGAGGAAGACAGAAAATAAACCCACCAACCTCACAGAACACAAGCCTTTAATGTTTCCTTTTCCTTTCAGCCTACACATCACCTATAGTCCCAGTGTAACTTTGGAGAACGAAGCCCAAAGAGCACTCCTGGGTACCCCCTGCCCCAGCACTAACACTGGGCTGCACAGACACTTCTGCAGAGTTCACTGTGCTTTTCTCAGTAGAAAAACAACTGTAAGGTGGTAGCTGCAACTTCATGAGATGAAATCATCATTGAAGTTATACCAAGTTTATTTACACACTCAGCTTTAGTGTTGGGGGGATTTTTTTGGTAAAAATTAAGTCATATGGCACTGTTCCAAAACGGAGTCTTCAGGATGCACGTTTCTGTGTAAGGCACATCCAAATGCACCAGTCACTCTCACAGCTCACATTCTTCCAACTTATATTTCTCTACTACCCTAAATTCTCTATGAGCTGACTCTCATAGAAGGGAACAAAAAGCTCTGAAAGAAAAAACAAAATAAACCCAAAACAAACAAACAGAAAGAGCTGGCCCAAAACCACATAAGTATTTGATTACAGTGCTAATCCTGTCAGATTGTCATCACACATTTTTCCTAAACAGAAACATTTTGTTTAGTCAAGAATTCAATCCACGAGTGGCTTTCTTCACTATGAAATCCTGAAGTCAAACAGTGAAAATCACTCATCAAAGACTGTGGCATAATTTAAGAAGAGGAAAAATCCACAGTCTCATCTCTAGCATTAAAAAAAAAGTTCAAAACCCAACTATTTCAAGCAATCATTTTCCTCAAGCTGCTCAATATCCTGTTTTAGGTAGCTAATGCCAAAAATGCTTTTCTTATATAAAGTTAGGATGGCTAAAAATGATTAAAAACAAACCTACAAACTTGAGATATTGGGCACACAAAATAAACTTGAGTACAGCTACCCAGCTCTGCTACCTGTGCCAGTTCTTGCACACAAAGGACCTGGCCAAGCTCCTACTTATGTAGTTAGACCATAATAATAACAACTGAGTAAATGAAAGAATAAATCACTTCATACTGTAAAGATTTAAAAGGGGAAATTATCAAATTCTACATAATGTTCTCCCCTATCCCTTTTTATAATTAACCAATAATGGTAAGAAGCTTCATCATGTATACAAATTCCTCTAAAACTTTAAGCAGAATTGTATTCAAGCTTCTATGCCAATAAAAAGCCATTTTCATTACATAGTCCCTCATTTCATAATGTCTCTTACAACTTTCACAGTGTCTCAACATAGAATTAGTTTAGCAGTTGCAAATGAGATAAACAAAAGGAAGTATCAAAGAATTCTTGTGAAGTGTCACATGCAGTCATATGCAAAAAGAGACTTTGTTTTCTTTTTTTAAAAATACTGATAAAGGAGCACTGTACCAGCAGGAGGGAATAGAGATTGCAGGAAATAAGTTCAAAACAGCAGCCATAAACCTGATTCATTTACACGCTGTTGGAGGTGTAAGGAAAACTACAAGGTCTTTAATCAGGTTTTCTGAAAGGAGGCAGTTTAATTTATACAGATGGCATAATCAGGATGCAGTCCATGAAAACTGATACTACCAGCAAACTATGAAATCCTCGACTTCATATTCACGCTTGTTTTCTCCATTATACTAATTTATTTACACTTTAGTATGAAAACATTTCTACAGTGGACCTTAACCAAAAGAACATTCACCCTTCCTTCACATATTTCTCAGAAGTCAAGGTCACTCATGAAGTTGCAGCAAGGTGGGGTTTGGGCTCTTCTCCCAAGGCACAAGCAATGGGATGAAATGAAATGGTCTCAAGCTGTGCCAGAGGAGGTTTAGATGGGATGTCAAGAAACATTTCTTCATGGAAAGGACTGCAAGGCACTGGACCAGGCTGCCCAGGGCAGTGGTTGAGTCACCATCTCTGGTAGTATTTAAAGGACATGTAGAAGTGACATTAAGGGACACTGGCAGGGCTGGGTTAATAGCTGGACTCAATTACCTTAAAAGGCCTCTACCAAACTAAATGCTTCTGTGATTCTGTGCATTCTAAATAGTCAGGAAATTCTGCCGTTTGATTTTTTTTTTTTTTACATTTTGCACTCCTGAAGCACATTATTTCATTGCTAGTGAAAGATTCAGGCTAGTCACTTTAGAGTGGGACTCAATGATCCTTGTGGGTCTCTTCCAACTCAGATTATTCTGTGATTCCCAATCAGTTATTCTACACCTACTTAACTTGATGTCTCCAAAAACTAAACAGGCTTGAAATGAGACACACAAGTCCAATGCCTGCTCTGCTTTTCTAGACAAGAAGCCATTAATGCTGACAGCTGAGTCAGCCAAGTGGCTGGAATAGCAGGTCAGCTGCAATTTCAAGGAGTAACCATACTGAATTTCAGGATACTGCCCTCAAAAATCAGTCATTCCACTACGGTAATATTTCATTTTAAATAGTTGATTAAGAAAATAATAATCATTTGCTGTAGCTGGGATAACATTGCTTCACAAGTGGTGAGCAGGATACAACTGTTTAGTCCAAAACCTACTTTCACCTCAACTACAATGTATGATGTGCATTATTTGTTTCAAATCATAGAACCATAGAAAGAAAAAGAAGTTCTTAGCGTAAGCAAAACCCACACAAGTGCATCAGCAATCATTTCACTGTACAGTAGCTATCTTAATGTACAATAAAGTACAAAATAGGTGTTTTCATTTTGATGAAACTTTACGTCTTAGGCTGTATTCTTAACAAATTCAAAACTTCTATCATCAGTTCAGTAAATGGTGATTTATTCAGAAAGTCTGTTTATTGATTACAGATAATTTTATACACAAGGAGCTTTTTGCTTGTTTGTTTCACATTGTTCTGCCTTTTTTCCCATTGTATGAAAATCTCCATACAAACAATCCTGCACAGTGTTGCATTCTAAGCTGTGTGGTATTCCAAGCTGTAAAAGATTCCTTTTCTCAGAAATACCACTGCTGTCTTTTTAGAATTATTATTACAAGACCTATGGCTCTCTTTATACTCCCCTGTGAGAATGAAAATACTGATTCCTGGGGACCTGCACTTAAACTTCATTCTCTGAAAATGTACTCTCTTGGAACTGTTCAATATGAGATTTGTACTTTGAAAAATACCAGTATCTGACAAGAGATGAGTTTTTCTGGGCCATGAAATAAAAATACTTTTTGGAATAAAACAATTCTTGTAGACGTCACTTTTAAGAATTGTCAAAATGGTTTAGGTTCAAAATTTGTGTTCTCATCATTTGAGTTGTAGACCCGAATTCTCCTCATTTATACCGGCCCTACTTTCAGCAGAGCTGTTTTTTTCTGACACCAACACAACAATCTCCAGGATTTATTTCATAGTCCATCTTTACTTCTTCCATAATCAGCAACTTCACTGCAGCATTACTTCTTGTTAAATGAAACATTCCAAAACAGGGCAGGTCAACCCAGCAAACAAGTGAAGGAGAAAAAAAAAAAAAAAAAAAAAAAAAAAAAAAAAAACAA
>JAWWMO010000138.1:12844050-12869841 GCA_035047845.1 Dendrocincla fuliginosa | reverse complement strand
AGAAAACAAGTGAAGGAAAAAAAAAAAAAAAAAAAAAAAAAAAAAAAAAAAACAAACAAACAAAAAAAAAAAACAGATGTGAAGGCACAAAAAGGAATTATTTTTAAAGGACAATAAACAGAATGAGAATTACAGACTTTCATCTCCATGAAACAGTATGTTGAGAAGACTATAACCAAAAGCAAACTCCCATGGTTTCTCAGAAAGAAGGAAAGTTTGCCAGACACAAAGGGTTTCGAGGCAGCAAAGTCTGAAAAGGAGAAACAAACACTCATTTTCTACTATATTATCATATAACACAGAAATATGTACAAAAATGGCGTTATGTTTGTACCTCTCCCTGGTTTCCTCTTCTGCACACACCAGTACTTCCTACTCCCACCTTCATTCAGCTTTACCAAAAATATTTTTAGAGCAGAAGTCTCCTTTGTATAGGCTTTCTTGCTCAGTGTGGAGTAGAGTTAGAAAACCATTTGTTCTTACCCTGCCTCTTCATTCTTAAATCTTATCTGACCTTCAAATACCAGTTATTCACATACATTGTCACAGAATCACAGAATTATCACAAGCAGCCCGCATTAAGGAGAAAAGGGAGAGATGCTAAACTCTTATTAATTAAGGAAGAAAGGATTATAGAATCATAGAATGGTTTGGGTGGGGAAGGAACTTAAAAATCACCTGGTTCCAACCCCCCTGCCACATGCAGCAACACTTTCCACACCAGACCAGGTTGCTCAAAGCCCCCAGCTTGGCTTTGAACTCTTCCAGGGTGGGGCATCCACAGCTTCTCTGGGCAACCTGTGTCAATGCTTCACCACCCTCACAGGAAAGAATTTCTTCCTAATATCTAATCTAAACCTGCTCTCTTTCCATCTAGAGCCATTACCCCTTGTCCTGTGACTAAACAGCCCTGTAAAAAGTCCCTCTCCAGCTCTCTTGTGGTCCCTTAGATACTGAATAAAACACTTCTGTAAGGTCCCCCTGGAGCCTTCTCTTCTCCAGGCTGAACAACCCCAACTCTCTCAGCCTTTCCTCTTAGGAGAGGTGCTCCATCCCTAATCATCCCAGCACAGATGACTCAGCATCAATACACGAATTACAAAGCTACTTTTTTCACCATCAATTTGAAAATTAGCTAAAAATACTTTCAGAATCCTCCTTGCTCATCTCCCTCAGCCTCCAGTAGTTCCTATACATTGCATCACCTCAGACTGTAATTTGGCGCCATTCTAAACCATTTGTCCCACTCACTTCAGCACAATTTGAGAATCCTTTCAATTCCAGGTGAAGTTAAACATTCCAAAATTATAACTTATTTCATTTTCCCAAAGGAAATTCAGAGAGAACTTACTCTTTTTTTTTTTTTTATCTTTTTCACCTAAAAATGGAAGGAACCCTGCTTTTCAATTGGTACTTGTCTTTACTTTGTGCACAGTGCTGCATCCAGCCTCTGTTTTTCTCTAAAGGTGCTCTTCTCAAGCATTTCTGTCTTATGTTCTATGTTGTCCTGAGAGAGCTTTTAGCAGTCACTGATAGAACAGAACATACAGGCAAGTCATAATTCAAGTTTCTTATTTGATCAAAGCTACAGTAATTGGAAAAAGAAAAAAAACAAAAAGGCCTATAAAATACACAAAAGAAGCATTAAGCATAGAACCATTCGTAGAATTTGGAAGGGAAAAGAAGTTTCCAGAGGAAATAGATTTTTTTTCTTGTCCTCTTGTTCTGATCTAATTGAAGCAGCGTGTACAAAGATTGCCTTTGTACAAAACAAATCTTTGAATACCTCTGCTAAATCAAGTCATCAAGTTTAAAGCTGTCCTCGTTTTGAGAGCCTGTAATCTCTGCTAATAATACTTAGCAGATACTTTCCTTGAGTGCTTCTTACCTTAGTCAATTATAACAGTGGTGCTGGGCACTCCATTGCACTCTGCATACAACCAACTCTTGTACTGATACCCCTCTCTCCAAATAGGTAACTCCTTCCTTGGGAGTTCATCTGTGTCTGTTGTGTCCTCTTCCACATTTCATTTCAGGCTGTAACTCTCAAAATACCAATAAAACCAGTCACAATGTAAAATGACACTTGTGGTTCTACTGTGCTGCAGCCCCCTGTGAGTATTCCTGCAGCCTTACTTCAAAAAGATGACTCTCACAACCTCCTCCTCTTATTTTGCTATTTCTCCTCATTTTGCACCTGAAATTACATAGCACCCTTTCAGAAAACAGTGCTGGAGCTTCCAACACTGAGTCCAGCCAAATGAAAGGGGCATGGAGGCAGAAGGGAAAGCCTAAAGAGAAGATCACATGGAGACGTCACAGCAACCTTCCAGTATCTGAAGGGGCCTACAAAGGAGGAGCCAGAGGGGCACTCTTTGCCAGGAACTGTAGTGACAGGACATGGAGCAATGGGTTCAAAGTAAAAGAGTGAAATTTAGGTTAGATATATGGAATAAATTCTTTACTGTGAGGGTGGTGAGGCACTGGCACAGGTTGCCCAGAAAAGTTGTGGATATCCCATCCCTGGCAGTGTTCAAGGCCAGGCTGGATGGGGTTTTGAGCAGCCCAGTCTAGTGAAAGGTGTCCCTGCTCACGGCACAGGGGTTGGAACAAGGTGATCTTTCAAGTTCCTTCCAACCCAAACTATTCCATGCTCCCCCTTGCCTTAGTTAATAGGAGTTTCACATTTCTCCCTTCTCTCCTCATTACAGGCTGCCTGCCCAAGTCAAAGGAAAACACAGACAAATCAAACTAATCAAATCCCCACAAAAAGACAGAACGGAACACTCTAGTGTGGATTAGTAGGACAATGTTTCCTGAATAATAAAGAAAACTTTCACGGATCTTTAAAACAAAAAAGAGAAGGAAATAAAACAGCATAAAAAGGATATAAGTCTAAACACTTTTCTATCCTTTGGCTATTTAGAAACACACTTTCAACACAGAAAAGTTAAGTGCTAACCTATCATTTGTGTACACTAGCAACAAATCCATCTTTCCAAAGATGAGCACAGATATCAAGACCATTTTTACACATACTTCAAAACATAGTAGTAATGGATATTCTGTCAATTAATTCAAGGCACTGCCAGTTGATTTTTGTTCTTTTTCTTTGAGAAGCAAGAATGCTAACCACTGCATCCTTACTAGAAATTCAGAACAATACACAGACCTGCTGCTGCACAGAAACAAGACTGATGAGCACCATCTCATGGGCATTTCAGGTAACAGATTTTGAACAGAAAAAGGACTTTGTGAATTCTCTAGTATATGGATTTACCTTCCAAAATAAAGCCATTGAAAATGAACACCACACAAGCACAATTTCAAAGTTTCAGATGCTTAGATGTGAAAATACAGCACAAATGAAAGACTTTTCAAAAAACTAGACACTGCAAATCAGACAGGAACATTGTGACATTCATACAGGAAGAATTTCAGAGATACTTAGACTCTAGAAAAAGTATTTATAAGCAGTAATGTACATAAAATTAACCACATCCCCACCCCAAAGTATCCACTTTCTGGTACAGGGACTCTAAAGTAAGTTCTCAAATGGTAAGATAAGAACAGTACCAACAACACTTCTATTTTCCCTTTTAAAGCCTGGAGACAATCCTAAAAAATCATTTTAAAAGTAGGATTACATATGTATGTTTTCTCTTCAGCTTTACAATAATTAATGAGATTCTAACAAGTTGTTTACATCCATTCCTGCAGATCCTACAACATCTAAAACATGACTCCTTAAAAACAGTCTTGTGGGCCACGTTACTTTGAGTACTTGACATTCAACAATACCATTGAAATTTTACCCAGTAATAGCAGCACCTCAGACAGAACATCCTCTTTCACTGTCTGCTAGTTCAGGTTACAAAGATACTCCTGTTGTAGCACATAACTTTTTGGTCTTTCTTTGGTTAATTGAAAAGTTTAATACCAAAGAAATTTACAGACAACTAACTTTGCTAAGCACATTTCTGATAAATAAAATTTTGTTCATTACAGTTTCTGTAAGACTCATTGCTAAAATATCTTGCAATAGTCACAGGCCAACTAGTTTTACTCCTTTGAGTGCTAACTTCCAGCAACCCTGCGCATCAAATAAAACTTTGCTTACTGTTTTTACTTACTGGATACCAGTTAATAAACAAACCAGAAACAAAACCAAAAGATTAATCACAGCATTTTAAGCATCACTGCAGAAATTCAAGTGAAAGCATGTTCTGGTAGTGTGTACAAGGCTGCTCCTGGCTAAGTACTCCACTACAAAAACTAGACTTAATTCTAGAGCAACATAACTTTTTTGAGAGATATAAAGCACTGTTGTGTCTCTCCCTGCCCTGAACACAACCTGGAGGAGAAAGCCACAGTTCCCTGAGTGGCTGCACCACCTTTGCAATCATTTCACTGCAGCTGAGGGTCAAACCAGATCTAATATTTCAGCTGCAGATCAGAATGACTCTGTGTAATCCTTCCTGCAGTGTTTCCTTGGCTTCCCTCCAAAACTCACTGCAGGGATCTCCATGCACAGCCTTCTCAGCACTGAGGCTCAGCCAGCTCCCACTCACAAGGTCTTACTAAACTTGCCAGTCTACATCCTTCACAATTGGTAAGGAGGATAACACTTTAAGTTCTGGCTATGGAATTTGTCTTGTCACCACATGAATCTCCATGAAACATCACTGTCAAAATAGGTGCCTTCTCCCAAGTTCACTTGTGGCAGGACAAGTGTATAAGCTCTCAATCAGCTGAAATAATTCTCCTAGTTACCACAATATCCAGGATGCAGGAACTCCCCCGGAGAAACTCACCACAAAGGAAAATATGTTTGGACATATTTTGACAAGTCTGCCAAACAACAAGGGTTACCTGCCTAGTAACAAATATTTCAGCTCCATCCCATGAGTTTTATCTCACATGAAAAAATTAATCCTAGGGCAAGACATGTTTTGTATGAAGGAGAACATAATTATCACAGCCACTGCAACATCGTTCTGTTTCTGATCCAGGCAGGTCCATGTTCAAATATCACCTCAGTGAGGTTCCCAGATTTTCCTAATAAAGATGAGAGATTTCTGCAAGGCCAAACACACAAAGTTCCACCCAGTGTGAGTCCATTTTAGCATCTTTGGTTGGGCTTTTATGAGAGCACTGAAATTTCTTTCCTTTACAATCAGTTTATGCATCACTTCTTGTAGTATTTCACAACACCCAGCTCTTTTTTAGTCTACAAGGCTGATCTGCACTCGGTAAGATTCCATGGAACTAATTTTAGTACAGTGTTTCCAACACCTTCAAGTCTCTAGCAGAACACCTCGTATAAGAAATACTTGGCTATTGTTAGGTTTTTACACTGTTAAACTCACTGCCACTCAAACCTCAACAATTGTGGGCTTATTGGCAATTGTTCTAAGCTGTCCCCTAATCCACTTGGCCAAGATTTATTATTACACTTAGTCTGCAGACTAACTGCATAAAATATTAGTTGGCCTTCTGGTTGATGAGATGCAGGAGGTCACATTAACACATTGATCACTCGGTCTTATAATCTATACTAGACACTCTTTCAAGGGAAGCTCTTATTGGCAACTGTAAATTTTTAAGTGCTCTTCCAAGATAAGCCTTTCAGTACCTGAATTTTAGGAACAACATTGCTCGTCTCAAACATTTATATCTTGGTTTTTTTAGCACACAATTGATTGTTTCACCTTTACAACACAACAAACCCTCCTACATTTTTACTTCAACCACCACAACTATGTCACTTCTAACTTGTACCACTCTGCTTCAATGGAATTCTGGTTTTGTTAAACAATATTATAGTTCTTTTATCCTTCTATATAGGATCACAAATTAAAAAAAGAACAAACACATACCTATAGATTCCATATGTGTACAACACTATAGAGAGTAAGACTTGCATCAAATGCATGCAAACAAAAAGCTAAAAAAAGTCTGTAAAACATAATGTTTTATCTTAAATTCGAAAAGTTCAAAAATAAATACTTTTCCGGTGTAAATAGCTGTCTTAATGTGCACTAAGTAGCTTTATACACTTCACTGCAAATGTAACCCAGGTTGGTCTCTAAATGTAAACATCCCCATTGCATTATCCAGATGGAGTTAATATAAAATCCCAAAGTAAACCTCTCCTGTCCTCCTACTGGCATGACAGGTGAGCACACAATTTGTATTTTCGGAACACTTCACTCTCTGTGTTTCTTGCTTCAGTTTTCAGCTACAAATACAGGTTTTGGCATAACCACCACATTATTTCAGCTCTATCCATTGCTAAGCTACAAAGAATAAGGAAGAAAAACTGCCTCTATTTACTCAAACACTTGCATGAAGTGCAACGAGGTCTTGAAAAGCCAACTAAACTTACAAACCTGTTTCCTGTAATACCTTAAGATGCTTGGAAAGTATGGTATTTTCCATCCAGCAAAGTCTCAACCTTCCTTCTGAGATTTATGATATAGCATTTTCCTATTTAGTACTTACTTAAGACTGAATTATGCAGCGTGAGTGAAGCAGATTAACATTTTATCCACATTAATCCCTCTTCAAGGGGAATAAGTTGTGGAAGCACATGGGTGCCCCAAGTATGACTACTCAGCCATAAAATTGTAGCACTCTTATTTTATACAATTACATCATTACTTGCATGTATTTATTCTGTGAAACTGTAGCATTACACACTTTCAAAATATCAGGTTGGTTCTATTTTTAATACATTTAAACTGTAATACTGAAAAAAGTTTATTAACCACACTGGGAAAAATACAGTGGCGGTAGATTGACGGTGAAAGAAAAAGCGTATTATTTTCTTCATGAATAACTTCAAAAAAGGATGGGATTGTTCACTTTTATTATTGGACACTTCTAGCAAAGCTTTCAGCACAGAATACAATTCTTACTTAAGAAACCATTCTGATTTCAAAATTAACACAAAATGTATTTCATCCTTGCTGCCGTTCACCTGTTTTCTTTTATATGCAATGCTGTCTCTGGCAGAACTTTTACCCAGACGCAGCTGGCCAATAACAGATATAAAATACAAAAGGCTGCTGTGTTACAAATACAGACACCATTATTCATAAGTTGAAAAGTATTTCAATATAAAAATTTCAACTATGTCTTTCCTTCCTCTCATGCAAATTTTGAGTCAAGAGACAGGAAAAGGACATATGAAACACATTTACGTTCAGCCCAACCAAATCCTAATGAAACATTTTAAAAAATGGTCAGGAGAAAAAGTAAAAATTACAGAAAGAAGAAATGCGAGTTACACTGATTTGTAACCTCATTAAGGTATAAGGCAGTGTCAATCATACCCTGAGAAAACACTGCCAGCTACAGTTTGTAACCTTTGTCCAAAGCCATTTACAGACAGGCCAGAAAGCAGCTTTCAGTGTCTAGATTCAGTCTAACAAATAAGCATTTGACTGCAACACTGACAAAAGACTATTAATAACTACAAAGGAGTTGGCAGAATCACCAGAATAGCAAAGATCCCTGTTTTCAAAAACAAGGTAAACAAAGCTCTAAGAAAAAGCCAAAATTCCTTTAAATGGAATCCCCAGTGCACTACATTGCCCAATCACAAGCATTTTATGAATGTCACCACCCTTCCCACTCAAAAGGTCACATGCAGGAAGGTTCTATTTTTGATGTAAGTATTTCTCATTAAGACAACTAACCAGAGTTCTGAGCATTGTATTCACTGCTGTTTCTTACAGTCCATGGCCTGCCTGCAGAAGGCTGGAGCTCATTTATCTGACTCTGGAGACTGATACTCAACTCCTGGTGCTACCAAAGAACAATCATCACAGTGGTCCTCTCGCCTTCTGCACGTGGGCAAAGAGGAGAGGCTGCAGCAAAGGGCAGCTAAAGCACTAACACAGTTCTGCACTGAGCAGAAAATACAGATGAAACTGGCAATAACAGCATTCCCTACAAGAAAACTCACCAGTGGCAATCACTTCATTGCCACCACAGCTCTCCACTGAGAGAACCAAAGGGGAAAGCCAAGGGTTATGGAAAATAAAGCTACATATAAAAACTTCCTCTCCATGGTAGACTCTTAAATTCCTAAAATATTACACACTCATTTGCTTAGCAACCGTTTTTAATTTAACTGTGTTTATCCTATTACACTACTTTAACTGTGTTACACATGGCACTACAGATGGTGCTAAATGACTCCAGGTAATCAGAAGAATGCTCTTGTGAGATAATAACATTTGGGAAGAGATAAAATTAGATTTCTTTTTCTTGTTATGTTCCAGTCCTATTTCTCTCTGTGTTTAATGCAAAAGTAATTTCAGATTTATAGAGCATTAACATTTTTGGAACCCAAAAAATATGGGACTGTAGTCAGTCATGCAAAAAAAAAAAATACTTTGTAAGAATGTCATAAATAAACTGAGAAATGCATCATTTAAGGAAGAATTTTAAGGTATTTTGTGAGGAGGCAGGAGTAAATTTCTTTGCTTATCCCTCCTATTACTCCAAAAATTAATAATAGTTCTTAGTCACATTATATAACTGTTACACTCATTAAATAATCCAGTTTACGTATTTCAATATTTTATAGTCATTTAGTCCACAAATCACCCTAGTAGCCTTAATTCCTCCCATGAAATCCACAAGCAGATTCTCATAAATTCAAGATCACCCTAGTGGACAAGAAATTCTAATTTTTCCAACTTACACTAGTCCAGTTAGCAGTTTAAAAACCTTTACACATCAGGAGTATATAACATAAAAGCTCTTGTCTGGAGCCTCAAATGGTTATTGGCAGTAACCATGATTATGACCATCTGCAGAGATGGCAGTGACAACAGCTGCACCCACAGCAAAGCGAGCCAGATACTTCAAATTATAACACATCTGTGCTTTCTCAGACATTCTCCTGCACACTTGGCATCTGCTGCACAAAACTAGGCAACTTACAGATTTGTCCACAAGGGATCTATTTCACATAATATATAGGAGCTCCAAAGAGCTTTAGCTGAAAATAATTACACATCGCTGACTTTAGATTTGAAAAAACTGAGAACTTTCATTTCCATCTTGAGATCTTCCTCCATTCAAAGCTGCTTCTTCAGTACATACACACCAGAGTATTAGTGGGTAAACAGAAAAACAACTCCCACTGTCATTTTTAAGGCCCTGTTAAAAAAATCCTCTGTATTTTCAACATGCTTTCTTTACTAATTATTTTTCAATACTAAAAGCAAGTATTACTTCTATGGATACATGTGATTCTTCAATTAAAAAAAAAAAAAAGGCAAACACATTTTGTATTCACACAACTACTATTACAGGGTTTCAAGCAGTTATCACATTGAATTTCTCGCATGAACTGACTTCAGGATGCCCTGCTTCCTGTCTGCACAACACAGCCTATCTCCTGCCTTTAGAGAAACAAGCCTCTCAGTACACTCTCAGTCACCAAGAGCAGCTTTTGTGTTCGCTTCCTCTTCAGTAACTAAGCATTAGGTGGTTGGCAGTGATGTTCTCAGTACATAAAGATGCTGAAACCTTCTCATCGTTCACTGTGGTTAATGAAGGTTAACTTTGGGGGAGAATAAATTGTGTCAACAAAACACAAGTCATTTTCCCAATAGATTTTTTTAAAAAAATTCATTCCAGTTGTGTGGCTATTTATTGGTATAGTCACATTCTGAGTTACAGCAAATAAAGTTAGAGCCACCAAATTCAGAAAGGTACCGGCACATTGGTTTTCTTTCAAGAAAAAGTTATGACTGACACTACTCTGTTTGCAGCTTCTAATTAGGAATTGTAACTATTCATGACTTCTAATTAGGATAGTTTTTATGCCACTATCTTTTGGTGCAACACAGGAAGACCAGTGTGTTAGGACAAGAACACCAGAAAATAAAACCTTTTTTTTTTCCTCCAAAATCAAATTAGTCTTTGGAAAAAACAAATGTACATATAATTCATAACCAACACTTTCAGCTGTTTCCTGAAAGAACAGGTTGTTTCCAAGAAAGTTCCTTGACCAGCTCCTTCTCTCAAGCTTCAAAAACTAAAATGGGAGATGAGGATCGCTGTATCTGCTAAACTCTTCAAACCATGAAGATACTTCCTGTGTTTGCACTCACCATGAGGATGAAGAGTTAATTCTCTAAAAGGGCATTCTCCCTGTCTAGACAAAGCTGTCTTTTTCAGTACTGTCTGGAAGGAATACTCTGCTGCAGTAATATGAAATGAAGACAGTAGCAGAAGGCACACAGAGGCTGCTACTGGCTCATGGAAGCACTCAAGCTACCAAAATTTTGAAAAATACAACAGGACTTTGGAATTAAACTTAAGTCAGGGTTTAAAGCCTTTAAATGCCACAGGAGTTACAGAAACAAATGCCACAGCAGATAACAGGTCACAGATAACATCCCAGGTATCACTGCGCTCAGACTACATCATATCTCTCTTATCAGGACATGAGGCAAGTGCAGAAGGAAAAAGAAACATTAATAGAACTACACACTATCCCATGGTGATGGCTGAAAGATGCCTGAATTGGATATGATTTCCTTTCTTCTTTTGAAGGCTTCACATAAAAACACAGTGCAACAAGCATAATGAGGCAGCTCCAGAGCCAACTCTTAACATTCCTTGATTTCCGAGGAGGAAGTGTAGGAACCTGCTGGGCTAAGCAGTGGGAAGACCAACATGACTGTTCTTCTTTTCTAGCTTTCAGTTTAACTTGCCTGGTGCCTGACCCCATCAACAGAAAACGTATATTTGCTGCTGCTCTGAAAGCAAAGAATCATAAAATGGTTTGGGTTGGGAGGGATCCTAAATATCACCTAGTTCCAAACCCCCTGCCATGGGCACCAACTAGATCAAGTTGCTTCAACCTGGCCTCAAACACTTCCAGGGATGGGGCATCCACAGCCTCTCTGGGCAACCACTGAGTAAAGAATTTCCTCTTTATATCTATTCTAAACCTGACTACTTTCAGTAGCAAGAGTCTGTGTGTTAGGAAAGGTTATCTGAACCCACACGTGTCTCTGGGGCACAGAATCATACAGTGGCTGCAAAAAAACTGAGTAGAATTTCAGAGAAAATCCTTGAAGATTGCTTAAAACAGAAGATATCAGGTCAACCCAATGTATGAACCAATGACTCTCAAGAGCAACTTGTCAATTATTTTAACATCTTTTCTAGTTTTCAATTTTTAAATCCCGAAATTCCATCTTGAGGAACCAAATTGATTCTTTCACATTTTCAGAGCTCAATCCTGAAGATTTTAATTTAATCCAAGTTACACAATCCAGTAGAAGTAAAGATACCATTGATTTACATCTGGACCAGGTCGGAGGAAGAAGAAAATGGGCATCAACTTTCCAAGGGTTTCTGTAAAACAGTTTATTTATAAACTTCAAAGCCTTTGAAAAATCAAGCTTTTTATTGCCAATGCTGAGTCTACATTGTGGACTGTAAGAACAAATGACACAAAAATGCAAAGACGGAACTTCTCATTGACTTACGCTGCCACAAGAACAAAGGCATGACCTGGAAACATCTCTTGATGGAGCTGCACAGGAAGCACAGGCCAGGAGGAAGGTATCTTCCAACTGCATGCAGCTGCCTTGAAGCACTTCAGTCTGCACCACCTACCCAGAATTATCACTAGTCCTACACAAGTTCTCTGCAGTCCTACACATGAATGCTTCCAAAGGCAATAGCTCCTGTAAAGTAGTAGTTTTTCTAGTCCTTTGATACTCTACGTAGCCTTAAATTCCTATAGAAAATCTGGACTTTTATTCCTCTTCCCAAGAAACTTAAATTTAACAAATGTGCAGTATCAGCCGTAACCACCTACTTGAAGGAAGTAAGATCTGATTTAGTCTGCTACACTTTGATGCACCTGAGGGATGAGAAGGAAACAGCCTGACTCTTAGAGGCCCTGCTATGTTTACAGAATTAATGTCTAAAAACATCACTTTATTCTCTTTTATATAGCACCCATCTTTGATATGGAAATCATTCAAGCAAGGGGCACAAATATGTCGAAGAGGCATATGCTACTTCACAATACCAGACACAGTGACTGTATAAATACCTTACAGGGTCACACCAGAACATGGAAACACGCCAGAGATCACAACTACAGAATCACACAGTACAAAACAGTGCCTGAAGATCAAAAACCTATGCTTAGGTAACTAGTGTTTAATTCTGTTTCCTTTCTGGTAATGAACAATAGCTCCTCTTCTTAAACAAAGGCATCCTTGCCTTCAAAATTCTGGATTAATATTGAAGTTCATGCACCTTTTAATACAGAAATTTGCACATACAATTACTGCAACTGAGAAATCCTTTACTCTGCATTGATCCCATTGTTATAGTGAACAATACCTATTTCAAGAATCCATATGTGCTTTCAAGCATTTTTTCCAATGAACACAGTAAGGTCACAGGCAAACAAACCCATTTAGGGGTATCCTTGACAAACAGAACTCCTGACAGAGCTGAGAAATAAGATTTTAACTATGTCTCCAGCCTCACATATGTGAACAATAGAGCTATAGGAAATATTCAGGCTGACTCTTAGAAGTTGTCAAGTCAAACACTCAAGTATCACTACAGCCAATGAAAACAGACTAAGCAATATATGACAGAGACAGGACAAGCCAAAATCCACTGAAATAATTCTCTCTTCCACTGCCTCCACATGCAAGTTAAGCTTAAATTTCCGACACTTTTGTGAACTTAGAAGTGATTTCTCCCATAGAGATTAACAAAGAATCACCAAATTACCAAATCTCCCAATGGAAAGGACCTTAAAGTTCCATCCCCTCTGCTATCCCCTCTGAATTTCTTTCACTTATCTAATCTAAACCTACCCTCTTTCAGCTTAAAATCATTGCCCTCATCCTATCACTACGTGCCCTTGTAAAAAGTCCCACTCCAGCTCACTTGTAGCCCCATTTAGGTACTGAAAGGCTGCTCTAAGATACCCCTGGAACCTTCTCCAGGCTGAACAAACCCAGCTCTCAGCCTGTCCTCCTACAGGAGATGCTCCAGTCACCTGATCACCTCTATATCCTCCTCTGGATCTCCAAGAGCAGGTCCATATCCTTCTTACACTGGGGGCCCCAGAGCTAGATGCAGCACTCCAGGTCTCATGAAAAGTCAAGTAGAGGGGGAGAACCCCCACCCTCGACCAGCTGCCCACACTGCTTTTGATGCAGTCCAGGACACACCTGGCTTTCTGGCTTCAAGGGCACATCACTGAATCACGTTGGGCTTTTCATCCATGAACACCCCAAAGTCCTTCTCCCCAGGGCTGATCTCCATTGATTCTCTGCCCAAACTGTATTTGCCATTGGCATTGCCCTGATCCAGGTGCAGGACCTTGCACTTGGCCTTGTGGAACTTCACGAGGTTCACAAGGGCCCACCTTTCAAGCCTGTCCAGGTTCTTCTGGGTGGCATCCCTTCCTTCCAGCTTGTGAACCACACCACAAAGCTTGGTGTTGTCAGCAAACTTATCAGTAGTCATTCATTCCCACTGTCCATGTCACCCACAAAGCTGTTAAAGAACACTGGCCCCAATACTGACCCCTGAGGAACATCACTTCATCCCTGGTCTCCACATGGACCACAACTCTTTGAGTGTGACCTTAGAGACAATTTCTTATCCAACAAGTGGTCCATCTATCAAATCTACACCTCACCAGTTTTTAGATAAGAATGTTGTGTGGGACAGTGTCAAATGCTTGCACAAGTCCAGACAGATGACATTGCCCTTCCCTTATCCACCAATGCTGCAAACCCACCATTGAAGGCCACCAAATTCGTGAGGCATGATTTGCCCTTACAGAAACCTTGTTGGCCATCACCAATCATCTCATTTCCTATGAGCCCCAGGATAGTTTCCAGGAGGGTGTTCTCCATGATCCTGCCAGGCAAAGAGGTGAGACTGAACAGCCTGGATTTCCCTGGGTCTTCTATTTTTACCCCTTTTAAAACTATGAGTTATGGTCTCCATTTTCCAGTCACTATTCTCCAGACTGCCATGGATAGTAACAAGATCATGAGATGTAGACAATCAAGATTTTAATTTGAAACAAATACCTTTTAATCAAGTTTTATTACAGCACAGTTACAGTGATTAAACGGTTCATTTGTGATGCTATTTTAAGACAATTTCTTTGGTTACTCCTCTAAAACGTGACTTCTACTCCTCTTCATACAACTAGAACTGAAAGAGATCCTAACAATTCTTTGCACACCTAATTAAAAATCCCTGGAGACAAATCCATCTTTAACGCGCTAAGAAGAAAAACAAATACACCAAGGTTAAGTTGAGTGAAATTGCAATGTTTTTTCCCCCATTTCCAGTTTTCCAGGCTTCTCAATTTGAACACACAAAACCCAGCTGAGGGACAGCCTGAACCAACAAGTCTTTTGGTTACAGTCCTCTATATCATCTGACAGTGTGAAAACTTATTTTCACCACACACTTTGGGTGTTTTTTGGGGGGTGGACGGGTAGACTACACAGCACTAATATCTAGAAGATTTACATGACCCTTTTTTCCATCTCCTCATGCCTTCTCTCAAAACAGGACACAGAAGTAGCCAGCACACTCCTAAAACTAGATCTAGTTGGAAACAGGGGCATGACTTACCTGAAAAATGACAGCTCCATCTAGAAGCAAGAAACTGAAGTTTCTGCCATCTAAATTCCATCTTTTTGAAATATGTCTAAACAACTCTGGTGATCATTCAGTCAACGGAAAAACCCCTTCACCCAGAAATAATTCATTTTCCAGGAAGAAAACCAGGATTCTGTACAACACAAAGAAATCTTTACTAAAGTCCTAACCCGTGAGCACAAAATCCACTGTCTTCCAGCTCCAAACCTCTCCTGTCACTTATGAGTGACTAGACATCCTTATTCAAACATCTTCACCACAAGGTCTGGGACTTGTTTCTTCCTGTGCCTTCTCTCCAAGCTCAGGAGCCTGGCCTTTGGTGTTACAAATATTCCATTACAAGTCATTGACAACACCATCATTCTGCACTCCTGACAAATGGCAATTTGAATCTCTTCCTGCCAAGGATAGAAATCAGGGTGACTTTCATTTCCTGCAGAGGTGAGATTTCACTAAACCAGCAAAATTCCTGAAGAGCAATGCACATTTCACTTTAAAAGCAGCATACAGGAAGAGCACAAGTCTTTAGAGCTGGGTCTGAGATGAGTCATGGAATAAACATCTCCCCAAAGGCAATGCCCCTGCTAATCAGCTGATCCACAGCAACTGCAGCACACAGTGGCATTGACAGCTTCCCAGCCTGAGAGAGAACCAAGTGAATGCTCAGGACTCACTTCTGCAGCCAAGGATGGAGGCAGCAGGTACCAGGTCACAGAGGAAGAGGTGGGGGAGCACAGAGAGGACAAAGCAGTGTCCTGGTGTGAGGTCAGACAGTAGACCATCTAGCATGTCATAAAACTGGGACCTTACTTTTGAGGAAGAAACAGACAAGAAAATAAGGTAATATTTTCCCCATAAGCATTTACTGATTTGCATAAAGATGGGAAACCACTGGTAGTTTCTGATTCTGAGACCTCTTCACAGCACTTCAGTGTTGAGTTGGAACACCACTGCTACCCGGCTTAAATGAAGGAAATCTCAGGTGTTAAGACCATCATAGCTTCAGAAGGTGACTTCTGGCTGCAGGTTACAAATTGGACAGGGAAACTTTTGCAATCCTCATTGAAATATCCATTCCCAGCATCTCAGTGTTCTTCCGTTCTATAACAGCAGCAATATATTAAACATACACAGCTCCCCATCTCGTTTCAAAATGCATTCTAAAAAACACAGTCAGTTACTCAGCTTCATACTCCGTATCAGATACCTAAAAGCCAGGCATTAGGGCACCTAAATAATGCTCTGGAACCAAATCCTACAGCGTAACTAAGCTCCCATTAGAGAGGGAGAAAAAAAAAATAAAGCTTGCAAGTTCTTTTCAGTCAAGTTCACAATCGCAACTACAGACAAATCACATGCTTAGTTTCAATAAAAACATTAGCAGGAGGCAGATGCTGACTGGGCTGATAGTTTCCATTTGTTTATTTAGCAGTCATGCACCATTACCAACATTAGTCATTTGGTTCCTATATTCCCCCTAACTACATTGTTTTAAGGCTTATCAGCAATTCTGTATCATTGACCATTTTTTGTAACTTAAGGCTATGATTCCACATAAAGAATCTCTTGGGGAGTTTTTTGTTGGTTCTTTTTAAGCAACTCCTTGATTCCAGGGTCTACCTGGGTTAACAATCCTGCTAAAACAATTGCCCCTAGGAATGCTGTTTTAATCCCAAGAAATGCAAACAGCACAACTTAGAGACTTCTCTAATAATGGACTACTAAAACCTAAAGGTTGTAGAATCTGCAAAAGCCATTCAGCAATTATACAGTAACAAGGTTTACCTTACTCCCCCCTGCCCCCATATCCTAATCATATTTGCGAAAGCAACCAGTACAATTCCCATCCAAACCTATAGACTTTGTTAAAGGAATCACTTTGTGAGATTTATCAAATAAACATCCAATATCCTGGGCTCCATAATCATGTATTTCCCAGTTCACTGCAAGATGCTGCTGGTTCTCTTGCTGGTCTTTTATTACAGAAATGCCCTCCTGCTGCAGTTACCACCTCACCTGCTGCTTCCTGGTGCCTCTAGTCTTTCAGCACCCCCAGAGAGAGAATAAACAAGCTACAGGTCACCCTATGCATTCTTACAGTTACTTACACGACTAATCCAGTTGAAGCCTCAAAATTTGGAGTATCTAAGTGGGAGAAATAGAATAGAGACTGTTCCATTAATACATTTCTGTAACTTCTCTTCACACCTCAGAGAACAACTGCTGATGCAAAAGGGGAGACACCAACACAAACACACAGAACACACTTTCACAGAACAGATGAGTCCTACACAGTTCCTCTGGTTTTGATTTCCAGCTGCAAAGGAAAGATAACCCAACAGACTTCTTCAGTTGCATCAATAAAACAGAAAGGGGTTTTGCCTGTACAGCTCTATTCCAGCTTTTCAGTCTCACAAAAAATAATCTCAATTTGCTGTATAGTACATAAGAAATTTTTTTCCTAGATATATGTAGAATGCAAAACCCAACAAAATTACTCATGTGCAAGATGCAATGAAGAGACTTGCAGCTCAAACCCTCAGAGCACTCACAGGAGGCAACAGAGCACATCCTATTCCCACTAGCAATTCTCATTTAAATATCTTCTCAAGGCAGCTATTAACATGAAAATCATGCCTGGGACATAGCTGCTCCCAGCTCCCCAGTTACTACTAGGGGAATCCAGTGCAACAGAAGGCATTAGATTTTTCTCCTCCTCAAATTAGTTTCTATTTAGAAACTACTTATGCCTATTTGTGACGCCCTGGAATCTGAAGCACTGTAGCAATGCAAGCCCTTCACAAATTACTCCAAGCTTCCAGTATCAGCAGAAAGACCACAGTGTCTCCGGAAAGGTGCTGCTGCAGCTCATGCAGTATCATTATTTGGCGAATTTGATTACAGCAGTTGTGCAAGGATGCATCTCGATTGCTATCTGCTCTAAATACAGAGCACTGCATGCTGGAAACTACAGTCTCCACTGGCCACACACAGTATTTGAAAAAGCAGGTGGCAATAGTATCCTGTTTTACGCATATTCATTTGAGCCCTCAGGCTCCTGGCAAATGGCCAGAGCTCCCAGACAAAGCCTGAAGGTTTCCCAGAGTGAAATAAAAATGGCCAAACTAGTTTTCAGGCAGGCAGTAATAACATGCTCTAGCCTGATATCAAGCCTAGCAGAAAAATCCAGAATTAGTTAAAGCAGAAATGTAATCTAAATTAGGACATTAGTAATTAGGTCAAGCTAATACCAAAAACCATCATGCAAAACCTTACGAAGAGGCCAGCAAGGCCTCCAGGGGCCGGGGAAGACACTTGAATGGCAGAAAGTTAGCTAACTGTAATTAGTGATTATGAACAAAAACTTTCTTCCAGATTGACCCATTTAAAATAAATAGAAGTTCTTTAAAAAGATATGCATAAATTCAATGCATGCAAGACTGAATTTGACAGAATAGATTTTTAAAGGGTTTTATACACAGAAACACCAAAGGTAGCAAAAAGTTATTTCATATCCAGTGACTAAACTGTAGACCTTATTTCACCTGTGCAGCAGATTAAAGCCTCCTCCTTAAGGCCCATGAAGAACTTCATGGCTGCATGAAGACAGAAGCTATCAGTGTTTTAAGCTGGCAACTTACCTAGCCAAGAATAAAAGGTCAGAACACCATCAGGTGAGACACAGTTCAGTTCACTGCCCACTAGGTAGTGAAATAAATATACATATATTGAAAGAAACCACAGAGAAAACTCATTTTTATCTTTCATCAGAGTTCACACCTTAACAGACAGCAAAAAAACAAAATTTAAAAAATGACACCATGATTTTTCAGATACTTCAGAGACTTCTCAGCAAGCTTCAGCAACAGAGTAGCCCCTGAGCACCAAACACCATATCAAAACCAACACTACCTAAAACCCAAAAATTAAGCAAATACTTCATCTTTGATTTTCCTCAATCTCCACTGTTCATCCAATACAGTCACTTCTAAAAACTCCTCTTCACTCACACTCCTCTTGAAAGAGATCACTGGAGGGGCAAACCAAAGTGCACAGATCCAACATACATGAATAAATATCTATTTTTATCTCACTCAGCCATGTCCAGCCTCTGTAGCAACCTTGACATGCCCATCCACCTGTCTTCCCTGATGCTTTTGACTAATTTCACTCTATTCCCTAATCCGCAAATGCTTTTCCTGAGCCAGTCCATATGGCCACTGCATTACTGTGCTGTCTGCACTGCTGGGTCAGGCCCATGGGCCATCCAGCCCAGTATTGTCTGACAGCAGCAAAACAAAACACCACCTAGAAACAGCAAAGCAGCCACCAAAGAAACCTGACTCTCTCTCCTTTGTTACCAGACACCAACCAGAAAAATCTGTCATTGAACTGATGTGTTCCCCCCTAAAGGGGAATTCTAAGCTGTGCTGCGGACACACTTTGAACAGGCTACTAATTAAAAACTGTCTAACAAATTGTATTATTGAGACATGATATATGTAAATGCCTAGTTCAGCCTTGCTTTTTTAGCTTTATGTTTATACAGAGCCTCTTAACGTAAGTACAGGATGGCAACACTTCTGAAAAACACAGTGCATGTCATTTGCAGGCTTTCACAGACACTTGAAACTGCAGATTGGACACGAAAATCTCTAAAAATTTGGTGAGTTAGACAAAGAGTAAGAAAAACTGAACATTTTCCCATGTGGTCTTAAGATTTTGTCCTCAATATTTTCTTGCCCTACATACTGTTTTAAGTTGCAGTCACAGAAGTGAGTTGATACTACAGCCAGAGTACAAACTAGCTTACCTTCAGAGTCTGGACAATTTTCTGAGCATACTTAATTCAAGATTGCCATTACCATCTCACTACATTCCACACCCTTCTCACTTGACCACAAGATTTTCCTCAATTCCCACACCTACCATGCAGGGTGATATTTCCAGCAACTACAAAGTAATGCACAATTTGCATCAACACCTGAGAAAACCCCAATGCACATCACTTTATTCTTAAGTGTATCCATAGCTACTCAGAACACAGTCTAAAAAGATGGTCTGTAATTCTTATCTTAAGGGAGGGCGAGTGACTTCTATTAATCAAAAATTCAGAACCAGGTAAATATCTGGCCAAAGACATTTAGTTAGCTAAACTTAGCAAAAATCATCTTTTACTGTTACCAGATCCCAAATTAATGTCTTCAAAAGCATGAAGATGGACTGGAACCAAGGAGCCTAAACCAGGCACAAGCCTCCCACTGTGAAAAGGCCAGCAAGAAGGAAATTTGCACCTAAGGTGTTTTATAAAAAGGACTTTTGAGATATATTTGGAAGCATCAGAGACAGTCTGCTGAATTCCACTCACTCAACAAGAGTAAAACCATGCATGACCGCTAAGACAGCTGACTGTTCAATTCACTATGACTTTTAAAAGAAAACCCAACAAAACCCTAGAAGCTTGACCCAGCTAAAGCCACAGACTTACCTTATCATCTAGACTGTAAGTGGACAGAAGTGACTGAACTAGGATAACTGTAGCCAGAGGTGCACCTGCTAGGGAAGACTACTTATATTAAGGAATGCACAATATTCAGCAACATCCTAGAAACGATTTGGTCACTCTCACTTGCCATCAGCATTGGGAAGTTTATGTAGAAAATGAAGTCCAGCATTCTCTAAAAACATAGGCAACATAATGAAAAGAATGCATTGTTATGAAAACATTTGTGGTGCTTTTTTACTACTCCAATATATCTAATTCTATCAGCATTAGCTTTGTGGGTTTTATACAAGATGCCACATGCAAAATCAGTCTGTGACGAGAGATGAAAAAAGGGGAATTCATACTTCATAAAAATCATTATGAGTTATAGTGTTCTAGTTGCACTGCTGTTCAGAAGCATCCATACCAAATTAGAAACCTGTTGTATCAGCAGGGAAGTAAACTGTAAGAATTTTTTTAAGTTACGTTAATTTTTGTTTGTGGTTTTAGTAAAGTCTGGCAGAAGTGAAAGAGCTCACAGACGAAATTTAACATAGTAATTTTAGTCTCTGCTCCTCCGATCTCATCGTTTTTCCTCCAAAGGTAATGAAAATTAATATTTCTCTCATTTGCACTAGGGAACTCTTGGGGAGGACCTCATCATCCATGAACAGAATCAGACCCAAGAGCACATTCCCCTCACCAAAGAGAACAAACATTTAAAAAGCAACTCTTTGTAACGTAGACTGAGGGGAAAAAAAATTGAACCAAATCAAACAGCAATCTATCCTATACTCAAGAACACAATTAGAAGCACTAAAGCTTTTTAAAACAAAATTGGCTTAGAGCAAGGCATAGCATTCCTTTAGAGAAGAGCAGAAAGACTATTTTTTCTCAATGCACTAGTCAACTTGAGACCTAAGTAAATTCTGCCATGAAGACCCCAAACTGAATTATACCAACACACAGAGGACAACAACTGCACCATCATCTGCTTGAAGAAAAGCAGAATTTTGCCAAAATATCTACTTCCCTCTGCAAGCCCAATAATGCTGCACAGTTAACTCTGGACATACAGCACTCATAATGAACAAAACACCTGTCAGTGAGAGCCGTTTACCTACTGAAAAACCAGGACATCCAGTGGTCTAAGTTTATTTATATACAAACAGGAAACTGGCAAAAACTTGGACAAGACAACACTGACACATGATACAACACAAGCCCTTTTAGAACAGAGTAGGCCAGAAGCTCCACCCAGAACTTTAACCTAGAAAAGACTTTGAAGGACCTCTTGTATTTCCAATGCAGGTTATGGAGCCTTCAGAACAGATTTCATACTCTGCACCTGAGAACTTCAGATCCTACAAATCTAAGTTTTGCTAGTTGCTGAATTATTTCTACTGCTCCATCTAGAAGTTTCTTCTTTAATAGGGAGTCAATTTGTCCTTCTGTTTTACTATGAAAAACACATAGCTATTTTAAGTTAGTAGCAGATGCCACTGTAAGTAATTAATTTTTTCATTCTATCATCTCCTACCAGGAGATTTGTTTTATTTTAATAAACTAAAGGGGGTGGGGGGGCAAATATGAGGTAATGCACAAGAATTCACCTGATTTGTATACAAAGGAATTTCAGGGAGTTATTCCTGCCCAAAGTCAATTAAAAATTAAATTCACAATGCGTGAGGAATATACATCCATAACATAGCTTATTCTTTGAAAAAAGTCCCAGAACAGATTAATACTGGGGAAAAAAAGGTGCTTTCAAAGTTTTTCACAGAATAATCAGCTTCTTTAAAGTCCCTATTTCCCTCTTCAATTTTAAGAGGTGCTGAAATACACAAAGCCATATCTAACATGGTCTGGAAAACTATGTTCAAGAAAAAATACTGATCAAAACAAAGCAGATCAATTCAAATATTTCTAAGAATACAATTTCCAAAGACAATGAGACCACTAGGTTTTTGATGCATGCTAAAAATTGGCTCCCTGAGCACTTTGTTACACTGCTGGACAGAGAAAATGTTATGGGTGGTTCTCAGCTGCAAGATCCAACACTGCTGAACTGCACAAGGTATTTGCTGAGCAATCAGGACTCCAGGAGTTTATATTTCTTCAATAAGCAGCAGGTCAATTACTGTGCTCTTCTTCAGATTTTTGACCTTCTGAGTCTTTCCCACATAGAGCATGACCATCTCTTAAATACTTAAAGATGAGACACATCTAGACAGCATTTAGGGCTTCTCTTGACTCTCCATCACAAAGAAAGAAATTCCCCCTAACCTCCATATGCTACAGCAAGCTTAGAGGGCATAACTAAGAGCAACATGCTTTCTCAAGAAAATTAGGTCAGCTAACAGCCCTTTTTAAAATATAAACTCTTCACATTTGAGGGTGGTTATGCTATAAAGAATAAGTATGTAAAACCACCTTTCAACACAGATTTGTCTGGCCCTGCTTGCCCTTTGGCCTAAAAACACCTCACTTGTCACTTCAGTTATCAAAAAATCCCCCAAATACCGTATATCTGCTCTTTTCAAAGCACAAGAAGCAGGGTAGCTGATTTCTGCTCACATCCCTGAGGTAGTGCAGTTATGAGTCACCAAACAGAGTGAAACCCTTGCAAGGGAAGGGGATACGTTGGGCTTAACCCCATTAGTAAGAACAGATCACAGCGTGATTTTCATACTCCCAGCTGAACCTGCACACACATGAGTGAACTCGCTCTGCAAGCTATTGGGAAACAAACTACCACAAAAGCCATGGCTAAGAATCACTGTTTCATAAGAAAGTTACATATTTTCTGCACACACAGATAGAAGAGTAAGCACACCGTTGCTACCCAATACTTCACATGCCTTAAATTCTGATCACTGTGATTTCAGAGGTATTAATTGATGAAGTGAAGTGGTCGCAGCTAACAACTGAACAGAGGCAGAACTCAGTGACAAATGAATGAGTGTTGCTTTGTAGAGACACCTCACATCCTGAAAAACTACACTAAAAAAATCAGCTTAACAGTCTTTACCAAAAAAGCCCTACCAAACTCTTGGTTGTTTCATGCCTATCAACTCATAAAATAATGTGAGGCAGGAGCATGACCTTTAGCCTCCCTCATTGCAGGCAGGTGTGCTGAAACGGTTGAGGAATCTTCTCAGAGAGGTCAGGGATGTTGTTTCACTCCCAGAAAAAGTGAGAACACAGTTTCAGAAGTTTCTAGGGCCAGAAACTCTCCCTTATCTACTTGAGAAATGAAAATCCAGGAAAACTTGGTTCACAGGTCAAATTCCCCAGACCTCTTAAAATCTAAATCAAGGATTCCCTGAATTAAGCTGAATTTTTTTGCTCCTCTCTTGTCTGAAATGGAGCCAAACTGGAATCCCAGGAATGAAGGAGTTTTTACACTTTTAATTATTCTGCTGAAAAATCCTTCCTCTGTTGCCATAAAACACAACTCCAGTACACCACGCAAAATCACATGCTAGAAGCAATGTTAAATCTAACATACTCATGAACAATTTCCTCTCACACAAGTGTCCTAAATAGTAAGCTAGTCACCAGAATTTCCTTTTGAACATTATATCCATATATCTGAGCACTGGGTTTTGTCCAGGACAATTGCCAAGTGGACTCCAAATAACTTAAATCACTTCCTCATACTTGAAGCATCCGTGAAAACTCTGATATGCACTTTATTTTTGTCACTACTTCAGTTCCTCTGTATTGAAACTTTCATCCAAGCAATTCAGAGCGCCACATTGCTAATACAAAAACATTCAAAGAATAAACATTCACCATAACCCAAGCAGATAACACTGAAAAACATGAAACAGACACACCACACAAATATTTGGTGGCTACTAAAACTTGCACACAGCAAAGAATGCTACTAACAAAATAACTCAAATGGAAACAGCATTTAAAAAACCTGTATGACTTTTACCTCAACTTTCCTTGTTACCAAGCTTTATACTATTACATGCTCTCACTTCCTGGTTTGTCAGAAGCCACATTGTTTTAAAGTCAAAGCTGCTCACTCAAAAGAAGGAGGAGCAACAAGAAGTATTTTTAGAGATCTTTAAGACCTCTGGTAATCACAGAGTATCTTTGTAAACTTAAAGACAGTTTTTCTTCCAATGTGTGGTCTCCTCAAAGAAACATGATTACCTAGCTTAATTGCTTGAAACTGAAACTTAAAGCAATTAGCCCAAGAAGCTCAGTGGTATATATTATCTTTGTAGCTTCAGCAGGAAAAGTTGTATCCTCAATTTTTGAAGTATTAAATACATCCATGCGGTACTCAAAAAATACGGCTGACTCCCTGATCCATTAATAAAAAACGGACACTGAAACCACATTCTACTCTTCCAGACAAGCAGACCTTGAATGAACTGCTCCCTGCAACACTCACCCCCCTGTACATGGAAGTTGTGCCTGCTTCCAAAGCAAATGGGAAGCAAAGAGGGGTGTAAACATCTTCACTGGAAGAACTGTTTAGACTTAAAACAACAATGTGTTTTGATGACAGTTGGAGTTACTAAATTAACATTTAACTTTCTTGTTGAGCATGCCTGTTAAATGTTTAAACACAACAATACGCTTCCCCACTCTAAACAAAACAACAATTTCTCTGAAGCAACCTATGGAGGATGCTGTTTAGAGTTGTTTCAAGTTTAAGTATGCATACTCAGAAGCTCACATGCTTTTTCTTTTTCAGCTTTTACGATAAGTAAAAATAACCCCGTTGAAATCCAGTACAGTGAAACTGCAACCCTGTAAAAAATTACTAACAGAAAGATAACATCAAAAAACTGCGGGATTCTTTTGCACACCCGTGCTTGCCCTTTCCCCTCGTTCAGGCAATCAACTTACCAGATTAAACACAGTGTCGACTATGTCTCTGTTGGACACTTCGCCAACTTCCACCAGCCCCGTCAGCACCGCGAATTTCATCCTGATGCCTCGGATGGGGACGCCCGGGTTCAGAGGCTGCAGCACGCTTCCCCCTCCGCCAGCATTTCCTTCTCTGCCCGCTCCTGCTCCTCCTGCTCCTCCATCACCTGTTGGCCGCACAGCCTGCCCGCCGTCGCTCGCCATGGCCGGCTCGCCGCGGGGTCACGGCTCCAGCGCACAGGGACACACCTGGCCCGGCACCCGGGGCTGAAGGGGCGGCCCGGCTCCTTCCCTTCCTTCCTTCCTTCCTTCCTTCCCCGCTCCGGCGGGGCGGGCAGGGTGTGTGCCGGGCAGGGAGTGCCCTCCGAGGGTGGCTCTGTCCGCGCAGGTGCCCGCGGCCCTAAGGACAGCCCGCCGTGTTTCACACCGCCCTGACCCTGCCCCTCTCCCCTCGCCCATCTTTCCCCTCTCTCCTCTGTCCCGCTCCCCCTGCCCCTCTCCCCATTGCCCCTCTCCCCTTGCCTCCCTCCCCTCTCCCCCTGCCCCGCTCCCCATTGCCCCTCTCCCCTTGTCCCTCTCTCCCCTTGTCCCTCTCTCCCCTTGTCCCTCTCTCCCCACTGCCCCTCTTCCCTTGCCCCTCTCCCATTCCCTCCCCTGCCCCTTCCCCTCTCTCCCCCGCTCCCCCCTGGCCCTCTCCCCCGCTCCCCCCT
>JAWWMO010000138.1:12811818-12840388 GCA_035047845.1 Dendrocincla fuliginosa | reverse complement strand
ATTTCCTTACAGATAAATAAATACTCCTTGACTGGTCTTGATTGTTAAAGGCAGTGGGGTATGTGCATTAGTCAAGGCAGGTAAAGCTCAGCAGACTGCCAGCCCAGGGTTCCAAAGACAATTGTTTTAATTTGATTTTTGAGCCAAGTGAGACCACTGTTAAAATCTCCAGGTGATCTGTTCTTCATTTGGGCTGGTTTTACGTTCAAGCAGCCATGCCAAAAACCCACCACCAAAGATCTGGAGAAACAGGCTATGTTAGATAAAAGTTATTTAAACTATAGCTGAGAATTGGGAATAAACCTTGTCTTACTCCTTTGTCCTGAGCTTCCCAAGTGTGGTTACAAGTTTAATGCTGGTTCTGCCTTCCACAATCAAAGTGGAAATGTTGAGCTAAGGAAATAAAAAATGTTTTCTCTAAACCTTACAACCCAAAAGAAAAATCACCAAGCATGGATTAGTAATGAACTTAAACCTCAGATGGGGACTGAAGCCCATAAGATTTTACGGAAAGAACTAGTAAAATCTCTAAAGTCCATACCAAGAAAAATATACTTTCCGCTTAAATAACATTTTAGATACTACCATAGGTGCTGGTTAAGAAGCTTTATTCAAATCTTCTGAACCCTCTATTCAGCCTTGGTCAGACCCCACTGGAGATACTGTGTCCCGTGCTGGGCTCCCCAGTACAAGGAACACATGGACATACTGGAGCAGGTCCTGTGGCAGGCCACAGAGCTGGTGAAGAGACTCAAGCATCTGGTGTAGGAGGAGAGGCTGAGAGAGCTGAAGGGAGAGAAGTCTTGGGGGTATCTTTTCAATGTGCATTAATAGCTAGTGTGGGAGTGAAGTACAGCAGCTGAGGAACAGACCCACTGCCAGCTTCATTGCATCTGTCGTAAGAGTAATTTTTGGCAGCTGGAGTCATTACCCTTTTAAATTGCTGCAGAGAAATCTGAACAGTGCTCATGGATCAGATCTTTTATGTAAAAGCCCTCATTTAGTTCATATAGGATAAGAAAGTGAGTGCCCACAATAACTCATAACTTTATTTTGCCTACACAGTTCAAATAAGTTGATGGGTTCAGTTTTGTTCAGGTTTGGGGAGGGCTTCATGACACCAAGCAGTTTCAGAAGTTTTGAATTAAGTACATTTTAGCAATTAAATACTCTGTCTTTAAGCAAAATGAGGGAAAAGAAAAAATACATAATTTTATAACTTTTTATGACAGAATGCTTCTTTATCTTGATCTTGAGCATTGGAGGAGAAGAAATGGCCTCAAGTTGTGCCAGGGAGGTTTAGGGTGGATATTAGTTTGAAAGGGCTGTCAAGCATTGGCCCAGGCTGCCCAGGGAAGTGGTTGAGTCACCATCCCTGGAGGTATCTAAAAGACATGTAGATGTGGCAGTGGGGGACATGGTTTAGTAGTGGACTGGGCAGTGCTGGGTGAAGGGTTGGACTTGATGATCTCAGATGGTTTTTTCCAACCTAAATGATTCTAAGATTCTGTGATTAAGAGCTTCTTTAAAAATCCCTGACTAGAAATAAAAATCCAAATTAAAAAGCTGGTTTTAAATACTGTTGACCTTAAATATGAGACGTCCTCTCAGTTTCTACAGAGAGCATAGTACTTCAAGAGAGGAATGTCATGCCAAAGTAAAGATTAGCCTTGACTAAAGAAAAAGCTTTCTTTTGATTAGGTGTGAAGGCCTTTGTTATTGTTTGGGTTTTTTTTAAACATACTTTAGTGCATTTTTATATGATAGAGTTTTACTTCTTTTAGAATGCATTTTTTAAATGCATATGGCGATTTTTCCTCATTTTTGTTTACAAGTGCAATCAGTGTATCTCTTCATTTGTCAGCATCACTTGTTCATCACTGGTGGATTGCTGCTATCAGTGCTTTTAGAAACACAGAATTAATAAATGAATGCCTAATGAGACCCAGCCAGGTGGCATTGGAAAATGCATTTCCATTCTCTAAGGAAATTATGCAGCTACTGAGCTGAAAAGCTGCTTGAGCTCATCTCTTTCATTCCTTTAGGGGCTTCAAAATGTCAGTGTAATTCCTTACACTACCCAAACTGTATGAGGAAATACCTCATGAACTTTTACCACAGCAAATTCTGAATAAATTTATGAAACACCTCATTGTGCACTACTTTTAATGAGCACTCCTTACTTTTCCTTTTGAGTCTGCACCCTTATTTTGTTACTCCTTTTTCTGCTCCCTCATTTGTAATAAAAGATATAACTATTGTTGTGAAAGTCTCTTAAGAATCCAGTTTCTGGCAGCACTGCAAGATATGTTTGCTTTGTTTTCTGCTTTGGTAATAAACCCTACGTTGTTTTTGGGCAAAACAAAGGTGCATGGCATTAGCAAACAGAAGACACTACAAATCACGTTCCTTCACTAGGGCTCTACTCACGGAAAGCCAAGTTTAAATGCCACACTCATCAGATCAGATGTCTGTAAGCTTGCAGAGTGTGCTGGAGGGAGATGTCTTTGCATCTGTGCTTACCTTGCTGTGCTGGACCCAAAGGATTCTGTGGAAGCAGCTGCTCCCAACCTGGCTGCAGCTGTACCCATCCCTCACTGCACACGGCTGGCACTGCAGTTGTTTCTCACGTCCTGCTCAAACTCTCCAGCCAAGTCTGCTCCAAAAGAAGCCTAAGATCCAGAAATAGCTCCATATTAGAGTTTTGCGAGGGATTATGAGAGGTTTTTTGCATAAAACTCTAGTATGATCTCAGAGGATGTTTTGAAATCCCCAACAAATTGCTTCTCACAGAGGCTGGATTAAGATCTGTGGAGTAAATGCAGCTATGGGCCTGTGCTACACAACAGAAAGGAATGAGTAATGAAAACTTGAATTATTATCATTATAATGGAAACAGCTCACTGTTGGTACATATTGTGATGCTTCAGTCTTTCAGTTCTATCGTACAGTTTGAACAACAAGGATTAGAGATGCTCCTGTAAGGAGCAATGAAGGTGTATAATCTCCCTCTGGCTTTTAGTACTTCTCTGGATCACAACACTGAAGTAAAAACAGTTAGAGGAGAACAAACAAGCCTGAGGATTTCGGCTAAGTCATTGTTTCCCAGGAACTGCGTAGCAACTGGTGGCTACACAAAAAGGAAAGAAAATGAGGGGGATGGGATGCCTCTGAAAATTCATGCTGGATTTGGTTTTCTTCTTTTTAAACGAGCCTATATACATTTTGGATGCTGTATTAATTTTGGCTCACCTGAAACTTTTCTATTATAACTATTAATTCCTTTTAATTTTATCCATCACACCTTTTTTTTTTTTCCTACCTCATTTTCTTTTCAATAAAGCTCCCCCTGAATTAATGCTTGCGTAGGATTCAGAGGGAGGAGGCTCTATTGGAGGGAGGAAATTTAATAGGGCTGTGTGTGGGAGGATGAGCAGGTCAAGGAAGAGAAGGTGAAACTCATGTTCTGTAAGGAAGGGACGGTATCAAAATAATGAGGTGAATTAAACAGAAGAGGGAACAGCAGAAAGTGAAAGGAATGGAAAGAGAGGACCCTGTTTTAATAGAAACAGGGATCAGTGGCAAGGAAGTGTTCAGGGAGGCAATCCATACAGAGCAGTAACGAATCAAGGGAATCAGTGCTTTGGGAACAGAATGCAAACAGGAATAAAATATTTAGAAAGATTGCAGCATTTACCAGGTTCTTCCAAACTGCAGTGCCTTTCCTTAGATTATCAAATCAGTGGTGTACCAAGGAACATTCTTTTACATCTTTACTTCCTTTAAGAAGTCACAGAGTGATCAAGGATTGTCTGACTAGATTAGCTGTGGTATTTTGCATATCAAGGCACTCAAACTGACTACTGTGCAGGGCAGCCAGGGGCTGACAGACAGTAGCTTACTGTTAAGCATCAGGCACTGTGGAAGTCAGTATTTCCTCAAGATACAAATCTTTTACATAATCCTTTCTGTATTATCCCCAATATCCTATCCCCACCAGATTTATGAAACCAGCGATTCACCGCTGATCCGATTACTCCAGTTAGCACCAACTGAAAACAGGGAAAAAAAAGGTACCTCCACCTCAAAATGCTGCGAACATCCAGCTGACCCTAGGGAGACAGGAGCTCCAGAGAAAATCTGGACTCTGGCAGCAGGGATTGGCAGTGACATTAGGATATAGATTTAAGGAATTAATTGAGCAAAGGTAGATCTAAACAATTTCTGTAGCATTATGTCCATCTTGGTCTGGCAACACTTGACCAGATGGTAATACATTGAAAGAGGTGCTACTGACGTTACAGCAATTAATCTGTGGAAGTACCAGAAAGGAACACAAAGCCAGTCACAGCTGTTTCCTGGATGAATACTCTGCGAGGAATTTATCTTCTTTATGTTAGTGAGAGGTGAATTGTGGGACAAGTCCATGGAGTTGTGTAGTGACTTAAATATGATGTCAAATTATCCCCCCCAAACTGCTGTTCATGATGTTATTAGTAAATGCTAGACCACTGTACCTCTGAAGGTGCCAGCCACCTACTCACCTGCCTCAGGGATAAGAGGATCTCTTTCTCTTAATGAGGATTAGACACGGTTATGGAAACTATTGATTTACACATGCCCAGACAAATGAAACTAAAGTTGTGATATGCCATTGTATTTTATTAAAAAAAAAAAAAAGAAACAAACCCCAGCAGTATCCTAGCACTTGAAAAGCTTGCAAGAATTCTGATCCAGACTATGACCCACTGCAGCCACATTATCCTGAGTATCTAGAACTATCTTTCATTGCTGCTATCTGCTGCAGAGTTTCACAAACGTACTTGAGGATTGTTTCATTGCACTGAATCAGGTACTGAAATCCTGATAAATGCAAAAAGGCCCCAACTATCCAGAGATTTTTCAAAACTTAGCCTTGTGGTTCTCATATATTCTAAACTCACTGAGAAATTTTCAAAAGAAAAAAATTCCTGGAAGACTTTGGTTTTCACATTCATGTGTGGAAGGCTAGACAGATGCTCAGTAGGATTGTTTTAATCAGCTATCTGCACAAGATGAAGAAGCTGCACACTTCAGGTCAGTGAAAACTGCTAAAGGAAGAGGACAAGAGTAGAAGATTAGCAATGCACATCTTATTTTCTTAATTTATGGTCCGTTGAGGAATGGACATTTTTTCATATGGGAGAAGATGAGAGATGGGAGATTTCTGCAGAAACTATTGCCCACTTGTGATTATCTAACAGCTGAAAAGGCACTGGAAATCTTCAGACAGAGCTTCACACCTCATGGCACATGCCAGTGGTGGCACACAGACCACTGCCAAGCAACATGCTACCCAGGAAAGAGCCAAGAGCTGCTGCTGCCACAGGGGCTTTCAGTAGCAACTTCAGGTACTGCACATCCTCCCCTTCAGGCCAGAGGGCTCTGTGTAGGAAGTCAGTGAATCCTCCTTCAGTTAACACTCTTGGCGTGATTCACTCCCAGAGACCTCAGATATCTGAGGGAAGATTAACAACCTAGGTTATTCCACATCCTACACTTTGATAATTCCGAGGTGCCCAGGGTGGGTATTATTTTTATCATGTATAGCTAATTTTGCATTATAATAATACTATTTATTATTGCTAACTAACTCTTGCCTTTTTTTGAGTTGTAAGTTTTTAATTACTCTGCCAAACTCACCAGTAATGGTTTCCCCTTACATAAAAAAAGCTAGCTTTCTTCTGCATGTTTCCATTCCTTTGTTATGTTCTTATGAGCTTGCAAATCTGTAAGCACTTTTCTCCATTTGCAGACCAATGTGGGGAGGTCAGGATGTTTATAAGGACCTGGAATTCCAAAAAATTCATTTTGTATTTTAGTTTTGATTATTGCCACTTAAGCATAATGACAACATCCACCCAGCTAAAAGTTCAGCTTCATTGGAAATTGCTTTTTTTTCCAGTGAACCACTGCTAATCAAAAATGTATGAGCAATGTTTTCATAAGTAAAAAAAAAAGTAAAATAGTCTCATAAGTAAAATAAAATAAAAAATGGAGAGTGAACAACTTTCTGTTCTAACGTGGCCATCTGTCATTTATAAAGACATCACCCCATTAACCTGTCTAATCAACTCCATTCTTTTTTCAAAGTTGGTTAAGTAAGTTTATGAGGAGACGTAGATGTTCTCTTGATTAAATCTGTTGTAAAACAGCCTCCCTGGTGTTCTGCTTTGTGTGCATTTACACATATAAAGGTAATTACAAGTACATATCACTACTGTAAATTCCATGCTTGTCATGTTACAGTACATGACATTTTCATTTCCTCCTGGTGAAAATGAAATCCGATATTTTCTGTTCAAGCAATAATGCCCAATTAGAATTTGTTATTATTAATGTTTATCCTAAAGTACTCCAAGTCATGGGGTGGTTTCCTCCTAGGCAGTTGAATTTATAACGTGGAAAAAAGGGGGTTGACATGTTACTATACCACCTTCAGTCTTTCCCCCTCAAGCCTGGTTATTCCTTCAGCAAACTGGGAGATCCTTGTGGAAAACCCACAATGCAAGGGAGAATATTACTGAGCTCAAGTTTAGAGTTGAAATAACTGATTCTCCTCAGCAGAAATGCCTGTCTCTGAGCTTTCCTCCCTGACATTTTGCTGTTATCACAGGAAGCAGCGCTCAGTGCTCCCACAAGGGCCAGCAGCTCTGGGGAAGTCAGAGTCAGTTAAGTTGCATTAATCCTGATGCAACGTGGTCACTTATCTGCACTGGGAGCTCTTCAGTGCCTGCAGGTTTCTCCAGTAATGGGGAAACTATTGCAAACTGGCCCTGTGAAGAACTGCCCAAGGAATGAATTCAAATAACTGTGCTGTACTGGAACCATGACAGGAAGGCTTCTATAGCATGCAGTCAAAGTTTATGCAAATAGCTGAAATACTGAGTATGTTTTAAAAGCTCTACTAGTCACTTAAATAAGTCCCAAATAGGTCATATTTATCACTGCCAATTTCAGCATTAGGATAATTCTTTTTAATTGCCTGACACTTCTTTTGTTTAAAATAAAAATACGTGTCCTCAATTCCTGAGATGAGCAGATCTATGCATATAGAGAATTTTTTTTAAAGATCCTTCAATGGGCTTGGAAAGCACATTTATTAGAGGAGTTTCAGAACCAAATCTCTTAATTATATGTGAAGTCTTCCCTCTAGAAAACTTTCCTCTCTGGAGGTAACCTGAGAGATAGGCAACACACAAACCCTTGATGAAAAGAGGAGGAAAGGCAGTTCTGTATCATACGTGGAGAGAGGTGGGGGTTAAAAGAGAGTAAGCAGTTCAAATTATGTCCTGCCACATCATATGACAGAAAGCAGATGACAACTGTGGGGTGCTCCATTTGGAAGGTGGAAACAGATCTCCTCTACTCTCACTGAAATGCCGTAGAGGAATCTGGTAAAGAATCCACTGAGGAATGTTTACAACTCAAGGAGTGGTCAGCACATCTCTTGACAGACCTCAGGGTACTAGAAATTCAAAGCAACCTAAAAGTATGCAGACATAAATACCCATAACATTATATCAAGCACAGAGACACAAGAATGGAGAATCTGACTGGCCACATTTTCTTCTTTCCTCTTTCCCAGGTCATAAGCACCTGTACCACAGTCACAAACGAGAACTGGCAGCTGTTTCATCCCCTTTTTCTCTCCCTGAAGAAAACTGCCATTTGGAAAAACAAGGAGTAAGCTAATGCCACCTTTACAGTCTGAAGGCAACTGGATGTAATACCATGCAACAGCTAAAATTCTAACTCAGTGCTGGCAATTTTAACAAATTGGTGGTTTTGCACAATTTGAGCTTTACTGGCTCTTTCCTTACCATTTTACTTTTACTCAGAAGCAAAGGGAGCTCGTAGCAGCAGAAGCAGAGAGCAGAAGCAGCAATGGCAGACTAAATACTCTGAAGTTCAGCTTGTTCAGGCAGCTAGCAGACAGGATCTCATGAGAAGCTGTGGGTGCCCCAACCCTGTAAGTGTCCAGGGCCAGGTTGGACAGGGCTCTGAGCAACCCAGTCTAGTGGGAGGTGACCCTGCCCATGGCAGGGGTTTGGAACTGGATAATCTTTGAGGATGATCTTTCCCTTCCAACCCAAGCCACTCTGTGATTCTATGATTCATGGGAGGGTGCTGTGAAGGGCAAAGGACCACAGGGACTGCTCAGTCTTGGAGAGCAGCCTCCTGAAAGCACAAGGAGAGTCCATCCTGAAGTGCAGGAAAACGGGTGTACACGGCAGGCAGCTGGACTGGTTGAACAGGAAATTCCTAACTCAGTTCAAATGTAAAAAGGAAGTGGATGGGGCTGGAAATGGGGATGGGCTGAGCAGTAGAAACAGAAGTTTTGTGGCTCTGCAGGGATGGAGCTGGCTGTTACATGCTGTTGCCTGTTGCCAGAGAGGCTGTGGAATACCCAGCCTCGAAAATTTAAAAAACTTGAGTACACAAGACCTTAAGCAACTTGACTCAGCTTTCCAAACTAGATTACTCAATGGCTCCAGGCTCTTCCCAGAATCCACAGTCACACAGGCCAGCCTAGATCACTTTGCTCAGGGCACTGTGCAGCTGAATTTGTGCTATCTCTCCAGAAAGGCTACTTACAATTTTAACTTAGTCATGTGAATAGAACCTAATTTAAACTTTATCCTTACTGTGTCACCTCTGGCAGTCTTTCTTTTCAATTTGTGTGAAATGTATGTACCAGTACGTGGGTTTCTTTCTTGGAGGGAATGTCAGTTTTCAAATCAGGATCTGCATTGTCATGAGGATTTTAGAAATGGAATAAATTAACAGCCTGATTTAACTGAGGCTAAAATTGTTTTTCAAATGTAATAGAGACTGGGGACTACCTTTTAGTTGTTTCTCCCTACGTGTATAGGCAGTTTATAAAAGTATAATGTGATATTTTGAAATGAGAGGTATTTCAAGTTATTGTTTAAAATTGTCTTATTTTGAATATTGGCTTTTATAAAAAAAGATATTTAGAAATATTTTAAGATACCCCGTCACATCAGAGGAAAAAAAACCCTGTGTGTTGTTAGCATGATGAAAAATAAATGATATGAGAGTAGCATAGATTTTCTACAACATTCACTGCACTTCTTATTCAACATTTTATATAAATTGATCTAAAAATACTTACCATAGTGAAATTAACTAGAAGACTTTTTGATGGCACTTCCTGTAAAATATTTCTGTGATTTCTTTGTCAGGATATCACATTATTACAGGTCTGAGCCCAGGGTTGAGAAGTCTTTCTGGATAAGTCCATGCCTATTGAAATGCATGGAGGTCTCATTTGTATGCAGCTGAAAGAGATCCAAAAAAGAAAGCTTAGGTGCAGAAATAGAGGTTTACATGTTCTGGTAGTGCAGCTGGACTGGTTTTGATGACAGTGTTCTGGGTGGTTATTTCCCCCTCTTTTATTTTAAGCCCACTTGCAATAGCATGGCAAGGGTATTTATCCATTTCAGATGGATGTCTCTGTCCCAATTTAAATTTGTATCTTAAAAGGATACAAAATTAAAATAGATGTTGTCAGATGTTAGCATATAACCTCACTGTTTGAATTTAATAAATATTGCAATTGGAGTCTTGTTTAAAGAAAGGAGCAAAAATTGAATAAAGGGTTTGTGATTCAGGTGTAAAAAATAAGTGTGAGTATCCACACATTTTTAAAGGCTTGAATTCCAGTGTTACAAGAGTGTGAATGTTGTTGGGGACTGGATATAGTATTATTCTAGTGCTAAGTCTATTTTCCTGCTTTTTGAAAAAGAATTTTCCACCAAGATTATGACTGCCAGATTTCCTACACCACTTGCTACCCTCAAATGTTTTGGGGGCTCCCAACATCTTAATCCAAGCTGTGAAAGGGATGATTTGGCCCTGGGACGTGCCAGCTCCTCTGACACTTCAGACACCTGGTAGTCTGAAGAGCACAATTTGAAAACACTTATGTGAGCAAATAACCATGCTCTCCACTTACTAAATTAATTTAATGAGCCACATTGTAAAATTATACTGCAAGCCATTCATGATCCTTGAGATGAAACATGCTACTCTTCAAATAATGCTGTACAGTGAAATACTTACACCCTGAAAGGAAAAAAAAATGACAGAAATATCTTAATTTAACTGTGGCATCTGATCTTTCATGTTTTTAACATATTGGCCTTGTACAGCTGATGATTGGGTAAATAGACATTCAGGCATGTGCCTTTCAGACAAAAACTTTTAAAGTCTCATTTTCTTAATTTGAGTGGGTGCTGGATAAAATGCATGAGGAAAGTCAGAGTTTTCTGCCAGCTACAGCATAGTGGAAATCTTCTTTCATAATGAAGTGTTAACTAAGTCATGCTTTTGGAGAATGATTTAAAGTGTGATTCCTGCACCAAGAGACTGTAAAAAAAGCAGGGCTCCATGGTGTCTCAGTAATTTCAGCAAGAGATATGCTGAATATGCAAGGAAAAAGGGTGGGAATGTTTGGTTTCGGATTTTTTCCACCTCTTAATTTCCAGTTCCCCAAACTCCTCCTTTGGGGTTTTTACATCTCATGCTTCATTAGATGGAATAAATTATCATCAAACTAAATTGCATGATTAAGTATAGCTGAGTTGGCAGCAGAGGGGGAGAGACTTTAACCTGCATCATTGGCAAATTTGGTAGGAAATAACTGATAAAGAAAATGCTCAATCACCTCACTAGGGCTCTTTCACAAAATAATCTTTTATAGAATAATCAGAGCTTTCAGATAAGCATAATGAGCAAAAACAAGCTTTTATGAAAAGATACATGATATCCCAGTTTCAGGGAAACTCGCTAGCAGTTTTACAGGTAAATTTCAGATTGTTCTATGAAACTTCAGGGGAAAAAAACAGAGAATTGAGAAACACACAGAAAAATAATATTTTGATAATCAATCATTTGCTTAGGGAAAAAAAAGAGAAAAAGTAGAGAGAATACACAGGAATGCTCTAAAACAGGTAAATCTGAATAATCCACTGAAGTATAATCTAAAAAGGCAGAGGATTATGGAGCACAGGCACTATCTGTCCCCCTACCCTGCTTAACTTGCAGAAGTAAAAAATTAAGAGGCAGCACATAACATCTGGTCTCTATTCCCTACAGAGACCAGATTTAATTGTACTTATGCTGAGAGACCATTATTTTTGTCTAAACAGCTTTTTGCTCTTTCAACCAGAGTCCTCTTCTTACCTTGTGCCTGTGCACAATCTCTGCAGCCAACCCTCCAGAGCAGCAGCAGAAGGGGATGGGCATTTGGGGGGAGTGGGCAGAAGTGGCCCATTCCCCGGGAAGGGAAGCTCCCTTCCCATTCCCACTGCTGGGGCAGAGCTGCAGGGAAAGGCTGTGGCCTCAGCAGGCAATACAAGAGGTGAGAGGGGCTAGAAATGCAGTGTGCTCCCTGTTATTATGAATGCTGGGAAGCGATCCATGCTAGCAGTAGGTTTTTTCTGCATAATTTATGTGTTATGCCATAATGTTTTGCTACAGTGGGACTCAAACTATTCGAAGTATTTTTAATTAACAGGGACCCATAAAGGAAGAAAGCTATACCCGTTCAAGAAAATAGGACAACAGGGAGCCAGGGTTCTAAAGGAAAACACTGTCAATGAGGCATAAGGCTGCCTGAGTCTTGACTTACAGTGTGGTGTAAATATTTAGGGCAAGCTAAATAATGTAAATCTGAAGGAAAATCAAAAGCAGAACATCAAATAGTCCGTAGCAGTGCTATGGAAAAGCATATACTCACCAAGAATGGACAAAGCGCTTGGACTGTGAATTTTTTCCTGCCTAAATTACACCTGAACCCTTGACTAATGTTACTCTAAATGAAATTTAGTTTTGACTAATCTATTCCTTAATACCTGCTTATTGTTGGCAAAAGTAAAGAGTTATACATAACAAAATTAAATATTTTCCCCCTAAATTAGAGGCTTTTATGTATAAAGCTAACCGCAGTGAATTTGCCATGGAAGCAGACCACCAGGATCTAGCTTGCTCTGCAGAGGCACAAAGTTGGTTTTGCTTTTTTTGCTGTGCAAGTTATTTCTGTAGATTTACCCTGTCTGTAAGATTTACTGAACTGGAAGTGCAAAAACAGTTGTAGGAGTTATCTGAGAAGGAGAGAGGAGAATTCAAAACAAAGAGCTTGTGTTTTCCTACGCTTGTAAGGTAAAAGCAAAGGGAAATTTGGGGATAAGTGTGTATTATGTATGCTTTAGGACAGCTAAAATAAAAAGGAAGATTGCTTTTTTTACATCTGGATGGAATAATTTTCTTGATTCGGTTACTAAGTAAAATGCTGATAATTCCTTCCTCAAATATGGAGTACATAAATAAGTGATACAAGAATACTGATTTTGTTGTTCAGTAAATTCATAAATATTAGATAAAAAAAGAATCTCAGTTACAGAAAACAACAAATGCTAGTGCAGCCTCTTGAGTTTTCCTTTTATTAAAGTAAATTAGTAGTCTTGCTTGGGTTCTTAAAAATAATTTCTATCCAGAAGTTAAACATGTTTAAATAAATTGACTGCACAGATCTTCCAAAGAAAGAAAGGCTCAGCACCACTGTTACATTTATGGAGAACGTTTCTTGGTTTTATCTGGTGGATTAAAAAGTATATGCTAAATAAAACACGGTTTCTGTTGATTACTTGATAATAGTTTGTATGGTCTGTGTATAAAAAACCCCATCAGGTTTCTATAAAAGGGTCTGTTTTGGCAGGAACTGCTAGTTTTCACTGATATTTTTCTTTTTTTTAAATAGGTACCACAAGGTTAAATTTCTTAGGGACAGTTAAAAATATCTTTGACACATGTAGCAATAAGAAAGTGTTATTCAAAGTTGATTATTTTAATAGGATTAATAGAAATTTTGTTTAGACTGGAAACCTGAAAGGACAGACTGAACCAGACTCTCCTTTCCACATTATTTAAGAAAAAGTCATACCCTCAAGTGTTGACTGAGCTGTGCAGTCTCAGCCCTCTGTGACTTTAAAGGTGCCCTTCTTTGTCTGTGCTGTGTGATAAGAGCAGTGACTTCTCCTTCCTTGTAACCTGTATAAAGATGTTTGGGACTGATTTGATTTAGGGTAGTTGAGATCAAGATAATTCCTGGTACTTCCATTGTTCTTATCTCACATAATGATTTCTAGAAAAGGGCACTGCAGAACCCCTTCACATTGAGGAAACTGATTGCAAAGGCCAGTAATTTTGGGTGCTACAGACAAAATCTCAAAGCAGCTAAGCAGTTTCATGTGAAATGGACAAACAAGAAGACAGGAGGTGTTGTTTCCAACGATTTACAGGGAGCTACATAACACGTCCTGGCTTCTGAATTACTGAATCACATTTATTCCTGGGTGGGGGTTACAACCCTTTATAAGGAGACAAATAGTTCCTTTTCCACAAAACCTTTGTGCCAGAAATAGAGATGCTAAACCTTAGTAACTGAAGTGAGAACTTCTTCACACTTACCTTTCCAACCCAGTTCTAGTACAGAAAAATATATATTTCATAACCAGTTTTGACCATAGGAAATTATTTTGTCTGACATGGTGGATATAAAAACCATGTGGCACAGCTTACCTTCACTTGTGTCTCCTGCCAGTCACCAGGCATCTGCCTCATGGGCTGGGATGGTGGGCCAGTGGACAGGAATAGCTCTGTTTCTTACAGTCTCTGGTGAAGCCACCTTGGTTAGAGTGGTAGGAAAGTTTAATGATCCTTCCCCTTTACTCCACACTGGTGATGCCACACCTGGAGAACTGTGGCTCAGCTTTGACCAGTGGCAGATTTTCCTTGCATCCTGCTGGAACTGGCTCTGCCACAGGGGCTGTTCCTGGTGTCTTCACAGAAGCCACCTCTGCACCTCTGCTGCTACCAAAACATTGATACATGAACCCAACACAGGAAAAAAAAAGAATATAAAAAGTGAGAGGGTACAAGAGACATAGGTGAGAATTTAAAAATACATTGAACTACATAGAGGGAGACATTGAAAGAAAATTTTAAAAGTGACAAGAGACAAAATATAGCAGGAGGAATTCATCAGTGATCTGTACAAGGGGATTGAGTGCACTCTCAGTCAGCTTGCAGTTGACACCAAGTTGGGCAGGAGTGTTGATCTGCTGGAGGGCAGGAAGACTCTGCAGAGGGATCTGGACAGGCTGGATCAATGGGTCAAGGCCAATTGTATGAGGTTCAACAAGGTGAAGTGGTCTTGGACTGCAACAGCTCCATACAGCACTACAGGCTGGGGGCAGAGTGGCTGGGAAGCTGTTTGTCAGAAAAGGACCTGGAGGTGCTGGTGGACAGCAGCTGAAGAACGTGAGCCAGCAAAGTGCCCAGCCGGCCAAGAATGCCAATGGCATCCTGGCCTGGATCACAAATAGTGTGGCCATCAGGACCAGGGCAGTGACTGTCCCCCTGTACAGGGCAGTGGCAAGGCCACACCTCGAGTCCTGTGTCCAGTTCTGGGCCCCTCAATAAGACACTGAGGTGCTGGAGTGTGTCCAGCCAAGGGAAACAGAGGTGGGGAAGGGTCTGGAGCACAGGTCTGATGAGGAGCAGCTGAGAGAGCTGGGGATGTTCAGCCTGGAGAAAAAGGAGGCTCAGAGGGAACCTTATTGCTCTCTACAACTCCCTGAAAGGAGGCTGTAGCCAGAAGGAGCTCAGTCTCTTCTTCCAGGTAATAAACGACAGGACAAGAGGAAATGGCCTCAAGTTGTGCCAGGGGAGGTTAAGATTGGATAATTAGGAAAAATATCTTCACCAAAAGGGCTGCCAAATATTGGAACAGGGCAGTGGTTGAGTCAGCATCCCTGGAAGGATTTATAGCACATGTAGATACGGTACTCGGGGACATGGCTGAGTGGTGGGCTCAGCCGTCCTGGCCTAAGCGGCTGGACTCGATGCTCTCAAATCTCAGGGCTCCCTTCCAGCCTGAAGGATTCCTCCGTGGCTGGAATTCCAGCGGGGCGCGGGCAGAGCTCGATGCCGCAGTGCCGCGCCTCGGCCACCAGGCGGCTCCCGCTGCCGGCCGCATCCCGGGAATTCGGCAGCCTTGGCATTCCCGGGCGCTCACCCCGCTCATGGGAGCGCCTTCGTGGGCAGAACCGACACGTGGAGCCCGCTCCCCGGGGAGCCGAATCCCAGCTGACGCTCTTTCATCACCCTCTCGGGGCAGGAGAACTTCCAAGATGCGAGGCGAAAGGAATGAAGTACCTTGGAGCGCTGGTTTTACGGTCACAGGGCTGAAGCACGCCACAAGCAGCTTTGGTGAACAGCGTTAAGGGAAATAGATGGAAATACGCGCAGCCTGGTCTGTGAGGAGGAAGAAAGGATGATGCTTTTTGTCCCGCGTTAACAAGCTCCTGAGAAAGTTTGCTCTGGCATGCCAGGCATACCCTGTGGAAAAGTTGAGTCTCGGCTATTTCATGCCCCCAGCAAGGCAGAGCAGTGTTACAGCGCGGAAGGCAGGTCTTATATGGGAGTTACTCTGAGATATTTAAATTGAGTTACTACTACCGTCTTAGTCCCTTTCCCATCTAAGGAGCTGAAAAGTTCCCATTTCTGCTGTAGTATCATCGAGTGCTTTGGAACTGCTGCGTGCCACAGCAGCTCATCACAATGCTGCAGGGGCACTGCAGTGTTGTGCCTATCCTGTTCCTTTACTTGCTGGGGAGTTCTGTCTTCCACCTTCCTTCCATAAAGTGGGCAGCAGAAAATGAGCCATCCAAGCAACTCTTTCGGGCTTACTGCAGCTTTCTCCTGTCTTTGTGAGCCAGCTGGGTGGGTATGCAGATGCTACACCTGCCTCCCCAGCCCAGAAAGCCTGCACACAGAGGTCTTTGTGCAGCAGCTGACCTTCAAGGGGTTTCTTCTTGGTGATGCAGCATCTTTCACTCACCTGGCATTACACTGGTACTTGCTCATCCTGGGATCTGTGCTTCTGGGTCAAATGTACATCCCCCAGGACTGGCACAGTATTCCAGCCTCCTCGTGCCTCTGAGGATGGCTTTGGGCCTGCAGTCCAGGGAAGGAAACCTCTTTCAACTTTTCCCCCATGCACAGGGGAAGACCCAACACAAAGGTTTTGCTGTGGCAGAGTTGGCTGAGAGTGGGATATCTGAGAAACCCAGATACCTGAAATACTCCTGTTCTATAGTCCTATAGAATAGGATATAATACTGTCCTATAATACTCCTGCCTGTGAGCAGCACTATCCCTGCCTGCAGGCACCACCCTGCGGGCTTCCCTCAGAAACCAAACTGAAGCTGGGAATTCAAAAATGGGTTTTCCAACCAGTGGCTTCTGTGGCACGGTACCTCTGATCCCTAAGAGAGTTGCTGACAGGGGCAACCACAGCCTGGCCAGGCGTGGGATGCAAAAGCAAAGATCTCATCTGTCACCCAAGGGCTGCAGATCTCAGCAGGACTTGGCTGGTACTCGTGCTTTGTGCTCTTTTGCCTCAGGCAGTTGGCATTCACAGAATCTTTTCAATACGACGGAAATACTTTCTAACATGAATCAGTGCAATAGGAATTGCAGTGTCACTGATTTGACTGACCTGAGGGTCATGTTTCGGGATTTATTTCTGTACCAGAGTCTGTGGTTATATTTAAAGTGCCCTTTGGATGCTTGCTGGGAACGAAGAAGGCAGATGAGCAGACACAGGTCCTAGAACTGCTGAGTTCAGAGCTGGTCCTGATGACTAGCAGCAAGACACAGAAGTAATTCTGTCAGTGAGGAATGCATTTACGAAGGTATTGCATTTCCAATGGAGAAGGTGATGACTGCCCTGTGCAGACAAGAGCACAAGGTAGGATAGCTCTGTGGGGAGACAGATTGTTGCCCATGTAATGATTCAAGGAAAGGGCATTAGAATAAATTTGAAGCCCATCTGCCATCTCATCACCAGCTTTTGCTGTTGCCCAAGATGTGTAGGAGCTGTAAATACTCAGACATCCTGTAGTCTGGCGTTTGGGTGGTTTTTGCTTTCTTCCTCAGTAAGGCACTTTTGGTTTCAGTATTCCCACAAAATATTTCCCATAAACTGCAGTTTTGATTACAGCACATTTAAAGAGGAGGGTGCCGAGCTGGTGTTGTCCAAAGGAGTGAAGCGGGTGGCTGTAGCACTGCTTTGCCCTCAGACTGCAGAGAAATGTGGCAGTCTCCTCTTGGTGAAATATCAATATCTGGACCAATGTTCAGACTATCCAGGGAAGGCACAGGATAAAAAGGTGTCTCAATGCACAACTGTGGTCCTGCATTTGAAATCCTGCACCTGCATCATGGTTTAACCCCAACCAGCAACTCAGCCCTGCTTGCTCACTCTCCTTCCCTGGTAAGATAGGGAGAAAATCAGAGGAGTAAAAGTGAGAAAACTTGTGGGATAAGATAAAGACAGTTTAATAGGTAAAGCAAAAGCTCCACACCCAAGCAAAATGAAATAAAGAATTAATTCCCTGCTTCCCACAGGCAGGCAGGTGCTCAGCCATCTGCAGGAGAGCAGGGACCCATCATGTGTAACAGTGACTTGGGAAGACAAATTTCATCTCTCTGAATGCCCCTCCCTTCCTCCTTTTCCCCTCAGTTTTATAAGCTGAGCATGACACCATATGATGTCAGATATCCCTTTGGTCATTTGGGGTCAGCTGTCCTGGCTGTGTCCCCTTCCAACTCCTTGTGCACCCTCAGTGTCCTTGCTGGTGGCGTGGGGTGAGGAGCAGAAAATGCCTTGGCTTTATGTAAGCCCTGCTCGGCAACAACTAAAACATCCACATGTTATCAATGCTGTTTCCAGCACAAATGCAAAACCAGCTACTGTGAAGAAAATTAACTCTGCCCCAGCCAAAACCAGCACAGCCTGGTTCTGTGAAAGGTCCCAGTTCTCACGAAGAAGGTACAAGGCATTCCCCTAAAAGCAACATCTTAACCAAATCTTTTCTTTTACCACCCAAGAGAGACACAATGTGAGAATGAAAAAGCAACACCTTCATTCATCAAGGCTAAAAATAAAACCAAATGGCTAAGTTACCTGAAAATCTCCAAAGCAATCCAGTCATTCCAGATAAATATCTGCACAGCATGACAGACAGGTTCTTTGTGTCAGGCAATTAAATCTTTATCAAGGTGTAGATCAAAATGCCAGCTTACAAATTACCATCATAAAACATTGCTGGAGGTTATGTTTCTCTGTTTCTTTTCTACAGCTTATTAACTGTATCTTCCTGGAATATGCTTGTTTAGATTTGTCATAGGGTAAAGCACAAACTGAATTCAGGTATATGGATGAGTCTTAAAATGTTGGAAATAATATTGTGAACATTTGTTAAAGCTGCTTGTGCTTTCACTCATTGGACATTACATCCACTTGAACCCATTTTGTGTTAGTATGTAGATGTATGCACAGACATAAAGCTACCATGAGTTACAGCTACCCCCTGCATTTGCCTTCAGAGACTGAAAGTCTGTCCTGTCAGCTGGATTGTCCACCTGTACATGTTGGGAAAGTGCCCAAGAAGGAGCAGGGCCATCTACCAGCTTGCTGATTTCTTACTGTCATAGACTGAGGCCTGTGAAATTAGACTTTGCTACAGGATTACTTAAGTGCATTACCTTGTGCTTTGAGACAAACAAATTAAATTTGCTGCTGCTGGTGTGTACTATGTTATACTGGGCGCCCTGCCTCTTCTTTATTCCAGCCCTACAGCTGGAAAAACATTCATTGAAGGAAGATGGTAACATACTGTCTGCATTAAGTGACATTTTACTGTGCAGGTGCTGCTGGAGTCCTGTTAATCTTTATCTCCTTTATGTTGTTTCTAGTCAGATGTTTCAGAAACTGCGGTAAGAAATACAGAAAATATTTTGCATGGCTTTGTCAAATATTTTGAATGTAGTTTGTGCAAAGGTCAAGTGTTCCTATGTGGTCAACAAGTGATAAGCAATGTTTAATAATATGCCATTTAAAATGGATTAGTTAAAAGAAAATTAAAAGTGCTGCTTTTCCAAAGGTTCACACAGTAATCTGCTGAATTCAGAAATAGGCACATTGTCACTGTTGTGGTAAGAAGAGGCCTCAGTGCCAAGGCAAAGGAAAAAGGGATGAGGCGTCCATGGAGAGGAGGAAGTATAAATCTTGCAGAAATAGCAGGCAACTCAACTCACTTTGCACAGGGTATTAATGCCCACCCAAACAGCTGGTCTTCTGGTCTTGGCTCACCTGAAATGAAGACCTGGGGTCCATGCCTCCTGTGTGTCAAGAGCACTGGATATCAGCCCCTGCAGAGATGCCTTGTGGAACAGCTGGGTCTCCTTCCCAGCTGCTCAGAGTCTCCTTATGGACACTGCAGCATGTGGAAAGGATCCTCCACTCCAGCTCTGCAGTTTCATCCCAGAACTACAGCAGCATGTTGGAAAACATGCACTCTAGCATCTTGTTTGCTGTTCACACTGTGATTTAGGATCAACAGCTGTTAGGACAGAAGCAGAATATGTAAACGGTTTTGTTTGTTGCAAGGGCATTTAAAAACAGACCTTGTAAATCCTCAAACAACGGAGGTGTTGGCAGAGAGCAACTGCATCACACTGTGCTCTGTGTTACAGGGGACTCCGGCCAGCCATAGCTGGAGCATGATGATTGCAGGGAGGAAGGGAATGGGGCCACAGAAGGGGGAGATTTAATAATAGTTAAATGTACTTTTATGGAGCATTTTAGCTGGTTCTGTGATGCAGTAAAAACTTTACTGGCATCAATAAGGACTTTTTTATTGCTATGAGGTGACACCGTCGTCCCCCCCCCCAAAAAAAAAAAAGAGTTCTAGAAAAGAGTTCTAGAAAAAAGCACTGAGTATCATTCATTCCCTATGGAAGTGGATTATTGAAAAAGCTTCATGGCTTGTTTAGTGGTGGAAACACTAAACAAAAGCACTATACTTATATTTGAGGAAGATACATGGGATATGCCTGACAGTACCGTGTTTTGATAAGGAATAGTTGCACTTCTGTATGTCCTGCATCTCTCCAAGATCTTATCTGAATGTGGTCTGACACGTTCATACACTTGGTTATTTGTGGCACCAAGCATAAAACATGTTTTTGCTTATTTCAATACATGGACCAAGCCATGTTTGAAAAACAGTCATTTTAGGGTGGCGTAGAAAAAGATGAGACCCTAAATACAGGCTGGGGGCAACCTGAAACCCCAAATGAGAGAGAGAACGTAATCATGCACAGATCTAACTGTGCAAAGTGATTCATCAGAAAGGCAAAGGCCATTTGGGCTGAGCAGCTCACAAATGTCTCCAAGAGCAGAGATCCAGGGTGTGTGGAGTTAGGACCCCTGGGAATCTGTGAGAGAACACTCCTGTTTACTAAGGAATAACCTCTGGTATTTCAGTATTCATTCATGACCAGACCTGGGCCAGGCTTGCCCTGAATACAATAGGTGACAGACTGAATCAGGGTGTGTTTACCTCCTCAAAATTATCATTCCCTTAGCTAGGTGCAAAAAACAGGTAACCTCTGCCACCCCCTGACACAGTACAGCTAAGAATTAAGAGCATTCTTCATTTTTATTTTCATTAATACTTACTGTTGTATTCGCAACTCTTTTCAAAACTGGCTTTTGAATTACCCTCCACTCAGTCTTGAAAATATTCAAATAATATTCCTAAATGTCATCCTAGTTAGTTAATCCTGCCCAGGTGAATAGGTGCAAGCAGAGTAAGAACAGTGTGACATTTAACAGTGTAACCATGACACCTCCACTCCGTGAATGAAATTAAATGCAAATATTACCTCTTTCCCTGCATTGTGTTGTCCTGAGAACTAAGCAGGCCTTTTCCTTCCAATGCTGATAATATAATTTGTATTATTCAATCAGCACAAACGTTGAGTTTTAAAACAACCAAAGATGTAAGAAGAAGGTGACAGCAGCAGGTAGTCTGCAAGTGCAGAATCACAGCAACTATGCTACATCCCCGATTCCCTGTACTTGTAATGTGCCCATATAGAAGGTAGATGGCAAAGCTGGCACAGATCACACATAGAACTTTGCTCACACACAGTATTTCTCATACCAAAACCAAAGATTACAAATGGCTGAGGCTTTTGTTCAGTGCTGGACATCATTTTGAATACATCCATCTTCCTGTGGACCCCATGCAGTCCATGCTAAGTCAACATGAGGATTCTCAGAAGTTCCCATATGCTTTGGGTCAGGCCCTGCAAGTTCACACATTCACTTGTAAACACAAGATTTCATGAAATCATGTGCATTACAAAATGATGCTACCAGACTTCATCTTGCATGTGGGCCCTGTGCTTTTTGGTTTGTTTACAGACATGTAATTTAATTTGAAAATTGCCTCAGTTTTTCTCTTACAGGAGGGGATGGATTTATAACACTGAATGCCTATTATTCTATTCTTCCTATTTGCTCTTAGGGTGAAACAGTAACCCTTCCTATAATAGCAGGCAGTGGTTGGATTAACAAGTAAGCAAAGATGAGTAAAGCATCATCAGGAAATAGAAACTGATGTTGAGTACAACAATGCCACAGACTTAGTCACATATGAGCTGACTTCTGCATGATTTCTTCCTTAGGAAATTTCTGCTGATTTCTTCCTTCAAAAGCAGGAACACAAAGTAGCAGCTACTTTCAAAAACACTCTTTTCCTGTGTCGGTTATAGAAAAGCCTTTCTCTTGAGAGTTACAGAAAGAAAAGCATGGCCAAACAAGAAGCTATTCCTGCAGAGCAGGCTTACCTAAAGAAACACAAGTGTCAGAATCTCTTAAAGGATGCTAGTCAGCAAGTACCTTCCTTTAGCACCCTATTTTCCAAGCTGCCCCAGAAAGGCCACCACAGCCCAGCTCTGAAGGCCAACAGGCATGGGCTATTTCAGACCAACAATGCAGTGACTGTCAGAGAGGGGGCATTGACACTGGTAGCCCTTCTTCTTTGCTCTTGCCTACGCACTCCAATTTTTAGCTCTGGCACAGAAGACAGAAAAGCTGCCCATCTCTCAAAACCATACCCTGATTAATTCACTTAGGTCTATCAGTAAGACTTGGCATTTCCCACCACACTCAGAAACCCAGACCCCCTAGGTGGAAGGGTAGAACAAAAAAACTCACCCTACTCAGCACTACTCCATGCCTCTGAACAGCTTTAGAGAGAAGCCCCACATAAAGGCTTTGCAGCAAGGTAGCAAACACATTGTGGGAAGGCATCAGGAGAAAATTACTCTCATTCCTTTTTACTCTGTGGCAGAAGGAAAAAACTTTAAACTTCCAACCAGAAATGATGATAATTCTGCCCCCAGAGACCCCAGGGGCATCCGATCAGACTCTCACACGGCTGGTGACAAACACTAGGCAAATGCCCTCAATTAGGATCACTGCTAAACATATTTCCCATGAGCAGCATTTGTTTTAAGATTCTCAGGTCAGCTGTGCTAAAGCTGCCTTTAAGCCCAGATGCCCACAGGAAATAGGGTTGGCAATTCAAATCAGAATACATTACTCTAAAACCTTGGAGAAGAACAGAAAAGGTGCTTTTTTATATAATTCACTAAATTATATAGCTTATATAATGACACCTCCTGGATTCTCCACCATTAATGTCTTTGCATTCCTACTGATCATAAATACTAAATATGGGATTGAAAGATAAATTACATGATGCCCCACACACCTGAGATATAAGACAAAAAAAAAAAAAAAGAATATGGGCTTTGATCAGTTAAGAGCTGTACTTGATACCTCTTAAAGCAGGACTACAAGTCACCAGCATTTTCTTGGGATGAGGGGGATGGAGGAGAGCAGATGAATGAGATATAAGCCCCCCTATTCTTTGAAGGTGCTGGATGAGAGAGCAGCCAATGGTGAGCACAGCCAGCTCCTCCACCCATCAGGACGCCTGTATGAGCTCACCACCGAGAGGTGTGTCCTTGCCTGTCTGGAGAAAAGTCTGGCAGGCAGAGAGCTTCCTTCTGTGCCCCAGGGCTGTTGGACAGTGAGGAAGTGTGCATGACCTGGCAGCATTTTAAACGAGTGCCTTTTAATATTGCAAAGCTGGTCTGAATCCAGCAGGATACTTGATAGCATGCGTCGATCTCTAAAGAAGAGTGGTTGCTAAGGAAACCACTGAAAAGTCTACTTTAAAATATTTGCTGCATATTCAAAAGGCAGAACAATTTCCTGCTGTCAAATTGCAACAGCTCTTCAGAGATCATTAGGAATATTCCTTAATCATTAAGGCAGAAACAGCCACACGATCCTTCTCAGCAGACAGATGACTGAATTCTGATCTGGGATGTTATCTTTGTAAACCTGAAGTTACTGAAACAAAATCAGCTATGCTACTGCACAGCCATTCCAAAGATCATCTTTTTCAACTACATATTCCTAATACAAAGTTATCACGTCTGACATCCTAATATTTTGAAGTATCAGGATTTCTAGCTTATGATACCTCTCAAGAGAATCACAGAATCACTTAGGTTGGAAAAGTTCAAGGAGAAATTCAATTTGCACAGTTGACATGCTGTAAGTGGAGAATGCCAAAGGCACAGTGTGAAGGGCTAGGAACATCCTGTTCTAACTCGCTTTTCCTTGCATTTAAGAGGACATACTCTTCACTAGGGGCACAAAACCCTCAGCAAAAGCCCTTTTATCCTGTTTCCAAGTAAACTGCCTGAATACCCAAAAGCCATTTAAAGTGTCAGGATAAACAATTCAACCATTTTCTTTTACTTGTGGAAAACATGGTGTATTGGGTTAGTTAACTTTCCTCATAGTAGCCCTCACAGTGTTGTGCTTTGTATTTGTAGCTGAAGTGGAGTTTAAAATACACCAGTGTTTTGGCTACTGCTGAGCAGTGCTGGCACTGCTCACTGAGGAGGGCAAATGACAGAGTGGCTTCGTGGATGAGGTCAACCCAGCCTAGGTCAGCTCAGATAAGATCAACCCAGCTGAGGTCAACCCAGATAAGATCAACCCAGCCAAGGTCAACACCTGAGATCACCAAGTACAGAAACCTGACTTTTGTTTTAATGACGACAGCCAATCCTCTAGGCACGCTCTTGATCTGACCTTCCAAAAAAAGTGTACAGTGTTATTTTCTGTCTTCACCAGAACAGAAGCAAGCCACGTCATCTGAATTCAGAGGAATCCTGAGACAGATGTACATCTAACTCCCATCTTTTCTAGGAATGAGAACTGGTTTAGTGCCAGAAATCTGATGTGAGCACTTCTGTGATTGTGCTCAAGTTACACCATCACCCTCCTCTTTCAGAATGCCTTCTGTCTCTGTGTAAGTCAGGAGTCCCAAATGAGACAGAAACTAATTAAGATAACCAGAGAAAACAAGATTACCATGTCCTCAAGTCTAAGCACAGAAGGGATGTCACATCACCTGTAGAAGTATAGAGCATGACTGAGAATTAGGCATTGCACATCATTTGAACAGTGCCAAAAACAATAGGGTTTCATTTTTCAGTTTCTTGTTTCTAATCAAAACACCTATTAGCTTGCTTAGTCATGTTTCAATGTTAACACTATGATTATTTATGCAAGGGCAATATCTGGCAAGAGTGCTAAAAAGCACATTTCCCAAGAAGAATAAAGCTGCTTTTGACCCACACCCTGAGGACTGTGTGCAGAGTCTGCCAGCAAGGAGAAGCATGGCTGCTCCCCCAGGGCTGGGACAAAGGTGACAGCAAAGCAGACAGGCTCCTCAGTGTGGCCCCATGGCACCTGAACAAGGAGAGCCAGGCCAGCTGGTGACAGAAACAGGGGTCAGCTGCATTCCAAGGGCCACCAAGCCTGACCATAAAGAGAAGAAAGGTTTGATGTCAAGACAGAAGATACATCAGGCAGGGAAGCACAGGATTAGAGAGGTACAAGGCCAGGCATGGGCATACCCACAGCATAGTTCGGGCAAGGGCCTGAACTTAAATCTAGCTCCTGATACAAGGAACAGAGATCCCCAATAAGGCTTTCTGCAGCTCTTTTGCCATTACCATGATCCATGCCAGAGCTGGCCACGAGCACACACAGCCAAATGGCCATGGCAGGAGTAGATAGAACCTGTGGAGTTTCTCAGCACACAACAGCATCCATGCATGCCTTTCTCATGTAGCTCACCTGATTTTGTAGGGCTGCCTTAGAAAAGTGCTGTGAGAAATTACAGCTGTTGCCAGTTATTTGAAAGCCAGTGTTAGATAGTGGCTACTTCCCTTCACTGTAGCCACAGGATGTTTTCTGGCCTGTTCTGATCTGCTAGACAGATAATTAGCTAAGAGTGTACCATAAGGCAAAATTTTTCACTTATGATAGAAAGCACTGTGGAAAAGTAAGTTCTCCCACTTGCAACATCAGGCACTGCAGAGTGTGTGCTGATGAGAAGAGCACAGTGTTCAGAACCACTTTGCTCTGCATTTGTGGCTTGATCTGAGATCTAGTACATGGAGATTACAGTGGACATTTGTTTTCCACCCACCCAAGAATCCCAGCTGCTGTGTGTTCAGTTACAAGGCTGGGCAGCACAGTTTGCTAGCACATGGGCAAACAACCTGCCCCTACCCCCAATAGTTCAGTTTGTTTCCCAGTCACACGAGACAGTTGATTAAGGTTTTAGAATCCGATGATGGAACCATGTAGCAAAGAGGGATGAGTGAAAAAGGGAAGAGAAGCAGCAGGACAAAAATGATCACAGAAAAATGTGTGCAAATCATGAAGAGAAAGGAGAACAAAATAAAGCAGAATAGGTGGCAGGGGAGAGGGAAAGGTCAGAAACATGGTGAAGAAATAAAACCAAAGCCAGTAAGACAGAAGAGAGATAATATTTCAGGAGCAGAAATTCCTTATTAGGAGAGCTGGAATCCAGAAAACTTAACTCATCTTTTAGGAAAAAAAAAATGCAAGGGGAAAGTCCAAATTAACCATTTGCAGGCAAAACCAAATGTTGCATAGTACAAGTTCCTGCCCTTCCTCTTTCTGATTTTTTTTGCCTCCTATCCTCTGAGTGCTGTCAGAGGCACCCCAGCATACCAAGTGCTGCACTGTAGCCCATCCCTATGCCCCAGTCTGTCCCTCTGCATATCCTTATTGTTGTGCCCTGGCCTTGTCTTCAAGCCTGCTGCCTTCTCACACAGATATTCTTATGCTTGCTGCCTCATTTCTCCAGGCACCCCAAATTCCTGCTGCTGCCTCTTCAGCTGCCTCCCACTTGCCTTCCAAAACGCTGTAAATATAAAAGTAGTTCCATTGCATTTAAAGGCTCAGCATGAAACATTTATAGTTTCCATGCTGGCCTTTCACTACAAACTCTATGGAGCAGAAATTGTCTCCAGCATTTGTGCCTCCATATCATATAAGTCTCTGACACTTCTGGGAAGCCCCTGCTGATGCCACTCTGTAAATAGCAATCCCTGTTTTACCCGTAATGTGCTGGTTTTGTTCTCAATAAATCCCTGTGCTAGCCTAGATACACTTCTGCATGGGTCACTTCTGCTCAAGAGATCTGCCACTCTTTGCCCACTGCCAGGAGAGCTGATTTCCACAGAACATTGCTCTTCTTGTGTCTCATCACAGCAAAAAGGAACCAGGGAACAACCCACGGTGACAGATGACAGTGCTGCTATCCCCAAAGGATTCACAAGGTCAAACTTCATTCTAAATTCTGAGTGAGGCACCACACATTTGGAAACCATAACAGTCTGACAGGTCCTCCTTGCTTACCTAACCCCTTCTTCTACAAGCAGACCTGTAGGTGAGAGCTCTGAGGGGTTTTATTGCTGCTTTTCTTGCCAGAATTTGATGGCTTTTGCAAGTCAAGGCACTTGGTACAGTGGGCAATAGGACTGTTTACCTGTCCCTGGCTGGATACAGAAGGGAGACAGCTGACATCAAGCTCCTTTCAGAACATAGCAAAGGTGACACCACAGAGGATGCCAGTATTAATGGCAGCTTTGACAAGTTAAGGATGCCACCTAATAACAGCACTCGATGTAGACTCATAGGTCCAAGTTTTTAAGAATCTCCACCCATAGCCAGGAGACCAAAGAACTTGGTTTCCTGAAATATTGGTGCCTTTGTGAAGGTCCTAGTTGGGAAATTGGAATTGTCGGTTTGTAAACCTATGGGTGCAGTATCATGTCTTAAAGCACTTCTTATAAGATTATGTTAATCACACAGAAAAGAGGAGATAATGCTCTTGAAATAAAAACAAACAAACCAAAACCCTCACTCCAACAAAACAAAAGCTTTCTTACTTCACCAATATCTGGGATAAACTTGGCAGTGGCCTCCTTAGTCTCCCATGGAAACTGCACTGGCTCCCTTTATCTCTCCAGGCGTCTGTTTTCAAGTGCTCTGTGCCCAGCGGACAGCGCGAGGTTTCAGATCTGTGAGAAAAACCTCTTTTATTCAATTTAGTGAGGATACAAATATCTGTAAGATAAAGAAGTTTAGCAGGAAAAGGAAAGTTTCAATTTGAGCACGTGCTGGGTGCTGTGGCCACGAAGGTCCGAAAAGCACCCCCTTGCCCTAAAAATCCTGCTTTTTATGTGTTCCCAGAGTCTCACCTTGTTAGCACAATGAGAGGAGGGGGCCTCTTCTCCTGGTTGGGTTTGGTGTGCCCCCCTGTGCAGGGGGACGGGTTCTGCTGGTCAGATTGACCCCTTTCCTCTGCACACAAAGGGCCTGCCACGTGGCAAAGGCTCGTTTTGGCCATATCTTTACCTACTTTCATAGTTCCCTATTCCCAAACACAAATTGTCCCTGGCACCAGCCCCAGACAGGGCCTGGTGCCTTACAACTTTTGCAATACGCCTAAAGAAAAATAATTCCTGAGTTAATGAACTATTTGGTTGTAATAAAACCATGGGGTTTTTTATTTCTCACAAGATCCCTCTGCACCGAGAGCCACCTGCTCTTGCGCCAAGGGTCAAAGGCCCTGTCGGTAGCACAACACCGGGCAAATGATCTCTTTATGCTCCTGTTTGGACACGGGTCACTTCAGGAGGGCTTTTCCCGTGTTTTTCCCCATGCACAGGAGCGTGCCCTCAATCCATAGGTGTATTTTTCCATACAGGTGTCTCCGCTGGCACCCGGCCTGGCTGCCCTGGCACCCGGGAATTCCCACAGGGGCAGGAGCGGGGTGGGCACATGGCCCTGAAATGTGCCAGATGAGGTTCAGCCCGGACATTTGGAAGAATTTATTCACAAAAAAAAGGGCGATTAGGCATTGGAACCCCAGCCCAGCGGGGGTTGGGGTGGAGGTGTTTAAGGAACGACGGGACGCGGTGTCCACGGGCCGGCCTTGCCCTCAGGCCGGCCTTGCCCTCAGGTTTGCCTGGCCCAGCGTGATCGCGACTCTGCGAAGGCACGGAGGGCTGTGCCATTCCCTGCTCCTCCTCCTGCCCCTCGAGGGGCGGGCGGGGCGGGGGAGGCTCGGCAGGCCTGGCCGCTGCCATTGGGGCTGGGCCGGGCCCGGCC
>JAWWMO010000138.1:12779819-12811718 GCA_035047845.1 Dendrocincla fuliginosa | reverse complement strand
GGGATGGCAGGGAATGGCAGGGAGAGGGGCTGGGGATGGCAGGGAATGGCAGGGAGAGGGGCTGGGGATGGCAGGGAGAGGGAAGGGGTAGGGTGTGTGTGGGGGCTCGGGCAGCGCAGCTTTTGCAATGCACAAGGATAAAGCCGACCCGCTGCCCTCGGTCCGTCCTGGGCGCTAATTGGCACTGGATTGCCGCTGGACACGTGCAGTTTGCTGTCCATGCAAGGCGAGATTAAATTGTCACAGATTTTAAAAAAAAAAAACAACAATACCCCTCTGATTTAAGGCGTGCTTAACATAGAGCGAACATGCCCCGCGGCCCTGCCTGGATCCGCGGGGTTGGGAAGGCAGGCGAGGCGAGTGCTCTTGGAATTGTACATCCATCCCTGGTTACACACGGCCATCCCCCGGGGCACCAGCCATCCCTTCGCTTTCTTCCGGCTTTCCTTTTTATTCCCCTCCCTCTTCTTCTGGCAGCCTGGAAAATTTCCATCCGCCAAGCAGCAGCCAGCCTGTAAAAGTGACACCACGCATGTTGAGCTGCAGCTTTAATCGCTCACCTAATTCGCTTTGAGCATTCAATTTCCCTTCTCTGTCTGCATCTGCAGGAAGTGTTTCTCTGAGTTGAGTGTGTGCAGGTGAACAGGATCGGATGGAGCCCCTCAGATGATTTCCATCTAGAACTGTCCATCTTGGACTTTGGCTTTGACACCAGTGTCCCCCCCTTTTCAATATCTCAGCGGTGTTTGTAGACATACCAGCCAGGAAAGCACAGGCTCCTGTGTCTCCAGCTGAAAGCAACACTGTTTACATAACAAACTAAAGAGCACGTTCTGCTCCTGACTTGCAGAGTCGCTTGAAAACCAAAACTGCCGTCAGTATTTATTTTTGGCTGGACTAAGAGGCCTTTGGAGGGTTGAGTTTGGTAGGGAACAAATGCATTAATTAGCTAATGAGTTTGGATTGAACCTCTGAATCATGCTGTGGATACAGGGGAATCTAAATATAGCTAGCATTTCATGTTCTCCTCTCGAGCTGACAGAAGTGAAAGCAAGTGTGGGTTTTGTTCATTGGCAGGCTTTCAGTTTGGTGGTGCTGTGTTTCACAGAAGGAAGTTAACTGCTGTTGTTACCGGGCCAGGATAACGGGAAAGCAAAGGCAACTCAAGAAAGTAAATTGGTTTTTAAATACCTGTAAGCACACTGAAATATGGGTGTGATATTGCCATGACCCTGCAGTAAAATGGAAAATCTGAAAATTCCAAGTGGTTCCACATTCAACTGACCCAACAACAGTGACTTCCAGAACATTCAGCCTTTTATCATGTCAGCAGTTAACCTCTAAGTGCTAAGTAAATAAACCTTTCCTCTTTCCATGCAGAAATTGCATGAAAGGTAAACCAAGAGCATCTAAAGCAACATGCTTTGAGCTGTGAACAAGTTTATTGAAGACCTCCCAAAAGCTATGACGTTGCCATTTTCTATTAAAGCACGCACTTACTAAGTTACCTTTGGCTGCATTTTGCAAGCACGCAGATTTTATGTTGCAATTTAAAAATGCAGTTTTAGCAAGTATTTCGGATCCTCAGATGCAGATTGGCTTGGGGAAAGTACAAGAGCAAGGCACTGCAGCCCAGAATCACAGCATCTCTGGGGTACATGTTGCTCTTTGCTGCTTCATTATGTCAGACCACCCTGCTGTTACTGTAGTTTTTGCATTCATCAGAAACATGGATATTTGTAGTTCCTTTGTCGTGGCACCTTTCACTCATGATTTTGCTCTCAGCAAACTTTGAGCAATTAAGTTAGAAATCGCTCACTTAAAATTTAGTGTGGTTAGTTACAGTGATTTGATGATCCAGTTCAAATTACTCCGGTGCAACTACATGTAATTACTACAAATTGCATCTCAGCCTGTTGGGCTTTTGTCAAGTTAGCTGTTACTTTACAAAAGGTCAAATAAGCCAATCTTTTTACATTTTTCAACATGCTAGATGAGTCATCAGTAGTGAATTTTTGTCTGTACCAAGCCAAGCAGAGTGTTTTAATTTATCTGGACTGGAAAAGAGATCTGAGAAGCCAATAGAAGATCTTGCTTGCCTGTGTTAGCCAAATGGCAGAGAACTTCAGGCCAGACAAAACAGCAAATGCATGGTGTTTTTTGAGGGGGAAGGTTGTGGGTGCAATTGTCTATGTCCATGGATACACTCTTAGTGGTCATTTTTAGAGAAAAAAAAAATCACAGCTTCACAGGTCTGTGTTGAAAAGTATTGCTCAAGACCTCCATAAATGTGAGAGAATTGAGTATCATGTGCAGATGAAAAAAACTCTTTAAAAATCTAAGCAAATCTGTTCTCCTCCCTTCCTCCCCCGGGGAGCCACAGTGCAGATGTTTCAGCCGTGATAAGCTCGTTTTCACAGTCTTACCTCATATTTTCACATATTCATATTTTATCAAAGTCATTGTCCCTCTCATTTGCTCCATCAACCCCTCCAACCACTGAAAATTGGGGATGTCATTATGCAAGTGGCCGGCAGCAGTGCCTTACCTTGCTCTGTCTGCAGATAGGGGCTGCTGAGAGTGGGATAGTTTCTCAGTGAGTCACACAGACCGCCCTGTAGCTGCTTCTCTGCAGAGTCTGCATGATCAGCTGGCTCTGAGGGTGACCCTGTTTCCTGAATGATGTAACTGAAAGTTCCCTTTCCCGCGCTTCTTGTTTCCTGAGCAGTTTCCTCTTTGTTCTCCAAGACATTCCAGCAGCTGCGTATCTTTTACTCCTGATCTTTTTTTTCTCCGCGAATCTCTGCGAAGACAAGTTATGTCAACAGCTACTTTAATTAATTTGGTACGAAATGGAGGGTATCAAGTGAGAAGGAGAGCCGTGCTCACATCCCGCCTCCTGCAAGACGAGAAGCGCCCGACTGGCACCTGCTACATCTCCAGCTCCGAGCGCCGCGCTTCCCGCTTCGACCCCGACGGCAGCGGGAAGCATACCACGTGGGACACCTTTGGCATCTGGGACAATCGCATCGACGAACCTATTCTCCTCCCACCAAGCATAAAGTATGGGAAGCCCATTCCAAAAGTGAGCCTGACCAACGTGGGCTGCGCGAGCCATATCGGGAAGCGCAAGGAAAATGAAGACCGGTTTGATTATTCTCAGCTGACGGAGGATATCCTGTACTTTGCAGTATACGATGGACATGGTGGGGCAGCAGCAGCTGACTTCTGTGAGAAGTACATGGAAAAATATATCAAGTAAGTGCCCATCAAGTGAATGTGTGTCAAATAAATTCCAGTAGAGATTCTTCCTTAGGACCAAAAGGGGGTCGGTGGGTTGAACATTGTTGCTAATCCTCCTAGGTTACATAGTCACCTATTCTAAGGGGACAGCAGCAGCATCAGATGGAACAAGTGGTCCCTGCCCCACTTGAGCAAGGCCACAAAGACAAGAGAGGAAAACACGACTGTCCCCACTGGGTAAAAATTAACTGGGAACACAGGGAGAGCGTGAACTGACTGTTTTCACATGGGGTCACTGTGATCACTCACCTGTGGTTTACTTACACTCTTTTATATCTCTCTATCACATCCCTGGGAGAAGAATTACAAGATTATGCTTCCAGTGAAGGTCATTAGTAAAATCATGTTACATTTTCCCTGGAATCCAGCATTATTTAATGCGTGCAGGGCGGAGATAAGACTATGAAACAGACTGATCAAGACATGTATTTCTTGGAAAGGAGGTTAATTTTTTGTTTGCTTGTTTGTTTCCAGAGAATTTCTTGCTGAGGAGGAGAACTTGGAGACTGTTTTGAGCAAAGCTTTTCTAGAAATAAACAAAGCATATGAAAGGCATGCTAATCTCTCTGGTGATGGTAGGTAACAAAATCACGTGGGTGTGGACAATAAAATTTGTCTTACTTGCTCAGTAGTATTGCAGTAGGATGTCCAGAAAAGTGCTTGAAAACAGTTTTGCTTAACACAGTATTTTGCTCTTATTACTTAACTGCAGATGAAACAATTATGGTTTACCTCCTTAAAATGGAATAGCTACTGAAAGCCTCAATCAAATTTACTGTGGGAGTTATGAATCTGGATGTTAGCATAATCATCAATTAATCTCTCTTAATGTGGTTCTGTCAAGGACAGTGTTTGTCAGGATAGCAAAGAGTGACTTGCATTTGCAAGTACCATAATTTTACTGCACAAGAAATGTGGAGGGGGGGTTGGTTTTGTTTGGGTTTTTTGTGTGTGGGGGAAAGTGGTGTTTTTATATGTTTGTTTGTTTGTTTTAAAGCTGTTATTCCTATGGTTTAAAAGCAACAGTGTCAAAGTTCCCCCTTCTAACTTGGCTGCTGCACCTGAGGAGGAACATAAGCCACAATTAATGCAATTGATATTGCTTCTGCACAAACAGAATCACAGGAGTAGCTGAGTGTGAAAGGGAAAAAAGCAGTGAAGAGGAAAACAAGTTTGGCTGTGGTAAGGCTGTGGTAAAGCTGGCACCAGCCCTTTTAGACTCCATAATCCTGGCTGTTAATGAAGTTCTTGTGTATGTGTCTAGAGACTAAGTACATCTGAAGTTCCAATTCCAGCAACTGGAGTTTATAGAGAGTAACGTGGGAAGGGTGATAGAAGTGCCTGTCCCAGTTCTTCTGTCATAGGAGTTTTCTTGGCTATGAGATACAATTTTGAGAGTCAGTTTAGCCAGTCTTAAAAAAAAACCCCAAACCAACCCAATTAAAAAAATCCCACCACCAACCCACAACAACAACAGCAAAAACCAACCACAAAAACACACCTTCCCTGCCCCAAACAAACAGACAGCCTGTCCCAGTGCTGGTGCGGGCAAAACCACTGAGGTCATTCCAGAAGGACAGAGACTGTAAAAGTTTTCTCTCCAAGAAAGACTGGAAACCAACAAGCCCTCTGGGGACTGAAGTGATGCTGTATTCTCTAGCTGCTTTTCCTAAGCAGTGAATGACTATAATCAAGTAATGGAAGGACTTCCTGCACTTTAACTACTAGATGAATCTAGGTAGACTCAAATATTTCCTGGTGGGACAGGTAGCTTGACAGCACTGTGAGAGATACACACCTTTCCTCTTTTCCAGTGCAGGCTAAGGTACCAGGAAAAGTGTCTTAAGTCCTAAAATGCCGCCCTTTAAAAAGGGCTATATTTTATGTACTAAAAAAGTCCAGAATTGCTTTTGCCTGTGGGGTGAGTTTTAACTGCACTTCAGTAGAGCAGATGTGAATTTTATCCTAGAGTCTCCTTGCAAATATGTTTTCTTAAAAGCCCAAATCCAAGACAGCATTTGAATGCTACTTTATATGCTTCCCTGGATCAGAACCTTTTATTTTCATTAACATGAAGATCTGTTTATCCCTCTCCCTGCCCCCTCTTGGTTTTGCTCGTCACAGTTAAGTGTCAGGGCAGCTCCTTGAGAAGGATTGAGAACTGTACTTGATGTATTATTCTGTTATTCTGAAAATGGTTTCCAGTTGTGATATCTCATACTTGAGACTTACAGAACTGTGTTATAGCAATATTTGACAGAGAAATTGTGCAGCAAGCTGAGCATTTTAGAACTGCTTGTAGGATTCTTTTTCATCTCATTTAACCAACTGGTGCTGCCTAATGCCAGCAAACTTATGCAATGGTTACCAGGATACTGGGCAAGCCCTCTTAATTAAAAAAGCTTGAAGTCAAGCAAAATAGAGGGGCCACACTGGCAGGCACTCAGTGTTTCTCAGGTAGGCTAAGCCCCTGCAAGCTCTTGCAGGAGCCTGTGGGATGCAAGTGCTGGCTGAAAATCAAGCTCCAAGGCAAAGAACGGAGTAACAGGGTGCAAATTTATGAACAGATGAAACTTGTTGCATATCTGTTGCTAAAATAATTCAATACTCTGTTTTGATTGCTTTGTGTGGATATTTCTGTTGTTGCTGATGTTTTGAAAAATACATAAAATTTCAGTGCTTGGCATGTGTCTTTGTTGAAGCCTACTTCCAACCTGATTCAGTTTGCCAGCAAAATGTGTGATTAATTGTGGCTATTCTAGATGTGACAGTCAAGACAGTTGCTAGAATATCGTGAAAGTGGTGGCTGGTTGTGGAACATGGTGTATCTGGGATACACTGGATGCTGCCCAAGACTCACCTCCTTTTGAAACCTGGCCACGGCTGATGAGGTGGAGAATAATAGCTTAGTCTTGTTGCACTGAATGTCCCTTCCAGGGCTCACTCCTTTCACTGTGTCCACAAAAAAATCAGTGCATGTTGAGGATGCCCAGGTCTTTGCTAACACACAGCCAACTTTGAAAGTGTGTACCTGGGTGTTTGAAGGAACCTAAGCCCAGGGACAAATCCCTGTAGCCAAAATGGCACGTTTGAGGCATTGTTTATAGTACTATTTAAGGGGTAAAAACATTATATAAAGGCACAAATTTAAGATGTGTCTTATTGGAGTCTTCAAGAGTATGGCCCTTTGTAGGTCACGTTACAATTACAGAAATTACAGATGGAAAATACATAGCATAATAGTTTCTGTCAGCTTTTGGTAATAAAAAAAACATGGTATACATATGAGGTCCTGGTACTACTGCTTTGTTGGGCATGCAGTGCTGCAGCAGGGCTGTACTGGCCTGCTGGAGATTGTCACTCTGACAGGGATCTGTACCTGTTATTTCACACAAAAGGAGAAGAAACTTGCTGTAGGCAGGTCAGGGATAACCTGTCCTCTGCCTAAATCTTGTCTAATGATTAACAGCTTGGAGATATGCCTGAGCCCTGAAGCTTGGTGTTTGTTATCTCTTCAAAAATGTATTTTCATTCCCTTCCATGCATTTAAGTATATCCAGTCATTTTCAAGTCACTGCTAAACTTAGGTCGAGGGTGCAGTAAAGGAAGCTCACGTCCAACAAATGTCATTATCCATGGAATAACTGCCACAAATGGGCAGAGTGTTCTATATTTTGGACCAGCAGTAAATGCTGAAATGTAATGGCTGAATAGCTTTGCTCAGCAAGGACTGAAATAAGAAAGTGAATTGTGTGCTGGAGGGAATTTGAGCATGTCCTTGGAGAGATGTAAGATAAACCCTCTCCTGGCTTAGTGCAGGCACACAAGGTATTGTTACTGCTCCTGTTCACTGTAAGCCACTGCTTAAACTACAGAGAGTTTATCCATCAGCCTTCATGTTCAGTGCAGCCAACTCTAACCCTAATGGCCACTCACTTCTGGAATAGCCACCTTATTAAAACATAGCCAGGCATTAACTGGTGATCTATGTTTGGAAGGCACTTCTAGAGTCTTATTATGCTGAGGAAACAGCAAAAGTTACTTAAAAAACCCTAAGTTTTAAAAGTAGTGGGGTTTGGGTTTGTTTTTTTTTTCAAGTTACTGTTCAAAAAGTGATTTTTATTTCTTTACATATGTTAACCTGCAACACTGAGGAGAAGGGAGAGCTGCAGAAATTGTACTTAAGTGTTTCTTAAATCCATTGACCTTGCAAAGGAAGCCTTTTTATCCAAGGGCCCTGTTTATTACCTAATTAAGTTAGAAGCTACTAATTACAATATTAAAGGGTTATTAATTTTGCGTATTTCCCATGGGTCAGAACAATTCATATACTTCTAGTCAGTGCTTTTAAGATGGTTCCATTTCAGTTGGCACTGGTTTGGACTCCCCACTTTGGTATTATGTATAAATATATATATATAAATAATTAAATTGAGAAAACAGATTTGGCCATATTCTGTACTCAAGATGGTCTTCAGAGTGGCCACTCTTGCCATATATGAGACAGCTGGCCCTCCAGCATTGATAAAATTCTTGGGTTGATTTGTTGGTTGGTATTTATCCCTACAGGAGGGGAAAAAATGTAGATTTTGTTTTGGTTGAATTTAAACTGATGTTGTCACACAGTTTCAGGAAGAAGGTGAGAATGGTAGCAATTCCCCAGAAGCACCAAGGCTGATTTATCTGTAGCCAAAGATGCACGTGCAAGTCTGAAGTGCTTCCTGTCTGACCTGCATAAACAGTGCAGGCAAACCCGAGAGCAACTCCTTCCCCTGTTCTGCAGCCCTGACTCTTTCATCTCCAGTGTTGCAGGTTGATTTTGTTTGAACAAAGTCCCTGGGTGAATTTCCTATTTGCCTCTGTGTGCGTGTTATTTGTGGCAGACACTGTACCTGGTGAGCAGCTCTAGAGCTGGAGGCCCTGGACATGTGCTGGGCTTCAGTGGAAAGAGAGATCTGCTTAATTTTGTCCCAGGTGAAGGAGTCCAGCGGTTCCTAGCCTGGACTACTGGAAGGTTCCCACATCCTCTTTGTCACATTAGTTGAGATGACTTGCAGTAGAAGTTGTCCAGTGAGTGTTAAGAACCTATTGAAAGATCTTAGTTTTTATAGTGATACTATTAGGAAAACAAAATAAACTCTTTAATTGTTAAAACCAATACATATGCTGATGCAACATATTTTGTATTATTAAATAAACTAGCAGCAGTTGTAGTAAAGCATTAGAAATGTTATCCCATCATCATTCCTGTGGTTTTGAGCTGTGCTAGAAATCACATAATGCTACATCCATGTTCTTGCATCCCTACCTAGATCATGAGCTGTTTCCAAGGAGGAGATTGTGAGGAGCATGTGTTGTTTACTAGGAGTGCTGTTGAACTAATAAACATATAAAGTTCCAGTCACTATGTCTATTACCACAATTCTGGACAATATCTTGACTTGTTCTTTAGTACCAACCCCTTGATTCTGTGATAGCAGATCTTTTCTTTGGGAGTTTGCACTCAAAAGATGCAGAGTCACCTGAATGTCCAAATGTTTCCAGTCTTCTATGAATTAAAGACTATGGACTTAACTTTTTCAGAAACTGCTTATGTTTTTCAGCATAATCCCAAAACCACAGAACGAAATGGGAAAGTAGCAGCCATTCTGCATTAATTTTAATGTCTGTGTAAAATGTATTTTCTGTAAAATAAAGAGGTAGTCTTATGTAGGTTCTTTATTTCACTTCTTCTAACTATTGGCTAAAACAGGTATTTTACTGGTTCTACTAAAATTTCTAATCACACTGGTACTTGTTAGCATCTCACTTTCATAATGTGCCTTACAGTGAGGCTGCACCAGGCTAGTCCTTGCTTCAAATTAGAAACAGGATGTCAGTGCTTACCTAAATAGTCTGAAGCTTCTGGCATAGTCTGGAATGTCACAACCTGCATGGCAGCCGTGACATTATCCCAGGTGTGGCCTTGGTCACCATGGCTCATGTTCACCATGGACCTGTTGGTTCAGCGTACAGCTAAACCAAGTCCTCACTGCAGTAATAATACCTGTTTTAAATAATAATACAAGCTTAGTTAACACCGTTTTGTGAAGGATTTTTTTCCTTTTGATTCATCAGCTCACCGGTTTCACTGCACAACAAGGCTCAATGCATCTTTCAGGGCTTTGTGCACTTCAGTTTACTCCCAGCCCTGTTTTACTTACAGGGTGCTGAGGCCTCAGAGGATTGGGGAAGGAGGTTGTCAGGACCCCAGAGCACTTGCATTCCTGTTGCTGTTTGCTGGCAGCTGATCAGAGATGGGACTGGCTGGCATTCCGTGGGATCAAACCTGCAGTCCTGTCCCAGATCCCTCTCATGTCCCCCGGGTCAGGCCTGCAGGGCCACATAGTTGTAGCTGAGCTCTGCAGAAGCAGTGATGGAAAGATATTTAACTCCTAGAGGAATATAACTGAGGATTCACAATCCTAAGTAAGCCCAAAACTTACCTCGATTTGGCTTGCTTTGAAAAACTGGAACAACTGGAAAAGCCCAGAATGCAGGTGACCTACAGAGAGCCTTTCAAGGGGATTTGCATCGGCTGTGAATGCAAATGTGTTCCAGGCAATAGCTTGTCCTGGGTTACCTCTGCAGAATTTGCAGGAAGAGAAGGTACTAACTGTAAGATGGGACTGCTCCTTTCAAAAAGCAAATTAAAAAAGGAAAGCTGGGCAGTTCTTGCATTTTCTTCACTGCGGATAAAACTACAGATCTTTTCTAAAATAGGCAGACTCACATTTCTTCTCTTCAAGCACTTCTGTTTATTCCAGAACATTGCAGAAATCGAGATGAAAAGCCCTTCACTTTACTTGCAGAAGTTAATCCAGCCACATGTTCCTATGTGCAGTCAGCCAGCTCAGCTCACTGTAGGAGAAGGAGCACAGCACCCAGGGCTCTGTTTTGCCCTGGAGGCTGTCACTGCACACCCCTGTAAGGGATCCCAGCAGTTGCCTGGACAGCCACTGCCACCTGACTGCACCAGTTTGCAGGCACAAGGCAAGGCAGAATCCCAGGATGCAGCTTCACCTTTGTGCTGGGACCCCCAGCAAGCTAACAGGATCTGAAGGGAGTAGTGTTCCCTCCTGAAAAAAGTCAATGGCCTGTTGGCTTAACCCTGGGCAAGGCTGGGGGAATCAGAGGGGGAGTGTAACAGCTCTGACAGCAACAGGAGGGTGCCCCAGACTGGTAAAGGAGTGATCTATTGCTTCTCCTCTGTGATCTACATGCGATGGTTACTGTTACTCAATTGCCCACTTCACCACCTAACCGAAGGGAAGAGCCGTCACCTTTATGGTTACCTACCTGTGCAGTCAGTGTGCCCAGGGATAAGGACAATAACACTGCACTTTGAGGTGAGCTAGTGGGACAGAAAAGCCATTTGCTGTAGGCCGAAAGGAAGCCAGTGTACCTCATAATGCTTTTATTCCACTTGCCCTGTTTGCATGGAGCCATGTTGTTGCACAGAAATACTTATCCTTCCCACTTCCCCTCTCTTTCCCCAGTCCTACATGCATGCATGTTTGCTCTATTTATTTTTTTTTTTCTTATATATAGATTTAGTTTAAACTTAAAAGCAGTTACTTACTGGTTATGTAGAGCACGAGTTGTGTTCATTTCACCAGTTGAAACTGTTGCTGCTATAAATGGTTCTATGCTTTGAGGCAGTGCTAAAACCTCTCTTTCATATGACATTTATAGCAACTCTGCTGAACTCTGGGACCACTGCAACAGTGGCTCTGCTCCGGGATGGCATTGAGCTGGTGGTGGCAAGTGTGGGAGACAGTCGTGCTCTGCTGTGCCGAAAGGGAAAGGCCATGAAACTCACCATTGACCATACTCCAGAGAGAAAAGAGGAGAAGGAAAGGTACCTGCTGGCTGGTCATGTGGCTTCCCAGAACATGGCTTCAGTCAGGGTGGGCTTGTGTTCGGCTGCTGGGTTGGGCCAGGAAGAAAGTAGAGAGTTGAATGTAGTGCCCTGAGCCCACCTGAGCTGGCAGTAAATAGCACAGCTCTAGTTAATTTATCGGGTTCCATTTAGAGGATGTGGAAAGCCCTGCATGAGCATAAACTGTCTCAGCAGTAAGATCAGCGTAACTAAGATTCAGTGCAGAGCCATGACCACATGGTTCAGACTTGTCCAAGACTGCCAAGTTAAAACCAAGACCTGAAGAAGTGCAGTGTGGTTCCCCGATCAGGACTCAGCACACCAAGACACATCCCTTTTGTGGAACCCTTCAAACAGCTAAAGCAAACCCTCACCCTCCCAACTTAGGCACTCCATACCTGATTCCCCATTGCAGGCAGAGACAGAAATTACAGACAGAGACGGGGGTAATGGTGTGAAGCAGTAACTCATGTTCACATTTTCTTTTGTGCCTGTGGACAGGATTAAGAAGTGTGGTGGCTTCGTTTCCTGGAACAGTTTGGGACAACCTCATGTGAATGGTAGACTTGCAATGACGCGGAGCATAGGAGATTTGGAGCTTAAAAACAGTGGTGTGATAGCCCAGCCAGAAACAAAAAGGGTTCAGGTAAAAGAAGGTCTGGTTAACAGGGGCAGCAGCTTTTGGACTAAGGGGCATCATAGGTATTTAATGCAGGTGATGGCACCCACACGACATGAGTCCATGTGAGGCCTGATGGCCACACACTGGTTGCTATTGAAGTAACCAGCAAGTATTCTAATTAAGTTGTTCCAGATTAAAAGGATGGAAAAGAATCTGGTACTAGATTTAACCAGATCGACTTCTAAATCCCATTTCTCACAGTAAAATACATGATGAGGGAAGAAAGATGACACATGATATCCATTACTGAAATGCAGAGGTGTTAGTCTGTTTGGGACCTGAATGATTTTGAGGTTAATACTGGTATAAAACTGTCACTGAGAACTAAGTGGGATAGGGATGGGCCATCATCAAGAAAAAAAAAGTACGCTATGTAGAGGTTTGCACAAGTGAGAGGAAAAGGGAGAGGAGGGAAGATCATCTGCATGCATCTTACCGTAGCCCTGTAGTTATGCAGAAAACAAATTAATCACCCAGAAGGTATTCAGCACTGTTGCCTTCACTTTGGCAGGAAGTCTCTCCTTTTATCTGCATTCTGTTTGTTACATTTTCCCAACACACCTCCCAGGGCCCTGGAAACTCTTATTCAGTTGGTCCTAATAAAATGCTAGCCCCTAGGCTGGAGGGGTTCGTGGAGGTGACCACCGTGCTGTCATGTCTTCCTTGAAATCCTTAGTTTCAGGAAGAATTTTGCTTACTGGATAATGGATTCAAGGTGCAGCCTTTGGCTGGCCAAGGGCTTGCAGGTTCTAGTTACTCCTTGCACAGAAAGCAGGAGAGCAAGCACTACCCTTGGAGAAAGTGCTTTGTAACAGTGTAGAAACACAAAGGCAGTTTAATTTGCCTTGCAGCACTCACCCCATCGCTGTGTGTACTGTGTGCCTTTATTGCAGTTGCATCACGCAGACGACAGTTTCCTGGCCCTTACCACAGACGGCATTAACTTCATCGTGAACAGCCAGGAGATCTGCAACTTCATTAGCCAGTGTCATGATCCTGCTGAAGCTGCCCACGTTGTTACTGAGCAGGTAATGCCAGGCCTTCTCTTGGCACCAAATGCTTGCTGCTGTTTTTTGTTTGGTTTGGTTTAAAAAGACCCCCAAGTGTACAACCACACATCCAAGTGAATTGGACTTTTTTCCTTACCCCGGGTCTTGCCACATCCTTGCCAGGCATCAGTTCAATTAACTTGCTTTGGCTCACAGCCCACTGTAACTGCAGCTTCTTCCTGTGCTGAATTTGCCACCAGCATAGACAGAAGTGGCCAGTGTCTCACCACAGTTCTGGATGGTGGCATGTCTTGTGGAAAACTCTGGGGCATGCCAGACTGGAGCATCCAGGCTGGGAAGGGGAGTCTTGGGCATCAGGGCATGCTGTCCCACCTGGAGCCAGACACTTGTTTCCTTATCCAAGCCAGACACTGATGCTGACACTGTTTCTTCCCTCAGGCAGTGCAGTTTGGCACTGAAGACAACAGCACGGTTGTCATAGTGCCCTTTGGGGCCTGGGGCAAGTACAAGAACGGCGAGGTCAGCTTCTCCTTCAGCCGCAGCTTCGCTTCCAGCGGGAGGTGGGCCTGAAGACCTGCCACAGCCATCCTTCCCTGCCACCATGTGGACACAGCGTGCTGTGGGAGAACACATCCATCTGCTCATAGGCTGACTCAGTGTCTTGTCCACCCCTTCTGCCCCCAGTGCCATAGAAGGTGCCACTGCTCCCTTGGTGCGTAACGCCCCGTTGTTGCTTACAGCTGACCGTGTTTTGCTGCCTGTGTTTATTCCAGTTGGCACCAGGGCAGCCGTTTGGGATTGTCCTCCCAGCAGCTCCACACATCACTTTGTTCACACAGACGAGGCTCTGGGCTTTCACCTGAGGCTGGAGGGGTTGCACAGTCGTTCCATACCTACTTGTATTCCCCAGTGGCAGCTGTGTAAGCCTGAGCCATGCACTGGCTTCCTTGTACGTTAATAGGTGGGGGAACAAACGCACAATGTCCTTAGGTAGACAGGAAGAGGGTTTGTTGTCTTCCTCTGCTGCAGCCACCCAAAACTCCCCTGTGCTTCAGGAGAAGTGGGTGCAAAGCAAGGGAGAAGTTTCAGAAGTGTTTAGGTTCTGATGCCAGTGGCAGTCAGTGTAGCTGTACAACTTCCTGAGACAGGGCTGCTTTGCAGGGCTTTATGCTCTTGCTGCCATCATCTGTGATCCTCTAGCTCCAAGGAGACAGACCAGGCTGGAGCCGCATGCTGTTGGACAGATGGGAACCTTTCTCCATTGGGTCCAAAGCCTGTATGGTCTCCGTGGACCATGCAGCAGCCCCCTGGGCTGTCTTCTTGCTGTATCAGTGCTTGACAGGAGCACAGATGAGGGAAAAAGACGCACAGTTTTGATACCCAGAGACTCTCATCAACTTGAATTTCTTTACTTTCCTTTTTTTTTTTTTTTAAATAAAATAAGCTAATTTCAAAGAGTTTACGGTTGAAGAGCTGATGTGTAAGACAGTTTATTTCTTCATAAATACATGAGGATTTTCCTGTCCTCTGCTGAAGTTGTGTGAGTAAGTTGTGATCTCCCTTGTCTCTTTCTGGTATACAGGGAGATGTAAAATGCCCCAAGCAAGCTAGAGAAAGGAGAGAGCATAACCTAAGGTAATTTTTATAAGTTTGGGGTGTTTTTTCTAGTAGGTGTCAGATACTCAGACACCAGAAAGTTGTTTTATACTTAAAGGAAATGTTTCCATTTCCCGTCTTGGAGGGGAGTCTGTGTTGAGTGAGGCATGGGGGGACCAGACCCTGAGCCAGCTCATATCACTGCTGTGACATGCACTGCAGGTGACATGTTGTCTGTAGGTAAGATCTCTCCCCATGTGCCTTGTTCAGACCTCTTTTGTTCTCCATTCCACATCAGGTGTGCAGCTCCTTTGGCCTCCGGTTCACCCTGTTGCACTGAAATATGGGCAGAGAAGAATTGGTCTTTTCTCAGGCTTGCCACAGTATTTCTCATTCTATGGATATTTCTCATAGCACAATTGTAAAAACAAAATGAAGGAGATGAAATACCCTAAATCACCTTGCAGAAAAAATTCCTGAGGTGCCTGGGCTGATTCTCATTTTCCAGTGTGGAGCACTTACCTTCATTACTTTTATCCCTGTCCTTTTAGTGCAGGGTTACCCCTTAGGCAGTCATTCCACATGTTTTTCCTTGCCTCTGGTTGAAGACCCAGCAGCACCCAACAGAGCACTGTGTTGTACGGACATCATGAAGCTCTCTGTGTTTAAGAGTGTGCTGGTTTTGTCCCATCACTTGGTGTGCATAAGGTATATATTCAGTACAGAGAGCTTCTGAGTCAATGTGTATAAATTTCTATTGTACTGGATGCCAGTGCCCAGGGCTCTGTAATGAGCACACCACTGGTTTACAGTCATAATTCCTTCTCTCTCCTCAGATTTTCCCAGGGTTAGGGTTTGTTGTTCACCTGAGGTCAGAATGTCTGCTGGTCTTGGGCTTACCTGAGGCAGGGAGGGAACTTTCTGTCTTTCCCAGCAAGAGAAGGTTCTCAGTCTGCAGCAAGTTTGAAGATTCACACAACCCGTTTATGGTAAAAATAGCAGAACACGGTCTCTCCTGAACACTTGAGGAGACATTGCACCTGAGAGAGGTTCAGAGAGCTGCTCTGGTTTGTGCTGCAGCAGGAACTCCGACAGCCTTCCTCCTGCCAAAGTGTCCTGCTAAAACAGCAAGTCTGGTAGTTCCCAGCAAAGGGTTAACCACAGCACGAAGGAGTTCCTCCAGGCACAGGGAAGGGCTGGAGCCAACCTCTGGAGAGGGAGCTGTTGTGGGATTGGCTTTGGTATGAAGTGTCAGACCCACCTGAGGGGCAGTGCAGGGATTTGGACAAGCTCCCTTGACAGTGTCCTGTTCCAAATGCTGCTCATTTCACTTTGGCCAGACAGGAGATACCAAGGGCTGGGGGTGTTCCTGACAAGTAAACACTGATTATTTTTTTCTTTTTTATGAGCAGTGTTGGATACTTGCCAAGCTGAATACAGGCTGCTAATGAAAAACACTGCAAATGAAGAGCAGGTGCACTGAGGAGTGAGCTGGCAGCTAAAACATGTAACATGAAATGAAAGTTTTCCTGCTCATTGGAGATTTTTGGGGCCTTTGTTTTGTTTTATCCCTATGTGGTTTTCTGATTGCACAGAGAACAAAAGCAGTTGGGGGCTTTTATTTCTTCTAACAGAGTGTTTGTCCTCTCAGAGGAGGGTCCATCCAGAACTTCCTTTAAATTTTATAAAGAAAGGGATAAGGTAAATTCTGTGAAATAGAGGGTGATTAGATAAAGATGGCCTGGCCATTGCCATTACTGCTTTTGTACAATCACAGCAACACTTGGATTGGCAAGTGTTGCCTCCTGTCTTTACCAGTCCATTACATTGTGTGGCCCCTTCTTTACATCTCTGTTCCCTCTCAGTTTGTGTACAGGGGCTCCCATCTCCCCACCATCCCACTCCCTCATGTGCTCCCCTAGTGACCTGGGAAGAGCCAGGGGTGCCCTGTGCAGCATCTGCCTGGGGTAGGAGAGGACTGGGGCACCCCTGACAGCCAGGGGCCCATGGGGATGAGGAGGTAGAGAGATTAGCTTCATAATTTTGGACCCCAGAAGACACTCTCTCTATAGCTGGTGTGTCCATACACAGGCAGTACATCGCTGCCAAGCTGTTATGATGCTGGGGCACTTTGAATCATTGTCCTCTTGTGTGCACAAGACATTCTCTGGATCTTTAGAGACCTCATCTACATCACTGTAGATGGCTTCCAGCATTGCTGGTTCTCTCAGGTACTGGATGCCTTCATCTCCAGTAGTCCAGTTTGCAGGGGAGTTCACTCTTGGGAAGAGCTGTCTCCAGAGGCTGCAAATTAATGCCTGATTTCCAATTCCTCTCTCAATTCCCCAGTTCCTAGCAAGGGATCTCAGCTGCTGGGCTTCCTTACCTTCCAGCTGCTCCCTGTCAGCCCCGTTATCCCAGCACTGGATCAGCCAGGCAGCAATCTGCTCACCTGGAGTCCTGTAATCCTTCTGCATGAGGTCAGGGACAGGGTGGTTTCTGCTTCCTGCCTGAATGCGCTCACTCCTTCCTCCAAATTTGTTGAAGGAGCGGTATCTTGATCAAACCTTTCCTCTTCCTCCTTCCTTACCAATCCATGAAATGGACCTGTTTTCCTTGTCCACTGTTTCTTTTTCACTCCTGGAGCAATGACTGTAGTTGCTGCAGTTGTTTGGGTCCCTGCCTCGACCACAGCCCCCTGAGAGCACTGAACTGTGGCTGCACAGGGACAGGCCAGGCCCCAGTACAGGGCGAGGAGCTGCTGGTTTTCACTGGGGTGAGGGAAGGCACCCTTCCATCAGGTGACACATCAGTTTGCCAGGCCATGGGAGGTGATACCTTCCACATGCCCTGCCACCCAGGGAAGAGCTGCCTCAGGGTGCATTTCAGTATTGCCTCACCCAAAAATCCTCTCTTACACCATATCAGCACCAGATTCCACCAACCCCGAAACATGCCACCAGTGTTAATTGGCAGTGTTAACAGCTCACCAGGCATGAACCTCTGGAATCTGCACAATCATCCACATCTATGCCAAGTAGGGAGCAGGAGATGTATTCCCTCATCCTCTTGTGGGGACGAGACAGCTCCTGCAGCACAGCAAGGCCATCAGTGCCAGGACAAAGCCCAGAGCCATTGTAATGTGTTCCCAAGTTCAGCAAAATACAGAGATAAGCAGTGCAACCAGCAAGCTCCATGACTCACACGGGAGCTTCCCACTTAGCAACTGCTGTAGCTGTAGCTCAGTTAACACAAAGCTGCCCTTGTCTCAGGCCCCACACTGGCTGCCAAAAAGGACAGCACGGGAGGGTTGACCTTGGCTGGACATCAGGTGCCCACCAAACTGCTCTATCACTCCCCTTCTCAGCAGGATGGGGGTGGGGGGACAAAATAAAAAGGGAAAAAACCCCTATATTGATCAAGGTATTTAAATAGAGTGGATGAAATATGTTTAAAGTGGATTAAATATGATTAAAAAGCTGGGCAGACAGCTCTGGTGTGTTATCAGCCCCTTTCTAGGTACCAGTGCACATCCCAGCACTGCAGGGCTGCCATGGGGAAGGAGCTCCATCCCAGCCAGACCCTGTACACACTTGTAGGTTTTCTTCTGTGTGGTCACTCATCCTCCTGCTGCCTGTAGCAGCTCTGCAAGCAACCAGCTGTCCACCCAGGGGCTGGCAGAACCTCCTGCACGGCAGAGAGCTCCTTTCAGCTTGAGGACAAAGAGCAAATTGTCCTAACAACAGCAGCTGGCTGTCAGAGGGGTTTACTATTCCACGATAGTGAAGGATCTTACACTTCCAATGAAAAGAAATGGAATGTGTTTGCTCTCTAGCTCACTGTTGTTCTCATGCATCTGATGGTTCAACAAAAAGAATATTTTTTTGTCTATTGCAGACCGAACCAAACCTTAAGGATGACCTACTGAGCAAACTGTAATGTGTTTGCTTTTTTCCTGCCTTTTAGGGAATAGATTCCCGTTGCATCTGATAAGAGCATTTTTTTACCTGAACTCTCCCCGTGGAGCAGGGAAATCTCTCACTGTACAGGCACTGCAGGCTGTGGGTGCAGAAAGGCAAAAAATGCTGTCCAGCTAGGTGTTCATTTTTACTGTAAGGATATGGAAGGTGAGGGGGGACCTCACGTTGCTGGGAGAGGTGTTCAAACAGCAGCTGAAGAGGAAGAGACAGCAGGTGCTCAGAAACCAGCTTAGTCTCTGTGCCACCTGGAAAGGGAGGTTTTGTGCTTTATAGAGGGAACTTGCAAAAATGCCACTTGGAGCCTTGATTTAGGAGAGCTGGTCTCTCTGGGTGATTAACACAGGGCAAGAGACTGAAATGGGTGTGACATCCAGTAGCTCATTTAATGTGGGGCCTTCGCTGCAATCAGTCCCTGTGGACTGACACGCTCAGGGCTGGGGAATAATCATGGAGCACAGTTTGTGCTTGGGAACGGGGGTGTGCAAAGAAATCAGTATAATATCAGTATAATTTATATTCTTGGGGAAAATGAAAATTGTGAGGCACTTAGACTCACCACAGGATTTCTGCTGACTTCCACAGGATCAGGGTGTCAGGCCACCTTTTCTGTCTCAGCAGGTGGATGTGCTGTGGTCGAAGGCTAAGGGAGAGGCACAGAACAGCAGATACCAGTGAAAGTGGTTTAATATGAATTTTTCTTGACCAGTCAGTTGGGCACTGCTTGGTCATTGGTCACTCACCCAACGAGCTGAGTGTAAGGTACAGCAACACTCTGGGTATTCCGTGGTTCCGAAGCTGCTGCTCTCCATGCAGGGATATCTACTGGGGCCCAGGATACGGAGAGCTTGGGCAGTGGGGTGTGTCATAACGTTCTGCAGACTTAAGTGCAATTGCATACATTCATTACATAGTTTGCCTTAGGGCTGTGTGTAACTCCTGTGGTTTGGTGTTTATCTTTGGTGCAATCAATGTCTGAATTTCAACTACTACTACATTTTATAGAGGTGTACATTTTGCCTTTCTTTTTTTTTCCCTTTAAAAATATTTGTTCATCAGCTCAAAGCTATGGTGGAGCAGATAAGTCTGGACTGGAATGCTTCCAAGATCTTTTAATAAAGAACTGGCTTCTAGGAGCTGTGTCACTACAAATGGATTCCTCTTCTTCCCCTGCATTGCAAACTACCAGAAAAGTTTCAGCTTCCCAAGCTGTGTCACCACTGCCCTGTGTTAGCCCCCAGCCTCAGCCCCTGCCATAAAGAGCTTCCGATAACCAAGGCTTTGCCTACAAAGACATTCTCCCAGTACCTTCTGTCTCTGGGCTGTGCTGCATTAGGGTGACATGTTCTAACTGGCTATTTCTGTCTGCCTGGGCGGCTGTCATGGTGACCAATGTCATCCTGTGACACAGTGCAAGGAAACAAACTGGGCCTCCTTTGCTTCTGCACCAATTCAAGGCTTTTCTGTTACACTTTAGGAAATTTGAGAGGAAATAAGTGCCAAAGGTTTTTTATCTCACCTACAGAAGTAACCCCGAGATCACCAGCGTTTTTAACTTAATTTACAGCTGAGCTCAAACCTATTTTACTCTCCTTTGACAGAAGCAGCCTTGACTTCAGTGAAGTCTTAGCAGCTTCCTACAGCTGAACCCCAGCCCTTCCTTTCAGAACCTTCCTTCGGTGTTATCCTTTGCCTCAGCTCAGTTTGGAGCTGCTCGTCTCTTAGATAGAGGCACATACCCCACGGTGGTATCGTAATTGCTGCTCAGATGGGTGAGTTTTGAGAGCTTGGGTAATGTGTCAGGAAACCTGCCCTTTCACAGCAGTTGGGAAAGGGCTCCCAGGTTACTCCGCAGTCAGATCATTTGTCCAAGCTCCTCCTGGAGTTTACCTGCATGGGTGGGGGTCACAGCTGCTGGCACAATGTTTTCATCACTGCTGTTGGGCAAGAGCCTTCCTACGCCTGCCCTATGCCTCGGTATTTACATGGAAACTTACTCTTGCCCAGAGCTTGTCTCTGCTCTTGCCCAGCTCTGCCCAGCAAAGCAGAGCCAGTGGCACAGGCTGGGACTGGGGAGGGAGCAGGTGCTGGTGGATCACCCAGAGGCTACCACTGGCTCTCAGCAGCCTGGTTCTACCCTTTATTTATTTAACTTGGTCCTTACATCTTTTGGTCATTGCCCTCCGTGACTTCACTGCTTTCCCTACACATTCCTGCTATAGAGAAGCTCTTGTCACATCTCCTGCTGGCCTGCCCTCCCTGCAGTGTGGATGCCCTTGGCTGGGGCAGTGGTGCACTCTTGAGCCAGCAGGACTGTATTATTCAAGATTTAGTCCCATTTATTGTCCTTTTTGGGGGGCAGCCAAACCCCCTATGCAATGTCACTCAACGCCCCCAGGAACAGGGCAGGATTTGGCTCCCAGCACATCAGTCCTGCATCTGTGCTTGCCTGCCCCATCCTCCTCTGTGCACAGTGTGGCACACTGGCCTCACTAGTGAATCCCGTCCATGTCCTGCCATGGAGACAGACATGTCCCACTGCCAGCAATTCTTTAAAATCAAACACACATCTTTTACAGCTTCCACTGAGCCTGGGAAGCAGCCCCAGACCTCACCTTTCTGAATTGTCAGTTATTGCAGCTGCCACAAGAGAAAATTTGGTCATGGGAAATTGCCCACCAATTGGGTTTTATCTGCTAAATTGAACGCCTGGCCCTGGGTGGTGCTTCTGCATGGTGGGAGCTGTGGCAGAGCAGAGTTAATGGCTGGTGCACTTGCCGTGAGCTTCCCTGTCCCTCATCCCCACTGCCTTGTTTCACTCCAAAACTGGCTGCTGGCCCAGCTGATGGGGTTTTGCAGTTCCAACACCAACATTAGAGCTGCCACCAATTCACTCCTCCTCCCAGACCCAGGTTTAGTGCAGGAAGCTCCCAAAAGTCAATGGCTTTCCTTTGCTTGTCTGGACAGAAAGGAGCCAAATTAACCCTCCCAGCACCTGATTTGCAACAGGGACTCCAAGCTGCACTATTTTAAACATTGACACTGAAGCCTGTGCTCCGTGGGGCAGGGGTGGGACTGCACTTTCCCAATGTGCTTGTTCCTGGTACCTCCTCTCTGCACCATGCCTGAGGGATGCCAGACCTTCCCAGGCCACTCCTCTCAGCCTCTGGCTTCACCACCTCTTTGGAAAACAAAAAAGGCAATTCTTTTTCCTGTTTTTTCATCAAAGCAGGCTCTCAGGAGGCCTGTGGAAGGGGGTTTTTGAACATGCCACAGGCTGGCAGAGGTAGAGAGGAGGAGGTGCAGAGGTCCAGGGCTACAAAACCACTCTGCGAGGCTGGACCACCTTCTCCCCTCCATCACATCAGGCCATGGAGATGAGGCGCTGCCACGCACTCTCCAGGCAGGATGTGACACTGATGGCAAGTTCTCTGTGTCATTCAAAAGGCTGAAACAAGCCCGTGTTAAATGCCTTAATGTGGCACAGGCCAACAAAAGTGGCCAAATCATTTTCCCAGGGAAAATGAGGTTGAGATACTGCATATACTAAACAACCCAGCTGCACAGACTGGCCTGGAGCTGCTGTTAGTAGGGTATCTCTCCCCAAAAAGAGTGGGAGGCAATGCCAGACCCCTCACCCTGCACTCAGCATGGTTACCTGGCTCGGAATGCTTCGGTGAGGTTCATCCATGACCTGCTCCGTGACCGCAGAATGCTGGGCTGCAGCTGTCAACCATTACTGAGAATCACAGCAATTCCCCCATAACTGTTAGAGAGAAAGTGGTTTTTTCAGTACATGAAAAGACTTAAAATGTGGAAATGCCTTGAACCTACGAAAAGTGGACATTACCAACCCTATAGAACTAAGACACGGCTTAGGAAGGGCCCTGAAAGTGGCTTCTGTAACCACTGCTCGAGAGCACACTGAAATGTAATTAAAACCCCCCAAGAGTTCACAGGAGTTCACATGAAATGCAGTACACACAGACAGTTGAGTTCATTGGTAGAGGTTGCTTTTCTTCTACATCTAAAGAAACCACCTGCTGTCACATTCCAAGAAGGCACTGTCAGTTCTGGTGCCCATCAGCCAAGGAACATGGCAGGCCCCACCTCATCAAAGCATGGGTTTTAGCTGGATTAAAACATGAAACCTCCCATTCTTTAGCATTACCAGCTTAGAAAAGGGTATAAAAATGGACTGAAGGATTAGTAAAATATTTCAATGTTTGGGGATCTTAGGCTGCTTCTCACCAGATAAGGTCAAGTTCTGCTCTAGTAGTCATTATCTCCTTGAGGAAGACGATTTAAATTGGATTTTGATACTACCTCCTTTTCCACTGTCCTTCCACTGTCAGCATGACTTAAATCATTATTCTCTCTCTGCTTTCTCTATGTTGACACAGCCTTTCTTCCACACACTGTCAAATTCTTCTGAATTCTCACTCTACAGTGACACTTAAAAAGCACAAAAGAATAAACTAAGACACATTATTTCCATGGATGGCCATACTCACGTTCAGAAAGCGAAACTGTAACAAGTTATAGAAATTTACTCCTCCTGATGATACAGAAACATGTTACTCATTAGTTATCACTCTGGTGTTAAAAACGTTTATTCAGCTGCAAATGTTGTGTCTTTCCAACAAATGCAAAACAGCTTTTTGGTGGTAAATAGCAGGTATTTATTTGAAATGAAAAAAAAAAAAAATACTTCAGTACCTGAACTATTGCATTTAATCATGTATTGTTGTAATTGTGTTACTCTACCTTTTTGCATTGGAGACAAATATACAATGAACATTCAGATATCACAGATTGCACACTAGATAGTAAATCGTCAGGCCTTTTACGTAACCACCAAAAAACAGATATTGGATTCTGCAATATAGTACAAAATTCCACACTCCAGTCTTAGCCAGTTATCTTCAATTTACTCCTGATGCTGTACAAATAAATGGCCATTTAACTAGGGCTTACAAGTTAATAACAGGACAAAAAAAATATACATTGCACTGACACAAAAAGTCAGCTGTGTTAATAGTCATGCAACAAGTAACCAAACTTGCTGAAATTAAAAATACTTTCTAAAAACAGTTTTAACTGCATAAGTATTTTATACACAGTTCATTTACTGAAACAAAAGGAGTCTTTAAATGATACAAAGCAAATATAAGTTTCTACCAATTTTATACATAAGAAAGTGCAAAATAACTTATCTAAAGTGTTTTGCTGTTGAACTGATGAATGTTGGCTGGAGGCAGCCAACCCCCTCTCAAAAGCATGACGTTACAGTTGCACACTACGAATGTTAAGAGTACATGGATAAGTCTACTACAAAGAACAAGGCAGGAGAAGACATGTGAGGTACTTGCAGAGAATACAAGTCTACTAATGTTAGTGTACATGAGTATATTTTTGCTCAACAGATTTTTACATGGAAAACAAAGCAAGTATTTGCATTAGAAGCTCGAATGAAATGGAAAAAAACCCCACTCCCATGTGAACACAACAGCTGCCCACAGCACCGGCTGCCAGAGGAAATCAGGCAGGTGTGCTCTCCCCCTCCACCTCCACCAAGCAAGAACGTGGTGTTTGGAACAGCGCAACTGAACAATCAGGTCAGAGGGCTGTGCTGGTTTGTATGCAAAATGTAAACTGGGACTAACCTCTATAAACTGCAGAATTGGCAAAGAATAAGGAATTTTTTAGTATTATAGATGCCAAACATCAAAGGTCTAGAACAACACCCGTGCTGGACGCAGCTGATGGCCCGCTGTGCTCATGACCCTGCATTAGCACTCCATGCAACTGCTTGTTTTAGTGTTAGGTTACATCAGTGTTATTGTCATAACATTGCTTTTATTAGGGTTTAATTATGTGGCTGCACAAGTGCCAGTCCACAGAAAACAAGACTTCCTTAAATTTGGGTTTGATTTGAAATCTGGAGGCAAGGGGAGGAAAAACTCTGTGGACTCAAAGGCATTTAAGAGTTGTTAAAACAGCCTTTTGTTCAAACAGAAAACATTAAGGCCACTAGCCTGTCTTCTGAACTATGCTGGTTTTGCATCATTTTGGGAAGGGTGAAGGCAACGTTAGAGAGAAAGCTGAACACAGAAATTCCAGTGCTCTGCACATGCTTACCAAGGACCTCTTCTTGTTTTTAGGGTCAAATCTGCAGGGTAGCCACGCAATGTGGCTACATGACCATCACTCTTTGGATCCAAAATTTGGGTCAGCTAAGCTCAGCAAACCTGCATTTACTCAACAGTGTGCAAGGGTTCTAGAGAAGCCTTTCTGTTCATTTGGGGACCTAGTATACATACCAAAACAGGAATATATATCATTTTACAGACCAGCACATACATAATAAACAAACAAGTATCAAAATACATATTTAACCTTCAGTGCATAAACATGTGATACCAGGGTAAATAGTAAGTGGTCAGAATTAACAAATTATTCACTGCTAAAAGTTCAAATCAAGAGAAGACAGGTGTGCCCCTGCAGTGCCAAGGACCTTCTTGGAAGGAGCTCACACCCACACAGAGGGCCTGGCATTCCTGATGGCAGTGCTGGTTTTAATTATTGGCTGTCCCAGGGCCAGAGTCTGCCCAAATCATTCCAAGGGAAGGATAATCCCATTGCTGTGAGTGAGTGATGGGTGACACTCACTGAAGGACTAGCAGAGCAAACGAGGAGCCACCTGTCTTCTGTTGGTCTGGGCCATATCCTTACTGCTATTTAAAAGAATCCATTGTGAATATACCTAGATCTAGATCAGTCTGTCACTCATTTACAAAATATATACATATACGTTAAAAACCAAAACCAAACCGAGCACCAGCCTGCCCGCTGCCCTCCCTCTCCACCCTCACCCATCCAAAAACCCATGGGCAAGACCTCATGAAGAAATGAAGTCCATGGGCCTATCCAATGCACATGTTCCAATCCCAGTGGATATCAGTGTCTCTACTTCATCCCACGTGTAGTGCAAAATAAATGACATAGTAGTAAAAAAATACTGCAATTAAATTCATATTGGAACTTAAAAACCATAATGGAAATCTACTGCTGTCCTCAGGTTGATGCCATGTGCTGAAAAGACAAGGAGAGCTACGAGAAGCATTTCTGACATGACTAAAAATATGACCCTGTTTTAGAGCAATGCCTATTGTTCCAAAAGGTTTGGGTTTTCTTCTGCAAACAAGCTACAGGACAACAGCGGTTAAACTTTATGCACAAGGAATTAATTCTGTACCTATCTGCAAGCCAATTGCTATTGACTAAAGAAGGTAAAAGCTGGTTCTTGCACTGCATGAATCAGCTGCTAATGAACAATAAGTAATTAATAAAACTGCAGCTCTGACACATGTATAAAAGAGGCCTTATTAAATATGAACAACACTGAGGGGGTAAATAGTTTGGTATAAAATGCAACACAAGTGTACAATTTAGTTCCTGGTTATCTTACAGCTAGAATAAAATACTCCAAGTTCCTATACTCAAAAATGTTTTCTTTTGAAAAAATTCATGTAATTCTATGGATAGCCTCACTTAAGATACTGTGGGTAACTGAAAGAACAAACATGCACAGACTGGATTTTTAACAGAAATACACATAATGCCTTTGAGTTTTCTGGTTTGTTTGTTTTTTGTTTTTGCTTTTTTTTTTTTTTTAAACATTCGTATTTAAACTGATAGATGAGATAAAGATGCCACACAAAGTACAGTGGTTAATCTGAAGTCCCATGTAACAGGCAGTTAAGTTCATATTTAGATAAAAAGGCCGTTATACCTATTTACAATATACACAGTTGCTTGCGAAGAAGGCAGATTTACAACTATCTTCTAAAAAGCCTTCCCCTCCCCCTCCCCCCCATTAAGATGACTAGCTCTACAAAAACAAGACAAGAAGGGGTGTTTAGGATAAGTGAGGATTTTCTCCATAGCCACGTCACATAGGTTTAGGGGTTGACAGTTCTGTTGGATTTGCAGTTATTAATCATGTCTTCCTGGGCCTTGCTCTTCACTTCATCTTGCTGTCAGCCTTGTTTACCTTCTGTCAACACAAACCAATTCAATGATCCCTTTTTACTTTTAGTGCTTAAAACGCAGTATAAACGTAAGTGTAAACAGACAATATTCTAATCCCTTCCGATCGCTGCACGATACCCTCACTAGTCCTTGGAGTGATGGTGGGGCTGGATGAGGTCTCTGCTTGCCAGGGCCCCATCAATTCCTGGGCCCCTCCTCTGATCCCCGCTCGTGCTGCAGGTTGTAGAAGCAGTTCTGGCACACTCTGACCGGTGAGGAAATCTTCAGCCGTTTGATTTCAGACTGAAACCTGCTGCACCTGTACAGAAAGAAGACAAGCATTGCTGAACACAGGCCCTCTCCATTTCTACCCAGCTGTGGAAATTCATGATGACGTCAAACACCAGAAAACTGTCCAAACTTATCTTGACACGGAAACGCAATGCAGTATGGCATAAACAGAATTTAACTCATATGATTGCGATAGAATCAGTGCAGTGACTCTGCGTGACAGCTCAATAAACAGTTGCTGTCACCAGTTTACACTTGAAGTAAAGATACAGAGGTGAAACTAGAAATACCACCTCTGACCCACTGGACCAGAGAGGAGACTTCCACTTCAGTTTGTGGGTAAGAGGAGCTCACACACAGCCTCCACGTCACATTTTTCCTGCCTGAGGCTGCCTGCTAGTAGCTCCTAAATCAACATCCTTACAGTTCCACACACAGTTTAAGTTGGTAACAGAAACCTCAATCTTTCACCAGAGTTCCGTGGCATGCAACAGCTTTAACCCAGACTAAAATTCTATATGGAAAAGAGCCCCAAAGAGACTGTTGGCTGGCTTACTTCTGGCAGAAGAGCTGTCCACAGTTCCTGCAGTGGTGGCGCCTCTCGGTGAGCGAGAAGCGGACGGTGCAGCCGGAGCAGCTGTCTCCCCCCTCGTCCTTCACCCAGTGGTCAGCGGCGGAGCGACCCGGCTGATCGCTTACGGACCAGCTGAACACCCTGCCCCGGCCATCCCCAATGAGAATCCTGCTGTGATCCCTGCAGGAGGGGAAAAAAGCATTGCTGCAACAGCTCTGGCACAGTAACCCATTTTACATGTCAGAGAAGGTAGCATGTTCAACTACTGGCATTCAACTAATGTGCCAATTAGCCTGGTCTGACTGAGGAAAGGAGCTACAACACACTCTGCAACATAAGGCAGCTGAATAAGTCTACTTATTTGAGTGTTTTTATCTCAGACCTTGAAGAAGCACCACAAAACAGCATTATTTAAAGAACAATGGCTGGTTGGTACCACTTTATCCCTGTATGGGCTATTCATCTGAGAGTTGGACTCCATGATCCTTGTGGGTCCCTTCCAATTCAGAATATTTCTGACACTTTCTGCTGACAACACCCAAACAAATGTTCTAAGGAAGTGCTTGTGAGGTACTCACTTGGAGATGCCGAGTGCAGTGATTTCTGCTGGGTGTGCGTTGTCTTTGCGATCGAATGCCGTGTGCATAGTTAGTTTGCTCCTAAACACCAACTGGCGCTCCCATCTGTATCCTAGAAAGGAGTGGGAAGTAGGAGGGGATAAAGCAGATTTGCTGGTTCTCATTTTTGTTCCCTCCTTCCCCCAACATACTTGTATGTGTGAGTTTGTAGAAAGAAAAAATGTCCCCCCCCGGAGATCACTCTACAGCTCAAGTTTCACCCAGGGAAAACAGTTTTCCAGTGCTCCCCAATGCATGTAGGTAAGGAGAGGATACAAAAGAAGGCACAAAGCTTCCAGGTTCTCTGAGTCCACTTGGGAGCTGCAGAGGATGGGGACATACACAGTGAAGCTCTGTACCAAAGCCTGACAGGACTGGGATAGTTTATTTTGTTTTCAGTTATTTATTTTAACTATTCTATTGTATTTTTAAAGTCAAGACTTAGATATTCCAACTGTAATTAATTTTCTTCATAAAAGCATCATATGATGCTGCGTTTTGGGTATGTGACTGCAAGAGTTTTGATGACATTCCAGTGCTTTGGCTGTTGTTCAGTACTACTTGCAGAGTATCAATGTTTTCTCTTTCCCCACACTACACCCCAGCTCTCATCAGGACTTGGAGGTGTGCAGTAAGTTGGGAGGGGGCACAAGCTGGACAGCTGACTCAAACCAGCCAAAGAGATATTCCACACCATATAACACTACACTTGGGAATAAAACTGAGGAGTGTGCCCCAGTTCTTTTACCTGGTTTAAGCTTGCTGTAGTGCCGTGCTTCAGCATAGCTGGGGTGTGGGTGGTTAACCTGAGCATGGGGATGCATTTTTGCTTGTCCCTCAGAGTAATTCACAAAGATAAAACCATCTTTCTCATCCAAGCTGAGCTGGTCTGACCAACGCCTGGAGTCATCAGAGCCGCTGTCTGCTGACCACGCTGCTGCTGCTCTGTTGGATGAGGACCTAGGCCTGTGGCTGGTGCTGCTCGGTTGGCTCTGGCTCTCCTGCAGTTTTGTGTCCTGGCCTATGCATGGATCATCTGCCTCGGAGTCACTGCTGTCCTCTTCGTGGGCTTCCTGCCCTGGATTCACACAATGGGAGAGACAATGTTCATAGCAAGACTGTTTATGGCCTGAGCTTTTGCCTTATGCTGCTGCTGCACTGCCTACAACCCCATGGGTACCACCACTGTGTGATGAGAGGGAAACTGCATGCAGGCATCCCAAAGCATTTGCAGGGATTCAGCTCCTGATAGGAAGCACACTACTCATCCTTTCTGCACTGTTTTGTCAGAAAACAACACTCCTTACCTAAAGCCATTTCCTATGACAGTCTGCCTGAGGTAGCCTATGACACAACAAGCAAAAACTACACAAGTGTTCAAGTTGGCAAAACCTTTCAGCAAAACTTACACAAAGTAAGCACAGTCAGCTATGCTGAAACTGTGACTGAAAAATATGATGCAGATTTGCTAATAACAGGATTTGTTAATACAAAAAAGCAATTACCAAAGACATTTGTAGTCCCAGTGACATGGGAAAAAAAAAGTTGCAGTTATGTAATAATTATTAGTTAGTAACATGAAATCTAAATCCAAATCCAGATCATATCTTCAATATGAGGAGGGCAAGAGGAAGATGAGATGGCTAACAGAAACAATCATCAAGCATGGACTAAAATATTTCAGCAGGGAAAATTATATCATTGCTTGCCTAAAGAGCATGCTGTTCCATCAGAAGATTTTTTTAACACTGCTGTTATGCTACAATTCAATTTCAGACTAAAAGAATATCTAGCTTTTGGACAATGGTAGCATCTACTGGGCTCACCCACAGCAGAAACAGCCACACAGAGAAAAGTTCCATCTTCACAGAAAATAAATGCTATGATGGGCAAGGTTTTCTCTTACTCACAGCAATATGAAACTACCTTAAGCAAGATGGTGAACAAAGAACTCTGGTGGCTCTACTTATTGTGCCCCACTGCATGCCTACTGTCTTTTGAGACAAAATCTCCACCATCCATTCTGTGCTGTTATAACCACAGCATTTCACCTACGTATAGCAAAGATCAGGTAAAAGGCAAATACAAAACGTACCTATTTGTGCTTCCTGACAATCCTCTTGCATTTCCAGCATCTCTACGGGCTCTGGAGCTGGTGTTTCTGGTACTTGCAAAAACTCCATCCGCCAGAACTGGAGGGACAAGCAAAGTGGCACTCACTGAACTCATCTTTCTTCTGAGCTACTTCTAGGGTTAAAATGATTCAGTAGAACTGTGTATTTGCACTGGTAGCATGCAAGGCAAGTCACATCCCCCTGATTTTGGGGACTAGATGCTGCAAAAGGGCATCTGTGTTCTTGCCTGAATCCACTCCACACAGCCATCTCACCAGCACACTGGTTATGGCCGACATAAAAGTACTGAAAATTGGATTAGACTTGCACTGATAAGAGATGACAATAAGTTTCTCTTTTCTTACTAAGCAGCAAATTGAATTATCTCAAGGTGTGCAAAACAAAAATGATGAACAAAAGAACTAGGCACAAAAGCCAGTGACCTAAAAATAACCAAAACAGAGCAGGAAGGGAAATGCATGCTGCTGACAATTGCTAGTTACCACATCCCAGTGAGTGCCTTGAAAAGAAGAACAGTTCAGGTGAAACACCCAAGTACAGCAGGACTGCTTTTAGTACTGTTCAGGACACTGTCTTGGATAGACATGTCTTCTCTAAACACTGCTGCTCCTGAGTGTAAACTTCATTTCCCAAGCAGTGATTCCCGGTACTCACCCGGACAACTCCATCCGAATGCCCCGTTACTATGACATTCTGGGTGTCCCACTCGTTCATCTCAGACACAAAGCAGCACATTATCTGCTGGCTTCGGCCAGTGAAGGTGTTGACACTTGCAGTGGGGCTGCCATTGATGCTCCACACGTGGATGTAAGTGCCAGCACACGATACAATATCTCCCTGCAAAGACAAACAACACCTCCATACTTCAACACAAGTTGCAGGTGCTCATGAGCAAAAATATAAGGCAGGTTCAACTGTAAGCTAAGTTCAGCCATCAAGGTTGGCACTTTTCAAGAAGTTTTAGTCCAGCTGAGTTTGGTTACCTGAAGAAACCTTTAGGATTATATGCTTTTTTTAAACTGTACTTAGAAAACCAGATTTAGTTGCAACTTATTTACAGGGTACAACGAGTTGACCAATTCCTCCACTTTTCATAACAACCCAACAGCACATTTTCAGTGCTTTCCCTTCTCAGTATCCAAAGATTCTGCTCATGTTGACACCTCTCTTTTTCACAGACATGTACCACCTTAAGTTTCATTTGCCTCCTTATCGGGAACAGTCCAAACTAGTGCAGAGGGGAAACAGGAAGTGCAGTCTAAAGCACTGGCAATACTACAACCAGACTACTAACAGCTAAGAAATTGCCTCTTGCTACCCTCTCCATGCATACAGCCCCATTTTGTCTTGATTTCAACCACTACACCCGCTCCAGTTGCAACAGAGTCCATCCAGCCCTGATGACCATGCATGGGAGCTGCATAAATGGTGACCCGTAACTCACAGGATCAGCAAGGAGACAAGCTTATAGGATAAGTCTATTTCCACTACAACTGGCACCCAAGGTATCTTCTGCTTCCTTTAAGCTCAAGAGAAGTCAACCAAGGTCATATATCAAAACCTTTTCTTAGCTCCTGTGGCAGGCTTGACAACCCCCTCTGAATGTCACACCAGCTATACTGCTTCCACCATTGTTAATAACCTGTTCAGAGCTCAAGTGACTCTGCAGGAAATAAACCCACGTGTGACTCTGGACAAATTATTCTCTAAACCAATTAATTAAGTTTTCTGATGATTTATACAAATTTTGCCAAACTAA
>JAWWMO010000138.1:12757108-12779719 GCA_035047845.1 Dendrocincla fuliginosa | reverse complement strand
GTGTGACTCTGGACAAATTATTCTCTAAACCAATTAATTAAGTTTTCTGATGATTTATACAAATTTTGCCAAACTAACAGAAGAGCCCAGTTTGTTGTTCTTCAGTTAAAAAAATTTCCAACTTGTGCTCCTGTTCCCACCTGGAACTGAATGAATGGCATTTGGTTCTTACCGTTAATTCATTTATACAGAGGGCTGAAACGGGAGCCCTGTGACCTCGGAGCTGTGTTAGAAAGGACAGTTTATTCAAATCCCAGATGATGCAGGTGCGATCCCGTGACCCACTCACAATTATGTGGTAAGCCAGTGATGCTGTTAAGCATGTGACAGTGTCAGTATGGCCCAGTAATGCCTGCAAAACACAAGTCAGGAGGTACAAGCTGAAATCAGGAAGGAGCACAAAAATTGTACATCAAACCCTTTTACCTGAAAGATTCAGATAATGTAACATGAATATTCTATCAGCAGATGCAGCTGCCTTACAACCATTCCATTTCAAAAGATCTTTGACAAAACAAAATTTCAAGGGTTAATGTTACAGAGCCTTCCACTGAAAAAAAGCCCATTCTGCATCAGTAGCCTGTTTATAGGGTCAGAATGTGTTCCAGCCTGCACCTGAAATTACATTCTGAAAATAGAAACTAATGGCTCTTCTATAAACTTCTGCTGATGTTTAAGAGAAGGTAAAAGAGACAAGACAGAGTTCAAAGCAAATAGGCAAAGTTAATTGGAAGGAGGAGAAAAATACAAGTGTCTACTCGTATTAGGACCTACTTTTATGTTTTAGTCTTGACTGCAATTTACTCAGTCACAAATCACTGGCTAAAGTACAGTAAATGGTCTTCATTACACTGCCCTGAAATTGAAGATACGGTGTTTTATCTTGCACTGTTGTGAAGTAAAACACTTTGGAAACACAGCTTTGTACAGCTTGGATATTGGACAAAGGAAGTTATTAAATAATTCTCTAAATTTCTTAAGTTTGGGTGAAACCTTTTCTCTCAGAAAAGTCCTGCTGTTATGGTGCCAACAGGAACAGTAACACTTTACAACCTAGCTACCTATAACAGTGATACACAGCTGCTAGAATATTTTGATTTAGTTGGGGTTGGGTTTTTTGTTTGTTTGTGGGTGGGTTTTGTGATTTTGGATGTGTTTGTTTTTTCTTTAGTAAACACACAAAACTTACTCTGCACTTAGCTGCAACTGACTTCAAAGCATGGCTGCTTGTTTCACATTAAAAGTTGTTGTTTTGAATTAATAAAGCAAGAAAAACTTAAGGTGATTCTAAAGAAGTATACTCTGCTTCACAAACATCACTGTCAGAGAAACAGAAGTTTGGCACAGAAGTGTAATTTAAACATATATATTTTTAAAGAAAAAGTAACTAAAAAAATTTTTTTAAAAGAGGGAGATTAACCTTTAAGGCAGCCTCCTTTCACCACCCTTCCTGATACAATTTTTAGATTGGGGGAGGTTACATATAACACTACCATAAGGCAGATAATTTCACAAAACACACCAGTATAATATTGTTAACATCACTACCACATTGCCCATCTCTCCAGAAAGCTCCCAGTGATCCACTGTCCTTAAAAATGATGCACCTGTAAAGATGCATTTTGCCCACTTTCAGTACAAGGCAGTACCTCAACTCCTCTGTTCTCCAAAGATCTGCTGGACTCATGGTTTCAAAGGTTACTAAGGGTGCAATATCCCTTTCATAATTACTTTGATCTTGTCACATTAATTTACATAAAAGGCATTTTACCTGTTTCAGTGTGAGGGCTTTAGCTTTTTCTTTGGAGACACCCATTTCCCACACACACACTGCTGTGCTTGTTCCTCCAGTGATAACAAGTTTGGGGTTGGGGCAAATGGCACACAGTATCTGACCCCATTCTGACAAACATTCATAAACAATCACTGCCTAAAAATAAAGAAAACAAAGAAGAATTACTTGCAGGACTAGTATTTGGTAGGATAAAAAATAAAAACCTGACCACCACCTTGCATTCATTAAGTCACTAAGACATCACTGCAACCCCTTATGCAGCTTTTCCTCAAACAGAAGCAATTCCACCCTCTGCCATAAGATGCCTCCTGAGATAATATGAGATGAGCTTTAACTGCAAAGATTTAATTCATTCCTGTCTTTCAGATCTGGTAAAAAAAATTATTATTAGCTAGTTTATGTTATTCTGCCAGCACTCTGATGAAGACCACCAGAGAGGGGGCAGTAAAACTTATGCAGTACAAGATTATTTCATTCACATGTGAAAGAAATTTCCACTGTTAGATTTTGCACTACTGAGTACTAATTGCTGTGGTACATTCAGCACTGAAACAGATTTCAGTTTACCAACCTTGTCTGACTCGTAGGTGCCCAGTCTGCAGCTCAGGTCTGCATAGCCCCAAGCAAAAGTTTTATTCCACGTAGGTGGGATGAGAACTTTATTCTGTTCTACTGCCAGAATGCCTTTATCAGTGCACACAATCTGTCCCACAGGCTCCTTGAGTTCTAAAAAGGAAGATAGGGTTATGTTTGATTGCTGGAAGAGACAAATACTATCTGATCCCATTAAGTACCTGCTGCTCTGCAAAAGCACGGTCCCTGTATTGGCTGTTTATACAAATCTTTGTTTCAGCTGCAGTGATGGCTACTTTTACTCCGTTCCTAACAAATTCAGAGCTAAGCACTGAATTTCTCAGTAGTGGTGAGAATTCCCTGAGGATAACAGCTCTGATCCCACCTCTGAGGCTGCTCAAAGTGTTCTTCAGACAAGATGTCTGTGGTCATTAAAAGTGATTACATTCTTTTTGGCGCAAAGAAAAATAAGTTTTTGATATTGATTTCAACACCTTAGACAAGCATTCCCACAAGCTGCTTTCCTGACTACAGCCTGTGGTGTCCTACTTGTTTTTCTTCAAGCTTTGCCACTATAAATCAGTCCTTTCTAATTTCCTGACTTAGAGTCTACACTCTAAGCCCTACTATGCCCTGTGCAACAGTACATCCTCTCTCTTCACAGCAGGCAGGCACAGAGTCATTTACTCAGCTAGGAAAGGAATCACTGTATAGCATTTACCTGCCTCACAGATTTTTTCAGTCTGATGTCAGATATGAAGTCAAAAAATCATCTTATTTTGTCTTGTTGCAGCTACCAACACTAGCCTTTCCCACCAATACTTCTCAGTATTTCTTGGCACAGCAAGAAAGAATCCTTTGGCCATGAAAAACACAAAAATCAAGGCCATGGCAGGCCAGGAAGCAACATACCCTGAATGCTGTTTGTTAAATTAAAACTCTATAAAGCGGTGCTTGAGCTCTGTTTGATCCCTCTATTCAAAAAAGTTATCTTAAACTGGTATAGATTTAGTGCTTCCCAAGTACACTTTAAGGAAGCAAAGAACATAATCTTACAGCATTAGGGTATTTTAAATTAGTCCTCACAAAACTACAGGCAGTAAGAATATTGGAACTAAGCAAAAGATGGAAAAGGACTATCTTGCTGAAACTCTGAATGCTCAGCTGCTGAAACAGGAATACTTACTGTGGGTTTAACGTTTACCTTTCACTGGGGCAAGAGATGGCCTCAGGTTGTCCAAATGATGGAAGAAAATCTTGTCACTTGTGGAACCAGGAGGCACAGAGGCTCCCACAGCCTCTCCATTCAGTCGGCTTCTAACACGCTTTGGTGGGTGTGGTTTTTTGAAGAGCTGAAATTCACCAAGAAACTGATTATCAGAAAAAAATTACAGGCTTACAAGGGTACAAGCTTAAAAAAGATCATAAATAAGTGTAATTTACCTACTAAAAATTTTGTAGGTCAGAAAATGTTCCTTAACTGCTCTCAGTATTCCCCAATAACTTATGGTGACCATTTCAAAAAAACTTCAACAGACAATAAAGAATCCAAAAAGGAGCATTTTTTTTTTAAGGTACCTCCAGTTGCAAAAGCAGTTGAAGTAAAGCAAGCAAAAATCCCAAAGCTGATGCATAACGTGGTAAGAAATTTTAACCCCTGGTAAACTGAAAGCTAAGTTTTGGGTTTGAAACAAATTGTGTCCCACAAACAGCAGCTCACGGGCTTGGAGGTGGCCAGGCTACCACAGAACAGAGTAACAGCATGGGTGTGCATGGAATGGGACCCCATATGACAGTCATGCACCAGAAAGGCACCTAAAGCCCTAGTCATCTTCTGCAGAGGCTTCCATTTTATTGCTTAAGTGACCATTCCAGTGTTAAACAAGCCAGTTAACAATGACACACACTACAGTCCATCATGTGATCAATTCATAATAAACATATTGGATGGTAGATGCTACATATATTATAATGCAACTGACAAATATAAACACTGAGTGGTATTTTGTAAGATTTCAATGACTCTTTCAAAGAGAGGCTATCACAGCACTGAAAGGAGAACTGAGATTCTAATCCTGAAGCTTATTTTCCTTCAAGGCCCTTGTGATGTGTTACGTGTTTGCCTTTCCAAAGCAGAGGGAACATGCATAAGCCTGAGGCAGCTGAACTATGACCATGCAGACATGTTTCCACTGTCTGTACCTACACCCTGGGTACAAATAACAACAAAGCCTACATCCAACCCTCTCCCTGAACGACAGCATATGCCTCCCATCTGGCTGGGCTATGGGAAGACTGAAAGAGAAGGTCCATCATACAGTGTTTCATATGGACAATCTCACAACTCTCCAGTTCCAGCAACAAAAAAAATCCCAACTCCTCCTCTGAGTGACTGTTCCTTTTGCTTATTCATTTTGCTCTGCCCCCTCAGGTTGTGCCATCTCATGACCTTGCCGGAGTCTGTGCGAGTCCTCTTCCAAACACAGCTTCAGCTTTGCAGTGTTTTGCACCCCAGCAACTTCAAACGGAAAACCAAACTACAAGGTGCATTACTAGTGGAAGAGATGAGATAAAGAAGATGAAGTCCTCATGTTACATCTCCATGCAAAGAAGTGACAAAGAAGTGCACAGCAGCCATGTCACTGAGACAGCCTGCCCTGGATCCCCTCTGGAAAGTCACAGGAAAACTCAACAGCCACATAAAATTGTGCTCCAAGAGCACTCACCACCAACAATGGCTTAGGAAGTTCTGAGTTTCCCAAGTCTATTGCAGCTTATTTCCTCCAGCAAAACACCATAAATTTCTGGTAGATCTCACCACATTTGTACCTAAGGCAGAGCCTTGGACTCAGCTGCAATGCTCTGCCATTGCCCTGCCCTGCCCACCCCTATCTGTTCATCCAGCTTTAGCTGGTCTGATTATCATCACAACCCAGTGACTGGTTATTAGGTGAGAGAAGAAAACCCTGCAGCCACTGCATAATTGGATTATTGAGAGAGAGCAAGGAAGGAAAAGGAGAAAAGCCACAGAGGACAGGTGAACAGTTCTTAGCCCTCCTTCCAAGCTGTGAGAGACAGACAGCTCTAAGTGGGTTGCGACAGGAAACATCCCATGGCTGTCCTGAAAGTGTCCTGTTAAGTGCTGAGAGCCAAGTCTAAAGTTTCCAGCATGTGGGTTGGGTTCCAAGTGAATTGCTGAAGTTACCTGTGGTTTCCACCAGATCTAGGATTGGAAAAATTCACCAATGACATTAAAAAGTTTCACTGGATAGCAAAAAGACTCTAAAGAAATGCCCAATTACGAAAACATAAAGAAATAAATAAAAAGAAACGCTCCATCTCCCTAAACCTAAACCCCCACAAAGTAAAACTTTAAATATTACATTTGATATTTTAATCTCTTTCAGAGAGCACATACCAAAGTTTTAAAACATGTCTATCTATCTCCTTAACTGTAGCTGTCCTACAAGAGTCAATCTTCTTAATTTAAATTCTTAATTTTGCAACAGATACTTCAAATAAAAAATGGGGCCAAGCCCTGCAGAACACCAAGAGACTGGTGTACAAAAAGGAAGCATAGTTATTATAGAAATTATTTTATTACAGGATAATTTAAAATACCTAAACACTAGGCTTTACTTTGAAATTACACTTTCACTCCTCCCCACTGATTTTGTAGCAAGAACATACTTTTTTTTTTTTTCAATGCTGATTTTTAGACTTGAACCATAATTCATTTTGCTTTTACTAAGGATGTAAAGTGAAAAAAAAGACATTTCTAATCTCACAAACAAAACCCAAAGTTGATCTTTGGGTCATTTATGATGAAATTGTAAATGATTCCACATCACTGGAAGAACATTTATGGAAAAACACCATCCTGTTCCATATTAATACATTTCAATTTCAGTGTTAACTGCAAAGTGAGAATTCTACAAAGGGTATACCTGCTTTGGTATCTGTCCAAAGTTATTAATGAATCCTATGGTAGCTGTCTCTTTTAATGGATCATTGATGTTATATATGTCCACTTGGCCCTCATAGAAGAGATGGTGAAAGACATTTACAGCTTCTACTGCAGCCGGACCTTGCTGTTTATAGCCAAAGATCAAGTCAATCCACTCATGCAGGTGTGCACTCACAAAGTCACATTCCAGAGCCTGAAATTCAAAGGGCATGCATTAGAACTAGACAAACTGGTCACTGGTTGAGTTTATCAAACCTGTCACAAATAAAAATGCAGAAAGTATTTTGACATATTTTTGTTATGTATTGTTACAGCTTTTCATTGAAGCAAGTCTTGCCTCAATGTACTCCCTGGCCAAAAAAGGAAGGGGAGGAAGTGCTGGTTCTACAGACCTTGGCAACAATCAGCCACCAACCCTGAACTCACAAACTGGCTGGTAACCTGAGCACAGAAATTGAGCTTAGATTAAGATGCAGTGGAAAGTCCCAACTGCTGCTTTCTATTGTCATGACTAAAATGTAAATTACCTCCCGATGAACTCGGATAAATTCACGAGGATCTCCTTTTGCCCACGGAGGGAGTATTACATCGCCAAGCTTAGTGCCATTTTGTTTGCAGCCTATTAAAAAAAAAAAATTGAGAGAAGGGAAAAAAAATTATGAAAATAATAAAATTCAAACATGTTTCCTTTTTAAATGAAGCCATTTCAGTACTTTCTTTAAAATACTGTTGGTTTTGAATGTCAGGAAATACAACACAAAAAATTCTGCCTTGGTTGTTCATGCAAGATTGCTTGCAGAAGGAAGAATTCAAATAGTCCTTGCTAAGTTTTTTGAAGATGATTACCTGTCCAGCCAGTGGTGTTGATCTGATTACACCTCCTCAGTCTTCACAACACCATTACATACAGTCTGAACTCAAAACCTTTATGTTCTCTGTTAAGTGCTCTTGGAACAAGATTATTTTGTCTTTATTTTTCTATTTAAGTAAAATTTCAGCTTTTCTCTTCCCGTTATGGGAAAGACCCACTGCCATGTGTGAAAGTTAACACAATCACCAGCCAGCAAACCAGCCTTCAGTGATCACTGCACAGCCAGACCCTTGTTGTGCCAGTTTAGCTCACACCTGAGCAGCCAACCCTGCTATTGGGAACTGCTACCATTGCAGCGGCTCATTTTGCACCCAAAGGTTCATTTTCTTATCTCTTTTTGACTTCATTGTTCTTACTCTATTAGGAAAACTAAAATGACTGTGCTGATCCCAATGACATGTCAACTGGAAATATTTTGAAGAACATAAATTCCAGTATGAGACAGTAGAATAGCAAACTGTACTGAGAGGCCTTGATGGAACAGTGTTTTATCCCAGGGTTTATGTTCTTCACAACACAAATATGCTGTATTATGGAATGCTACTGTTGTTTTACCCATGAGAATGGCTACACATCACAGGAGTACAGGCTAAATATTAATTTCCTAACAGTGAGGAGTTAACTGGTATCCCTCACAAACTCCATGCCCAAGGATATTGGTGATTCCTCTGGCCATGGTCTGAGCACAATACATTCATCCTGTCCTGGAGAGGACCCACACTGAACATTAAATGGTGGCATGTTGTGATTATCAAAAATGTACTTGGTGAGACTTCTCAGTTATATTCTTGTTCTGCTGCTTAGATTCACAGCAGAGAGCTCAGAATATAGGAGCTTAATGCCACTGCTAAGAGTGACAAAAAACTAAGTACCATGCATGTCCTACAGAGAACAGGTGTGAAGTTTGACTCCTGTTGAATAATCACTATCATAAAAACTGTGACATTTCAACAAAACTATTAGCAATACTTAAAAAGAAAGTTCTAAAAGACTCAAACAGACTTTGCAAAGCATAAAAAAACAAACAACAAAGATGGTGAATACCATTATGGAGTAGCAAGTTACATGGAGAAAAATGCAAAGCAGAGAAACTCCAAGTAAAACTGGTTATCTGTGCATTTTGAACTGGAAAAAACTCCAAAAAACAGACTAAAACACACCACTGAGAACAAAAATCCGTTTGGGGTATTTCAGTAATTTGTTCAGCAATTCTCAGAACAAACTTTGTATGAATTGCTTAAAATGAACACTCACTGCTTGAGAAAACATTTTAAGTCTGATAAATCTGAAAAAATAAATCCGAGGTATGACAGTGGAAGGAAGAACTCCTGCTACGCTCTTTCCAGTGAAATGACAAGCTCTGAATCATTCAGACTGTCAAATATAATCCTGAATAAGCATATAGTATCAGGAAATACCAAAAGTAGTCTTGCTTTCTGTTTCATGTCAGAATGTGCAAGTCACCTATCAATTCTGCCTGTATCACGAGACACTTTCATCTCATGTTGGACTGTTCTGGCCCTGTTCTTCTACACACAGAAATGCTATCAAGCTGTTATTGCCCACCTAGGTCAAAATTGTTGGAGTTCAGCAGGAACTCAGGGAGGTAGAAGAACTCTGGGATGAGCTCCTTCACATCTGCCATGTTGTGCTTGGACGCCGAGTACCAGGCTTCCCGCACGCTGTGAAACATCCGGTCAGCCAGGTCGAAGTGACCACCCTGAGGGACAGACACACACCAGCAAGGCAAATCAGAGAACCCTCTGCCTAATAAAGACACTAGAAAGTAGCATGTTTCTTCCTCTAACACAACGGATTTAATCAGCCGCATTACTTTTTGGTACATGGCAATAGTAAACACAGAGCACTGAGATACAGAGATACAAAACTTTAAGAAAGAGCCATCTAGTCTGACTTCAGTCTCCTCCAGAGAAACCCAAATCATTTTTGCCTGATGGCTTCTCTCTAGGAAAAATATTTGATACGAAATATTACAAACTGCATTACCCACTGAACTGGCAAACAGTTCCAGGGTCTGCAAACTTTTGTTTATTTTAACGCTCAATATTAAAATGTCTCTTTGGATAGAAATGGTTTAAAATAAAAATCTTGCAACACCTGCAGCACAGAACTAAACAACTGGCATATGATTCTTTCAACAACAGATAAATAAAGCGTGAGAAGCGAAGTATTTTTCACAACAAAACCTGTTTTGTTTTTGCCTGGTGATACTTTGTTCTGCGTACATTTAAAAAAATGTTCAATCAACAAGAAAAGAAAAGAGTGTATTCCACAAAAACTTTTTAAAAGACACACCAAAAAACCTGCCAGGCAATAAAAACATTTGATGAAAAAAAAGCTGACAGATTGTGTTTTTCAGTTATGTCTGAAATGCACATGAAGGGAGGTGATGCAATTTTTACCTGTAACCGTAGGAAAATCTGAGTAAAAGGCTCCATCCGGACAAGATAGGAAGCCACTATCATTGCTGATGAATAGTGGGTCCCATAGTGGTAAGCTGGGGTTTCCCCTACAGATTAAACATCAGAAATAGAAAAAAAAAAATAAAAAAAAAATAAAGCAGTTAGGTGACAGACTTGGTACTAACTGAAAAAAATTAATACTGTATTTTAATTCCTCTGTGACCATGGACATATTCAAAATTGGAATTTGTAATTTTCATTCTCAGAATTATGAAAGCTTTTATATTTTGTCATGGCCATCACTTGAAGTCTGGCAGCAATCCAGTAGCCCTAATTCAATGGGCCTCTGTAAAGCAGTACTGAATGGTTAGTCATTTTATGTTTTAATTAATTGAGATGTTGCAGTGCAACTATGAAGATTTCTACTGAAGAAACTTCTTTAAAAGCAGGCCTCTGTCTTCAATAAAAGCACACAAGAAAAGCTGCCTTGCCAAAGAAAATTATTTCAATATACAGGAAAGCTATAAAACCATGAATATGTAATTTAATTGCATCTCATTCTGAGGTTTTTTAGCAAAGAAACTGCTGCTTCCTTAACCAAAAAACATGCATTAATATTAGAAATTAATAAGTTACAATAATGCTAATGAAGAAGTATTCTCATTCCTGTAATACTTATTTTCATGAAGCAGCACTCAAACTGTATTAGCAGACTGAGCTGGTTGTGTGCCTCATGTGCCAGCCCATTCCAGTGTTTAGACAATGTTAAACTCGTCTAAATGTGCAACTGCATTGTTTTGTTTTTACATATAAACAAAACATGGCTTTTGGACTTAAAACAAACAAAGCAGCAAGAAACCACCCCTTTGTTTTAATTTAGTGTTTGTTGGACACTTGCTAAAAAACACAGTGGAGTTCTGCACATCCATATCCAGACCTCTGGACCAATAATATAAAAATCCATGAGCCTCTCCCATCATGTGACAGGCACATGTCCCTCTGCTCTTCCTGCAGGATGGATCATTACTTACCATTGGGATCTTCCCAATCTTTGTACCGCTTCTTATACTGGGCTAACCTGTCTTCTGTTTGAGCTCCCATGGGTTTTGCCAGGTTTCTGAATGTTTTGGGATTTGTAAGATCTAGTTCCTTTAAAAATAAAACAGACAACAATTTTATAAATCTAAACCAAACCCTTTCAACACTGCTGATTACCATATTTAACACCACATACCTCCTGAGGCTGTTACCTTTGCTTTCAACACACACAGCAGGTGCAATGTTGGATATGCTTAAAACAGTTCTTTAGCCTGATCCAAGAAAGTCAGTGTGTTTTATTTTAAATCACATCTGGGCTCTAGACAATTTCTGCCCTGCTCCCCTCATCCTGTCCTTGAGTATTCAACAAGCACCCTAACAACATTTTATGTTATGGTCTGCCTAATGGACATGGCTGCCCACAAAGGCATTGACAGGATGCTTCATCTTTTTCAAATCAAATTTTTCACTGTGGGACCAGGTTTCATAGTAGCCACAGTCTTCTGGACAACAGATGCTTTTTCTGTGGGCTTAGCACACTTCAGGATATTCAGTAGAAAGCTAATGCAAAGACTTAGAGGAACTGCTGAAACACAGAGAGGCAAATGCCTCTCCAGAGATGCCAGCTCTCACCTGTGCGCAGTCCAGTAACATCTGTAAAATCACTGCAGGCAGGGACAGACAAGAATCTCTAATACCCTACCTGCTGATAAGTGGGAGGAATAAAATCATTTGAATCAAACAATTATCAATAAAGGTAAACCTTGGTTTTTCTAGAGTAGGAGCTATCTGTAGAATTTGCAAAACCTCCAACTTATAAAAGATTACTGACAAGATACTTTATTTACCTCTGAGTCATAGTCTGCGAGGATCCAGGGAAAGACAGGGTACTGCATGAGATCATTATAGGATCTGCCAGCCAGAGTGTTTAAGTGCATCAGGTACTGGAAGTTACTGATTTCTCCTCTCTTAAGGAAGACAGATAACAGCACTGTAAAGTTTTCACTTTACAACAATCAAAAGTCTACACTGCCAGACTGCCAGTGTTCTCCCCAAACATATGAAACTTATTTCAGTATTACAATGCTCACTCTACTTTTACTACAGCCCCCACCCCCAGCTGCATTTTCAATGGAAGAACTGCTTCCTATTTGAAGATATCATGAAATACTACAAACTAAAATGCTGAGATACACTTTATATAGTAGCATATTCCACCAGTTTGAGTAAGAGGATGCAACTTATGTGTACTGATTAATTATGTAGCACTACAAAATGCAGAATTTAATTAAACCCCCAAAATTTTCATACTTACTTCCCATCTTTGAGTAACAGATTTTTCTCCCACTAAAGTGCTAAGCAAGCCAGACCTAATGGGAAGAAGAAAGTGCATTGTCTGACTTAGCAGTGAGATCTGGCTTACATCTTCACAAGACAATCCAAAGCTTCAAGAATAAAACTTGTAAATTGCAACAATTAGAAAAATAGGTCTTTGTTCCTTTTCACTTCAGCACGATTCCTTTTTTACTTCCAAACACATACTGCAAAGATTATGCATGTTAATTATGCAATTCAGTGCAAGTGGTGGCTGATGAGCAAAATATTTTTAACAACTTGGACAAATCTAATGGCTTCAGCACTCCAATTCCTTTCAGAATGTATCTGGGTACTGACAACATTAATTCTGATGCTCTATATTAATTAGTAAGAAGATATACCAATACTGCCAATGCCATTTGTACAGTTAAAAGCATCTGGAGTACATCATCACTGCTTATTTACTTTGGTGATGCCCAATATAAACGGAGGTTGCAGAACTTCCCAGATAATCCTGACATTAATGCATCATTTATTGGAAACTGATGAGCTACAGAGCTTGTGAGGAACCATCACCTACCCTTGCTCTACGCTGGTGTTTGGTCTCTGCCCAGACACTGACTCCGAGCTGTCAGTCAGAGATGGCACCACAGCCAAAAACCTGCATCAGCAGTGCAAAGGAGATTACCATTAGTGTTTCTGTCCCGGGTATGTCATCTCCTGAGAATGAGCATTTATTTAGTACAGTTACAGACTTCGCTTTGAGCAGCTACAGCACGTCTTCAGCAAAATCGAATGACACTTTTCTCACTGAAGGCATTTAGCGCCTTCTAGTGGCTCTTTTGTGAAGCACTCAGGTATCGACACATATTTGCAAATACTCATATTAAACGTTCTAACTTATTCTACAGTACCTTTGATAAACTTTGTTTCTGACGCCTTTTTGGAAAGCTAGAAGATAGTTTCGTCCGTCTCCTGAGAAAACTTCAATTGCAATTGGCTGAAAACAAAGAGGACAGACCCACGTCAACACTAACTTGTAACTTCTGGAGGTCAGGTGCAGACCAGTTTAGTCATATTACATCTGGCATCAAGTTATGGAGAAGCAGACTTCGTTTATTGCAGCCAGATGTCTCATTTTTGGACTACTGATATTCACTAACACAGGGGATAAACCAGGGTAAGTCAACAAGGATGCCCAACTTAAACATTTCAATATCAATGCAGTGAATACCTTCACTTTCCAAATACTGATCAGTTACCTACTGATTTCAGTTTTTTTAAAATGACAATATTGTCACAAAACTTCAACGTGTGGAGTCAATCAATCCAAATATGGTGTCCTCAATCCAAATATGGTGTCCAAGTTACCTTCCAAATATGGTGTCCCAGTTACCTGCAAAAGGTATCTCCTCTTATGCACTTCCTTGATATCTTCATATGCAAAAATGCTGCAAGTTCTTTTGAGCTGACTTGGACCTTGCCTTGCTCCCCTAGGTATGATTGGTTCATGCATCCTGTAAATCAGGACAAGAGAGAAGTGATTAAAAAGAAGAGAGATTAAAAGAATTATTCTCTTAATTCATGAGAGTCCAGTTACAGAAACTGCTGATTTTCACAACATACACTGAGCAATTTGTAAGCACAGAGGAAACTGCACTGAAGTCTGCCTGCACCTTACATTACTTTGGAGCTGACTCCTCAAAAATCTCATTAAATACTTCTCATTCAGTTACTAAAGACCAAGGAAACTCTATTATGTACTCACTTCGGAGGCAGTGTCTCGATGTCCCGGATTTCTCTGGTGGCTGTCATGGTGAATCCATCAATGACATAGAAATGCTCCTTCCCAAAGAGCAGCAGCCCCTCGCTGGTGTCCAGGCCCTGGACCCGGGCACAGCGGTACATGTGCTGGATCTGCAAGGACAAGCCAGCACTTAGAATAAGCCCGTAAATGAGCTCAGGCTCAGAGCACTGCCTTGTTAGAACAGGCCCCAGACACTGCTCTCTCACTTGTAAATACAACAAAAATCCTGTAATTTTCTCCCTTAATCAGAGACATACCTAATGCCTGTGATTAGCAATTGGAGAGGGAGTTAAATAAAATCTTCTCAGTATGATATAGATTTATCTATTTACCAATTTATCTACTTGCACTATGATTCCTGAACACATTTCAGAACCTGCAGACCACTCAACTATGATCACAACTGTATTTACTGGTATACTTCAGATGGACAAAGTCTGAATACACAGCATGGTAAATCAATATTGTTCTTGGGGATAAAAAATAAAATACTAGTTATCAATGTTTTTCATTCTAATGAAGGGAACAATTAATTATAGACAGTGTGCCAATTTCAGCATTCATATTTTCAACTTTTATTTTCTGTCTGGACTCATTAAGCTGACCCAGTATTCCAAGCATGGGATAGCTCATAGCTATCATTTCAGGACATGTTCATTTTTCCCTTGCAGGCAGAAGGAAAACTAAAAGAATGTTCCCAGTACAGGGTTTTTCAGAGTCAGAATCTCTTTGAACCAGAGCACACATTTGGTTTCTAGGAAGAAACTGATGAAATATACAGTAAATTCAGCTGTAGTCCAGGGAAAGTATATAGGACATTATTCATGCCTGTGACATGCAATGCAGAAATTTCAATGCAGTTAAGTTCTTAGTGTGTTTGAAGTACACAGTACCTTCTCTCCTTCTTCAAGAAGTCGAAGCAAAGTTGTATTGTCAGTCTTCTCCTCTTCATCAATTGAACTCCCCTCCACAATTTGATCCTGTGACTGGTCCTGGTTTTCATCATCTCCTCCATCAGGAGCAGAGCGAGATCGTTTCAGGGGAGGTTTCACTAGGCCTGAAAAAGGAGAACAGAGATAGATAAATAAAACCCTGAAACATAAAAAATTAACTTCACAAAACCTATAATCTTTCAACTTACTGACCCAATGCGAAGAGAGAAAAACAAGTGCCCTACAGGATCCTTATGCTTCTCTTTACGCAAATGCACGAGAAGATATAAAGGTAGATAAATGTACAGAAAACTGTTCAGAACAAATCAAATGATCTAACCTTTGACTCTTGCAATAGTGTCCTCCCCATGTTCTGGCTCCTGCTGAGTTGTTTCACCCACTGTATTCTCTTCAATAGCATCCTGAAAGACTGCAGGGTTCCCAGAAGCCAGGCGCATGTAGTACTCCTTACTGTCATAGCTTATGGCTCTTCGGTACCGAGCAGGTTTCTTAGAAATAATTGAAGAAATTGCTTGGTCAGCCAACTCCTCACTCTCTCACTCAGTGCAGGTGTCTCAGGAACACGGGGTGCAGCACAGTGCATGCCCATCAAGTGCTTTGTGCGTGCTCAGTCAGACACCAACACACACGGGAACAGAGACGGCTCAGGAGACCTGAGCTGGCAGCTCATTTGCAAGGGAGATATTAAGCCACTCAACTAATAATGGGGTTGCAGAAAAACCTGCAGATAAACCTACAGCATGGGAAATAAGAAGTGTGGCCAGCACATTACGAACTGACACCAAAGGGTGGAATTCATTGACCAGGTGGCCATTTTATCACTGTTCATAACTCCCTACAACATACACAGCTTATTTGTTAGCCAGCTGACTTCTTTATAAGGCAATAGATTGAACAAAAAATTGCCTCAAGGAAAGATATAAATATGTGGAAGTTGATATGAACTAAAAGCACTAAGGGGGTCTGTGTTAAGGCTCAAAAATTCTTCAGTTGTTAATTCAGTTGTTCCTCTTTTAGTAAAGATCCTGATGGTTTATGGGCAGGAGACTGGCACAAGAGTATGCATTTACCTGAAGTAATTCTTTGAGCACTGTTTGTTTCCTTGGGTGGTGGTTTTGGTTTTTTTTTTTTGGTTGTGTGTTTTTTTTGTTGTTGTTGTTGTTTTGTTTTGAGGGTTTTTGTTCAGTTGAGGGCTTGTTGTTTAGGTTTGAATTTATGTGTGTGTGGTGGTGTTTTTTCCCACCACAGGCTAATTCTTATGTTCCTCACTTGATTATGGAGGCAACATTCAGAAAGATTAAATGAGGACAGTTAATCAGAATGATCACAGGAGGTACAGGTGAAGATAAAAGTTATTAGAAAGCCAAGAGTCATTCCAAACTTGAAACATATGAATGGATAAAAACCCATTGATTTTATACTCAGTTGGAAATAATCTTCTCTGCCTGTTTAAACTCACCCTCAAACTCTAGAACGTTTTCAGAACTCATTCAGTTCTACATCACATTAATTTTTTGTTTTGCAGCATTATTTCCCATGAATTTCAAAATTGGGTTGGGATAATTACACAATAATATTATTATAAATCCACTTCAGTGTTGTACATTATGCAGAATTGTAGAATATCACTGAAATTTAAGTCAAGATTTTCCCTTGTCCATTTTTGCAGTGATAACTGCAAATACATAAAATATTAATGACTTTTTTGGGGGGTGTTGATCAGTATGATAGTACAGCAGGAAACTAAACTACTCATAAAAAAATTGGAATCAAGCTAGCTTTATTACAAGTTGATGCTTGTGGCAATGAAGCAATTAAGATCAGCAACACTGAAATTTATTACTTCATGTCAAATTGGTTATCTCCAAAATAAAAAATTTAAGGCATTGTGAGCTAATTTTCTCACTTATGCTCAACTAAGTCTTCACTTCTTATCACCACAAAAATACCACCTAAACAATGCTTAAAACATCTGTGGAAACAACAACTCCATAGCCTACAAAGAGAAATCCTAAATGGCACTGCTAAGATGAAGAAAGGACAACAGTAACAATTTCTATTAGATAGTCTGTATAATAGAATTACTTTCATTTACCTGTATTAGTTTCTTGTTGAAGGTAATTTAAAATGAGTGAACACACATTACACACCGTACTTAGTGATGGGCAAGACTGCAAATCTAATTAACAGAGAAGCAGCAGGTCTGTTCTTTTCAAGGCAGGATTCATGTTTTTTAAATAAATATGTATATTTCATTAATAGTGAGCCAGCTAAGACAAAATTAATATGGGCTTTAATAGAAGTAGGCCTGTTACAGCCCATTATGGCCAAAAAAAAGGGAGAAAAGCTTCTCATCAGATCCCTCTTAGAAAGAAACACTTTAAAGTGATCGTGTTGCCCATTACTAAACATGTTCCACCGACCATTAGTTCAGATCCCAAGGCCACAACACTTCACACAGTGAGAACAGTGGTAGCACAGCCCAACACAGCCTGTTAGTGTGCAGCAAAGAAGGCAAGATCTACGGAAAGTTTTATTAGGTGAAGGAAAGCACAGTAACATCTTCTAATGTGATTACTGAAAAAACCTTTAGGCCTGGAATTATTTACTGAAAGAGCAAGTTGAAAGCCAAATGTAGAAGCCTTGTTAAGATTGCCTAACATGCAGGAGGAAAAAGAGTTATATTTATTTTACATTCTTTCAGTCAGCGTACTTGTTTCTTTACCTTTTGAGGAATGGTATCATCAGATGTCTCAGGAAGTCTGCTTGAGAAGTCAGACTGAAAACAGGGCATCAATTACATAAGCATCAGAGAAAGAACACTTTTGAGAAGAATGCACAATGGCATGTTCTCTACTTCATGTGAGTTAGACTGTCACCACAGCTACTGTGTGTCAGACCTCAAGCAGGCAAAATATACCTGATGGTTTCTAACTGACTGACTGCTATGACTGACTTGTTTTAAGTAGTTTGACACTCAGGCTTAATTTGATGGAAAAAACTCCTGCATGCATATACGAGTGCCTAGAAAGACACAATAAAGACTGCTCCACTTCTTAAAAATTGTGTTCCAAAACTACCAAGAACTAACTGCTAAGCTTTCAGAGCCTGCACATGTTTCTGCTACAAAGCCCACTGTCAGTCATACTCACAGATGGATCAAAGTACATTTCACAGACCAAGGCCTGTAGCCTGTTTGGTTTTTTCCTATTTTTTTTCAGATCACTGTTTCCCACAATATCTAGAATAAGGAGGAGAACTCAGACTGAAATCTCCCATAGATATGGTACTTCTCAGCCTCTAGAGGCTTGTGAAGCTGCCTGTGCTGTTTGCTGGAAGGATCAATCCACAGACCTCACCTTATGTAGCAATTTCTAGGCTTCAAGTTCGCTTAGTTTTGAACAATGTGATTCAGTCCCTTCCCTAAATACACTGGGAGGAACAACTGGACTTCACCAACCATTTAGGACATAAAAACAGAATACCAGGTAATACCAACAGAGTAAAATACGTGTCTTAGGAAAAAATTACTAAAAAAAAAAAAGAAAAAAGGGATTTTGCAACAGGACATAACATTGCCCAACATAAACTCCTGAACACTTACCAGCAAGTTTGTTTCTTGCTCAGCTTCAGGCATGTAGGGATACTGAGTATAAAACATGTCATTTCGCACCATCTTCTTCCTCATTCTGCAGGGACCCTCAGTCATCTCCAACATCCACTTGTCCAGATGGGAGCCAATGGGGGGACCCCACAAACCTCGCTCTCGGAGCAGCTCATATTCAATCTGAGACCACTCCTCTGTCACGTATTTTAAAGCATTCTGTTGACGCTGAACACAAAGACATTGGTAAATGCATCAGGAGGGATGCTTTTAAAGCTGTCTCTGATATGAGAAGAGTCATTTCCATTACACTACAGAAAAACACGCAGTAAAGTCATAATTCTAGTAGCACTTTCTAGTATTTGTGGTGTCATCATGAAAGAAGGTAAAAGCTCTGCTTTTGGTTTGCAATGTTAATTGAATATCCTTCTAAAGGGCAAATAAGAAAGAAATGTTAACACTAAACCAGTGAATTTGAAAAAGGATTTTAGGAATGAAACTAAAAATTGTTTTGGAGGCCTTCCTGCCTATATTTGCATTGCAGAGAGAAGTTTAATGAAGCAGAGTTTGGTGGTTGTTTTTTTAAACTAATTGCTTTCAATGACTCGTTTCTCTCAGAATTTGATTTCTTAAGATTTATAGCATAAAGCTCAGCAAGTACTTTGAACCAAATGTCTTTGGAAGTGTTTGGAAGAAACCACAGGGTGCAACCATTTCATTCTGAAGGGCACAGAGCAGCCACTAACTATCACTGCATGATACCAGACAATTTTACGCTTCTCCACATATTCTCTTAGTTTTGTACAGTGTTTTAGAAAGACAGTGTATTACCAATCTCTCTCTTTTTGTTCCCTGCTTTTTCCTTCTTCACACTTCTAAGGAAAGACTATTTGAGCTTTTTGAAAAAAAATCAATATTTAACATGCAATGTTGCTACAAGAGTTTTAATGTACAACCAGATCAGAATGAGTTTCCTCATTTATTTGACTGCATTTAAAAACCCCTTAAAAATAACAACTCTATCTAAACATTCCAGTGTTTCACCTGTGACAAGCCAATATTTTACAAGTCCCATGCTGAGAAACATCATAGGTAAAATCTAACAGACCAAAGTACCAGTGTAAGGTAACTAACCCTCTAAGCCACCATACCTCCTGGTATTCTTTATACTGCATATCAACCAGGTCCCGAACCACTGCAATGTGAGTAAACATCCACTGGGAAATTTCCTATCACAAAAGACAACAGACAGAATGCAATTTTATAAAAAAAGATTTTGTTTGAATGAAAAGCCTATGAATACACCACCTTGCTAAATCTGATCACAAAGAATAGCTTCTTAAAAAGAATTACTCAGATAATGAATTTCAAACTTTTGCACATGGCAGTATTTAAGTTTTTGCTTTGCTTGGTGTTCCCTTTTTTTTCTTTTTTTTTTTTTAAAGGTGATAAATTCATGTCTAGGAATATTCTTTCAAAATCCCTGGCAAACATTTGAATAATATCCAAAACACAGGACTAATGGCGCAGAACATTCCCAAACAGACAAAGATTAGCACTGACAGATATTTCCTCTTTTCCCTGCTTCCTTGTATTTTGTGGTTGCTCCCTTGTTTGCTGGAAATCCTCAAGACACCCATCCCTCCTCACTCTGCCCCACAATATGCCTGTTTCCAGTTATTGCTCCCTCTACTGACCCAGGCAGCAACAGTTCCCATCTTAGTGAGTTTTTTCCTTTACACTTTCAGAGAATGCCTGCTCACCAGAACAAGGACTGAGAGCAGTGAGATTCTTTATTCTGTCAAAGCTACTGACCAGTTTTCAGATCAGAAAGAGAACTAGCAATGTATTTTTTTCCACAGGACACAAACTCCTGATTAAGTCAACAGGAGTTAAACATTTCCTTGTGACACGAATATACTTTGAACCAACATGTGTCCCAATGTTTAAAGTGCTAAATACAGTAAGATCTTAATCCTTCAAAACTTTTAAACCACTCTTTCCTTTGTTTTCAATACTTTATGCTTACATCTTGCAATGGCTCGCTAAGTACTGTTCTACTGAGTGCACCATTGCTGGGCTGCTCTGCTCTAAACTTGTTTTTAATTTCTTTAAAGCAAGCAAGTTTGTAAAGTGAATGTCTAGTTCTACCATCACATGTTGCTTTTCTGAACTCTTCTTTATAGTCCAATAAAAACAGTGCAAAGCAGCATTTGTTTAGTCATGATACATGCACAGTCACATAGGGATTATTCCTAAACCACATAATCTTGAGGTCAGGATGGAAAAAAGGGCAAACATCTGTCTCTCAGCTTCCATTTTGGTGCAGTATTGCAAAGTGAAGACCCAGACTAGCAAAGCCATAAAGCACACAAGTAATCAGAAAGCAGCTGAGCAGTCTCACCAACAACAAAGAGTTTAACTCTTGGCTTAGTGTTACAGAGACGCAGATGGACTTACCAGATTGGGACACAGAGAAGCAAGATGCCCAGTCTGGATAGTCAAAAAAGGGAGAGAAAACCAGGCACCAGATACCACTTCACACTCTGCAAGATTCCCTATATTGGGATATTTACCATAAACCCTGAACACACACTGCTGGATTTTAGGACTGCATGTTATTAACTGACAGAAATTACCTGTGTAGAGAGGTTGTGTTTATTCAGCCCACTCTCCTTGCGGTTTCTCCTGGAACCAGTTAGTTTAGAGAGGCCAAACCCGCTGCTAACTCGTGAAAGTTTGGACTGTGTAGTTGGAACCAAAGCCTCCCCTCTACTGATGCATTTCTTCTCATGAGCTGAAAAACAAAGTATTGGGAGCACTTTTTAGGTATTTTTCCTCCCTTCCCCATTACAACTGTTTTTTTTAAAAGCAGTGTAATATTTTCTATTGCTTCAAAAAGGTGTAACTCTATTCAAAACATTTTTGCAAATATACCATCAGGGAGACACTGGAGAACTGAGCAAACATCAGCCAGGAACAAAGCACATCTGGAAATACAGAGACTGCAAAAACAAGTATTCTAGGTTTCCAGAAATGCTTTCTGTACATCCAGGTTAACCTCAATTACCTCAGAGCTGTGTAATCATCAAAGGGGTCATGTCTGTGGAATTTTATTTTCTGCTGTCTAAACTCTTGTTAATTCAGTCGAGCATCAGTTGACCTTCTTTGTTACATGGGCACAGAGCTAACTTGTGCTTAACTTTTTGTCCACCAGGATTCCCAGGAACCTCTCCTGAAAAGCTGCTTTCTATGCTGAACAGATTTCCCAGCAGCCGTAGCATCACTGCTGCTAGAGATGCCCATTTCCAATCTTATCACCAGACCAAGAGTTTGCAGGTTGCATCCAGATGTGCTCCAGAGGGGTTCCCCTCCCTGCCAAGTTCACCCCTAGAAAATCTACCATTCAAAGACAGATGAATCCTCATCTATACTTACCCAAATGGTTTTGCCAACACTTTAAACTCGCTTCCTCAATAAAAGGTCTTGCAACAGTTATGTCCACTTGGCCACGGTCATTGACAGGCAGAGTCACTTTGAAAACTTCTTCTAAAACTTGTTTTTTACTGTGGATCAGCTCTGTCCACACTCTGTTTATGGCTTTTAAAAGAAGCTGGCGACCTGCATAAGTACAAGATCACAAAGAGCAAGCTCTCTACAGTGCTTACAGAACTGGTATTTTTACTGTAGTGAAATGAATAATTTCTGCAGTTACACTCTAGTTTGTTCCCCTCTTGCATGACGTGTGAAATGCCTTTGACCAAACTGTCTTTTCTTGCCATTAATATGCTATCAGAAAGTATCCAACTAATTCTGGCCATTTTCCCCTGTGAATTTAAACACTGGCTCTGATTAGTAGTGATTCATCTCCCACATCCATCTATCAACAAAACAAAATTGAAAAGAACCTTATAGAAATTTGTGCCTGTAAGTATATGTCTATAACTCCATACATACATTATGCTTTGGTATTTTCACACATGACTGTGTATCTAAGTACATACGTGCATAAATATTAAATATTCACATGTAAGAAAAAATAAATCACTGAATACTTTCTTCCACAGTGAGCTCATAAATTTCCTGTAAGTGTAAGATCATGAGGCTGTCATTAAATAATAATTTTATAGTTTATATCAACTATGTCTTACCTTAAAATTACTAGTTTCTATTGCTTTTAACACAGTGCATATAAAGCAGTAGTTCTAATTCTATCTCATGTCCAGAAAACAATGAAGAGCTCTTACTATTTTAACAAAACAC
>JAWWMO010000138.1:12736175-12757008 GCA_035047845.1 Dendrocincla fuliginosa | reverse complement strand
TGCATATAAAGCAGTAGTTCTAATTCTATCTCATGTCCAGAAAACAATGAAGAGCTCTTACTATTTTAACAAAACACTAACTTAATCCTGGATATGTCTAGCTTGGTATTTCCAAGTGTCCTTTCATTAATTTTTTATACATTTTTATACACACAGATAACCCATATGCCCCTCCAGAGAGTCACTGGGTAACACACATGCACCACAACACCCTACCCTGAGTAACTGGGGTGAAAATATTAGTGACAACAATACAGAAGTGGAATTATGAGACATCTGTGGCTTTGTCATTCTCAGATTACCTTCACTGACATCTTGGTTGTAGACTCCATCTGGTTCTATATCAGAGGGGATCATAATGTGCCAAGTTGTCATCCTGGCTTCTGCTTCCAATCCAAACCCGTCAACATTGCTACAAAGGATAATAACAAGATGGTTAGATAAACACTTGTCAGTATTTTAGAACACCTCTGTAAAAGGATCCTCAAGCCTAATTTTGTTTCAAAATAAATCTCTTCAGCTTGTTTGCAATTCACTGGCTGGAAAGTTACAACCAGTCATCCAGAATATGCTGATTTATTCTCAAGGTGAGTGCCATTACCGAGACAGAACAGGACATTTTAGTACTTCACAGCCCTGGTTCTGGAATAAACTCCTGTCTGAGATATTTACCTTCCCACATGCAGATTAATCAAGCAGTGAGCCAGGCAGCTGATGAACTCTTGATCATGATTTCCAGGTCCCAAAATTAAGTTTCTGTTCACAGTAAGGACCCTTAGGGAATCAAGGAGAGCCACTTGCTGAGGAACAGTTTTGTGAGCTCTTGAGAACTGATACAAGATGGTTCTGTTCAGGCAGTGATAAATGGCATCCAGCGATAGTCCCTGAGATCTTCTTTTTGACTGATGAGAAGTAAAAAAAATCATGATCAGACAGTAGCAGAACATCATTTCACTGTCACACAATCTTCCCTTGAATTGACCCATGCTCATTTTTCAACATTGGTATTTTACTACAGGTGTCAATTCCATGGATTTCAAGGACAAAAATGACATTAATGATAATACATTTATAATTTTAACATCTATAAAGATGCTGCTGATTTCTACCAGACCAAGTCTTCTAACAATCTCCAATAAAAGTGTATGAGGGAGCTTCCCAAAAACATCAAGGTAAATTTACGAAGCTTCCCAAAATTCTTGCAAAATGTATTTCATTGTTTATTTTGTGGGATCTCTGAAAAGGTTTTATCTGAGAGCAGGTTTTACTCAACTGCCCATATTAAAGCACTCCACGCTGACAAGATGAGCTAACAAAGCTCAGTAAATAGAGAGAAAGCCTGGGGAAGAAAAGCATATTTCTATGCTGACCTGACATGTGTCACTAGCAGGTTGCTCAGTGACATCACTCCACGCATTTCAACCTGACCTTCAAAAATGGTTTTCCAGGCAGGTTAACAGAACAACACTGTTACCTGTGCAATGAGCTGGATTATGAAGTCCACAAGAAGTTTGGATTCTTTGTTGAACATGCCCTGCCAAAGCTTGTCTACCACACGCTGTGTGAAATAAAACACGTTGTTCACCAGCACTTGGTAGCTTCCTCCACTCGTTATAGGCAGAGATGCATCTTCACCTAGGTAACAAGACCCCACAAAGTTTTCTTCATTTATCAAAAAAACCCAACTGCATAAATACATTCACATTAGTCTATGCTTTCTAGACTTCTGTAACAGAGAGAGAGATTCAGTCACAGATAAAGTTAAACCTCATGGCTTCCCTACGACGAGCTTTGATGGCAAGCAAACGTGGTTCTGCATTTATTTTAACATGGTTCTGGATTTATTTTATTAAGGCACTGCACCCAGATGAAGACAAATCACTGCTGTGGCAAAAAATGGGGATCCTTACAAGCGCTTTTGAACAGAAATGCACACCGTGACATCTAGGATGGAGACAGAGCAGCCCTACATTCCTGGGAAGCCCAGAAGGCCCCCATGAAATTCAACTGGGCCCCTGAGCAGCAATATTACCACAGGCCCCTTCCTGACCATCTAAACTCATGCACTGTGGAACAGCCTACCCTACTGACATCCAAGTTACAATCTCCTAATTCTCTTCCTGACCATTTATCAGGGGAGTGCTAATTCTTTTTTTCTATTTCTGGGATGCTGCCTTCATAATAAACCTATAGTAGGAAGAAATTTGTGATAAATTGACAAAAGCTCCAGATCCTCTACCAAGGTAATAAGGACATGACAGATGATGCAAGATCCAGTTTCAGTTCTTTTTGATGTGACTGCAATTGGTCTGACTTACATATCCAGAAGATTCATGCCATGTAGTTTTTTTGAATAACCTATTTTACAGCTTTGGCACAACCAAGGTAGTGAGGGAACATACAAGCACAGCAACACCATTTACACATCAAAGGAAAGAAAAGGGCAGAGGAAAAAGTAAAGACAATCTGGGGAAAAGATAAAGACAATCAAGACACAACATAACAGAACACCAAAAAAGAAAAAGTCACAGAATCAAACCCTTGTGTTTCTATCAACAGACTGATAATTAGTTTGTTGTATTACCCAATAAAACATCAGCGGCAAGTAAGTGATCCATCACTCCATCCAAAACATACGTCTGAAACTCCTTCTGCTGCGTTCGTGTTGATCTTTCAGGGGAAGCCTGAAAAAAGGTATTAAGATAATTAATATCTCTGAGCAAAAAAAACAAAACAGGGGGAGAGAGGGTGTTCTAGGTGATTTTCTCTTTTCTCAGCTCCTGTGAACTACTTTTATTTTCTCTTAACATTCTGTCTCAAGTAAAAAGTTTTAGCTTGAACAGTTCTAGAAAGTAATATAACATACCCAATTCTCTTTATGCTCAAGAGTTAGTCACACTGGTGAGTGATAACAAGTTAAAACTAGGAAATACACAAGTATGGACCAAAATCTCTGCAGCTTTCAAAAAAAAAAAATCAGGGAGACTCAGCAACACAAGATCAGGTGACAAATAGGTAGGTCAAGGAAAAATGAGAATTAATGTGAACTGAACACTTCTAAACACTCTCTCTGAAAAAGGTATGGGCAGTTAAACAGTAGCTGAACTCCTCACCTGCCTGCCTCACCATTAACAGGATGGTGCTTTCTTTAAGTGTCACGAGCTTTAAAAGACAGTTAACAGGAAGATAATGCAGTTATACTATGAGGTTTTATAGCATATGGCACCATATGTCTTTTTATCTAACTGCCACCGTCTATGGCACCATTTCTTTTATGAATAAAACAAAAACCTTAACATTTCTGCAGGGGTTTTATATTTTCAACAGTCAATACAGCAGTTATGGTTGGAAAGGCATTCCACAAATGAAACATATTTCACAAAAATAAAACTTAAAGGAAGCGACAACTTCCCAAGAAGTTCAAATAGCAAACCAAACCAGAAGAAAAAAACCCAGAGAAACTCTACCTCTAGCAGAAGATCTACCAATGGAGTCTGTTTGCTGGCTGGTGTGAGACACAAGTTATCAATTATCATCACTCGCATGAAGTCAAACACAAACTTTTTGGCAGGATGGTTGGTTAGGTATGTTTTGGTGCCAACATTGCAATATTCTGATTGGCTCCTGTTCATGCCAGAATCAGCTGCAAAGGCTTTAAACTCTTCAGCTGGGGACCCAACTTCATCATCAAGATCAGTGACCTGTGAAAAACAGCATGTTAAAACTGTAGAGGTTGGCAAATTAATGGCAGTTTTTTCACTTTTCCATTTTTTGCTTGTCCTTCTAAGGCTTTTTCATATTTTGCTTCTTAAGAAGCATTTTTACATGATCCTGATGTTCAGGATCAGTTCCCTAATACACAACAGGAGAAACATCCAGTTTCAGATTCCCAAGGCAAACAATGATCAGTGAAGACTGGTGTGAGTTACATATCACATTCACTGACCAACAGAAGTATTCGGGTCATTTCTAGATACTTGGCAAAAACAAATTTTCTCATTGCAAAAAAAAAAAAAAAAAAAAAAAAGAAAAGTTTTGAAAAAGTTATTAACTAAAGCAATTAAAATAAAATGAAGACAGAAACCAACTAAAAAAAGGCCATCAAGCTTACATAAACAGGAAACAAAAAAGTAACTGAGCCTTTTCTTTTTTTAATACGATACCTTCATCAGAGTGCAGTTATGGGTAAGCCGGTTTCCCAAAAATCTCTAAAAAAAGAGAGAAAAAAAAAGGGTCTCCACAGCTTTCCCATTTCTGATGAACAGAAACCTTTGAGAGGCTAGCTCTTAAAGAGGACTGTAACAGAAGCACAAACAGTAATGAAAGCTGTCAAATCCAAAAGACTGACTCTTTTTATGCAACTCCCTCCTCCAAATGAAAGAAGAGAATACTACTGCCCTCAACAAGCCTGTCACACTGACAGCTTACATGTGAAGTAACCAAGCATTTTGGACATTTGGTCTGCTTTAGGAGGAGAGTTTTCCCAACAAATGAAGAGAACTCCAAATGTGTGCTCCTCCTAGTTTTAACAGCAGTCTCAGAAAAGCTGAAAGATCAGTTAAGAATTTTCTCTCAAGGCTGAATTTGGATTATAATGTTTAGTTGCAGAAGCCTGGCTATTATTCAGCTATTTCACTAGGGATTGATTAGTGTTACACATTTGGGCAGATGGAAATGCTGGAGGAGTAAACCAATTTGGAGTTACAAGAGCCCTTAAACGGCAAAGAGCTTAAGTTGTCAGGCAGCTACACAAAGTTTCAAGGGATCTAGTGGTGAAAATAAAACCTGCTCAGAGACACAAGGCTCGTCTAAAAACTCTACAGGTGAATCAGCACTACCAGTTTGTAAGTGGCACCTTTTTGAGAGAGAGACCAAGCACCTAGAATACACTTTAAGTGCAAATTTAATATAAAAGCAAAAAAACACCCTATTTTTTTGGGGAGATTCATCAACATGCACTGTTAAAAACTGATCTCCCACTTTTATTGAAAAAATGGTAGCATGCCATCAGTAAGTATTTCCTGAAGTGTTTTATCATACCCTCCATAGTTCTAGCATTTGGCAACCTGTAGCCCAACTATCCTTCCATGTTCTTAGTAAAATTACTTTTAGATATTGGTTAACAGTATCTGCTTCTTTCTACTCATATTCCAGAAATAGTACAATTTGTAAATGACACTAAGCTCAAAGAATACTTCAGGCAGCAATGTTGAATTCACACCCTCTCCTGGGTTGAACTCAGTGGTTCCAGGAAATGCAAGAACACTGTTTTGTGGTTAGACCACAAAAGCAGAAGTGGGAAGTGGAAGGAAAAGGAAGTTTTAGATTTTATCACATCCTCCAGAGCAGAGGGCTGAATGCACAGGCTGACTCAGTCTTTTTTGCTTTTGTAAATCTGAGATAACATTGTTCACATAACTGAAAACAATCCCCCACTAGAAACAAACCAGTAGTGTATGTTCCCCCTAAAATGCTGTTTCAGAGGTCACTGAACTGCCCTTCTGTTGAACACACACTTCTCTGAGATCCGAAACTCAAGTACAAAATGTCCAGCCCAGCCTTGACAATGACCTCTTTTGCAGGGTGAGTTATGACTGTTAATTGATAAATCCTCCAAAGTAACATTCAGGGGAAAAACAGAACAGCTAAATAGTTGGATTTCCTACCATCTCAGAGTAAGGCCGTATGTTGAAAGGGAACACTGTTGCTGCCAGTGCACACAGGAACTCTGGACTCATCCACAAGGAAATGAGGTCTGGCACATTGTGATACAAATACCGAAAGAACTGCATTAGGGTGACTGGATATTCTCGAAGCCAAGAGCCTTCCTCCTCTGACTGCCAAGGCTGGGTTGAAAAACAAACACCAGATTAGCACAGATAGCACTAATTGAACAATGTTTATTTCAGAAAGCAAGAGAAGCTGCAGGGACAAATACGCAATCAAACACATTGGCAAAGATGCAATGACATACACAGTCATGACACGTGATCAAAGACAGGGCCAAAAGTGACCAACCACATGGACAAGCACTTGTTCAAGCAGAGAAATGGTTGAATAGGGGGCCAAGAACATGATCAACTCTGAAAAGCACATCCAGAACATGTCCAGTGTGTATTGGAGGAATTGTCAGAACACCTGACTGAAGACATGGTGTCTGAACCTGAGACCTAATATCTGATCAAAGAAGGGACAGAAAATGTGTTTGAGCACATCACCAACACGTGACAAACCTGATTCAATGTGACGGAGCATGTCAACATATGACAGACACCTGACCAAACACCATCATAGGTTACCAGCAAGAGACAGACCATGGACAACAGGAACATGCCCTGCAGCAGGTCATGAAGGTGTAAGCAGCACATGTGTCCAGTAGATGGTTCTGAACATATTAATATAGGAGAAACATGCAGGCAATGGAGCACATTGCAAATGTGCGACGACAAAACAGGCAACAACCAAAGAGGTGCTGCTTTTCAAACATTTTGAGAGATCATTTTCAGCAGATAACACGCTCTAGCTTCAAGAAAACACAAAATTTTCCCACTGAGAGACCAACTTCCACTACTCTTGACATTAGATTCAAAGATGAGATGATGACACATTTTTCTGGCAGTAAATTCATTTCCTCCAGCATGTGGCTATTCATAGTCTGGGACTTCTCTGCATGTGGAATGTTCATGCACCAAATCTGCAACTTGCATAGCTCTGAGCAGATGGGATATAGTCTCTCTAACATTCCCCCACGATGTTAATCGGGAAAGAAATTCAATTATCTCTGCCAAGGACATTTTATCCTTCCGCTTTTTTGTTTTAATTGCAGCTAAACACAAAGCCCAGCCATTTGGTGGCCACTAATATTTCTACAGATACTAGAAAAAAATAACATCGAGTAACCCACTAAAATGACAGTTTTCACCCAAGTATTATGAGCCTATCTCACAGCTGCTTGTGTCATGACACTTAATAAAGCCTCAACTTTTCTAATCTGGCTTTTGACCACATGGCAAACTTGAACAACTCATAATATCACATACAAGTAAAATTTTATTATGCTTACAGAATTCAGCATGCTCCTCAGCATTCCCAATAACAAGAAGGCAGCTTCTGTGCAAACGCTGTGTATTGAAGAGGTAACAGTGCCACAGGAGGCAGGAACTCCAAATATGAATGTCCAAATAGAGTCTAAATCAAACTATGAGGTGAAAGAGAAGAAAGAAGACATGAAATAATCCCTTTCTCCTATGTAATTGAATACTGCTTTTTTCACACATACAATACATTCATTTGGCCCTATTTAAAAAATTGGTTTGCATCCTCCAAATTTTATCACCATAAGTTTCATATGAAGGTCACATGTCACTGCAGAAAGTTTCTTCCAATAATGGCCTAATGTAACTGCAGCTCTCACCTTCTCAAAGTATTTAAGTGTTTTGAAATAAAACAGACTTGTCAGCACACATGCTGCACAATCCCCTCAGTTTACTTCACTCACATCTAGCAATAAAACCCACATGGTAACCCACAGAAGAAAAAAAAAGATACAAATAACACAAACAAATCAAGTTGCATTTTCCAGTATGTCTAAATAATTAAATCAATTAAAAAATAAAAAAGGATGAAGATCCCACCTCTAGCATTAAGAGTGTTACTAAGTAGTTGAATTAAGTTTTGATTCAGCAGTCAAACTTAAATGCTGTAAGCAGATGAGTGAGACAGTGCTGAATGTGCTGCCGGGTGTTGCTCTTGAGAAAACAGGCAGGCTGAACACCTTCTGGTCCAAAATCTTTACTTTTCAATTGTCACTGATAAATAAATGTTAGGACTGCATCCATTCTAAACAGGAACGTTGCCTTATTTCAAGTGTGATTTTTCTTCGTAGACCACTACCCTAAGGCTTCCTGGGACACTGCTGTAGACTATAAAATACCTACTCATTTACACACAACTCAAACAAGCCCAAAATCAACCTGCTCAGAACAAGAACAACCAACATCTTACAGCAACAACAGAGTTGTGTCCTTACAAAACCACAGAGACTTTCTGGAATAGAAGTACTTTGTTTTGTCTGCAACCTTGTGAACACTCTTTAACACAGCAATTCTCTATTCCTTAAAACAAAACCCTCCTCACTTGACCCCAAAATGGACCAGAATGACACCACTGACAGCTAAGCCATAACAAGCTGGCATTCACATACTCCCAGGGGACCCTGTCCTCCCACCCCAGACAGCTCAGCACTAAACCCCACACCATGACTGTGAGTCAGCTGCAGAGAACAAGCAGGGGGCCTGGTTAATCCACGATTTTCTTTCACGACAGACACAATTACATTTACATCTTACTGGATAATCCCTACCTGGCGACCCTGATTACACTGGCTGCTGCTGACAGGTGCACTGACCTGCAGGTTTTCAGGCAGTTCAGTGACTGGCTGCTGCAGGAAAAGGGCCATGAGAAGGAAATAGAGTGCAGGTACATTAGTGTGCTTCGGGAGAAGGGCCTGCAGAACGGGAAAGCCTGGGAAGTGACAAGCATCCCTGTTGATCTCGCGGACTGTGGATCTGCCACCAGCACTCCTGCCGACATTGAACCCTAGAAGACGAAAAACAACACACAAGGCCAACAATGTTACCAGGGAATTGCCTGTGAAGATCCCTCTTACCCACACAGTGAACTGGAGAGCGTGTCTCCTCAGAAATCAATGCTGTAAAAAATGAATGTGAGCATACAGGCTGACACACACATATGAAACCATTTTGCTCCAGACACCTAATTTTTTAAAACAATTTAAGAAAAAAGGGAAATCATTGCCTTTCAGTACCACACAGATGACACTGTTCCATATAGGCTGCCTAATGCTGCTGCTTACACACAGACCCATTTGGTGGCTGACTTTTAAAACACCCAAGCTTCTGAAAAGAAGTATTTGCTGGCTGAGAGGGAAGTATCACCTTAATTTCAGTTACAGATTTGTATTACCAAGCAGCAATTCCATGGCCCATTTAAGTCTACGGGCAGCTAATCTGTCTCCAAAGATGTCTCAGGGGCATCTTATTTCAGGTGTTTTTGTTAATGATTAATCAGCTGGTGTTAAGCATTAAGTGCTGCTATTTTATTCAAGTGCTGCCAGACCCACCTTTTGTGACCCTGCCTCTACCTAGGTATTTAAATTTCCTCTTTAATGAAAAAAAAGAAAATCACCAGAATGGCAGAAACACTTATTTTCAAGTAAGGAAGAAGCCAGGAAGACAGTTCAGTCTCCCCATCAGCACAGTGAGCCATTCTTCTGACACTGTCAGAGGTCAGCTTGTTTTTTCCGAGACTCAAATACAGACACTGACTTTTTAAACATCTATCAGGAATCAGGCCAATGAAATCAGTGCTACAAAGTTGCAGGAATTCCATCAGTAACCATCAACAAAAATGGCTCATATTTGCTTTCATGAGAAATTCTCCAGCCAGTATGTTATGATTTATTAAAAAGCACAAGGTGTGAAAATTAGATAATCTGTCACTATCAGTTGATGAGACACAAGTTTAAAAATATCTGTTTGGACACAGCCTAGCTTGGATCCAATTAAAGTGATACTATAATAAGAAAAATAGAAAAACTCCATAAACGATCTTCAAATGTGATTGTAAATCAAAATCTTATTTAGAAAGATTTTGTGAGTGATGAAAATGTTTATGTTATTGGACATTTAAAGTAGATACGGAATAAACAACAGCCTATTCCCTAAAATACCAACGGTTTTCAAGTTTTTAAGGCACAACCATGAAAGGGAAATGGATGTGCAAAAACTGTTTCTGAAACAAAATACAGAACATTAATAAAAATGAGCCAAACAACAGATGCTTTTTCTATTAAAAATAAATATTTGCATGTGTTATATGGCTTCAGAAACACTGTTTTCCTGAATCTTCCTAATTCATTAACAATGCAAAGAACCATCCTAATGCTCATAGCTGAATATCCTGAGGGATATATTAGGGGGAACTGTAAACAGACAGACTTAATAGAGAGTTTATTTATGCAAAATTAGCAAGATGGCATACTTTGATACTTATCAAATAGACAAAGCAGAAAAAATACTTTTCTATATTTTTATATTTTCATTTTAGGAAGAGCCCTCTTCCAGAAATAAGATTATTTCAACAACACTTCACAATTATTTCCTTATAACAAACCAATTCAGAAAAGCCTTTGGCACAGGAACAGATCATAAATCACTGCACCAAAGAGAAGTGGCTCCTAGTACAGATACTGTAGGAACAGCATTAAACTGAGAGTACAATGATACCACTGCCCTGGTCTAAAGGCTACCCAAGGTCGTGAAAGACTTCCATTTAATGTCAATCAAGGGGTTTGCACCAGGGACTGAATGCACATTAATCTAAAAAGCACCATCTTATTTTGATTGAAAAAAAAAACCCCTGGTCTATGGGAACCTGCTGCTACACCTCTCTACAAAGAACTGACACCCATTACTTCAGACACTTGGAGATGCATTTCAGACAGCTCAGAGGTGCCCAAAATGGATCCTGTATTTTGGGTCACATGGGGTAACTGAGAGGTCTGATAAGCCAGATAAAGGAGCTTTAATAAGACAGAGAACGTGCTTGCATATGGAACAATATGGGAGAGGGAGAGGGTAAGAAACACTGAGATGATGCCATGAATACAGAATTCCCAAGACAGCAACAATCCAAGCTGGTAAATCTGATTGGCACAGAACTCACTAGACAAGGCAGCTCAGGTATAACACCACATGATGCTCTAACTAACAGAAGTAAACAAACAAGTAAACTTTACTGAACCTTTACCAGCTGTGTACACAAGGTGCTACGTGGTACTACCTTTGCATCTGCAGCCCAGATGTGCCTGCCCATGGGACATATTTAACCTTACCATGGTGGTAACAATAAAAAACCAACTGGCTACACAGGCTTTGTGCAGATGATGAGCTAAAACTGAATTACATTTGTGTAACATCAATGGGAAGGCAGTTTTGTAAAACCACTCCCTTTTGGCTAGGAAATCTTAACTCAGTTGCAAGAAAAAGGAGAACAAGCATCTGATTGCAGCACAGAGAACAGTAAGAGAAAGGATGCACCTCCCAGACAGTACCCATACAATAACCCCCTCCTCAACACATGAGCACAGATGTTCCCAGTAATCCCTGAGTCCCAAGGGGCTGAGATGCGTACCTAGCACAGTACCAATCTTATTGGTCAAGACAGAATCTGTCTGATCCAGCCAGCCTCCACCACTGAGACCCTCTTTAAACTTGATAAGGATGGACTGATTGCTCAAGAGGACCACAAGAATTCGCATGGCTGCTGTGACCGTGGTGGAATGCAGATGTTCTTCCATAAACATCATAACCCAGTCAAAACCCAGTGTCTTGACCAGTTCTTCACAAGCCCTAAGTAAAGAGAGGGGAAAAAAAAAAAAGTCACATCATACAGCATTTAGTTTCCTACTAAACAGCAAAAACCAATGTCCCTCCAGTGCAGGGCAAACTTGAAGAGCAAATTCAGATCCACCAGAGAGTCAACTGAACTCTTAGGTAAGTTGCTACAAACACAAAGGGGCACTCATCAAATCTCGTTCGATGGAGCAGGTAAAGTTCAGAAGAAAGGAAAGACTAATTACAGCTCTTAGGACTATTCCGTTGTATGAGGTTTCTCCAGTTGCTGCTTTTGATAATGAATACAGAATTTCAAACTGGAAACTCTTTGCTGACGTATACAGCAAGTTCTCACAAGTCCTCTTAATAAACTAGTATCAAAAAAAATGAAGGAAGGTTGGTTGGTTTTATTACGGGAAGAATTGCTTGGGAATATTTGAAAAAACATGGGTTGTTTTCCTTTTTTTAAGCAGTATTCCTGAAAAGCTTAAACAGCTTTGGGTTGTGTGTCCATCAACACTCAGTCAATCACTACATATTTAGAGAAGCCATACATTCACAAAATGCCTCCAACAGACTCCAGACAGCCTACCAGGCTTGAAAGCTGTATTTTGTCAAGGTTTAACTCGACAGTGATTCAACGTCTCTCCTCCAACTTGCCGTATGACTCTGTGGCCTCATTAAACTATAATATCATCTTCCCTCACATGAAATTTTAAGTGACTAAGGGGCATTCTAGGGTCAATGATCCTAACAATAACCCCCACTGAAGCCATTTGATCTCAACCAAATGAGAAATTGAACATATACCACTTCTCTAAAAACACAAGTGTTCTCTTTGGCAGATATTATTTTCTCTATAGCCACACATGAAGTCATGAGAAAGCAGCACCATGAATCATGTCTTCCATTTCCACTAGCATACCTAAAGGTAATTCAGTGAATCAAATGGAGGCTGTATAATTCTCCTCCCCCAAAATAAAAAATTATAACCTTTCTTTACCTCATGGGGTTTTCTTGTACTTACTGCAAATTAACAGTTGTCTTTTCTTTAGATGTGTATAGAAGCTTCAAAAGGATATCTAAAAGCCTGTTCCGCAGCAGAATAAGATTAGCTGAAACAAGTCCTCCAAAATCATCCTCTGTCCCTAAATATTAGAAAAAGCAAATTTAGTTCTTTGGAACTTGGGCACTTTAAAGGCTATTTATAAATTCCATACATAAAGAAAGGAAGCTGTGTTAAGTGCATATACACTGCTGAGAAATGCTTGGTGCCCCATTACTGCTGCTACACAGAGTTTGGGCAGTTTAAAGAACAGGTAAAAGGCAATCACAGCTTCTCAGACAATAAACTGAAGTGGTCACTCCTGGCAGGGAGAGATACAAAACCAGTCAAGCACCAGCCCTTCTCATTCCCCTCCCTTCTCTCAAAACTGTGGAACTTGGTAATTGAATACACGTTTTGCATTTTGAAAGCTGGGAGGTTATGGGGGTGGGAATCCTGGTACTTCCCAAATCCCTCCAAATCTAAGAAATAGAGAGAAAAATCAGTTTCCTCTTCTTTCAACAGATCCCCAAGCTCATCATCAGTTGAAAACCACACTTACTGCAACCAAGCAAATCCACGCAGCTCAGGACTAGCTTTTCTGTTAATTTACAAATCCCTCTTTCTGTACCTTATACCATCAGAAGAGGACCATACTTTTACATTGTTTAAAATAAATAAAATCACAACTTGAGGGGACACGTGCAAAAATAAAGACAGATAAATGGATACTTTCTGGGCCAAGGTTTCATGTACAAGATACAGACAAACCATCTTCTATGGCAGAAATACAGCTCAATTGGTGAACCCCATTACCCAAAAAATTTCATGTCCTTTGCCTTCTAAAGCTTCTCTCTCCAATCCTGCTACACCTTGAATCTCTCCCCAAGGTTCTTCAGTCCCCCAGACAGGCAAAAAAACAGCTTAGGCTGTGGTTAGCCTGGGACAAAAAAAGTCATGGCTGGCCTGTAGTGAGAACACCAGTCTGTATCTCTCTCCAAAACCCACAACATCTTTTTTTACTAAAAAGCTCAAAATTAATAATTTTTGAGACCACAAAAAGCAAAAGTATTCAGAGGGACCAGGTCAGGCACAGAGATCGCACTAGACCGCAGAATGGTTTGGGTTGGAAGGGAGCTTTAAAGATCATCTGATTCCAACCTCCCCTGCTGTGGCAGGGACAACTTTCAGGAGAACAGGTTGCTCAAATCCCCATCCAACCTGGCCCTGAACACTTCCAAGGATGGAGCGCCCACAACTTCTCTAGGCAACCTGTGCCAGTACCTCACCACTCCCACAGTAAAGAATTTCTTCCCAGTATCTAATCTAAACCTACTCTCAGTTTGAAGGCATTCTTCCTTGTCCCATCACTACATGCCCTTGTGAAAAGTCCTGCTCCAGAATGTGCAGACTGCCTAAATCTTGCTCTTCAGGAAACCAGACCAATAAAACTAACTGTAAAGCAGAAACACTTGTCTCTCACTTGTCCCTGTGCACCTATATATTCCCAGGAGGTGCAAAAGCATAGGATCTTTGAATATTCCTTCTAGTTACTTGGATGGCATCCACTGTGGGACTAAAACATTTCTGTTCAGGGAGAGTGACTGAAAATGCAACAGAATAAGCCTTTTTTCTTTAGGAAAACAAGGGTAGAAATGGTCTAAAAACAATTCAATGTAAGAATTATTGAAGGACAATAACATTTCTTTTTTTGCCAAGAAAAAAAATGACTAGGCTTAGTTAATTCTTTCACTTTCACCACACCTGAAGGGAAGATGCCCTTAGCAACCAGTTATCTTTTTTTAACTTTCCCCACAAAGAAGCAGAGATGCACAGCTGATTTGAAGGAGCAAGTGGAGGAAAGAGAACAAAACCATACAGTGTGAAATGAAGGAAACAAAAGAAAAGTAAACAGGTCTTGCTCTGCTTTGCACTCTATATTGAAAACTAAAATACCACTACTAAATGGCAGGTTACAACAAAATTACAACATTGCTAGTGACAGTATTTCTAATTTTAAGTATTCAAGCACAGAAGAGATCACAAAGTATTTTTATTCTGCTGTTTCTAAGTGATGTCAACACCTACCACTGTCAAGCTTTTCTTCATTGTTTATTTCCATGACCACAAACTTCTCACAGACTGCAAATGTAGGTAAAGTGGAAGAGATGAACTGTCCAAACCTAGAGGTATAGAGAAAAAACATCATTCATTGCTATGACAGATGCATTCTCATCTATCAATAATTCACCTTAAATGTAAAACTATGACACTAGTGACAGGGAGATATCCAGAAATGTCAGTTTTCTCATATCTATAGATTGAGGAAAATGATCTTCAAGTTACTAGCCAAAACCCAAATTAAATTGCAGCAACTAACAGAAACGTTGCAGACAAGTATGCAAAGTAAGAGACCCTGAAAATATTAAGATTCAAGAAAGGAAACAGAGATACCATCAAGTCCTAGTAAAAGGAACACCTCAAGTAAAGAGAGAAGAACAAACCATTATTTTCAAACCTTTACAGCTGAACAATTATTACACCAAAACAGTGATTACTCAACTCCAACTCTGGAATAATATTTATGTCTGTAGCTTGAGGTTATGTAACACAAGGTCATGCTTTTCCATGACAAAACGTTAATGTACTCAAAGAAAGGAGATGTGACATTTTCCTCTTTCCTCTGCAACTAACCTGAAATGATCCCTAGTTACTCTAACTTTTCCCAAGTTATTCCATGTTTTTCATTTTTCATTTCCAGGAAGGAGAACATGGAACATTTAGACAGGCATTCTACAATCTGTTCTGTATAATTAAAACTAAGACAGGTTAAGATGTTCAGGTTGAGGCTTCTGATGCCTCTAACTGTACTTAGTGTGAGAAGCTGAAAACATGACCTCTCGTATGCAAAGACTTCCCAAGCCCTGCAATATTTTATCCATTTCCTTTATAATGAAATGGGAGATGAGAAAAAGCAAGTTATTGAGGAGTTGACCTAATTTTATAGCATTTCAAATACTCCTGCATGTATGAATTGCAATAATTTGTGTAATTTACATCAGTCAGAATAAATGGTACTATATCTGACAGTCTTAAATATGTTTTTTTTATACAGTGATGATTAGGAAAAAATCCTAAACTAAACCTTTCATCCAGGAGAGTAATCAAAACTGCATTTTAACCAGAAGTATCATTATATCCCATCTCAAGCAATATTCATAATATCCAATAATGGTATTTAAGAGAAGGCCACAGTGTTTCACGTGAACAAGGGAGCTGCAATTCAGCACCTTCAGATTTTCACCTGTAGAACATTAAGCCAGTTTGATAATCCAGCCATGCTTGGTCAGATACAAAGTGAAAATAATATGCAAATCAAGGTTTTAACATATTGGCTATGTCTAGTTCAGTCTAGTTCTTTGAAAAACAAACAAATCAGTACATGAGCAGTCCATGTTACACACTCCAAGACCATATGACCATTAAGTACTTTTGAACAAGATCACCCACATAATAAAAACAAGAAAGAATCCTCACAGGTGTTGCCTACCTGAGTAAGTCGTAGCTGCTAGGGAAGCCTTGAAGCAAAAAGCTCAGCACATTACTAATTGCAGCAATAGTGGGCTGGGACAGAGACATGTCTCGAAGAGTTAGGAGCAGTCTTGGGATCAGCTGGAATTCCCTCATTAATTTTGCATTCTTTGCTGCTTCACTGGAAGGAGGAAAGAAAGGAGGTGGCAATTTAAAATTGGGGCATCCTCTTCATATTGCCTCATCCTGTAAGTCCCATTACCAGGCCTGCATCGGCTCATACCTTGACTCGGTGAGAAGTTCAATGAAGTGCTCAAACAATGACAGATGAAGCTCATAGGGTGCATGAAGCCAGACCTGAAATACAGAATAAACAATCTGTACACCAATTGACTTGTAGATTAAAAATGGAAATTAATAGCAAAGGTTATGGAAGACTTGAAGAGATTAAAACCATTTGTGTATATGACTATTTACCTGGCCATAAGGAAACACCTATGGAACATCTCTTGAGACAGATGGCTCCATGACTCCAAAGCAGTTACTGGAGTTTAAAAGGTTAATGTGAAATATTAAGTTTATTTGGCTTCAGTGAAGATTTTTGTCTTTGTAAAATTTACTATCTTCTGCCAAGAATAAACTCAAGGTCTTCCCTGATTTTGAAGTTTTGTTTTTACCAAGCATTTCCTGCATTTAAATTATTTATATTCTAAAAAAAACCCACCCCAACAAAAAATCAATTGTCCAATCAATAGAAGTAATAAAAGACATAAAGCCAGAAAGCTGACACTTATAAGCTGCAAATCTCAAAATTGACTTGCTATTGGACAAAACATAATTAATACTTGTGGTCTGGTGTACAAAACTTGCTTACATGAAAAGCTTTCTAGCTTGTGTTTTTCTTCTAATCGTATAATCTAAATGATGAGAACAAATCTTTTAATTTCCCTGTTCTGCATGAGTAAGAACATCTAATTTATCCAATTTGAGTGAAATGCTTGGGTCACTGATTTCTGAATGCAGAATAAAACGAATCATTTAAAACATCTCCAAAAAAACCAACTAAGCAAAAAACTCAGACTTTTGGAAAGTTTCTCTAGTGACTCACAGACCTGCACATTTATTTTTTTTTAGTCTCTTTAGTGTATTCATTCTCCAATTTTTCTTAGTCTTCAGGGAAAAAGAGACAGATATGAACTAAACAACATCAAATTGGATCTTTTGTAGTTGATTCTGAGTGACTGTACAACCCCGATGAAATTTCTCAGCTGGCTCTTTTATGAGGGAAAGACGACAAAAAGGGGGGAAAAAAAGAAGGAAGAGTCTTCTTGAACACAATTCATGCCTCACTGTAAAAGGAGCTGGGCTGTGATTTATGCTCTTCTCTGCTAAGCAGCTCATCTACCTTAAGATCATCACACACAAGATTACCTACACTCATCATCTCTTGTAGATGTAGTAACTTCTATTAAATCTATCTTTAATTTTCTGAGCACAAAGGAAGCATTCTTGTAATTTACAAGTTTCGTTAAAGAGTAACTAGTTACATGATACTGAAAAACCTATGTTTAGACACAGCACAAGCTTATTCCTAGTTTTAATATTACACCTGAAAAAGAAAAAAAGAGGAAACTTCTTGGGTGACAAATTTCTTCATATTAGAGCCCCACTAAGGTTAAAAAACCCAAGGCTCAGGTCTGGCCTTTTCATTTCCTCTTTCTATGTGCTATAATTATAGCACTTTGTTGATTTTGACAAGTGGGGATGTTAGATGCATTGAAGACTTTTAAGGTCATGAAAAAGCAAACTTAACAAGGTCAGCTGATTTCATTAAAATAAATGCCATAGTAAGCTTAAGGAGCTTTTTTTCATGGACAAGATCCTCCAATAATCTTTCCAAAAGTGCTCTGAAACTCAAATAGACATCTAAAAAAAGGATATGGCTAAGTCTGTAAAGTCATTTGTGATATTAAGTCAGTATCTACAGCTATCTTAGTAGTGGTAGTAGTAATTTTATTTATTTTAGTATATATAAGTCAGAATTCTTTTACTCAGTCTGCATCAGGTACTGATAATTCCAAAGGAGCAAACACTGAAAGGATGAGTTCTATGAATCGTTTATCAGCCTCTGTTACATTAGCACTGGCTTCTGAACTTTGCTACTTTCCTTAGTTTAACACAACAACACTTAAATATTTCATAGGCTGTGCAAGAAGAATTTTAATTCCCTTAAACTGCAGATATATGATAAAATGATTCCCATGTTCTATGTTGAAAGTTTACCTCTTACTGTTTTCAAAGCATCTTTCATGCCTTGATATATGTACTGCAGTTGAACACAAAAGGTTAAAAGAAGCTGATGAACTAAAAACAGCAAAAAGCAGAAACATCTGTGGCATCCATTCATTGTTTCTGCAGTGCTTCAAGCTATTTCAGCAGGAAAAGCTACCAATAATCTTGTTGCTCAGCTGCTTTAATGTATTGTGCAAGAAATGGTAAGTTCTCAGGATAACAACCTAGTTTGCTGTTGTTTAATATTTAAGGTAATCACTATCCACCATCATCACCACTTCTCTGCGCAGGTTTACATACTTCAAAGTCACAGAGCAGATCCTGGAAGGCAGCAGAATTTGGAATAATGGACGTCTCGTGCCCACTATCGACAGTTCCCACCAATGAAAAGGTCAGATGGAGGATGTGACTGTTCAGAAGGGATCGTTTCTTCTTTAACAGCATTGCCAGCAACTGGAACAAGTAAACAGAGAAGGAATTAGCAGCCAATGAGCACTCAGCAATGCTGTCTAAGCACACAGAAGAACAGATGAAATGTCTGTGTCCCTTCTGAGAAGGTCCTCAAAGTAAGTTGATAGTTGATACTCTTGATAAAAGAGCTTGAAAGTGGCATTACAGTTGGTTACAAAAGGGGCACATCCAAGACAGTCTCCAGCTCATAAAACATCTGTTCTACACTGCAGACAGTATCTAGGCCCTGAGGATTAGGCACACACACACCTCTCAGCTCCCTGAGAGTCAGTCACAGTTTAAGAATTTCTCTCAAACCACACTATTTGCTGATGTTGATACAAGTGGAATGTACGGCCATATGTGATGACCCACTGCCTGCTTACAGTACAAGGAGGACACTGTCTGGATTTGTTTGGTCAAAGTAAGCCACGGTCTGCAACAGGCTACTTGGAATAATATGTGTTGACATAACTATATGGGGCATTAGCATTACAAGGTTCATAAATGCACTGCCCAAACCACAGAACTTTCCATTTCAGTAAAGCAGTCTTCATGAGAAACAAAATTCATTACTCATGTGGAGTTCTTTTAAATCAGTCAACCAATCTTTCTGCATAACTGACTGCCCTTTCCCCATCCCCATGGAGAACTAGTAAGTTTTCAGCTTGAAAGCAAATAGCATCACTAACTATAAAGTCTGTGCAGTCTCCTCAAAATGATGATTCTAGGAGTCCACTTGTTTGCTTTTCTTCATGTGCCCCTATCTTCCTCTCTTGCTGGCAGATCAGAGAGACAGAAGCTCCCAGGCTTGCAGGGGTGTGTTCAAAAATTGCAGGAAAAGAATTACCTGTGTACCACAGTTGTGCTCCTACGTGCTGTTCATGAAGGCTCAGTTTCACCAAAGCAGGTAAATGTGCACAACGCTTAGCAAAAAATTTCCCCCTCCTGCTTTAAAAGCCATCCTAAATAACTCAGCTATGCTAATTAGCCAGTAAACTTAAGAACAGAAAGTCTGGTTACCACAACACAACAAGGAATTTCCATGGGAACTACTGTGACAGACAGTGAAATTCAATCAGCCTGCTCTGTTTTAAGACATTTCTTACATACCTGATAACCTCTGATTCTTTCCATCTCTTTGCTGGCCAGTGGATTGCTCTTTACAACACAGACCAAGGCCTTCACAGCTGCATACAACCCTTCTACATCTGATGCCATGGCTACAAGTCCCAGAATAGCAGCAGCTCCACCAATGTACTGCAGTGTAGTGGCAACAGGCTTGGGGACAAATGTTCTTACTCCTAAGCACAGGCAGAGAAAATAGGTTAAAATTAAATAAAATGTACTTTTTGCAGGAAACAACTGTGAAAATGTGAAAGTATTTTGCACTTTAGCATGGCTTGAATTACAAAAAGAATGTCACTAGAAGAACTGTGACACCTCAGAAGTGGAAGTGAATAAAATATTGCACTGGAAAATTGTTTATGATCTAAGGTAAAATAATTAAGTATATTTTCATAATGATAAATCATACAAACTGTATCAAGCATTCCATGTTAGTAAAAAAAAATAATAGCATGTCCATGAAATATAAATATGTTCAATAAATATAACAATGTACCATTAACATTCATCAATTACACAATTTATCTTCTGGCCATAAGTTCTTATTGACAAGTAATTCAACATTTTTAAACATAATTCTCAAGCACTCAACTCACCCAAATACCCTATCAAAGCTGCACCAATGGAACGTGCTGGTCCATTCAAATGCCCTGCTGAGTTATGGAGCAGCTTCACAGGCGTGGCATTTTCATGAGAGGAAATTGCCAGCTGAAGAAAACAAGAAGAAAAAAATGCAGCGGCTGAAGGGAAGATGCTTTTGTAATGCAAGCCTAAACATAACTTGTGTATTTTCCTGCTGTGATACAGAGTAACATATAACAAAACAGAACTAGAGCCATTAAGATACTCTCTAGAGTTAAGAGAAATCTCCAGTCCCCAAAGTTTAAGGAAGATGATTCTGAATTCTAAAACAATCCCACTGGACCACAGAATGAGTTTGGGTTGAAAGGGACATTTAAAGATCATCTAG